>VICQ01000007.1:0-600000 GCA_025528855.1 Trametes punicea | reverse complement strand
ATCATCGCTGACGACGACAAGGACGAGAACGTATTACAATGGGATGGCTGGGTCCCGTCCCCTACCTGCATGAAAGCCTTACGACACTCGGAGCCAAGTCAGACAAGAGAAAGACATTTGACTAGGCCATGAATTGGTCTGGTATATAAGAATTGATTTTAAAGGCCGAATAGTGCTGAGTCGGTGAGGTCGGCATGAAGTCATGTCCTCAAGCACAGAGGCCATCGAGCGCGGAGTGACGGCGCTCAGATGGCGTACGGCAATGACGACGTTTCTCTAAGATTCAATGCGAATTCAATGCTCGCGGAGAGCCTAACTGGCATCGATCACAATCGGTACGATGCCATGACTCCCGATTACGCTTGCTGAAGTGATCGTGCGTCCCTGTCACCATCTCCCAAATCTCGATTCGGACTCGGATATTCTCTTTGTGTTCTCGCCAGCCGTGAGGAGGCTCGCAGTGACATGTGTTGACTAGATGACATGTTCACAGAGGGGACACTCAGCTGGCTCTTTGTGGCGTAGCCTGCTCACCTCTTCATTCGCCTTGAACACGCATTATGTCTAGTGCTGACGTCGACCCAGCCCCTCTCGTTATCGTTGAAGGCTTCCTGAGCGGCGCAGGCGCTGTCGTCTGGGGCAACTTCGAAGAGCATTCGAACTACGCTTGCAAAAGCAACGGTGAGCAGATCAGGCGGACCATATTTACTAGGTAAGTGAAAGACTCCAGGACTCAGCTCCGATTTGCTGTCACTAATACGGTCCAGTGTTGGACCTGTGAGCTCCTTACACGATAGGGCATGCGAGCTGTTCTATGCGTTGGTTGGTGGCACAGGTAAGGACCACAGTATCTGATAAAGTTGCCGAATATTGAGGTTCCGGCTCGTGGCAGTGGATTACGGTGAAAAGCACTCTCAAGAGAACAGGCATGGTCGTTTCGGAAGGACGTATGAGGCAGGCTTATATCCTGAGTGGACTGCAGAGCGACCGCTCCATTTCCTTGGACATTCTATGGTATACCTCATCTGTGTCACATCCATTAAACCGGTGCTAACAGCCATCCTAAGGGGGGTTCCACTGTCATCAAGCTCCAGTGGCTTCTGACAATAGGTTTCTTCGGCAAGGTGTACTCTCCAGACATGATACTCTCCGTGAATACTGGTACGTCGCTACATCGTAACAGCCTTCCATACCACTTCTCACCCGTATTACCAGTCTCTTCCCCCTTCCGCGGCACTCAGCTCGTATACAGCCTTGGAGAGGATACCCGCAACGCACCCGCCGTCCGGCCGTTCTCGCCCGGCAACATCCTCGCCAAAGGCGTGCACATTGCGGCTTACCTCTCCCCTATCTTCTCTCGTATTTGCGATCTGCACGCGGATGCGAGAGCGCTGTCGTTCCACGAGGCGTCCTTTTGGTCCTTCCTGCGTCAGTTATACAAGAGCGATTGGGCAGAGAGCCGAGACGCCACCCCATATGATGTCACGTTCGAAGCCGCGGATGAAAGGGAGGCGGTCGGAGAAGGCGGTGTCAACCTCAACACCTTCTATCGCAGCTACTGTGCGACTCTGGTGTGTTCACCTTCTTACGTCCATTTGCTGGCATGCTAATATAGACCTCATGCTTACAGACTGACGTAGATGCAGAGTCGCCTCGAAGCCCTTCGTTTGGTTTGTGGTTGACCAAGCTGATCCTGTGGCCGCTCTATGCCTCGGCTTCGGTGATCGCCAATTTCGATTTCTCGGTCCTGCGGCCCATTCCGGCGTTCATGGAGACAGTCATCGCTGCGCAGCGCGCGTCAAAGCTCGGTAGAGAACCCATCATAGAAGATGGTGTTATAGACGTCGCCAGAGGCGGAGATTATCTCTCCGCGGCGCTGAGGGCCAGCGACGGCGTCGTGCCGCTGTTCTCGCAATGGCACCCGTTCGAGTGCAGGTGAGTTCTTTCTATACTCCTCGCCAAGAAGAGTCGGTGACAATGTGTCAGTTCCACTCGATGTAGGCACTTCAGTCACGGCGACAACATATTAGACGGGTCCGAGAAGGAGCGTTACCATCGCCTACCGGAATCGGGTGTATGGCACGTCCACCACCTCGCAGACAGTCATCATCTGTCGATTGTGCCGTACTGGCTCGGCACGCGGAACCAGAGGGCGTTCTGGGTGGACCTTGGATGCTGGCTTCGTGCGGTTGACAGAGCACATGGCGCGCGACGCCCAAAGACGGGATCAGGATACTAGACGGTGTGGAGGCGCGTCCTACTGTGGCGGTTGATAGCCCTGTTAGAGCGATAGATGTCCTCGTATACCTGCGCTCTGGAGTGTTTTGACGCGATGGGTTTGATACAAGGAACACCTCCACTGCACTCGCTAGGGAATGGCTACCCGGCGGTCTCAGGTCTGCCATAGGATCGCCGCGATAAACAATCGTCGCGAGAGCAGAGAGGACCTAGGCCAACTCACCAAGAGCTGATAGGCCGGAATCCCCGAAAATGGGCCCGTAGGGCCCGAAAAGTTGCGTGCCATTCCCCGAAAATGGCCCTTCCGAAGGCCGAGGAGAGATCCCGAAAAGGCACCTTGCAGGCCGCTGTTGCATGCGGTTCATCCCCGAAAAACCGGGAGGCCGTGGCTGGTGGACGGCCCGGGATGGCTAGAGCTGGCCGGGAGTGAGCCCCGGCCCGGCTTTCCAAGTCGGCTGCCACCGGTTAACCGAAATGTGTCTGCAAAACGCCTCCGATTGATGCACAGTAAGTATTTCGACTAGTCTGTGGCTACTTACTTCGGGTAAGATCTGCTTGGGCTGTGAAGCTCTCGTGTACTAAACATTTAGAAGACATTATCACTGTACTTATCATCATCCACATAGCCTCACTAGATTGACGATTTCGCGGAGCTTACTTCCAAGCAATCCTGGACATAATACATCAGTTTGTTCTAAACAGCTCACAGACATCGCCCTGAGCTTGACTGTCGCCCTCGCTTTGTCGTGTCAGCCCTGTTGCTGCTTCGATGCTCTCCCCCCCCCCCCCGGCTGCACTCGCTGAGGCTTTTTGCCCGCCGTCCAGCGGCCGAGGACCTACATAGCTTTACCTATACATACATATGATTAACTGTCGCTTTGCGAGCCCTGTACGGTCGTCCACAATAGCCTGTAGCCAGCTGCAATTAAAACATCACTCATTGGCGAGAATTTGGCTACCCTAGCACGAGGTTACATCCCGCCCGACCCCGAATCCGGCGAAGCCGGCCGCAAGTTAGGACCAAATCCCCGAATTTCCACCATTTTCAGACCCCCGAAAACGGCGAAGTTGGGGCCGCCACCGCCTATCAGCTCTTGGTGAGTTGGCCTAGGTCCTGAGCAGAGACGCTGAAACGGCGATAGTTTCGCACGCGGCGAGGAACATAGTACATACTTGCTGCGATTTTTGTGGTCTTAGTCTTGAGCTTGACGCATGAAGCTTTACGGCGGAGGAGTTTCAAGGAGCCCTGGACGCCTAGCCCTGGACGGTGGCAGCTTACATAAGCAGGCCGTGCAGTGCGCTGTCGGACGCGCCGGGGATGGCGTTACAGTAGCTCTGGATCATGCCCGTCCCGTACCAGGAGATGGTCGCCACACAGCTTCTTGCCTGTTGGTCTCACTCCGCTAGGAGTGGGTATTCTGCCCTTTTCTCTTCCCCTTCTCCTTCGGCATCTCTCGTTTACCGTACCACCTGCTCCTGAGGCCATGTCCAGCTCCGACTCTGGCGTCTTTCGCAAGTTCGACGATACTGACCCTGGCCTCGTGTTTAGTCCCGGAGACTGGTTCGACAATACCGGCATTGCGGGAGCCTTCAACAACACCTTGTCGTCCACCATAAAGGAGGGCGCCACTGTGCACATCCAGTTCGAAGGTACGTCCAGCTGCTCACTTATCCGTGTCCAATTGTGCGAACGTTCCCTCGAACAGCGTCGCAAGTTGTTATAATCGGCGCAACCGTTGCCCCCGCCGGTGCGGCTTCAGACTCTGGGCCCGTATCCGGCTACACGTTGGACGGCGCGCACAACAGCCTGTTCCTGTACCAAGCAGACCTTCAGAACGCGACAGGCGTCACGTTCTTCAATTCTGGGCCCCTCACCTTCGCTACGCATACGTTGGACATATCCATAGTCAAGATCACCGACAATATCCCATACCTCCTCGATGCGGTCTTTCTTCAGCAGCCTATGTCGACCTCCACGAGCACCGCCGTATGGGTTTCTACCGTGTTTATAACACCCAGCGCTGCATCGAGCAACCTCGCAGACAAGAGCGTCAGTGGCGGGGCGTCGTCAAGTTCAACGCCCGTAGGGGCTATCGTAGGAGGCGTGGTGGGAGTTGCGGCATTGCTCGTCTGCGTAGTTGTTGCGCTCTGGTTCTTGTACTTCCGCCGACGCCATGGCGTCTATGCGTATAAGAGCTTCGGCGGCCGCGCTCTCTTCGACTCAGGTGAGATTCGACGTCTTCTACGTAACGATGGACCACCGTCGCTGACTCCGGTCTACAGAGAAAGATCACGTCGCCGGCGCCTCGCAGATTGAACCGTTCCTCGCACCAGCTCCTACCACGACCTACTCGGACGACCCACCAGCCACACCTCGTCCCGTCTCAGGGGTTATCTCCACACCGGCACTCACGCCGCACACGTACCCTCCCTCGTCTTCGAGCGGCGCCAGCCGCAGTAGGACTGTCAGCGGCTCAGAGCGCACGCTATCGGTTGCGAACGACGTGTCCGAGGCGACCTACCTGTCGCCTGCACAGCGCAAAGCGGCGGAGTTGAGGCAGCAGGCGTTACCTCAACCTGGACCGGTGCAGTTCCATGCGGACTCGGGCGTGAGGTTTGATAGCCTGGGACGGCCCATCGAGCCGTCCACGTCTGAGGTCGTCCCGCTGGCAGATGTTCCTCCTGAGTACACGCCGTCGTGATCATGAAGAATTGGAGGGGTGGTATCTGGTAGAGTTTGTCGATGCTCTCCGTTATTCTGTCATGCTGACGTATTTATGTAACTTGGGATGGGGACTGGGTTACTTCGTCGTGGTGGTTTCGTACCTGCTGGTACTGATCTCACACACTCCTTCGATGGACTTTTGGATATCATTAGGACTATATATCAAACGTTTCACGATGCTTCTCCTGTCACCGCACATGATGTGTGGTGAATAACTTATTGGAGAGGCCCTGTACAGTACTTCCTAACACATCGCGGCGAAGGATGGGACTGCGGTAGGGCTTGATATAAGTCGGTCAGAAGCTCAGCGGCTGACACTAAAAATATCTAGCGCTGTATCGCCCAAGCTTGTGAATCATGCACCACTACTGCAGTCCTATGCGCGGTGTGTGTGGACCGACAACACGCCTGGTCATCAGCCTCCCAACAGGGATCACGTAGGCTTTGGGAAGCCAACCAGCATTAAAGTCACTAAAATCATCGAGGTATGTTCTCTCCTATGAGGGCACCGCCCTGGTCTGCCTGTGCCGATGTGGACGCGATATGCACATCTTGAGGGCGGTGTTGCTTGGGAATGAACCTCCTTGCGACAACTACTGTGTCTACTGCCGACCGCCGGCACTTCCTCCCTCGAAGCCGCCGTTGACTCAATCAGCGTTCATACCACGCCATGGATCGAAGGCAGCAACATGGGCAAGATGTCTGCAGCGCTCAGTCCTCAGGTAGCGGTAGGTGGTCCTGCCCTGGTCGGAGGCGCCATGATAAGCCAGCGCGAAACTCTCACTCTTCCACACGAAGAGGTCCGCGGCCAAGGCAGTTCCCATGCACCGTGCCTGGCCTCGCCCGCACGTCGGGCTTACAGGGAGATCTGACTCCTCAATGTCTTGAGACCTGCGCGCCGAACACACAAAGCGCTGAGCTCGCGCTGCCTCCAAGCCTCAAGCTTCAAGCGCCGTGTATCAGAGCCATCTTGGCGAAATCCCGCCTCACACAGCAAAGCCCAGGTCGGGCCCGAGTCAGTCACGACGGTGCTGCATGCATCCCGCTCCTTGAACCCAGAGTGGGCCCCGGAGCACAGTGTCGTGGCCCATCTAAATGGGAAGCTTGAACTAGTTTCGCCGCCGTTGACATCCACCGAGCCTAGACCTTCAGGAAAGCTCACTAAACGAGAGCACAGGTTCTCACTGCAAGGGTCTTGTACGAAGTCCTATCGTGTTTGAAAAAGCCAGACTAGCTTTCTACGGCATTCCTACAACCCGGGCATCAAGACATGGTTCCCTAGAATGGCATTAGCTCTTCAACCCTTCAACAGGCCAGCAACGCTCCTGCTCAAGGTCAGATTTCAGGGGGAATCGCCTTGAAGGGCTTAGAAAACGAATAAAGGCTACCTTTCAACGTTTTACTTGTCCTGTTCCGAGGTAGACCAAACCTGCTTTGCACTAAATGAAGGTGCTGCCTAGAGACAAGCTTTGCACGCTGGATAGGCGTCAAACGCGGTCACGTGCGCGACCGTCATCTAGCCGCTTGAGTACGAACGGGCGACGGTACAAAGATGGCATTCACAAAGGTGAGGCGGGCCGGTCTGAGCCGTGCAGCCAGGCTACCGCCTCCAGCGCGTCGCGCGGGCAAGGTAGAAATACAGGAGGGTACAGTACGCGACAGCGTCCGATGAGGGGGCGTTCTGCGGCATATGGCAATCGGGGCGGGGTGAGGGGGGAAGAACGGAAGAAGATGGAGCAGGAGAGAAATCGTGAGAGATGTCGGAGACAAGATGCGGGCGTTGACGAGAGATGGTACAGCTGGTGGTGTTGTGGTAGGAAGACATGCATGTACAGAGAGCAGGGATGGGAGGGGATGGGGCATAATTGGCATAGATTCGAAAGCGCGGATTAGGTGTACGAAAGCAGCTAGAATAGCACTGTTGTACACTGGTGGCGAAGTGGAGATGACGTGGGTGGGTGAGAAGAGTGTCATGGCAGAGGAGGGCGGAGCATACAACAGGTCCAAGGGGTATCGGGATCGGGGATCAAGGACGCTTGCCGGTGAACCAGGACAGACAGACGCTGCCAACTCCGGCTATATATACTCTCGCGTTGAGACGACAGACCTGGAGGATAATGAGCGACTGCCAAATCGAGAGAGTCGCTTCAGATACGTACAGTATCGGCCACTTCCGCCTTGCGGAAGTCGACGTGCAAATCACCGTTAGGGACACGGGTGATCGAGTTCAACTCGCCGAACGACTCGCACCACTTCTTGACGCCCTCAAAACGTCGCTCGTCCCCGGGCGGGATGCCGCTGATGATCAGCTTTCGCTTCTTGCTACGGGACCTCGGGCTTGTCAGGATGTTCGTGACGCTGCCAATATGCGGCACGGTAGACGATGAAGGCTTCCAAGTCATGGAAATGCCCTCGGAGCTAGACTGCATCCTATCTCTGGCAATGATCTTCTCGCAGTCTGGCGGGTCGTTGATGTGCGACGCATCCGTGGGGAGCGACCATAGGGAGGGAGACGTGCTGAAGATGGTCGTGGAGGAGTGAGAGCGGATGGAGCCAAAGTACATCTTGCGCGGGGCATCGGAGGAGGTGCGCGTGTACACCGTCGAGGACCCAGAGTGGGTGATGCTGGAAGAAGTACTCGGCCGCGGTAGCGGTATCCGCTCAGCGTCACGGTCTTCTGGCGCGGACGAGAAATGCCCGGCGACGGAGGGACGTTTGAACTTCCATGCTGTGGTCTTTGGCGGGCTCGTGGAGAGCTCGGGGGTTTCTGTCCGCGCGGTCCGTTGGTGGATGGCGTTCGCGGTGGACAAGCTCGAGCCTCTGCTGTGCGAGGCAGCGGGTGGTCGACGGAAGGTTGACGTTGATGAGGCGGGGCTGTGCGGACGGGGAGTACTGGAGGCCGGCGCGGACGGGCGGCGAGACGTGAATGTGAGGTGGAGGCTGCGAAGAGGTGAACCTGAATGGAAGATGCCCTGAGAAGTCCGCAACGACTTGCGAGGCGTGGACGGTGTCTCCGACCTCGAGGCAGGCTAAAGACGGGCAGGGCGGTCAACGAGGCGCCGGGTATGAGTCACGTGCACGCGAACTGACCAGCGTGACACACGCGTCGCTGCCTCGGGGCACGCGTGCGGACGGTTGCGCATCGTCGTCGTCGACAAATACGTAACTTTCGACCGTGCGGATGGTGTCTTTGTTGCTCTTGACTAGCGACGCCGCGCTCAGCTGCGGATACGCGAGATAAGGGTGGCATCTGGCTCCCAGCACAGGTTCGGGTTCGGACGCCTGGTTGATGGCGCCGAGGTGTTGTTGCTGATCCTCGACCCATCTGTATGTTCTGCTCGAACTGCGCTGGGGCGTTCTAGAGACGCCAGGTGAGGGGAGAACGTCGTCCTCGTAAGAGGAAGGCGCGTTCTGCCTACACATGGTGACGGTCGAAGTGGGTGTAGGGGGCTCTGTGAGCGTATTCGCGCACGATCAGAAGTCGAGGATGGCTGGGACGCGTTCAGGGCGCACCTGCAGTAATAGGGCTCGGATACACGGAGTCGAGGCGTTTGGAGGGGTATAGGCCGTCTTGGGCAGCTACAGGGAAGTCGGTGATAATCGCTGTGGAATCTAATACGGTACGATCGTGAATGGCGTGCGGTGTCATCGTGAGCGTCGTTCCGGTCGTATGCGGCGGAGAGAGAGGGGCGGTCAGAAAACGCGATTCATGGAAACACGGAGTGGGACATTGGAGGGAGAAGGAAGGGGGAGGGAGGAGTCGGGGAAGGGGAGGGGGAAGGGGAAGAGGAGGGATTATTATACTAACGGACGACCGCCGCGGGGACTATTCCCGGATGAGCAGGGGCAGGCCAAGCAGAGAGGATGCAGAGATCATACTGATGCCGGGGTGCCTCCGAGTCTGCATCTGGAGGAGACGGTCACTTTTGACGTACTGCCGCAGGAACGTGTTCAGCTGCAATCAACCGCCGGCCTTGTTCCCATCGATACTCTTTCCCCCGCCACCACACGCATGTACATCATTTTGTCGAGAGGCGACCCCAGCCGCAGCTCTCGAACAACGATGCAATGGAGCTCGGCTTCCATCGCAGCCGTGTCTTCGTGCACGCCTGGACAACGCTCGCTGCGTCAATCAACGAGCCCGACACGCGGGAGAGGATCACGAGACGACGCACGCGCTCGCCTTGCCGCCCTCGCTGCTGCCCGCAACGCTCGGCGGGCGAGGATCTTCCTGTCCGCCCTTCTATCGCCGCCGCTCCCTTGCTTATCCAGCACCCGCCCTGTCATTGTTCCCCTGAAGGCGAAGATAAAGTTCTGCGGCTGCAGTGCGCGCCCGAAATTGTGCGTAGAGTGCAAGGTTGATACCCATCCATTAAGCCACTCCATCGATGTCCCCTTCCACGTGCCAGCTTCGGAATTGCTTCCGCGACCCCTTGACAGGTGCTCGCGGATGGGGAGGACGCAGCTGCAGCTGCAGCTTCAGCTTGCTCTCCTCCACGCTGTACCATAATTCCTCTGACCCCTCCGTGCATGTCTCGTCCTTCTTCCGACTCGTAGACATGCTATTCATTTCGTTGCGTTCACTCTGTGCATGTGCGAGGCCTGGCAGTGTCGATGAACTGTGAGTGCGAGCTGTATTTTAATACCACGAGTCAGACTTCTCGTGTCTCATAACTGACGAGCTACAACTGATCAGCTCGGGATCAGATGTCGAGGAATAGTGGACGTCACATCCTGCCTCGGCGGTCCAGATGGTATCGGAATCGCAACAGATCTCGGACTTCCGGGAGTTTCCCCCGTATCTCCTACCCGATCCTGGCCTTGTGTTATTACGAGGCACGTTGGCGGGCTATCAGCTGACAGCTGCTCCTGTTAGCTTCATTCTTGTATCAGCGGACAGAGTGACTGCCAATATTTGGGTCCCTGTCACCGAGTGCATCCACTTTACTAGGACACGCCACTGTCCGCGTGCGGAAGGCACATCATGACATGTTCAGCGCAAGAGTGAGCTCAAAGTGGACAGAGTATATATATCAACAGCGCTGATATGTGGCTGAGGCGTGACCTCATCAAGTGTCCATGGCGGTGATTACTTCTCCACTCCACACGCGGCCTGAGTCGGACGTGCCTCGAGCAGAAGAACAGCGTTTCATGGACACGTTCCCTGTCCTTGAGAAAATGACGAGGAGCTCATCGCCGCCCGATGCGGCAAGCCTATTTCCATGGCCGCGCCGCACTGGCTCCTCAGGGAAGCTTTGGACGGCATCGAAATTGGCTGATCTCATCAGCTTCGGTGTCTGGCTGGAGATCCATGCCAGGATCTAGACACGTCAGAGGCGAGAACGCGAAGGCGTCGAAAGCATCTTGGAAGGCCGGCGTTTGACACTACGGGCCTTGGCACGGAACGTTGGGCATCCTGAATTCCAATCATGGCAGAGTAACGACCGATACAGCAGAGGGGTACGCGTCTAGGCATACATGACAGCAGAACAATATACCTGTATAGAGCAGTCAGTGACCGAATTACGACGGAGGCAATGTCATACCGCACAGTGCACCATACGTCGTGTTACACGCTAGTCGCCGCCGTCGTCATGAAGCCTGATGCAGATTCCCGCTCTCCAGCCGCTCTAAAATCTTGTCCACAATCGTTTTGAACAACGGCGCAGTCGACGTCTTCTGGTACCGCTCGAGGAGGTCGAACGACCGCCTGCTCCCGCCCTCGGGCAGCTCCGCCGAGTCGCCCGGGCGTTCGACCTCCGCCGCGTCGAGGAGGGTGACGAGCTCGGTGTCGACGGGAAGGCTGCCCAGGAACGTCAGGCCTTCGCGGCGTGCCATCTCCTCCCCGCCCCCAGTCGAGAACACGTTGCTGACCTCCCCGCAACACGGGCAGACGTAGCCGCTCATATTCTCCACGAGGCCGAGCACGGGGAGGGACGCCGCACGCGTGAACGAGAGGCACTTCATCGCGTCGAGCAGCGCGACCGCCTGCGGCGTCGTCACAATCACGGCCGATATTCGGTCGTGCACGGGCGCCATGTGCTCGACGAGCGACAGATGCTCGTCCGACGTGCCTGTCAGCGCCGCGAGGACGGGAGAGGGTGGAGAAAGTCAGTCCAATAAACTCACTGGCGTGGAAAAAGCGGCGCAGTGTGGAGAGGTGCGGCGCAGGCGCAGACGAGGGGAGAAAAAGAGGACAAACCTGGCGGCGTGTCGATGACGAGGTAGTCCAGCTCTCCCCACCGGACGTCACTCAGGAACTGCCTGATCATCGCGTTTTTCTTCGGACCCCTCCATACAACCGAGTCTTCCTTCCTCTTCAGCAGGAAGCCCACGCTCATGCACGCTAGGCGGGCTTCGCTTCCGTCCGCGTAAACGGGCACCCACCCGTCGCTACTTTGGTGCACCGGGTGGCCGTCCAGACCAAGCATGCGTGGTATTGACGGTCCGGTGAGGTCCACATCGAGGATACCAACCCGAGCCGTAGGTGAAGACGCGCGGAGGCACAAAGCAAGCTGTGTCGAGACGGAGGACTTGCCCACTCCGCCTTTCCCGGAGCAGACGATGATGATGTGTTTTACGCTCCGCAAGCGTCGAGCGACTGGTGTATCTTGAGCAGCACTCATGTCAGATAGCAGTCCAAATGGTCAGCAGGTAAAGGGAGGAGGTAGCGTCGAGTCAATGGCGAGGGCTGCATGGGATGCGGCTATGATGATAAATCGCGACCGGTCACGGTGCGCCTGCTAAGCTACATACCATAAACGGGTACTGTACTAGGTCTGGGGCGCTAAATGCAAGTGACATACTTTACAGTACACTGGACGCGATGCAGGCGAGCGCATACTGTATGCATATTGCCTGAGCGGTGTGGACGATTACGTTCCTGAACGAGGGCCAGTGAAGGGATGTCTAGTAGATGCATAACGATACAAAGCGAAGTACAGCAAAGGAACAACGACTATTTAAACACGGAACAGCTCTGGCTTCATATTCCTGCAAGGGATCATGAGAACAAGCAGGTAACGGGGAACGGCAAAAGACTTACATCCTGCAAAGACGGGCCATGAGGCCACCTAGCTGAATAAGTGTACCCACGCCTTCCAGGATTCGCATATGCGTCCAACCGATTTCCTAGGGAGCCGTTGAGCGCTGAAACCGGCGGAGGCGCGGCAAGACTCACCTTGATAAACTCGAGTTTTGTATACTCGGGTATCCTGCATCATGAATGATGAGCCAAAGGTCATCCGGCGACTCCTAGACGAGAACCCACTCGTCGAACGTCTTGACCACCCTGAATATCGTAACCACAATGTCGACTGCGCTGTACCCCTGGTCCCACAGCTCGTTTAGCTTGTCCATTGCAGCATCAATGTCACTTTTCAGACACGCTCGAATCATCGCCTGCACGGTGATCGGGTGCGGCTGATCGCAGACTTTGAAGACATTGTCTGCAGAGACGAATCCAAAGCCAGACCATGTCGACTGCAGATTATTTATCGCTTGTCGCATATCGCCTTCTGCCGTAAAGATGAGGGCTTCGAGACCTTCGTTGCTGTATTGCACCTTAACCAACACCTCAGTTTCAGATGATAGACGCTGGACCGAAGCTACCATACCTTTTCCATCTCGCATATCTCCAGCAACCGTTTCAGGATCTCCTGATCACGGAGCTTGGCATAGCGGAGGATGGCACATCGACTCTGAATGGGCTCGATAATTTTGTTCGACATATTGCACGCCAGCGCGAACCGCGTGGTGTTTGCGTAGATTTCCATGGTTCGTCGCAGGGCCTGTTGAGCTCCTGCAGTCATACTGATAGGCGATGAGCTAGTGAACAAGATGTCGGATCCAGAGACACTCACCTGTCTGCCTCATCTAATATCACTATCTTGTGCCGCCCGGGCGGGAGGGTGACCTTCTTTTGGGCGAAGGCTTTGATTTTGTTTCGTACGACATCAATACCTCTTGGCTACACTCAGCATCCATTAATAGAACGATCAAAGTGACACATACCTCTCGTCAGAGGCGTTGAGTTCCAGAACACCCTCTTTATACGCGTCTCCCAAAAGCTGGTGTGCTAAGCAATGTATACTGGTCGTCTTCCCGATACCGGGCATTCCCTAACATCCTTCGTAAGCATAGAGTGCCGAGCGGTCGGCCACAAACGTACAGAGATAATGATGTGAGGGCAATTCCCATCTCTTGCGATGACTTTCAGCCGCTCGATGGTCTCCGTGTTACCGACGATGTCGTCCAGCGTATGTGGTCTGTACTTCTCGACCCTGTGCACAGTTGAGTGATTATATAGGATAAAAGAAGGGTCAGGATCACCATGGCAGCTCGTATGGCAGAGTAGACGCGTCTCCGTTGGCCGGAGACTTGCCCTTTGCGACGGATGAGGACATCGTGGCTGAACTGTGAGTCGTGGATAGCGCGCAGGCGTGACCGGGCAGACGCGTTACGGACGCGTCGGAGAAGCGTGACCACGTGACCCCGCCATCCAGATAGCCGGGACAATCAGACTCGCGTGCTCTCCATTGATTTGCCACAACTCCCACCAACGCGGATCCACAATGTCGGAGGCTCGTGCAAGATGTAATCTGCCGCCCAAGTACTGGCACGAGCCTCCGTCCAGCGGTGATCAGATACATCACTCAGCCGGTTTGTCTTCGATGAGTTCTTGACAGACTGAGCGCCCGTGTCTTTTGACGAATGAAGTCGTGATGGCAGGCATAACCTCTTGCGCCCAGGGATTGTCTCATACCTCCTGTCGACTTATCCTCTTCGTCTCACACAAGCCATATCCACCGACCCTGCCACAATATCAACAGGCTGGCTAAAGGCATTCAGTGCGCCTCCGACTCTTTGCCAGTTAACCCCATGTCTGAAAACACTGCCAACGTCGTCCTCTCTCTCCCGGCCTTCGTGGAATTGCTACGCAACTCGCCCCTGGGGCTTGTCTTGGTTCTCTTTGGTTTATACTGGCTTGTCAAGCTTCTTCGACCTGTTGACGGCTCGAGGCCGCCTCTTGTGCGTCACTGGATTCCATGGGTCGGGTCTGCTATCGATATAGGCAAGGACCCCGATGGATTCTACGACAGAATGACGTGCGTTCAGACCATGAGCGGTCTGTCCTTTAGGTGCCCGACTTCTAAGTGTCTTCCTTAAAGGAAATCGCTAGGGCCTATGTTTCGGGCCAAAGTCTTGGGTCGGGAAATGATCTTTGTGTCTTCGCCATCTGTGCGTCCAAAGATACCGGTCTTGATACTAATCGTTGATTGTCACCTTAGCTCATCAGTAGTATCTACCGTGACTCGCAAGTCAGTACGATATGGATACATCTGCCAGCGAGTACTGACGTACCTTTTCTCAGTCCTTCAACTTCCTTGCTATTCGTTTGGATATGGCCGAGACAATCTTCTCGATGAGACCTGACATAGGACGACAACAGTACATGCTCGAGACATACGTGCCCGCAATGCACCACGCCCTTCTGCCAGGCAACGTGCGCCCTATGGTGTCGGCCTACATCGCCAGCGCTCATGAGCTCATCCGGAGCACTGTCGCAAACATCAATGGGTCGTCTGTTCCCCTCCTCTCTCTCATCGTCCCGCCTGGCTACCGTGCTGCAGCGTATGCGGCGCTCGGCAAAAGTTTCCCAGCCGAGGAATCGTACCCGCTTTTCAAGACGTTCGATGACTCCTTCGCCCTCCTGGCAGCTAATCTTCCCAGGGTCATGGTCTCAAAGCCGATGAAGGCATGGGACAAGCTCGTCGACCTGATCGAGGCTTATATTGACAGAGTCGAATCGGAGAGTGCAGAGGAAGTAGGTCACTTCGTTGGGATAGCTCTCCAGGGCCGTGAAGCTGGATGGGTATGTCTACAGTCTGTGGTTTTGCTCTACTGCGTCCTTCGGCTGAAAGCTTCTTTAGACCCGCCGTGACGTGGCCATGGTTCTGGCCTCGCATTTCTGGGCTTTACAGGCCAATGCGGTCTTCGCAACGTACTGGTTTGTCGTGCTGTCGCTCGAGAAGGGCGAAGGACTTGCTCCTCTCATTGAGGAAGTGGATAATGCACGACGCGTTTGGCAGGCTGCTCACCCGTCCGAGCCTCTCGGGATCGAGTTCTTCCAGGATCTCGCATCCGATTCAAAGTCACTTCCCCTAATTACGTCTGCTATCCAGGAAACTCTGCGATATACGAGCAATAGCCTTCCCATACGGCGAGTCATTAGACCTGTCCAGCTCGGAGGTTATGAGCTGCGAGAAGGGGACGAGGTCGTCTGTGTGACGCGCCGCGTACATATGGATGATGAGATCCACTCTAGTGCCGCCACGTTCAACATTCGAAGGTATCTTGAGCCTCCGAAGCCCATGAAGGACGGGAGGTCGATACCCAACCATACAATGCCGTTTGGCGGTGGCGTGTCCAAGTGCGAAGGAAGGTCGGTCTCATGACGTTCTTCAACTGCTCCGAGCGCATGTTCATACGTATCGTGCATAGGTTCTTCGCTATGTCCGAGCTCAAGACCTTTTTGGCGATGCTGTTCACGTACGCGACGGTGGAAGCCGACCCCGCGTCGTCGTCCCGACCGACATTCTCCTGGGGCGGCCAAGGCATATTGCATCCTCGAGGCGATATGCGGGTGATCGTTCGGAAGCGACAGTTGTGATAGTGTTTCCTTGAACCCTCGTCGGTGGTTCTACTATTGTATATGTGCACACTGCTGCAATGTCTTTACTTTCAAATCCACGTCATTGGTGCAACAAGCGTGAATTGAATTGTGGGCGCGAGGCATTCAGCGCTATCCTCCGCCATGTGACGAGCGCGACGGTCACGGCTTGTGCACCTAAGCTTTTCCAGCGAGCGTGCAAAACCTGTCCTCCTTCCACTCCACTAGAATTCGTTCTCCATATCCTCCTTTGTCTACCACTATCATTTTCCGAATGTGTTCATAAACATGTATTTGAACCCGGCCTATCTGAGGCACTGGATGCAAGACGCCTGCTTGCGGCATTGCTGTCGTGAGCTGAACCTCAACCTCTGTACTTTCGCCTCGGCTCACGCTCTATCGAGGTCTAAGGCGCCGCACCTACTCCTCTGCACATGAACGCGGAGCACAGACTTCTACGAGCCTCCCAAAACCTAGGCTAGACTACCGCAACATCTCAGAGAACGTTGTCTTCAAGTCGCACAACGCCTTCAACCGGAAAGCTCCTCTTCCCGTCGGTGCCATCCAGACCGTAGCGCGGCTCTATGACGAGCAAAAGACGGTCTCGAGCACGTTGAATATCAAACGCCACGAACGCTCTACTGTTGGGGAACGCATACGCGCCCTCTCGAAGGACCCACAGAAGAAGCAGGCCGCGCTGGAAGAGGCGAAGGCGCTCAAGGCAGAGATTTCGGAGCTGGAGGAACGTGTCGCTCGCCTGGAAGAGCAACTGCATACACTCGCGCTGGCTATTCCGAACGATACGCACCCTGACGTCCCTATCGGCCCCGAGTCGGTTGCGGAGACGCTGTCGACCCATGGACCTGATCCTATCCCCGCTGACCCTGCACGCGACCACGTCTCGATATGCCGCGCCCTTGACCTGCTCGACCTTGAGGCTGGTGCGACGGTGACGGGATCATCGTGGTACTTCTTAAAAAATGAGGGTGCACTGTTGGAGCTTGCCTTGGTGAACTACGCATTGAGCGTAGCGATGAAGCATGGGTACACGCCCGTCACCACTCCGGACGTTGTTCGCTCGGAGGTGGCACGCAGGTGCGGATTTCAGCCCCGAGACCCTGTGGACGGCGCAGCGTCGCAGATGTACCACCTCATGCACTCTGCCGGCCCAGCGGCCGCGGAGAACCACCATCACCCAGAGCTTGTCCTCGCTGGTACGGCGGAAATCCCTCTAGCCGGTATGTTTGCGAACAGGATACTGCTCCAGGATGCACTTCCTGTGAAGGTCGTGGGTCTGGGGCATGCTTTCCGCGCGGAGGCTGGCGCGAGAGGGGCGGACACGCGCGGGCTGTACCGCGTACATCAGTTCACGAAGTTGGAGCTGTTCGTGGTCAGCGAAGAAGAGAAGAGTGGGGAAATGATGGAAGAGATGCGGAGATTGCAGACTGAAATCTTCGAGGGTCTCGGGCTCACGTTCCGGTAAGTTACTACCTTTCCTGAGTTCAGAAACATCACCGAGACCTCGCACGTTCAGGGTGCTCGAGATGCCCACAGAAGAACTCGGTGCAAGTGCGTATCGCAAATATGACGCTGAGGCGTGGATGCCTGGCCGCGGAAACTGGGGCGAGATCTCATCCACATCGAATTGCACGGATTACCAAGCCCGCCGACTTCACATACGGTATCGACGCTCGGCGGGTTCCCCGAGCCCCCCTTCAGAACCGCCGCAGCCAGCACTGCCTTTTGCGCATACGCTGAACGGGACTGCGGCTGCGGTGCCTCGGCTTGTTGTGGCGTTGGTTGAGAACGGCGCGGTCTTCGACTCTGCCCGAGCTGTCGTCGGTCTGCGGCTTCCCAAGGTATTACAACCATTCTGGGTCGGAGGGAATACGCGGGGCTTGATTACATGGGCTTGAAAGCATGCGGTTCTACATACATCGAAGTCTGTTATGTAGGATCACCAGCATGCCGGGCCCGTGGGTAATCACCATACGGCAAATTCCATAGCGCAGCAGCCAGCTCACTATACACATGATCCCCAAGCCCGGGTATGCAACGCTTGATGTGTCATTGCTACCGCCTGCGAGACGGGCGCAGTCCGATGAGCTGTACAATTCGTTTACCTCGGTGCGTCCGGCCTTCCGGAGCCGAGCTGAGATGAGGCTTATCACGCATTCCGCGCGTCTTCGTCACGTACTGCATGCGAAATTCAAGGCCTTGGAGATTGCTCGCAAAGCTCATGCACTTGACCGATGCACTGACAGACGAGACGAGATCGCGTGGACGAGGAAACGCACTCCACGCTCAGGAACGTCTGAGAGCTTGCGGTTGGAGGCGATCGCCCACACAGAGCGATGATGCTATTGGGCGCCTAAGCCGCTTTACCGCGCAGACGAGTCTGCGGGCGCGGTGGACCGGGATCCGCTTCCAGCCTCTTCTCTATCCTCAACTCCCATCACTACCGTGCCGTTTACGCTGTCATGTCAGCGTTGCAGCTCGCAAAGCAAGCATATTCTGCCCTCAATCGCGAGAAGCCTCACGTATGTCGTCTCAGAGCGCGAGGAGCAATGACCCGACCTCTATCTTCTAGTCGTCCATCACCGAGTGGGTGGAGATCCTCACATCCAGCAGCTACGAGGATGAAGCCTATGACGGGTGTGTCCTGTGTATGCAGTTAGCTGGTCGTGCGATCTGAAGCAGCCCCGTCTAGGATCCCGGAGCTGGTCGACTCTATCAATATTCAGGCTACAGGGTACGTTCATACCGATCTTGTGCGTGTGCTCCACCACAACTAGAGTGCAGGCCTGCGGAAGCCTCGAGGGCTATCCGCAAGAAGATCAAACACGGCAATCCTCATCAGCAGTACCGTGCTCTTGTTGTATGTCTCCTCCGGTGCTCAAAGTTGATTGAGCCACATACTCATACTTGGCCAGATTTTGAAGGCGACTGTGGAGAATGGCGGCCACAACTTCCAGAGTGCGTGCTTCCTCCGTTCGGCTAATCTCATGATTCGCTAACCCTCTTGCAGCATCCTTTGCCGATCATCAGCTCACCGATGCCCTGAAGAACCTCGCCGCAGACCCTGGCACTGATTCCAAAGTCAAGAAGAAGCTCGCCTCCGTACTGGTGGCATGGCACTTACAGTTCAAGGACGACCCTTCCATGACGTTGGTCGCGAACCTCTACAAACAATGCAGGATCGCGCAGACCAATCGCGTTACGTCCGATCGACAAGCCATAATCGACGCCGGCCTCACCACCGAAACGGAGTATCTCGAGCGGAAACGGAGGGAAGAGGAGGCGAAGAAGAAGCGAGACGAGGAGAAGCGCAAGGTAAAGGAGGAGAAGGAACGCCGAAAGAGAGAGGAGGAAGAGAGGAAGCGAAAGGCATCCCAGCCCAAGACAAAGAGGAAACCGTTCAACTTTGAACAGGTCCGCTTTCACGGCGCGATCTTACCACAACCATGTTGACAGTCGATCTCGCAGGAGAAACCGCAGATCTTGACGGCAATCGCCAACGCCTCTCAAGCAGCGAACAATCTCGTAAACGCCATGACGGTGAGCTGATCAAGACGCCATGCTGCGGACTGTACTGATGGGCTGCCAGCTGGTCAATACGGAGCAAGAGCGGCTGGAGACGAACGAACGTGTCCAGGAGTGCTTGACGAAGGTCAAGCAGGCACGCAAGCAGATTGTTCGTTACATTCAGGTAGGACACGAAGGGGCTAAGCCTAATCGTACTGGTACTCACGTCCCACCGCAGCTGGTGGAGAATGAGGATATGATAGGCGTCCTTATTGAAACCAATGACCGTATCATCGCCGCATTGGAGAACTACGACCTGGTAAGTATCCTGTTTGTGATCGCCCGGCACTTGCTATTGACACAGATATATCCTCCGCTGTAGCTCACGAAGCCTGAGACTTCAGAGCAACAAGTAAAGGAGATTCAAGAGGGCCTCGCTGCCACGAAGCTGTCGAACAGCGAACTGGGCAAGTTGCAGGAGAAACAGCGTGCGGTCATCGAGCGCTCGGTCGGTCGTGCTGGATCGTCGAGCACTCGGCCTGACCCTGGTGAGGAGAGCCCTACGAGCCCGACAAGTCCTACCAGCGCTTCCTCTGTTCACCCCGATCTTCAAGACCTTCAATTCGGATCCTTGGGCGCTGAGCAGAGGTTCGCTCATCAGCTGCTACTAAGCGATATCGGCGGACCGTAATTAACTATCATGTAGGAACTTGCCACCCCCAATCCGACCTACGGTCCGTCGCTCCTCGTCAGACGAAGGTGACGCCTGGCGGCGCGGCTCCCTCTCTGACTTCAGCGACTACCAATCCTCCGACGAAGAGACGCACGGCCGCCAAGCCTCGTCGTCCACACAGCCGCAGAGGCGAGGATATGTCGATGTCTCCGACGACGAGTCCGTGGATGTCCGTCGCAACCCCAAGCAAGGCTTGCTCGAGGAAGATCCGTTCGCAGACCCCGTTTGAGTCTCACGGAGCTCCGGGACCGTTGCTTTCGCAGCAAGGGGTTGAAGAAGGAAGGAACTCAGGAATAGTGTATCCTATGTGGCTGTCTGTGTCTGTGCTACTGTAGTCCTGCTTGCAGTGCAAGTCCACCGATGTATCGTGATATCCCGTGGATCTAGCGGATGTATCGAATGGCCGATTGTATCTTCACAGATGCCATCGCGATATAGGTTCGCAGCTCAGCCAGTGGAGCGCATATATACCATCTGAGAACACTCCCAACTACTCCGAACGACATAGACGTCGTGGAACACATCGCCAGGGCTGGATTATCGTTTACGCTCGATACGCCACTTGTACACCCTAGGCTTCCAAGTCTTCTCATCGACCTTCCTTCGAGGCCTGTCCTCATCCTCATCGTCCTCATTGCCGTCCTCGTCGACTCTCTCCACCCCTTTCAGCTTCCTCGACGCCCCCTTGCCCATGAGTGCGCGCTGCATCTCGAGCTCACGCTCCGCGTAGCGCAGTTGAAGATCCCGGACAAGACGAGCGGAAAGCTCTTTGAGTAGTCGAGTGCGGTGTTTCTGATGGTGCCATCCAGGGTTAAAGTTCTGTGTGTCCGACGGAGCCGTCGTGCATGCACTGACCTTCGCCTCGTCCGCCGTCTGGATCGTGGCTCCGTCAGTCTCCATCTCCTCTTCCACGTTGCTTTCCGACTTTCGCCGCTTTCGCCTGGGCTGCTCGGGCTTCTTCCAACCAAGATCTACCTCTTGCTGTTGCGACAGGTCCATGCGGCAGTCATCGTCCTGCGAGCCTGATATCTTCCTGCTAGAGCTGGCATATTGCCGTGCTGCACAGACACAGATCGAAAAGCCATTAAACACGGAAGAGAAAGGGCTCTCAGCATGCGACGCACCCTCTTCCTCGTTCTCCGCAAACAGCAGATGCTTCCCCTTCTTGCTATCAGATTTTCGCCGGGCATTCTTGGACTCTGGGGGTATCACACCGGCCTCGCGCAACACGTCGAGCTCTTGCTCATCGAGCTGCTCCGCATCGTCTTCGTCGTCCAAAGTCCCAGGCTTGAGCAGATCAGCGAGTTGCGTGAGTTGACTCTTCAGCCTATCGATTTTCTAGCGAAACGTCAGCTTAGCCGACTGACGCTACGCAAAGGGGAGGATGGCGGTCCCACCTTAAGCCCAAGGGCCCTCATAGTCCGCAGATAGTTCTCATCCTGCGTCTTCAATACCTTGACAATATCCACAGGCAGTGCCTGATTTCCTCTATCCTTGACATGCACGCCGCCCTAGCCACAAGCCAACGCTCAGGCTCCCGTAAAGTGTCTCCAAGAAAGCTGGCCATGCATACCTGCGTCCGCTCCCTGGTCATCGAGAAGTAGAACTCATCCTTATTCCGCATCGCGGCCTTCTCGCGCAGGAGATTCAGCCTATCCTGCTTCGAGTGATAGTCTCGCGCGCGGAGTACATAGTCCTTGTGCTTCTCTAGAAGTCCGAGCCGCGTTCGGTGCGAGAGCTGCGAACGCTCCTTGTGCGTCCGCCTATGGAGGGAGTTCTTCAATGATGACATGTTGCCTGAGGAATATCAGAGCGCAGTAGTAAGGGCTACGCGAGTCGAATGAGATGGAAGGCTCCACAAGGGAGACGTGCACGCAGGAAGTGGTAGCAGCAGACCAGTCGACAAGTGAGGCGAGGCGTTCAGAATCGAAAATGGTCTTACGGGCGCCTCCCAACATTTCTGGCAACGGACCGGACTACCGAGCCTCACTCAGATGTGCCACACCAGGGGAAGTCCAGGACTTCCGATTGAAGTTGCTATAATATACAATTGACAACCCGACATGCAGCCGCGAGATAAAGGATGAATGGTTCGACAAAGAATCACATAGTCATAGAGGTTCAGCCGTGACTGATGGAATGCGAAGCGTAGGGGGTAAACCGCAACTTCAAGGAAACGACCATCGGCCAAACATCTCGCTGCAGAGGCAGATTAGGTCCCGCCGGAAGCATGGCGGTTTGTGTCCAGGGATTGGCCACTCATCCTCCATGCATCGAGTCCATCCGCGGACCCGACGCCGCATTTGGGACCGACCCTCCTCCGATTGGGCTCTCGAGATACAGACGGATCAGCACGCTCTCCAGCGCCGCGACGGACGGCGCCGGGAATTCGAACGTCCGCGCATGGTCCCGGACGCTCTGGAAGAGCACGCTCATGCGATCCCACCGATCCTGGGCGACATCCACGGGCGGCGGGTGCATCTGCGCCGAGGAAGGCAGCGGCGCGAGCACCGAAATCGCTGACTGGAAGGTCTGCGGGGCGGGCATCTCTTCTGACGGGGACGACACGCCTTGAGTCATCGAAGTCGATGCGGAAGAAGGCCCCGGGGCGGCGTCCTGATGCTGGTCGTCGTCCATGAATGACGCGGAAGACGGACTCGCGGAAGCGGGCGTGTCCCACTGGCGTTCCTTGCGCGATCGACCTCGGGGTCGTTCTGCGGCTGCTCGCGCTTCCATCTCCGCCTGCGCCTTCCGGCCCCGCTTTGTATACGGAAGGTTAGCGGGCCCGATCTCGTGCGAGTGTTCGGAGATATCTGTCCTCCCGTTTAGTACCCAGTACACATGCAGTTCGAGAGTTGAGACGTCAGCGGCACCACCACTCACAGCACGCGCGGACCTCCTCGGTATCGAAATAGGTCTTGTAGCTGATCGATGCAGGACAGCCGACGCCATCAAGCTAACTAGCCGTCATGAGCACACGCTCTCGCACTCTCCCAAACACGCAGGGAGAAGAGTACGACAATGCGGTCTTCTCGCGCAGCGCGCTGACCATCCGCGTAACACTACCCACGCGCACGTACCTTTCTACTCGGGACCTTCCTCACCCGATCTGGGTATTTCTTCACGTACTTCTTCCTTCCCCCGCGCGAATGGCGGCCGCAGACGAGCTTGGTGTGCTCTTTGAAGCGCGGCGGGACCGCCTTGGACGCGTGCGTGTCGCCCTTGACGAACTCGACCATCTTCTCTTCCTCCTCGCGCTGCCGCCACGCTTCGAACGCCTCCAGCGACTCGAAAACAAGGTTATACCGCTCATCCGCCTCGCCCGAACCATAAAGGCCCTTCCTCGGGTTCCCCGTGTAAGTCGCGGGCGGGGACTGCACGCGGGCAGCGTCGTTGGAGATCTGCCCGAAGGACGTCGGCGACGACGAGCCTATGTTGCTGTAGGCATGCTGAGCACCAGGCGGGTGTATCCTGAAGGCCTGAAAGCTCATGGTGGCGCGCGCAGAGGGAGAGCAACGGAGAAGTGGCGGCGATCGCTGGGTGAGCTCGCGAGGTCGCACTTCGTACCGATCTCGCCGAACTTCGTAACGACGCTTAGACGCGTGACCTGTCGATCATTCACACTGGCTCTCTAGCACTCCCGCAGACACGTCTTGCATAGCGCAACAGTGCGAACACACAAGGAGTTGGCAGAGAAAGTGAGACAGATTGAATGCGCACTTATCAGCCAGTCTAATAAGCGATGTCCAGATGCAGGGTACATGATAGCGGGATGTGTGGGAATCCAGTGTTAAGGTGCAGTAATGAGTAGTCTCTTTCAAAGTCAAACGGACACTATATGACGCTGAGTGCGCCCGCCAAGATACCCCCAGTAACAGCGAAGAACGCGGCAAAGTGGGTAGGAACCAGTCTGACGTCCACTGCGCCATTAGCGGGCCCAGTCGTCACCCCTGTGCTCGAGGATCCACTACTAGAGCCACTGCCGGTCTTGGGAGTCGCGACCGGGGAAGCCGGGCTGTAGGTCACCCCGTTCGCATCGGCGGCGACCTGGAAGACTGATCCGTTCCCATACTCATAGAACTAGAACTTGGGTTAGCCGAAACCGGACGCTAATGCTAATGAAGTGGAACGGCCGTGACGTACATCGACGAGCATGAAGTTGGGGTTCCTTCCATACTGCGTGGCACAGGTCTGGACTTGCTGCCCAAGCGAGCCGACACCGCTCACGGCGTTCGTCTTGTTCGCATCGTCCGGGTCCGGTACGGGGAAGCCCGCCAGAACCTTGTCCAGGAAATGATTGATGAGGTACATCTGCGTGCTCGGGTCGCCGTTCGTGCGGTTCACGTCGCAGTTGAATGTCGTATCCGTCACATCGAATGCGGTCTCCCAGACGTTGGAGAACTCTGCGTGGACGGTGAGCTTAGGAGCTAGTCCAAGCGACGACCTCGCTACACACCATCAATGAGGTACGGCACCGAGTTGAAGTCTGCCTTGGTTGTTAGGAACGCGACAAGGCGCTTTCCGGAGTCTATAAGAGAACCAAGAGTGGGCCAAGCGTCTACGGTGAGTGACGCCGTCGGGGGTGCATAGGCTAACGTGTCTAGCCCCACGGCCTTGAAGACCGAATCATACTGTGAGGGGGGAAGGTTGTCCGAATTAACGATCAACAGCGATACGACTGTACACGGGCGTCCATCAGCTTAGGCCCTAACACGTTCGCGCTGTACTTCCAGCCCCCCGTTTCAGACTCACCGTCGTTCGGGTTTGCGTCCATCCACGCTTTGACTAAAATGCCGCTACTGGTTGAGGACCCCGACCTGGGAAATTTCATGAACAGGCAAACGCACCTTCGGTGAGGTAGTCCTGCAGCGAGCCGCCATCATACAGGGACTTCGTGGAGCTGAAGTCAGCGGAGGCAATGCGACATCCATGCTAGAAGCCGGACATACACAGCTAGTGTGGCACAGCTCGATCACGCCGCTTGAATTGTGCGCCTGCGACTGCAGCATTCGGACACCATCATTAAGCTGCTGGGTGACTGCGAGCACGTCAGAACAACGCCGACGGATCAATACGGGAAACGAATTACTATTATAGTCTTGGTTTACGGCAACTGCGGACGGAGGGGCAGGTCAACCGGAAAGCCACCAGAGAGCGTACACAAGGCTGAGTACATACGGTTGTTGACACCAACGGCGTACGAGTCGTGGGCCCCAACAAATGTGACATTTCCGAAGCTACGATCGCAGAGCTACGGATATACCCGTGAGCAAACCAGTCCGCAGCAGCTTGTACGGACCTCGGGCGCGAAGACGCACCTCAGCGTGCCCATTGCAAACGGTAGCTCTACGACTCGCCGCAAATGCAGCAGTTCTGGTGATAGAAGAGGCGAACAACGAGAGAACGGCCGGCGTTACGAGGTTCGTTGAAAGCTTCATGCTGGTGGACGTCGACGAGAGAGCAATAGCAAGAGCGGTCTGAGACAATAACAGTAAAGAGCGTACGAGAGGCGGTGTAAGCGTTTCAAGGAGAACGTGACAGAAAAAAGTAATGAGCGCAGGACGGAAATGGCGATGGCAACAACAAGAGGCTGTTGGCAACGGGGAGGTGGAGAGAACGCAGGAATGTAAACGGTATACCAGAGCCCAGCGCGGGTGGCTGAACGCCTTGGCTTTGTGCCGCCGTTAGCCGACGCGCTTGCTGCTCGCATCCGGTAGCCACGTGAGCCCGCACCAGGGGCTCAATTAAGCAGGAGTTCAAGTTGGCGCACGCGCAGTTCGCGCAGCCTCCATACATGATTATTCATGCTTCTCTGCTGCAAGGCAGTGGTATCCGGATGTTCATCCCGGTTCGGGGGCAATGTCGCTCGAGCTACTAAAAGCGCGGAGGGCCGTTGATGCTGTGGTATAAGTACTAATGCAGCGAGATCGCAGCTGCCAGCGTTCGAAGATGCCCTGAGTACGTCAGACGCGGATATAGAACGCGGGCAGAACTCATGCGCAGCGGCACCGGCCACTGAACGTACGGAGTCGTCTTGACATCGACGTGTGCCGGGGTGGATAGACTGGTAGACGCCTCGCCCGTTATATCTGGCCGTCCAATGCGAGATGACCGGCAGCAAGCCGGCCAACAGATGTAGAGCGCCTTCTCAGCCAGAGCACCCATACTCACTAGGAGTGACAGCACGCATTGAGTGCCAGGATTTCATCCGGAGACTTACCGATCCGAAGCTCAGAAGCAGGCGAAAATCGACTGCCGAAGGTCTCAATGTGCTACGCTCTATAGAGGGGCTGGCGTCACCTTCCCACCTCCTTCGCGCTAGTGCACCGTCTAGCCATGGCTATCTCGCCTATACGAATTCAAGATATGTCATGAGATGATGGACATCTCATCCGACAAAGGTCAACCTGTGCTCTACGGCCCTAGCTCTCCCCGATGCCTTACTCAGACGTTCCAGTCTCACCGGAATTCGCCAATCCATCACTTCTGGCGACATGGGTACTCCGATTGTCGCTCCTGAAGTCGCTGCAGCCTTGCCCATCTTTGGCCATGTCAAGGAGAGAGGGGAACTATCTCCAAATTTGCCAAGCGGACTCTGAGCCAGATGTATGTAGGTGCATCTTCTAGGTAGTTTTGCGTAAGACCCCGCCGGACGTCGCCCATGCAAGCGCTGTCCGTGAGTTAGATCATGATTGCGCAGAAACGGGGTGACAAGCCGTGTACGACGCCGGTGGACTCGGGAGTACGTACACACCCTCGCCCATGTCGCACTACGCTCGCCTGCATCGCGAATCCTGTTCAACTGCCAGGCAGCGCTCCATCGCGAGCTTTACGAGAACCTGGAAGTTCAACGCGACGTGCCTGATCGGTTTCCAAGGTCTCGCAGCGTTGACAGCAGCATCAACTGTCGATTATCACTTAGTGCATCCTGCGGACCGCAGCCAGAGAGGACGTATAGCGCACCCGGGTAGTGCCTGCTACAGGTGTTCAGAGGAGCATGCATACAGAGAGCGTATGCGCCGACCCCATTCAACAGAAGGGGTCAGGGGTGGGGAAAACGCGCTGCAATAGGCGCGCCGGTCCGCGGCTTAAACTCAAGGCCATTAGAATGACGCGCTAACCACGTCCCAGGCGTCGCGGCGTAGCGGTCAACGACTGCAAGTGGAGTCAGAGCCTGCTGGAATCTAGGCATCTTCAAAGGCTCCTATGCACGGGGCTGCGGCCCCGATCGGTCTGCTCGCAGCGATTGATCGAAGGACACACGAGCGCAGAGCGGCGTGCATCTCATGAAGAACCTGCCCGTTCGGTCAAATTTCAGCCGTAACCCGACTACCGTTCCCGCCGGGAAAGAGTGACAAAGGAGTGATAACGCGCGCAACAGGCGCAGCAACTGGCGGGCCTCAATGTCCGGCAGGTCCGGATAGTCCATGAGCGCCTTCACAATTCGTTGGATCATGATGAGTGGATGGATCATACCACCACGCAGGGATGTGGCCAGACCGCGGTCTCGAGTCCTGTGCGCAACGTTCGGGCAGAGTACTCACGAGCGTCTCGCCCGCGCTGATGGTATCTGCCGCTCTTCGGGCCACAGGACCACGCGTCAGCTGCAGAACTGAAAGCGCGAGATCAAGGAGCGGAATCTGGGAGAGTCGAGACTGTGCGGCTTCGCAGAAAGGAGTGGAGCTGATGCGCGTCGCAGAGCATTTTGTGCAGCCCACCGCATTGATGGACGGAAGAGGCCGGGCTGCTGGGATTGGCTGGAAGCTGGAGGGGAAGACGGAAGTGGGGCAAGTGGAGAGGGCTCTAGCCCACAGCAGACTCGTCGGTCGAGCGGAGAGACGCCGGGAACATGGAAAGCGTGTCGGCCGGAGCGCCAGGCAGGGAAAGGAGGACGTGCAGGAATGGAACGCCTGGGGAACGCTTGCGCGTCGTGTGCGGAACGGCTTGAGGACATCGAGATGGCTTTGTGAGAGAGAACGCCGAACGAGAGGCTAGAGGCATGGCGATAAAGGACTGGGTGGCTGTTCAACTTTGTGGGTGGCACAGATCCGTGCACACGACCCGGTGACAATGCGCAAGGTGGCGTGGTTCGGGTGGACCTGTCGGGAGAGAGAGGTGCACGTCCCGTATCACACTGCGGCGAGCGACGTGACGGCGTTTTTGCAAAGAGCGGATGAGCACGAGAATTGCAGACGTGTCGGTCACAGCAACGCGCCCCCGCGATCGCCCTGCCATGGCTGCTGGGCTGCAGTGCCATCGTTGGGAGCCTCCCCCGTTATCGATCGTAACCATCCGCCCAATCCGGGACTTATCGCGATTATCCTCCTCAATCTTGGGCTCCGACCCCACTCCCTACCGCGGGCTAGGCCCGGCATTTCCGGCCCATGCTCCATGTTCGGTCGGAGAAAGCACGTTTCAAGCGCAGTCGCTTTTATTTATCGGGGATGGGGCAAAATGCAGCATTTTGTGATTGGCGGAGAGGGAACGAGTTATGTCATTATGGCTAGAGTGACAACTGAATTGAGAATTGCTTCAAAGCACCCTCCGGCGCCTCGCGTCCGGACTCATATAAACCAATCCTCCGCTCGACCCCGTCTCCTTTCTACAAGTCTGGCTAGCAACCGCTCCTCTCCGCCGTTTTGACGACTCTTTTCGCTCATCCGCCTCTCCCCTTTCTTCCCAATATTCATCCACACACCTCCGTCATGCCTGGTCTCGTCGCTGACGCCACTCGCATCTGGGAGGTCAACCTCTACTGGCCCCTCCACGCACAATGCGGGGTATGGGACCCTAAGGGCAAAGGTGTCGACGTCTGGGAGTGCATCCGACCGCGTAAGTCTCCTCAGCTCTCCCGGCTTACGCACGCCCAGCTAACCTATGTTTTTTTTTTCTCCAGACCAATCTACTCCGGGCACTCAGGTGTGTAGCCACGTTCTCCCCGTGAGGTAATGCTTTTGATCACGACGCTCACCCGAACCTCCTTCTAGCCACCGAATAGCCTCTACTGGCGTTACGTCGCGCGTAGATGATCGTCATCGACGCGTGCATTCGTCCCGCTCTTCCGCCCCACGCCCTCGATCGTCCTCCGACCGAACGCGATACAGCAGGCGGTCCATCCATCGCCCACCCAACATCATATGAGCCACCGCCTATGCCTTCCTCGTGCGACCATGTCGAAGAAGACCCCTCCCTCTCATCATCCTATTGGGCGTCGTCCGCCTTCCCTGCGGGCGCTAGCGAGTATTGTTCGCAACCCTATTGGCGCCTGCCGCGCCGCGATCTGTTTGCTCGCTCCCGCGTGAGCTT
This sequence comes from Trametes punicea, assembly GCA_025528855.1. Lineage (NCBI taxonomy): Eukaryota > Fungi > Basidiomycota > Agaricomycetes > Polyporales > Polyporaceae > Trametes > Trametes punicea. The sequence goes on along the minus strand of VICQ01000007.1, from coordinate 570,801 downwards.
GGCCCTCAAGCCCGCCCGCGTTGGACGCTTGGCGTGATTGCAGGAAGAGGACGATACCTTCCTTGACGGACGCGGACACATCGGGATACGCGGTGTCACTAGTTTGGTGCTGTGCATATCATAGCGGAACCCTTCTCGTCGTCATCGCCGGCCCTCTTTTTCGTATGTTTGTATTTTTTGGGGGGCCCTCATAGTACATCACGTCCTTCGTTTTCTTGTTGCGGACGTGGTGGCAGCGTGGGTGTGCTGCGCTATCATGTTTGGCTTCTTTGTTATTCGCATCCGTGCCCCGTTCTCTTCCGGCCTCTCTATCACCTGTCGTCTCTCATCATCAGCGTTGGCTCTTCTCATCATGTCTTGTTTTCATTGTACCATCATTGCTGTCGCACCTTACCCATCACCCGTAGTAAATAGAGTACACAGGCTGTTGGTCATACATAATTTGCTATTGTACCCGTCTAATGCAGTACCCCTGGACGTGACGAACGTGTGTGCGTGGTGTGTGCCCCGACGCGGGTGATCAGTGCAGCGACGGGCGGCGGGCGGAGAGGTCATGGGGGAAAGAGGAAGCGCTTGCGTCTGGTGCGAGAGGGTTCGGGGAGTGACGTCAAGGCCGGAAAAGCGGCGAGTGAGACATGAGAAAGCTCGGACTCGGAAGCTCTCGTCGAGCAGGAACGAGCCCTGCGTCCGGATTTGGCACGCCGCTCGCGTCAGGACCCGTCCTCAACGCGCATGCACAACATCGCACGCGGTCCCCAGCACACGGCGCACATTACGAGGGTCCAGATAACGACATCGGTCGATTCGTCACCGCCTCCCTCCACCTCCACCGCTGCGCGTTCCTGTGAGCAACTCGACGTAGTGCCACACGCTTCGCCTCGCGGCGCGGTGCACCACGACGTCGACGTGGAGGGCACATCATGATGATGATGCATGTACCGTATGTATGCATGGCAGTCCCTTCGCCCGCGTCTGGCCTCGCGATGGACCACTTCAGCTTCCGACTTTCCTCCCGGTCGCCACCCCCAGGTCGTCTGACCACGCACCTCCGCCTTCGCACTGGCGCCGCCACCACTTCCTTTGCGAGTCTCGATGTGCACCCCGCATGTCTGTGCCCCTCACACGCGCGCGCTGCGCATCTTCCGCCCTCGAGAACCCTCACTGGCTTCCCTTCGAAACGTCCGAAAGTCACACCCGTGACTCCCGCTATCTACACTGCCCCGGTCTTCGCTGTATGGGATCCCCAGCAGATTCTCATGAGAACGGCCTGCCCATCGATAGAGTGTTCGTATATTGTGTGAAAGACGTAAGAGATGCATTTGGAAACGATCGGCAAGCGGACGAGAGTAGGCACAGAGAGTACAACACGCTGGGAACGGAGAGGCATGCTAACAGAAGGCGGCGAACGCTGATAACACAGTAGGACACATTGGCACATCGATGGACTTCTGCATTCGTACACCCCCCGTCGTCTAGAGCTTGTCGTAGTACGTCTCCAGAGGAGGAATCTCGGGCTGCACAAGCGGCGCACCCGACGTCAGCAACCTGCCCTGCGAGATCATAACATAAGCGTGCAACGTACCTTGAGACCCTTGCGGATACGGATGCTCCTGACCAACTCCTCAAGCTTGCTGCCCTTCTCGAGAGGCGCTAAGAAGAGCATTGCGTGAGCACACAGGATGCGCGTGATTCCTATTGCGGGTTCACTTACAGCCGTTCATGATTTCCCAGTGGTCGAAGACGGCCTGGGGGAACGCCTGGCCACCAGTTTGCGAACGGAGCTCGCCGTTGAAGCCGAACGACTCCATGACGGGCAGGTATGCCTTGACCGTGAACATCGGCGTGCCAGGACGCTGCTCCTCGCTGAAGACCTGGCCACGACGCTTGTTGAGCACGGAGTAGATACCACCGATCGCGCTCTCCGGGCATTGAATCTCGACTGAATCACTTAACGATTAATCACCGTCCTGTGGTGCCAAATCGATCGGAGGGAACTCACCGAGGTAGACGGGTTCCTGGAGACCAGGGTCCGCAAGCAAGCAAGCAGCGTAACAGACACGACGGCACGTGGGGATGATCTGACCTCCACCACGGTGAATGGCATCGGTGTGGAGCTAGAGGACAAAACAAACGTTCAGATTCTATCTCTACACCGGAAGGTTCTCCCGCGAAGCTTACCGTGACATCGAGGATGTTCACGCGGACACCACGCATGTTCTCCTCACAGCAGACACCCTCCTTCGTCGCCCACTGGAATGCGGCAACGCAAGAATCCTTGATTTCGTTGAGGTACTGCACACCCTTGGTGATGTCGACAAGGACGTTCGGGCCGGTCGTGTCCGGACCGAAGCACCAAATCTTGCGGGCATCCGTGACGTCCCAGCCGAACTCGTCGGCGAGGATGCGCGCGCGGACCTTGTAATCGTCGCGGGGATTGACCTTGCCGTTCTCGATGGCCTGCGAAAGCTCCTCTTCAATCGGTTGCGCCTTCGCATAGAGACGATTGTGCTTGTTCTGCGACTTGGAGAGCGCGACAATCGAGGATTCGGCCCTGACAGTCTCACGGAAACCGACGACAGGGTCAGAGATTTTGAGGGGAACACCAGCGTGGTCCTCTTGAAGATCCTACACGCATACAGTCAGCAACGTGGTCGAAGCTAAGTATGAAGGTAGGAGCATACCTTCAAGCAAATCTCCAGGTGGAGCTCACCAGCACCGGCGACGATGTGCTCACCGCTCTCGGGATTGATCCACGCCTGAACGCACGGGTCGGACTTCGAGAGACGCTTAAGACCTTCGACCAGCTTCGGCAGATCTGCCGCGTTCTTGACCTCGACGGCGACCTGAACGACGGGCGAGACGGAGAACTTCATGACCTTCATGTTGTGCGCAGTCTCGGACGTAGTCAGAGTACCGCTCTTTAGCAGGAACTGGTCGATACCGACGAGACCGATAATGTTACCGGCCGGACAGTCCTCAATGGGCTCGACGTAACGACCCATCATGAGCACGGTGCGCTGCACCGACTTGATGAAGAGGTCGTCCTTCTTGCCGGGAACATAGTTGGGGCCCTGGATACGGATCTTGGGACCAGCACGGACGGTACCGGAAAAGACACGACCAAAGGCATAGAAACGACCTTTATCGGAGGTGGGCACCATCTTGGAGATGTAGCAGACGAGCGGGCCCTTGGGGTCGCAGTCACGGATACCGATAGCGGACTCGTCGTCCATAGGACCCTCGTACAGGGTCTCAACACGGTAGCGCTGCGCGGTCTTGGGCGAGGGAAGGTTGATGACAATCATCTCCAAAAGAGAGTCACCAGCCGGAAGGAACTTCCTCATGATGACTTTGAGGAGGGCCTTGCCCTCGAGATCACGCTCGTCCGGAGCGAGCTTGATGTCGAGCTTCTCGCACATCGTCGCGACGGCGTCCTTCTTGTAGTTCATGACGGCATCAAAGATGCGGTAGATGGGGTCGAGGACGAACATGTTGAACGCACGCTCAAGCTGCTTGCCGTCAGCGTCGACAGGCTTGGTCGACCACTTCTTGGTAGCGGGGTTAAAGAAGTTGTCACCCCAAAGCTTGACCATCATCTTGTCCTTGTCCACACCAAACTTCTTTGCGTAGCGGTTTGCAAACTGACGGAGAGTGAAGCCCCATCCGTGAAGACCGGAACCGAAGGCAACGGTACCCTTGTCGGGGTAGACCTGGACGTCACCAAGAGCAGCGTCGTGGTAGGTCGAGATGATGACGTTCACAGACTCGATGGTACGGGAGAACGACTGGAAAAGGTCCTCCTTCGAGACCTGGAGCTCAAGAAGGGCACGGTCGACCTTGTTAATGATAACGACGGGCTTGATACGCTCCGTGAGCGCTTGACGAAGCACAGTCTCGGTCTGCACGCAGACACCCTCAACGCAGTCGACGACGACGAGAGCACCGTCGGTGACACGGAGAGCAGCCGTGACCTCCGAAGAGAAATCAACGTGTCCGGGGGAATCGATCAGGTTGATCAAGAACTCGGTACCTGGAGGTGAGCGGAGATTAATCAGATTTATGAGGCCCTCTTGCTCGTCTCAATCCCTCAGAGGAGTGCGTACCGTCGGTCTGCTGCTTAATGGCGGAGATGTCCTCCTTGTCGACCTCGAAGTACATGGAGATACCCGTCGACTTGATCGTGATACCACGCTCCTTTTCGTCCTCTCTTGTGTCCGTAAAACGCATATCACCCGCTTTCGCGCTGGCGATGATACCCGCCTTCGAGACCAGCGAGTCCGTGAGCGTAGACTTGCCATGGTCGACTGCATAAGGCGGAGTAAGGCGATGAGCTTCGGCCTTACTCCTAAGACAATCAATGTGGAGACGTACCATGAGCAATGACACTCATGTTACGGATGTTGGTCGGGCGGTCCATAAGGGCCCGAATCTGGTCTGTATAGCGGGGACGTCAGCCATCGCACGGGGCTCAATAGAAGCAACGGTGGGTACTCACCGACGGTGAAGTTACTGTCATTCGCAACGGAAAATTGCGATGAGCATGGGGAGTGCATAGCTAAGCGACGACGCAAAGTACTTACACCATGTTGACTAGTTTTTACACGGAGAAAATAAGAAAAAAGACGAGGATGTCACCGCACAGTGCGCGGTGGAGGATGGAGAGGAGGTAGAGGTCGAGCAGGCTCGCCGGGGCTGCACAACTCGACGTTGATATGCGTGCAAACTTTTGCAGCCCCACCCATCGTCCTGCTTATCGATCTCTTCAGGGCAGGCTGCTCTCAGTCAGGCACGTGCTCCGGCCCGCTGCCTCGTATTGGCGGGGCCGCCGTGCTTTCTGACTCTCTGGCCGCGAAGTGGACATCGCCCCCGCGGCCTTCGTTCCGTATCCTCTCAGGACCGGTTTCTCGTACCGCACTGCGGCCTTGCATCTAAGCTCGAATACAATCCGTTTCGTCTCTGCTTTCACGGTGGTCCATCATGGCAACAAGAGATGCATGTTACTCTGTGTTCAGATTTTCTAGGGCGCACCACGCCGAACACTACGGTGCGACTGATCGCAGTCGTGATTTGCAGTACTGGCAAGACGCGCTCGGTGCCTACGGCTCTGAACTAAGGCATGCTTCCATGACTCCTCGGTCCCGGCATGCTCGAGCAGGAAGTTTGATCTCGCAATCGCCGGCCTGACTGGGGACACATATACGCAGTGCTGGTTGGGCTACTCATCTTGACTCTTCGACCGGAGTTCTGACTCCAACCGTCATGTCGAAATCTCAGTTCCCTCCGTTACAATTTAATCCTCAGACCGGAGAGCCTTTCCTGCGTCTCCCCAGCCCGCATGACAACATCATCATCACCCCTCCCCGCATGAGCGACGCGCCGACGATCGTGTCGTACATGAACGATCCCGCACTTTATCACTGGCTGGAGGGCCCTCCGTTTCCATACCTCCCGGAGCACGCAGACTCTTGGCTAAAGCGGGTCAAGAAGGACGCGGACGCGGCGCTGTCGGAGCTCGAGCGGGCTAGCGCGGCGCACCCGGACGGGCCTCCCGTGCTCGTGTCGAGTTGCCCTGTGCGCAGTCTGAGAGAAGTGCGCGAGGACGGTTCGGAACTGTTCTTGGGCGATATCACGCTCATCCGAGAACGATGGCCGGACGTCATGGATAAAGAGGTCAAGGAGAGCCTCGCAAGGCCTAATGCAGAGAAAGCGGTGGGCGATCCCGACATCGTCTGGTGTATTGGTGGTGCATAGCCGTTTGAGCCGTTACTCGTTAGGACATCACTGAAGTTTAGAGCCAGACTACGTCGCGCCTTCTCATCACGGGAAGGGCATCATGACGGCCGCCATCAGGACACTCACGCACACATGGGCCATCCCGCGGATGGGCGTGCGCCAAATACGCGTCGAGACGTTCACAGACAACATCGGCAGCCGAAGGGTGTTTGAGAAGAACGGGTTCGTGTACGAGAAGACGACCGCGCTCGAAAACAAGGTCCTCAACTCGGGCAGACGGATCGAGGGAATGGACATTCTGTGGTGGAAAGCCGACTAGCGGCACGGGTCACCGAGCTGCCGTGGATGACATTCTGCCCGTTGTGTACGCATGTGGATGTAGGGCATCCTTTGCGGGAGGTTGCTGGCTCTGATACGTACGATCTGAAGAACGTGTGAGCTGCGGCCGAGCGCACTGCAAGAGGATTTGTACCGAGTTCGGCCAGGCATTGCGTGCTGCTGACCGTGGCTTCAATCCCACCGTTGTCTTCTTCGTCGGCTCGCATGACGACGGGCTGTTTCGGAAGTGTTATCTGCTATGCTCGTGTCTATGTGCTCGTCGAACAATAAGAAGGTTCTGTACGGCTTCGGTTGGACAGAGAGCACCTCGAGAGCCGGGGCCAACTCGAGTTGAGATACCTCGTTATAGGGTTCGTTTGAGGTGCCACTTAGCCCGTCATGCCTTTCTCACAATTCCACCCTCTCCAACGACAACCTCGGACGGGCGAGCCCTACATTCGCCTTCCCGCGCCCTTCACCCACATCATCATCACGCCTCCTCGACGAGAAGACGTGCCGCACATTGTCTCGATTCTGAACGACTACCCGGTGAAGAGGTGGATCGACGGGCTGCCGTTTCCTTACCTGGAGCAGCACGCCGAGGAGTGGGTGGCGCGGACGAGAGAGAGGTCAGACGCGGTCCTGCACGAACTAAGGGTAGCCGAAGAAGAACAGCCAGAGGGACCCCTTGCGGCGGTGGGCGGGTGCCCTGTCAGCTGTTTGAGATGGGCAAAGGAAGACGGCACTCATTACTTCCTCGGTGCTGTGGAGTTCAGCCGGTGTAATTTCCCGGACGTGCGAGACAGGGCAGAACAAGAACGGCTGATCTCGCGGAACGAGAGCAGGCAGACGGGGGACGAAGAGATCGTATGGTGCATAGGCTGTGAGTTCCGATCTGACATTATCAGGGAAGCCCGGCATGGCTCAAATTCACGTTCATCGACCACGCAGACTATCTGAGAGCAGAGCTGCACGGTGCAGGGATCATGAGCTGCGCCCTGCGCACGCTGATGCAGAAGTGGGCTATTCCACGTATGAGGGCGCGTCGGATGCGAGCAGAGACGATTGCTGGCAACTGGGCGAGCATACGGGTGCTTGAGAAACTGGGGTTCCGGATATGTAACGCGGTTGCGGTGCGGAGGGTGACAAGCGCAGGAGAGTTGATTGAAGGCTATCATGTACTGTGGTGGGAGATGCCTATGGACAGCGAGACCGGACCGTCCAGTCGAGGCCTTGAGTGGCGGTCGACATGACACCGGCGGTGGACGTGGGTTCTGAATGCTTGATGGCGCCCTGCGGTGGTGGCGAGTCGACGCCTGCGTGGTGACTACATACAGTATTACGCTGTGTGGAGGTGAGCGGCGCAGCTGAGAATGCAGAGCAGGCAGTCCAGGACGGCAGCGAGCACGTGGACGGACGCGGTGAGCAGAGGCCGGCGCCTGCGCATGAAAGTCGTCACGTTGCTCCAGCTTATCCGCCGCCTCAGATGCCATGGCACAGCCCCAGAAGCGTATTACAGTAGTAGACGGCGTCTCCGCTTTCGCAGCACTCCCTCCCGCCTTGGTTCCGTCCTTCATCTCCCTCCTCCTCTCACCCCCTCCCCTCCTTCACTTCTTCGCCCATCGTCCGCCACAGCCTGCACGATGGGCTGCCTTCGTCCTGCCACCCCCGGCTTTGTCGTCACTCTCGTCGCAACCGTCCTGCTCGCAGTCGTCTCATTCAACACGCCTATCCTCAAGTCCATCTTCTTCCTCAAGGCTTCAGTCCAAATCGGCGGCAGCACCGAGACGATCACCTTTGGCACCCTTGGTTACTGCCTTACTCTTCCATCCGGCACGACATGCTCAAAGCCGTCCGTGGGATATCAACTTGGTAGGTCCAATCTGCCGTCTTGTCTTCCCGCGATCCTATCTGTACCGTTGCTATCCCAGACGTGAACGCCCTTCTCGGTGACAACACCCCCATCAAAATCCCGACTGTGCTGGTCAAATGGATCACCTATGCCCTCGTCCTCCACATCGTTGCCCTGGTGCTCGCCGGCATTGCGACAGTCTTCGGCCTTCTCGCCCACGTTCGCGAGATGTCCATGACGTATTGCAGCACTTTTGTCTCAGGTTTCGCCGCGTCCGTCGCCATGATCGCCTTCATCTTCGACCTCGTCCTCTTCTTCCTCACCAAATCGCGCGTCAACGCCGTCTCGGGCGGCCAAGCGCAGACGGGCATCTCTATCTGGCTCACGCTCGCCGCGTTTATCCTGCTCTTCTTCGCAGGATGCTTCTATGGCCTCGGCAGATGCTGCATTAGACGCCGGCCTCGCGGTTTCGACAAAGAGCTCAATCGTCCCCTTCCCGACAACAGCTACGCCGAGCAGATGCGCCTCGAGGCAGTCAAGGCCGAGGCAGATAGGAAAGCCCGCCAGGCTGCAGGAAAGACTGAAGTCGGGCTGCCTGCATTCCAGGAGTTTGAGCGCCAGCCACTAACCAAGTCCGACGACCAGTTCGTCGAAGACGGCGACCAGATCGTTCCCCTTCACTCGCAACAGCCCTCAGGCAACGCTGGCGTCGGCGCCGGCACCGCGGCGTATTCTCGGCAAGCGAGCCAGTCTCAGCTGAGGTACGCTGGGGGATATGCACAAGGTGCACCGGGAACGCGCGCGGTGGACGCCTACTACAGTACCCCGGCCCAGCCTCAGAATGTCTACTCCTCCCCAGCACGCCAAGCTAGCCAGCACTCCCAGGCAGTCTCTGCGTACGCAGATCCGTATGGGCTACCGGCTGGCGCTGCGCCTGCCACCACCGGTGGATCGTACCTCAGCGCCGCCGCACCGTATGGTCAGTATGGTCATCAGCAGCAACCGACCACATCTTCGTATAACCACCCTGCTCGTGGCACCTCATGTGAGTTCCTTCGCATTGAAGGGTGATGATACGAACTGACCGCCCGCCTCCCAGACCATTCAGCTGTGTCACACCAGCAATACCCCTCTGACTACAACGCTACCGCTGCGGATCCTTTCGCTGCACCGCCTCCAGTGCAGCAAACGGCATTCAGCCCCGATACCTATAACACCACTGCATACATGCGCAACGCCGGGTCGTCCTCACCGCCCGTCGGCACGAACCCGTATCGCGCGCAACAAGGTCTGTACGCCCCGTCTGAACGCAATTACACGCTCGGCGGCGGAGGGTACGGCTCGAACGTCGTCCCCGCCATGGACATCGCGTCCTCTACGCACCCACACTACCGCGGGCCCTCGCCTGCGCCGAGCGCGCCCTCGACGTACAGCACCTCGAGTGCGTATACGGCGACCGCCCCGGCGCCGATCAACACCTCCGTGCAGCCTGCACCTGGGATGCCTCAGCCAACGAGTCCCAGGGGACCGCGGGCTCCGAATCCGGGGTCGTCAATGCCTGCGCCTCTCGTGCACTCGCCCGTGCAGGAGGAGCCAGAAGAGGCGCCACCTATGTACGACGCAGCGACGGCGCCGCCGCCAGGGCAGTGGAGCGCGAAGCACTAGCGCTGCTCCTTGAGCCCTCTTTGATTTCGTGGACTGACATCCACGATGCGCACGCCTACGCTTGTGGCCGAGACGCTCTTCTTTCCCTTCACTGTGATTCGTTCAGAGTTGATTCCTGCGGTTTCGCGGTGAGCAGCGCGCGTGCGCCATGGACATACTTTCATTCCCTATCCCTCATCGCAGTACACTATCCCGTAAATATTCATCCGACCTCGGGGCCGTACGTTACTTGTGTATTGATGTACAACAAGAAGCGCTATGAATGCATGACAAACTACACGATACTCGTAGCGACACATTCATTGACTTCGCCTCGCCGCAGCGAGTTGACCGACTTTCACAACTCGTCTCTCGCTGAACGGTGCGGACCCCAAATGCTTTGGGGTGTGGGAGGCTCGGACGATAGCAGCATCGACAAGAAGTCGTGCACGATATCTGCCGCTGCGATGCCCGTAATCTCGGCTGGAAACGAGGCGCGACGTCAGCAGCTTGCAGGCGGCGAAGCAGACGATGGTTATGCCATACCGTGGTCGTAAGCCGGTGCGACCTCGACGATGTCCGCGCCGCTGCGACGCCATTCAAAGTTCTGTCCGAGAAGGAGAATATAGGGAGAGAGCGGCAACGGCTTACACGAAGTTGAGCCCTGCGAGGCCGCGGAGGATGCGCTTCACCTCCCGGGTCGTCCAGCCGCCCGCCTCAGGCGTACCCGTAGCTGGCGCCAGTCCGGGATCGATCACGTCGATGTCCAGGCTTGCATAACACAGCGATATCAAGGCGTTCAGACTCGCTACTACAGCGGCGGGGGAACGTACCTGAGGTACACAGGCGAGTCGCCGACGCGATCGCGGATGCGCTTGACGATCGCCGCGACGCCGTAGTCGTCGATGTCGTCCGTCGAGATGAACTGGAACCCGACCGACGCGTCGTTCTCTAGGTCCGCCACGCCCTGTCCGCGGTCCCGAGCTCAGCAGCGCGGTGAACGCGAGGTGTGGAGTTAGCACTTACGGAGAGCTTGCAGCGGATGCCGGCGTGGATGCTGGTGTTGGTCATGAGCCCCTCCTCGCGCGCGAGGTAGAAGAACGTCCCGTGCGTGACGCGGGACTGCTCCGTGCTCGTGCCGGGGTACGCCGGCCAGGTGTCCAGGTGCGCATCGAAGTGGACGACGGAGACGGGCCCGTAGACTTTGTTGAGCGCGCGCAGGATGGGGAGCACGATCGTGTGGTCGCCGCCCAGGCTGATATCCTAGTCAGTTAGTTGTGGTGGAATCGTCCTATGCCGGGGGAGGCTTGCCTGACGATTCGAGGGTGTTGCTTGCCGTCCTTGGCGAGTCGCTGAGTTATGGCAGAAGGACCGGCGGGATCGTCGCTCGCTACATGTCGCGCAAGGAGCGTTGAGTAGGCGACTTCCATCTGGTCAACCGCGAGGGCATTGTCGAACGGGCTGACAGGAACCTACGAGGCATTATCTCGCTCAGTAAGACCCATGACCAAAACTACATTTTGCATTTCCATACATCACCACAATCCAGGACCTTCGAGCCGAGCTCGTAAGGATTCTTCTGCCACGAGAGCGTGTATCCTCGAGTCTCGCGCTGCCTCCTGCTGCCAGAGCGGATCGCGTACGGCCCGAAACGCGCCCCCGGACGGTAGGTCACCGCGGTGTCAAACGGCATGCCCAGCAATGCGATATCAAACGCCGCGCTCTCATCTTCCAAGCAGCGCGAGTACGGGAGGTGGGAGAAGGAGAGAGGGCCGGAGAAAGGCTGGTCGATCTGCTTTCCGTACTTCTCCAGCCAACTTTGCGAGCCGCCAGCATCACCTGCCTTTGCGAACTCTTTGATGCTTTCCAGAGGTATCTGATTGGCGTGTCCGTGTCGATGGGACCAGGCTATCTGTGGTTGCACCAGGACGGCGGCGAGAGCGACGAGAGAAGGCAGTCCAAACATCATGGTGAACTCGCACTGGCAGTCCGTATTTGCCTAGAACTACGGTTGATGGGATTGTTCTCCGCTGTCCTTTGTATTTGTTGGAAGGAGGGCTCGTACGGCATGCGCTGGTACGTTGGACAAGATATATGTTTAAGGCGAGCGGCCTATCTTTTGTGAAGCTTCCTATAAGACGAGTCCGGACAGGAAGCACTCGCATGCGGCGCGGCGCGGCGCGGCGACGGCCAGCCTTGGGTGCGTTTCCTGCACGTGAGCTCGTTTCCCGGACACATGATCGAAACGCGCCTATGAAGCGCAGCGGGAGGACGATCCTTGCGAGCTCCTCGTGGTCGGAGAAATAGAACACAGAGGTTGTCATTCCTGAACACAGCCTCTTACTCACAAATCATACAAGGCCAACCTACTTTACAAACCACAGTGGACCACAAACCCGTAGTAGCAATGAGCCGAAAATCCACAGCGGAGATGATGACCGCGGCAGCAGCGATCACTGAGACGGCATCCCCGTTCTATGTCTAGATATCCTCAGAGGTAGTATCTCCCACTGGCGTCGCAGCTTCGCCTGTTCGCTCGCGTTTGCAGCTTCCTCCGCCGTTAGTGCGATCACCTTCACGGGGCGCAGAGCCTCCACAGAGTCGTCGATCTCCTCGGCCTCATTCCGGTCTTGTTCGGCGATCTCCTGCTCCGTGAGGTCTATTTGCCCGTCGAAGACCAGGTCTGGAGTAGCGTTCGAACCAGCCTTGCCGCTCAAGAATGCCAGTGGTCCGGAGATGGCGGAGTTGAAGATGCTGGAGGCGTTCTCCATGAGAGAAGGCGGTCTGCGCACGGGAACGGAGGTCAGGTAGTAGGTCTTTTCTTTCCAGGCTCCGAGAGTGCTCTCTGTGTGAGACGTAGAAAGCGAGGGGTCGTTGCCAAAGACGACTGTGATCTCCTTTGTGTTGGGGTGATAGACAAAGCGAGGTAGCGGGTGGGAGTACGCGTTGGGGAAGGGGTAAGACACAGGCCGTCGATGGCGTAGGACAAGCTTCTCCTCTGGAGGAATCATGATCAAGTCATGGTCGTCCCACTTGAACGATGGACATACTCTCAACATCAATGGCATGCCCAGAGTGTCTTGAAGAGAATGCTCCTGAAGTATCGATAAAGAAGACCTATGTACAACACGCTGAGCGAAGCCGAAGGCACGGCAAGCGATAGGGACAGACCTGGTTATCAGATTCTGGCCTCCTCATTGCTACGCACGATTGGACCTTAGTTTACGTTATGTGTGCACTTGGAGGAATATTTGACCCTACATTCAACTTGAGAACTGTCTGTGGGGGGCCACAATATCACATCAGTCCCGTCCTCGACAGACCCTCGAGCCACATCGAGGATTCGAGCAGCTCCTATGTTCCGAAGCATAAAGTAGCCCCGCGGAAAGCCATACGACTCTAGTTCGACGCGTAGTGGGGGCACACCATTGCCTGTCACTTGAACGTCAGCCTTTGGTTCATCGTTCCCGGTGATGACCATGTTTGTAGGACTTCAGGACTCCTGCTATTTGTTCGAGTAGGTAGTGGTAGGAAGAGAAGGCAGATTGTACAGCCACGGTCTGACCCGAGTGAGGCTTCTACATATCATGAAACCTGGACGCCGAGCCACTTCCACTGGATTTAGGCCATGCTGATTGAGACAGGTAGCGAGATGATAACGGTACAACATATCCATGATACAAATCCTCGGCGATATGCGAGGAGGTGAGAATGCCCTTGGGCATCAAGAGACTACGATTCCCTCTCAAGATTCCTCATCCTCCTCGTCATCTGGGATATAATCCTCGTCTGAGGTGTCCATTTCGAACGCCTCCTCGACATCAAAGGCGCCAGGCATCCCATACTGCGATGAAGCGCGACGACGGGCGCGTTCCGCGCGTTCGGCTCTCTCCTTTTCAACCCAGTCTTCGAGACCACCTTTGAGCTTGGACAGGCCCTTGAACTGCGGAACGTACTTGAGCAATGCAAACGTCGGGAGAAAGGAAGATGCCCACCTCATGACGTGCAATTACGCTTCCTTCGGACAAACCCCATCGGCGACCCAACCACCCTGTGCTCATGAGGATTGGTTGCTACAATTGCTTCCTGTCAGAGGCTGCCATAGAGAGACAGAAACGCTTTTGGGCGTACCTGTGAATGCCAGCTGACATCTCGCACACACGGCCTGATGCGAGCGGGAGCGATGCTCGCTGGGTCAGGACCGGAGGGATCCATAGCCATCGGCAACGTGTATGAGCGATCAAGCACCTCGACGACTCTACCATCCAATGACCAAATCTACGACGAGAAGTGAGCCACCGAGAGTTGAGGTGTTCCACATCGACGTACATGTATTCGACCATCGGAAGAACCGGAGTAGATATACTGCTGACCGGTGGTCTCCGCAGGGCTGAAATGACAGCGGATGAGGGTACGCAAGACCTCGTGGCCAGTGTACTTCATTACACTGCAGTCTAGGGGATGCGCTTTGTACCGCGGCCGGGGGTAACTCTCCCCTCGGTAGTCAAAGTGTGGAATGCCGTAGTGCTGTTTCGCCACACTTTCAAATTCGCTATTGCTCCTCATCATGCGCAGGTCCCATAGTCGAAGGATCTGGTCCTTCCCATTAGAGATGACATATCGGCCGTCGCCCTTGGCGGACACGTATGTAATGCCTTCGGTATGCCCAATGAGGACTCCAGACGGCTTCCTTGTCGCAGCCAAAGAACGGCGATCCCTATTCGGGGGTTGAGCAAGCCGGCTGAGTTGATCATGTATACACATACCAGACTTTGACGAAGGTATCGTCGGAGGCGCTGATGAGGACGTTTCCCGACGCTGTGTCAGCCCAACAACAACTGTTTACGTCGTCAGTATGACCAGCAATCTTCACTGTTCGCTTGTCCGCAACGAGATCATAGACTGCATAGTCTTTAGTTGCCGACGCTGCGCTCTACCTTGCCATGAACGTACCGAAGATCATACTGCTGCCGCCGGCAATGACTTCCTTGCCGTCAGCAGAAAACTTGCAGCTCCATATGCCGAATTGATCTTCGTCATCCCACATGTTGAATCCGCGACGTCCTCGTGGTGCTGGATCCCTGAAGGAAATGGGTACTTGCTCCGTTGAAGAATCCAAAGTCGACGTCATATAAACTGTGCTGGACTATGATTCGCTCAGTAACGTCGCAGGGCCTGTCAAGCTCCCAACAGCTCACAATGGAAGCATATATCATTCTACCCATGGGATGTGAGCAAGAGGCTAAGGACACAATAGCAATCCTACCGCTGATTATCCGGACTAAGATGGGAGTCTGTAATGGTCCAACGACCTGGAGCTGCTTGGATAGTCTTGATGACCGGCATCGTCGTCGTGTGTCCATCCTCAAATTCCTGTCGTTGAGGCCTAGATGGCGTTTGCTGCCTTGATGGTGCTTTCATGTCATAGACATGGAGGCGAAAATCTAATCAAGGTATTTGAGGCTGTCGTTTCGCGCGTGGCAGAGACTTCCTCACTTCTGACGCAAGTATAGTAGAATGCTGAGTCTGCACAGAAGTTCAGCATATAAGCACGGACGAACCCCAGCGATGCCTACCCGACGAGAATTGTCCTACGTATGCATTTGCTGGATAAGCTGCAACGGCTGTGCCACTCGAGTTCGGCAGAATATCCTACTCATGGTCAGATGGGGTGGAAAGGAAATGATGCTACGCACGCTGGCAATGTCCTCCCGATATGCTGGTCGCGAACTCACGGACCTATTGAAGAGGGCGCGAGTGACATTCTTATACCCATTACGGGACTTAATCTGGTGCTGAACTCTCCCAAATTCTCCGCTCATAAGCAACGACAATCCCTCCTCTTGTGGCGCTGTGACCTTCGGCCACCAGTCGCGCGAGCGGTCCCAATGGGAATGAGCACCCGAGCTCCAATAATCGAAGTCCTCTTGCTCTTCGTCGCCTTCATCTACGTAGTCAGGATCGTTCGCATCATCTTCGTCCTCCTCGGCAACAAGTTCGACATTCCTGCCTCCGCCGCTTCCGGCACCGAACAGTTGCATAAGTCGCTGCAGATCGTCGATGGTCAGGGTAGCAGAGATGCGCTCGCCGTCGCTCCCTACGGTTTGTACACCCTGAAGTTCTAGGATAGCTGAGAGCAGAGATGAATGGCATAGCAGATATAGAACGAAGATGCTGCATACCATCTAGAATCCGCTGCAACCTCTCCCGGCTGGAGGCATCGCCTCCTGAGAGAATCTCCTGAAGACCGCTCTGAGACTGCTGCCCTTCGGACTGAGAGTGCTGATCTTGTTCTTCGTGATCCATATGGTGCTCGAGTGCGGTATCGGTGCTGAGGACGTCGAGGGTGAGACTCTGGGACAGCGCCAGTGTGCACTCCCGGCCCGCTGAGAAAGCAGCATCAGGCCGCCCCGCACTCTTATCTTATCTTTGATGTCACCTGAAGTGATCTCAGATTGACTTCGAATCTCCGACGTGCTCCGCGTCAATACAGGACTTCTCACGCTACCCTACGCGCGCTGCTGTGGTTCAGTCTGAATTTCGCAGAGTTCAACTTTGCTTGGTACCATTGTAGCCACGTCTCGCTTTCCGCTAGATCGCCTTCGTCTATGCCTTCGCTATGGTGGACCCGCTACAGATAACCGCTGATGAAGTCAACTGTCTCATACATGCGTACCTCAAGGATTCGGGTGCGTTTGGGCTACGATCGACGCTCATCCGTTCCAGTAGCGCTGAGCATTGCTCAGGTTTCCAGCACAGCGCGTTCGTCCTACGTGCCGAATCACACCTGGAGCATTCCCCTCACTTCAGGAAGCATGTGCCACGCGGAGAACTCATCGAACTCCTCAGCAAGGCGCTGCTGTTCTCTGAGGTGGAAGCACACTGGAGGGGTGATAGCATGACCCTCTCATGCCGGAATCCCTTCAACATCCTGGAAAGACATGTGTGCTCCGCACCTCAGCCTGCCCCACAGCACTCAGTTGCGTCTACGCTTATGGCAGACCATGTCCCAAATGGTGGCCCATCTACACAGAGCCAAGCCTTGCCCGAAGGCACTTTGAAGCGGAAGACTAGTGACACCACCGTATTGGATGAGGCTCCCAGAGAGAAGCGGGCGAAGACAGGTTCGCCCATTGAGGTAGCAGTAGGTGTGGGTTCAGGTCCGTCCGTAGAACGTAGGTTGTCATTGTCATGTATCACCGCTACATCAAATAGACCGACATATCCCTCTTCAAGCCAGGCGAGCCAATGTCCAACCGCTTTCCGGAGGCGTAGATGGTACCGACGGTATCTCGGAGTCATCGACTGGTAAAGAGATAGAGGCACCTACTTCTGCACTCGGCGAGAAGGAGCCAGAGGACTCTCCTGTACAGCTTCTCAAGGCTCACAAGGCGGAGGTCTGTATACGTCCATTACTACAGAGATCTGCAGCTGAGGCGTAAATCAAGGTGTTTGTATGCGCTTGGAACCCCGTGAACAGGTCAACATTGGCATCTGGGTGAGTGAAGATCCCACCCTCATAGCCCGACCCTATTCTGATGCATGCTCCCTGCTTTGCAGTTCAAGAGATAGTGTCGTGCACATTTGGGACATTCCCAGTCCAGATCAGAATGGAGACATGCATGTTCAAGTCGAGCCTCCGCTCACCTGTGCATATCCTCCCAAGGAGAATCAGGGAGACCTCACATCGTTGGATTGGTCCCCGGACGGCTCTCTGCTAGCTATCGGCTGTTATGACTCTGTTCTTCGCGTCTGCGATAGCAGCGGGAAGATTTACTTCATGCACAGTCAACATGATGTAAGTACATTGCGTCCATGTCTGGAAGCCGCCTACTGACAGTTGGTTGAGAAGGGGCCTATATTCGCTGCTCGCTTTTCTCCGGCCGGCAAATGGTTAGCAACCGCCAGTCTCGACGGTTCTGCATGCATATGGGACGTGCAGGGCAAACGACTGCATCGGCAGTATGCAGTTCATAGGAGTAGGTACTGCTGCCTATAGAACGGGAGTCGTCATTAAACACGGCACAATCAGAATGCTGTCTTGATGTCGACTGGCTATCCGAATCGGAGTTCGCAACCAGCGGTTCCGACGGCTTGGTTCACATCCTGCAGGTGGATCACCCGCACCCCTTGAAGACCTTCAGGTATGTCGTGCATGTGGATGGTTCAGTCAGGTCCTCACCGGGGCCCCTTAAGCGGTCATAAGAGCGAAGTAAACCAGCTCAGGGCGAATCCCTCGCGGACAAGGATCGCATCTTGTTCCGATGACAAGACCGCTCGCATATGGAACATCGAAGATATTACCCATGCCCGACCGCATGGGGATGAGGTCCTTACGTTGACGGGCCACAAGCTCCAGGTCAGCAACCTCGCGTGGTCGCCAGTCACGCCCACTGGAGAGCACGAACTCCTACTTACGTCCGTTCCTGCTCTTGTTCGACTACTTCCAGTGGTACTAACTTCGCACGCATACAGCACATCGTTCGACCAGACCGCACGGCTATGGGACAGTGTCACCGGTCAATGTCTACGGGTGTTCCATGATCACAAGAGCCACGTCTACAATCTTGCATTCAGACCTGATGGTCTCCATTTCGCAACGGTCGGAGGAGATGGTTGGCTCCATGTGTACGATGTTCAGGTAAGCGAACGCCTATTGCATAACGGGTCTTGCTTACCTGAGTCGCTCTCAGACTCGACAGAAGCGATGGTCGTACAGTACAGGCAAGCGAGGGATATTCGAGCTATCTTGGCAGCAATTCGGCAACATAAACAGGATAGCCATGGCACTGGAAAACCGAGCTGTTGGCATTGCAGACTTGACTCGAATACCCGAGTTACAGTGAAGCTCCCTAATGACTTGTGACCTTGGACCGCAGGGCTCTTGATCTTGACCTATGCTACTCACTCTCCTTAATGTATTTATTCCTCAGCTATGTTCCGATCCCCGTAGTAATGTAGCTTGTACAGTACGTGTCATGTTCAACACAAAGTCGAATTGTCTCCGTATGTTTATGAATCCGAGCTTCTCGAGACGTCGCGAATGAACGCACGGCGTGATGTAATCCGCGCCGGGCGGCCGCGCGTAGGTCATGGCCGTCCGCCTCCACTCAACTCTTGCTTCTGCTCTTGCACTTACGCCTTCGCCTTCACTGATCCTGACTACACGTCGCCCTCTGTTTCAGTCGCAATCTGCGAAGATGCTGCGCGTGAGCTTTGTCTCCGCGTTCCGCCCCCTCTCGACTCCTCTCCAGACCGCGTCGAACCCACAATTGACCACATACCGGCTCTATACCAGCCTACGACCAAACGTCCTCTCCTCATTGAGACATTCGCCTCTTTCGTCATCTAGTTTCGCAAGACAATCACGTACGTTCCTAACTGATGCCAAGCCTGTGGTGTACAAACCATCACAGGCTGAGGCCTGGAGGCGTTTCGGAATCACCGCAGTACGTGAGCTATAGTTCCGCATGGCTATTCATGGCATCTGAGTTGTATCATGCCAGGCTACGGTAGCGGGTACCATCATCGGAGTGAATGCCTTCCTCAATCGCGAGACACGGGATGCTCTCTCGCCTGCTGAGAGGTCGTACTTGCACGAGAGTTTCCAGTACACGGGCGGAGGCCTCGCGATCACCGCGCTCGCGGCGCGCGCTATGTTCAAGAATGGATTCGCCTTCCGCATAATGTCGGCCAACCCGTGGCTGGTGCTCGGTGTCAGCCTGGTCGGGTCCATCGGGACCATGATGGGGGCCATGTACACGTCCCCTGAGAACAGCGTCCTGAAGCACACGTTCTGGCTGGTGAGTCTCCAGAGATCCTCGCGGAAGGGATGTGACGTTGAACACGGACAGGGATTCAATGTTTGCCAAGCGGCCACACTCAGCCCGCTGTTCTTCTTGAGCCCTGCCATCCTTTCTCGTGCCGCACTTTACACTTGCGGTGTCGTGGGCTCGCTGTCCTACGTCGGTGCGACTGCGAAGTCAGTCCTGTTCCCTTGTTGCCGCCCGTGGACATACTAAATCTCGACTTAAGGAACGATAAATATTTGTACATGGGTGGCCCGCTCCTTGCCGGTGTCACCGTTGTCGCTTTGAGCTCGTTGGCTCCTATGGCTCTTCCTCTCGGTCTGCGCGGTCTTGCCATCTCTGAGGCCATCTCCCTCTACGGCGGTCTTGCGGTCTTTGGTGGCTTCGTCCTCTACGAGTGAGTGTCTTCATCCCTGGGATCACCCATCACGAGTTTGACGCGTTCTTCACAGTACGCAGAAGATTTTGCACAACGCACGGTTGGCAGAGCAGGGCAGGCTTCCTCGGGATCCCGTGAAGGAGTCGATCGGTCTGGAGCTTGACATGATCAACATATTGTGAGTAACTGAGGTCTCGGGAGATAAGACTCACTTATTGACAACCTCTATAGCATTCGACTCGTGCAAATACTTGCGTCTCGCCAACAGCAGCGCAAATAATGGAGGTCGGAGGAGTTTCACGAATATGACTGTCTTCATGCTTTCGCGTCCTTGTATCTAGTAACATCGCTCACAACCCACCTCACCAATATTGCCGAGTTCCAATGTATCATAGTAAGGCGTGGCGGCAAAAGCTGAACACGGCCACGGACGACGAAACCGATGTACTGTAGCTACATGGTCTAACTGGAAGCTTTTCCAAGGCTCTCGAGCACGCGCACGAACCCTCCAGGATCCACGATCTCTGTGCCTCCGTACGTTACCCGCTTGCCCGTCTTCTTTGCCCACTCCTCCAAATTGCCATACTCGACGTACCCAGCGCCGCCAACGACGAACACGATGCCCTCCGAAAACGCCATCCTTCGCGAGCGGCCGCTGCCACCAGCTCCTCCTCCAGGAGCGCCTACCCCAGAAATGCCGAGCCCTGCGTTGGGGTTGCGGGGCGCGCGGGGGTCGAGGAAAATGTAGTCGTCGGTCTCCTGCAAAGACTGGTTCGAAGCTGCAGACGGGTCCATGAGGGCTTCAGTGAGTCGAGTGACAGGGAGGAGCTTATTCGCTGGCAGGAAGTTCTTCACTCCTGAGATGAGGTTCTCCAAGCCGCCGTCCTTCAGCCGGTCGGTCAGCTGCCAAGCATCATGTCAGTCCTAACTCGAGATTAGTGCAATGCAACGCGGCTACGCACCCTGTTGCTGAGCGCACTGAAGCCCTTGAACAACTCTCCTCCTGGGGTGCTCGTACCAGGCAGAGGTGTCGACGAGCCGCCGAGCGCGCTCGGCGCGGTCATCTTCGAGATTTCCCTCGTCCGGCGCACATACTCAAAAGCAGCGACGTCCGCGCCGGCCGCCTTGAGCTCCTTCTCGAGCTCTGCGACATCCTCTCGCGAGATGGCGTTGTCCGGCACGGAGAGGTACCACACGAGCACGAGGCGGAGCTTGTCGACCGGGGTGGGGTGCGCGTCCGCCTTAGGGTTCCGGAGGAACTCGAGGATCGCCTGCGCGCTCTGCTTGGAGATGGCCTCTTCCGTGCTGAAGAGCTCGTCGAGCCCACGCTTCTTGATTTCCTCGAGAAGGGCCGTGGCGATGTTCATGTGGGTATCTAGTACGGCCTTGCGCGCGGTGAGCTCCGGCAACTGGGTGATCGCTGTCTTGAGATGTGCAGCGTTCGCAGAGAGATCCCTTTAGTGCGTACGATATCAGAGAACGGACGCATACGGAGCAGTGAATGGCACAGACATTTGGGCAATATCGTTGACGTCGCTCACGCCCGTGGAACGCGTGATCTCGGCCGCATCTTGCTTGTACCTATTCAACTCGGCATCAATTTCCTCCGCCACTTGCGGGAACGGATTCGCGGCGTTCTTTGCCCAGAAAAAGTCTTTCGAGTCGAGGTCATATGCGCGTTTCTGCGGCTGCGAAACCACGACGCGGTTGAGCTTCATCTCAAGGCAGTCGGAGGCGAGTGCTTGATATGTCCAGCCATGCGAAAGCATGGGTACGAGGTCGATGTTCCGGTCAAGGATGAGAAGCACTGCCCATGCATCAGTACAACTGCGCGGTGGTATGTATATGGTGAGCATAAATTACGGGGTCGTTGGAGGTTCGAGAGACCGGACGCGTCTTGCGCAAATAGTGAGGATGTATGGGACCGTGCAGACGAGAGGATGGCATCCCGAATCTTTTGCTCCAACTTCTTCGCAATCATCTCAGCCGCATTCCCTCGAGGGGCACGAATGATTGGTACGTGGCCTGAGTGCAGCGACGAATATGAACACTGGAGCCGACTGATAACATTAAACAGGCACCAACCCATCGTCACGATGACACTGAATAAGCCGGTTGCCACGCGCTCAATCTCCGCGTCTATCTGTTGCTCCGTGGAGGCCGGCGAGTTGAGGATTGCATATGTCGAATGGGGTACGGACGGCGCTGACGGGGCCGCAGAGGCATTTGGCGTCGAGGTGGAAGCTGCGCCGGTGGGAGGAAGTAGGGAGAAGAGGGAAGGAGAAGGAGCAATAAATGACAAATACTGGTCCAACACCTACAACGACCCAATTCAGTCGGCTTGAAGGGTGTACAGCGCAGCTGCCGACGACACACCTGTTCAACCAGCTCACCCGTTCCGTCCCTGGCTACGGCTGCCGCAAGTTCTTCCAAAAGCGCTCTTGGCAATGGCTCTACAAAGTTCAAATGAAAAGACTCATAAAGGCCCTTCTCCAGATCTTGTGATATTCGCCGAATGTTCGCGAGGGTTGGGGAGACAAAGTACACAGCCGGGACGTCAGGTAGCGGGGGGCGGTTTGAATGGAGTTGTCTACAGCTGGATAAGGAGGCATATCCACGGACTTCAGTGGTGAGCATCACCTACACATGCAGGGTCACGCCAACATCGCGGAGGTCCTGCACACGAAGCACCGTGGCAAGCACGTCTTTCGTGTGCTGGTCCAGTACGAGGATCTTCCATACAGGAGGACCGCTCGGTGCAATAACCTTGAGCGAAGCAGTGCCCTTGCCAGAGGTTTGCACTGGGTTGATGTTAGGTTCTACAGGATTGTTGAGGTTGAGAAGTGTCAAGAGCGCGTTGGTCTGGGACTCTTGCAGGGTCGGCGGGGACAGTGTTGCGCTTGCCTGCGGCGTCTTTAGCACGCTACCGAAGATACACTGCAAGACTGCTTACCTGCTTGAGTGCGCTACTTGCCATGTTGAGAGCCCAAGCACTCTAGGCGTCTAACGACTCGCAACAGAAGGCGCAGAAAACGATACGGACGGAGGAGTTGAAGCAAGTACAGTACTCTGCACTGGCAGCGGGTGATGCGCGACGTAAAGGTACGCGTAGACGCCCGTAGGCGCAGTGGGCCACGTGGAGCATGGATGTCACCGGCGCCTGATGCGCTTGGCTCGTTCTCACTCTCGCTTCGACTTCGACGGTGACAACGCGTACGACGGCGGGATTGCAGCTACTGCGCGGCGGGAAGTCAACAGCAAACATGGACACTGTGCGAATCGCCTCTCTCAATTATTTATAGCAGGTCTTCGCGACCGCAACGGACCATATTCCTTGTGATCAGTCCGTTACTGTGTAATTCAGCTGCGAATCCAAGGGACAGTGCTGCGGTCGCACCGTTACATAGTCTGGCGAGGCATCTACATCAGGCCGCAGGTCAGATCGTAGATCAGGCTGCCCTCGCAACGAGTATTGAGCCTCTTCAAATAGCGCGTCGGTGAGCTAATGACCCGCCTGTCCCATTACCCCGCTTGGTTCGTGGTCGCCGTCTCGGTCAGTACACCCCTTCTGTCGACGGATGTGCCAGTCGTGAACTTCATGCACCAGATGGGTTGCATTCCTAGCAAGCAAAAGGTCCTTGACGGCGACTCTTCAACTACCGTTGTCTCCTCCAGGAAAGAGAAGAGGCAAAAGAAGCAGAAGAAAGGCCCACCTTCACCAGTCACCGGAGAAGATGCACCACCATGGCTCCATGGTCACAAAGTCCTGACAGAAAAAGACGGGACGATAGTCATTACTGAGCGAGCACAAATGTAGCGTGGCATGGGGCTGAGATCCCTTGCTCGTACTATTCCTTCTTGCCGGTCCTGGAGGTGAGGCAAGTGTTTATTGCTATCGTAGACGACGCTCATAGTACGGCGAGTCCAGATCAGCGCTGTAATTTAAGCATTCCACGGAGACGTTCATTTACACGCTCATTAAGCTCGCATCTCGTCATTCCCTCCTACCATGCTCTCGTCTGTATACCACCCGTATTGAGTTTGTGCACAATCGTTTTCGCTGGTCATTGCTCGTGCACCCTGGTGTGATCAGGCCCGCTAGAGCCGCTATATCTGCGCGACCGTGGTTCTCGTCCAGACACAAGGTGAGAGAAAAGGGTCTCGGAACTGTGTGATGGGGCGGGTAAGGATTTCCGAAAGCGGTAAGGACGCCTGTGGATGGCGAGGGAAGTTTGGACGAGGCTCGACGCAACCTTTGAGACTGGGCTGTGTTCGCGTTCGCTGTCCCGCCGTGGCGATCCTTGTACTTTCTTGTATACCGCATCCTTGCCCTTGGGGCACACATGACAACCCTCTCTACGCCCTCGGTCATTCATTTGACGAAACGACTGCAACGAGCTCATGACGATACCTCTCCCATGTCTACCCTTCAGATCCAGCGGTGGTCGACTACGGACGACCCCACCGTCTTGCCTACACAATCCTCTCCGTCTTCCGTAATTCTCTCATATCTGGCTGCGGACCCTTCAGCGATACCCTCTTCCTCTAGAATACCGGCAACAGCGGCCTTTCATAGCTCCCTGCCAACTTACTCCCCCATCCCCGCTAACGCTACATCCTCCGGACCTGTATCTCTCCCATCTAACCCTGCTGCATTCCCTACTTTTATTCCGGGCACTGCCTACGAACCTTCTACGACATCCTTGTCCTTGTCGCTATTCACGGACACCCCATCGCACGCGTTGATAAGATCTTTGAATACGGATGCAGTCCGTGCTGCCGGGCTTGTTCAACCAGTCTGCGTTGGTGACGGTGCGGACGCCTACTCGTGGGGTCTGTTAACTGCCCTTGTTGTTCCGTCTGCTATTGGTTTATTGATATGGGTGCGTTCCTGCGCCATGCGAACGGGCTTGAGATTTGAATGCGACTGACTTACATCCCGCCAGTTATGCTTCGCTGTTGTACGTCCTCGCTATCGACAAGTGTATGGCCTCAGAGAGTGGTTTGTACAGCAGAGGTGAGTTCGTCATACTTCAAGACGGGTGGAATCTTTTGACACGTCCTAGTCTCCGCCCTAAGCCACTAGGCCACTCTTTCTCGGCGTTCCTCTTCCCTCACGTTCCTCTCGTCCCATCCATCCCATGGGACGTGTCTGACGTGGGTCGGTCACCTGCGAAGGATGCGGTGCTCTTTCCGTCTGACGAACAGCTCAGTCAACGCGTTCTATGGGTCTGCACCATAGTCGCCGGCGGCTGGACGGTCCTCGCGCTCGCAGGCTTCCTCCCTCTGTACATGGTCTCCACGCCCTGCCTCGCAGACTCGGCACCTAGGCCTCATTACACCGGCGTGTATTCCGCGCTGCAAGATCTTAGCCTGCTCCGGCTCTTACGCCTGCTCGATGCGGGCCAGGTGACCACCGTCGACCTTGACAATCGTCTCTCACTGTCCCCACGCGCGGTCGTGAACAGGACGGACGCTCGCGTCCGCACCATCATCGCTACGGTGCTTGCAATTGCGCTCGGTCTATTACCTGCACTATGGTTGATACTGCGGGAGTTTAACCGGCTGGTGGCATATCGCGAGCGGTGGATCGAAGTGCGCTGCCAGGGGTTGGAAATGGGTTGGCTGAGCGCACGGCGCGCCCCGGGCTTTGTGGGCTGGGGCGAGAAGCGGCTCAAGGACTATCTCGTCAAGATTGGTCTCAGCTCTTCCCTGGACTTGAACGACCGGAATGCACGCTCAAGGCGTCGCAGACGCGCACAGGAGCTGAACAATGAGGAGAGAGGCAGTTATGAGATCGACATCCAGTCGCTTTTCTCTGTTGGGTACGTATAAGGTGCATGTCTCAAGTGCAATCCGTCTGCTCACTATTCGCGAATAAGTGATACAGGTCATCTGGCTCTGCTAATTGACGAGCGGGACGAGGTGCTCGAAAATCTGGAGGTAGCAGAAACCAGATACATCAATAGCTTCAGGCTTACGACGCCAGACCCTTCAATTTCTGACTGGGAACCGCCGGTGCCACCTCCCGTAGAGGAAGCTGGAGCCCCTTCCCGACCTCCAATCAGCCGCCCACTTCCTCTGTCTAGCTCTGCAGTAAGTGCGTCAGAGTTAGCGAGGATATGCGACTGACCTTCACCATCAGAGCCGGCGCCGCAGACGTAGGGGTAGGAACCCTGCATATGCATCATCATCTCTGCCCCCGACGTCCTACGTAATGCCTTCCCAATTTTACAAGATCACGGACCTTGGGGGAATCACAGGAGGCGAGTTCGCGGACCCAGAAAAGGATCTCCCATCCTCCTCTTCGCGCCGCTCACGTCAGACTAGCTTCACCGAGAGCGTCAGCAGGCGTATCGTCGGTAGCCGGTTCCAGGAGGTCAACCGCAACTCTGTTGCTGTTGGGCGGCTGCCCCTTGGTAGCCAGCTCAAGATGGATAACAGCGGAGAGCTTTCTCCAATGACCAGCCACAACGACTCCCCGCTCATACAAGCCGCTCCCTATAGTTCTGACCAGCATACGTCATGGGATACGGCCGCCTTCAGGGATGGTGCTGTACCGCAGCAACAATGGTTCCAGCACCAATATGAATACCCGGAAGCTATCCCAGAAGCGGAGGAACCTGACGAAGACTGGCACGACGTTGCCCAAGAAGACCCGGAAGCATTCCAAAACGCCGAGGAGTATCCGACCGAGGCTCGCCGTCGGCCACGCCCCCCACGCACCCGTACCGGTGCAGGAACTCCGGTCGAGGAGCACCGAGAGACATTCCCTATGCGTCACCGTGGCGGGCCGACCGCGCCTGAGGAGGTGCCCCCGCCACACCTCCGTTTGCAGCCACGGCAGCCGTTCGTCCGCCCGCTCTCTGGGCTGGACCACGATCAGCTCGGGCAGATTTATGCTGACATTACCCACTGGCGTTGGAAGCTGAAGGTCATCAACACTGAGATCGCAGAGGTGCAGCGGGAGTGCTATAATGACATCGCAGATGGCGCGAGGATCAAGGGTTGGCTCCTCGTCGGACGGGGCCTGAGGCACCTCCCTGGCATCCAGCTCATCGAAGGCCGGGCCAAAGAGGACATTCGGTGGGATGAGCTTCAACATGAGGGCGACTGGACAAGGGACATGATGTGGTGGCTTGCGGTTATCATGACCGGGATCATTCTTGGCATTGGCTGTAAGGATCACCTTGCTGTCTAGGAAGCGATGTAGCTGACCGTGCTCTCCGCAGTGACGGCCGTATCCGGCCTCGCGGTGGCTACGGCCCCAGACGTGGCGCACTATTTCCCGTTCTTCATACCTCTCGTCTCGGGCAACAAGCTTGCAGGTGGGGTGGGATCTACCTTCGCTGCCTCTGTGGGCGCAACGCTATTCATCTTGCTGGCCTTGGTGGTCGTTCATCGTGAGTTATTCTTTTTATGTGGTGTAGCCTACTTACTGACATCGCTCTTGATGGAGAATTGACCCCGCTAATGCGCACCGTGTCTCTGTCTGCCTCCCGTCTAATAATGTTCAAGATCATGTTCTACCTGCTGCTCATTGTCGGGGGCGCCTGGATGTTCACCACCGGTGCTATCCTGTTCTCTATCCAAGCCTTCAGCACAGATATTGGCGAATCGCAGACAGTCGCCAACGGCGCCATCTACATGGGCGCCTTCGCCCTTACGCTCGTGTTGGATGTTGCAATCATATCCCCTGGCTTGCTTTTGCTCCAGCCAATCCGGCTTTGGAGGATTGTTCGCGCGGAGAAGGCAGCTGTCACACCGCGCCAACGTTTCCGAGGTGCGTACCCGTCCGTTTCGTTTCTGAACCTTGACATTCAAACTCCAACAGCTGTATATCCTCAGTCTTATGATCCTTATTATGCCGCTAGCTGCTCTGTGTTCGCCATCATTCTTGCATCCGCGTTTGTTCTGATTTACCCGTTGCTTGCTCCTGTTGTTCTGTTGCTGCTTTTCTTGACTTTGATTGGTAAGTATCAGACATCCTCAACGATTTGTGTCAATGCTCATGCTCCGGATAGCCCATAGATTTCTCGTTGGTTATGTTTATGGCAGGACGCTGTCGCAGACCGGAGGCTTGCTGTACATCTGGCTCCTTCGCCGCCTCGGCACCGTCTTCGCTTTCCAACCGCTCCTTCTCGGACTCATATTCCTCAGCAGGCGGCTTTGGGCCGAGGGCGGCGTGCTGTGCGGTGTTGCCTTCCTCGTAGTTGTAGTAGTGGAGGGCTTCTGCAGCTGGCGAACCAGGCTCGCTGGACGCTACTCGCTATCTCCGATCACACTCGACTCCTTGGCGACATTCGAGAGAACTGCCGTTCCGGGCAAGCACCGCAGCGTGGACGAGGAGAGTACAAGCCTCGTCAGCTCCGCCAGGAATACCCGGGCACGCGGTTCGTTCGCCTCGGTGTTAGAAATGATGTCCTTGACGCTGGCTGTGACCCCATCCGCCTCTGAAGCCAGGGGTCCTGTGCCGCTCGGTACGTCTACACTGGTCCCCAGATGGTCACCAAGTAGAAGTACTCACACGTCGCGTCAGAGACCGAGAACTTGGACGACCTCACCGCTACAGAACGAGCTGCACGTACAAATCCAGATGCGCCGCCCCACCTCCCTCCTCTTCCCTTCGCCGACCATGCGGAGGAGATGGCAGGGGTGCTTTACGCCCCCGAGCTTCTCGCACCACCTCCAACTATCTGGCTACCGAACGATGTGGGAGGCATTGGGCGTTCAGAGGCGTACGACCTCCAGCGATACCACAACCTGCCTGTGACCCTGGACGTGCGCGCGAAGGAAGATGTGCACTCGCCGCGCTCGTTATCCTCTCCGCCGCGCTCACCCCGTGCTTTATAGCCTCTCGATGGACTAGACTTTCCTCCAAAACTGTACCGACTTTTTGCTGCAGCAGACCGTCATTGGACCTCACTCTGTAGTGGTACAAGACATGATGTATGCCTTTCGATATGTTGCGGAAGGTGGATGTGATGCGAGAGAGTCTGCCCGCGTTCAAACGAATCCAGTTCGTGTCTTGAGACAACGACATACGTAAAATTTAGCTTTCCACTGAGTAAGTCCCTGGTAGTATATCGGATAGTACACCCGCCTGTCAAATTGATGCGGGCGCGGGAGAGCGGGGTTCGACTCCCCGCCAGGGAGCTTGAGCTTTTCGCCTCCCGATTTTCGCTTTTTGAACCTTCCGTACGACAGGACAGTCGCGGTTCTCTTGCGGCTTTTGCGTGCCATGTTCTCCATATGTACCGGTTTCTTCATGAGCAACGAACAAGCTGGAAGACGTAGAACAAACCCGACTGAGTGACATGGTGATCGACGGACACTTCCGTATCTTTTGTCTGACCTCTACGGTATATCCATGAATTATAGAAAGAATATCAGCAGCCGCAGAAACAGAACACAACGCAACTGCAGGGGAGTAGATATCTGGGAGGCCAGCCGTAGAACTCAGTGTACGAATAGAGTTCATTGAGAAGAAATAAGATATGCCATGCAACGAAACAATACAAATGCAGCGGAAGGACTCGAGCGAGTAAAGACTGGACACGAACAGCATCGGCAAACAGAGTTCCCTCGGAGTCCGCAGCTTCAAGACAGTGTCGCATTCATGAGCGTCGAGCTGAGGACGTGTGCTGTGAGGCGGGCCAGAACTCTTCAGCACTGTCCGAGGAACTTGTTCTTCGGGAATGGCTGCCCATAATCGTCTCGCCAGGTCGTCAGGTTCGGATTCGTGTACGCTTCGATGTATCTGAGGATATGGGTGAGCAAGCCACAACCAACTTCAAGCCATGCCGACGCACTCATTGATGTACGCAGCAGTTGGGAAATCCGGAGGATCGCAGCCGATGTTGATGGCGTCCGGGTCTTGATACACACGGATGTAGTCGACCTTCATTGTCGCTGGGAATTGCAAGTGCTCAAGGTCGACGAAGCCAAAGTTCGTGGACATTCCCAGATTCGCTATGATATACTGGCGCAGTTGTCAGCGATACAAGATACAGCCTACACTTACGGAGACCTCGTACCATGGGCTCCTGAGGGACGGGACGGGGCCCGATCTCAACGGCCGTATCGGCTGCGAACCCAGCTTGCTTCAACGTCCACGCAAGCTTACCATTCGCAATCCAACTGATGTACTAAAAGGTGTCAGTTATGACGAGTCCGTTCAGATATGCATGCGAAAGATCAGGACTAACAGCATCATCGAAGCCGGGTTTGTACTGTATGCCGTAAACGGAATACACATCCCCGGTGCCCTCGTACGCTTCCTGGTCTGAAGGAGGACGATGAGGCACATGTTCAATCCATGATTCGCGTAACTTACTCGTCTCAGTTACGACTGAACTAGCCTGCTGATATACTCCACCCTTATAGCCGTTAAGCTGACTGATGCTGGGATCGGGTATGATGAGGTTGTCGGAAGTATTGAACCAATTATATCCCTCGTTGAACGGCTGTGGGAGGACAGGTAAACGCGTGTCAAAGATTCAAGGATTGTGGCCACTTACTCCCCACTGCGCTGACTGAGAGACTTGACCAGTCAGCGGTTGGCCGGTGATCTGGCCGGGAAAAGGTCAGACACGAGTTGAAAGACTATAGAGAAGGTGTCGCTCTACCTGAGCCTCGAATATATCAATTTCGGGAGCAGCCCGACCGACATAGGTCCCATCAGAGTGCACTGGGCCGGGGTGGGACTCTCCCGGGCAAGTGCACCGCGAAAGCCTCTGGCCGGGCAGGAACGACAACACACCGCCTTGACTCTTATCGCCGTTGACGGTTGCTGCGTAAGGCAGCCCATTGATTGTTTGGTTTGCGACGGTGCCTACATCGCAAGAGTCATAGGTATACGGCCACTATCAGTAGCGGCATTAGCTCCCATAACAGTCGTGAGCAGAGCGATCACATACCATTCCCTCCAAACTGGCACCGTATCCAGCACGCCCAAGGTTACCCATAGTCCAGATAGCAGGCCAGAGACCGACGACGTTGTTGACACCAGGGAGCACGACAGAAGTAAGGATCATACCACCCGTGAAGCAAAACTTGTTCCAAGTGGACATCATACCCCCTTGGAAGTTCAGGCCGTGCGTTTCCTTCCGACTCAGCGTGATGTGGAGAGACCCATTCTTCGTGGTGATAGCGGCAGGATCATACCACTCCATGTTGTTCGTCTGCCAGTAGTGCAAGTTGACAGCTTCCCAGTAAGGATCATCACCAGGATAGAAGGTACGGCCGTCAACGTTGAACTCGTCGCTCCAGATGAGTTGCCACTGTTTGCCGCTGTTGAAATCAGGGTATGTGTAGGCTTCTTGGGGAGTGTCGAGATCGATGAGCCCCCAGTTGCCTGGCATGGAAGGGACCTGGCCAGTCGCGTTGATACCGCCCAAGTTGAATCCTCCAAAAGTCGACAGAGGGTGCCGAGTGAAGTAGCTGATCATGGGATATCCGGCGCTGCGTAGGAAAAGAAGCTCAGAACGCAGTCGGGAGTAGGAGGGGCAGAAACCTCACAAAAGTGCCAGCAGACCGGCTCCGAGAACGAACAAGCATCCCAGGTTGACCAAACCTCTGGAGGTGAAAATATGCCCACCCTGATCGTTCTTCCTGTCTCTACGTGGGTCAGGGTTGTGGAGATAGTCATCTCCTTCGGGATGGTCAACAGACAGATCAGCCCCCCACGACGAAGGATCCGGGGAGAGCGAAAACTACGACGGCTACTCGATATTGTGACCAGGAAGCTTAATCAATGCTAACGACACACCTTGTCGGAAATGGAGGCAGGCATAGAGGCCGTCTTTCCAGAGTACCTGGACTCGTTCTGACGTGGAGTATGAGCCTGAGAATGGTCGGTCGTGCGCAGCACGGTGGACAGTGACTCACAAGAGACGCGTCGCTGGCCATACTACGAAGTTGGGGGCCGCGAGCGAGCGCGGCCTGCACGCTCGGCGCACCTGACGGACTGAGGAGACTGGTTGTCGAGGAAGAGCTTGCTTGATTGTACCGCATTTGCGGGTCGGGACGTAACGACGCCATGGCGATTCTGTGAGTATGTGATGCAGTCTGCGGAGAATCTAAAGAGCGATGCGGAAGTAGAGGGTATCTGAGGAAGACAATGAGAGATATTCGTAGTGGTACAGGGCAAGGAAGGAGATAAGGAGCGGAAGGGTTTGCGCCTGCAACGACCTGGTAGTCAAGTTGCAAGTCAAGATACGCTTCGCCCTCCCAAGACCTCCATCCGTGGGAACCGCCTGCCTGACTCGGTGTACAGCCAATCAGCGCTTTCGGACAAAAATAGAGGCGGCGTCCAGCTTCAGCCTTGTCCATCTTCTAGTAACTTACTGTCTTTGGCACTACCGGGAATGATGTGCCCGCACCACGTCCAAGTTTTGCCAAGGCTTCATTCACGCTCAAGGACAAAGTCTACTTGCAAAATAAAAATATCATAAAGGCGTGTATACGTATGCACACATCTGTGGAGCGAAGATGAGCTTCACTCGGGAGTACCCGATTGCGAGCCGTAGAACGCTCACTGTCCAACAAGCCTGGCGTGGAGGCAATAGCGAACATGATCGTAAAAGACTGGTGCGCCAGCTCGTGGCCGCCTTAGTCGCATCCGTCGACGAGCTTGTTCTTCGGAATGGTCTGATGGAAATCATCGACCCAGGTCGTCAGCAGAGGGTTGTTATATGCCTCTGCGTACCTATTTCGACACCAGTCAACTTCGTGCTGTTTTCCTATAACGAGATGCACTCACTCATTGATGTACGCGGCAGTCGGGAAGTCAGGTGGGTCGCAACCGATGTTAATGTTATTGGGATCCTGGTACACTCGGATGTAGTCCACACGCATAGTGGATGGGAACTTCAGATGGGCGAAGTCGACGAAACCGAAATTTTGCGACATGCCCAGATTCGCAATCAGATACTGTGAGTGTTGAAAGCACGTCAGCAAGCCGTCCGCCTCCAGCTGTCATGCATAGTACCATAGGCTCCTGAGGAACTGGCCTGTCACTGATCTCGACAATAGGGTCCGCGGCCATACCGGGCTGCCTGAGTACCCATGCGAGCTCCCCATTCGCTATCCATGCTATGTACTGGGCGAGGAGTGTTATCAGGACATGCGAAAGACGCCAGAGAACAGCACTTACGGCATCACCAAATCCTGGTTTGTATTGGAAACCGTAGACCGAGTACTGGGCACCACTAAACTCGTAAGCCTGTTGATCTATAGCGAGCCTTGCTGAGATGCCAATCTGAGATGATTCTAAAGGCGTTGCGTACCGGTCACTGTGACCACGGATGTGGCTTGCTGATAGGCACCACCCATGTAACTGTTCAGCTCACTCTTCGTGGGGTCGCTGATAACGAGATTATCCGAAGTGTTATACCACCGGTAAGCGTGGTTGAATGGCTATGTTCCGGCAATGATCGTCAGTCACATAACACTGCAGACAGCATACATATGGTCGACATACACCCCATTGAGCAGACTGTGAGACAGCTCCGACTTTTCCGGGCACGACGGTACCTCCGACCTACAAGAACGAGGTGAATACTTGCGAAGAGGATCTACTGGCCAACTCTCGACTCGCCTGTGCTTCGAACATATCGATCTCAGGAGCCGAACGCCCAACGTATTGACCGTCTGAATGCACAGGGCCAGGGTGCGACTCCCCAGGACATGTGCATCGCGAGAGTCGTTGGCCTGGCAGGAACGACAAGACGCCGCCGTTCCCCGGATCACCGTTCACCGTAGCCGCGATCGGCTGACCATTAATCGTTTGATTGGGAGCCGTCCCCACATCGCACGCATCGTACGTGTACGGCCACTGTAAAGTGTCAGTGACTAACCATACCCATTTAGACTGAGGCTCTCGTATACACACCATCCCATCGAGCGATGCACCATATCCAGCTCGGCCAAGGTTCCCCATTGCCCAGATAGCCGGCCACAAACCCTGCACGTTACTGAACCCAGGCAGCATTACGCGCGCCTCGACCAGGCCTCCTGTAAAGCAAAACTTGTTCCAAGAGGACATCAGGCCGCCGGTGAAGTTCAGGTTGTGGTTCGGCTTGTTCGACAGCGTGATCTCGAGCGAACCGTTCCTGGTCGTGATCGCCTCCGGGTCGTACCACTCCAAGTTGTTCGTCTGCCAGTAGTGCAAGTCCACGGCTTCCCAGTAGGGATCATCGCCAGGGTAGAAAGTGCGACCATCAACGTTAAACTCGTCACTGAAGACCAGTTGCCAGGTCTGGCCGTTCACGTAATCCACCTTCGTGCGAACCTCTTGGGGAGTGTCTATATCGATCAGTCCCCGATTGCCCGGGATCTGGGGCACTTGGCCAGACGCATTGATGCCTCCCAGGTTGAAACCTCCTGAGTTTGACTGTGGATGGCTGGTGAGAAAGTTGACTAGCGGGAAGCCGGCGCTGCATATGTTTCGGTGTAAGCAACCACGAGTCGTGATGGGGTTGGTGTACATACAACAGCGTGATGAGTCCTCCCATGAGGATGATGATACATCCCAAGTTCATGATACCTCGAGCGGTGAAGATGGTTCCTCCTCGGTCGCTCTTACGATCCCGCAGTGGATCCGGATTGTGCAGGCTATCGTCTGGCTCGGGGCCGTCTATCATGTGCGACCCTCCCATGACCTCCGGATCTAGCGGGAGGACATACTACATCGCACTATGAGCAAAATCACTCAGGAGACCACATTGCGGTGCGCGCACCTTCTCCGAGACGGAGTACGGTCCAGAGACGGAGGATGCATCCTGATTCTACAGTAAAGGTGTATCAAAACCTCAACAATCAATTTGATTGATCACGTACCAGAGACGTCGAGCTCGCGGACGCGCGCAGGGAGCGGGGACCCTGGGAGTAGTCCGCTCTTGGTTCTTCATAGACCTGAGGCGCTAATAATGAAGTGCTGGAGGCGCTGGCCTCCTGATAATAGCGCCTTTGCGAACTCGTAGAAGGAGAAACCATGCCAGAAGGAAAAAAGACAGAGAAATTGGGCGGGAAGAAAGAGATGCCCTCAGAGCAGAACGGTGGTGGTATTACAGAGAGGATGTTGAGGCGAGGCGATGCGAGGCCGGGTGCGACATGGCGCAGTGCGCGCTGCCTTGGGAACTCTGGGCTGTATCGCCCATGCACACGAGTTTCAAAACCCGTGAAAGGCGCTAGCTTGAACAGGAACTGGACAGTGTAACGGCAAATACATCGGAGATGCGATCTATTACGAGGCCTGTGAAGGCATGAGACCTCCGCTCTGCCATTCTACGCGGGCGATGCGATCACGTACTTCCGAGCGCCTCTCCTATTCAAGACAATTGAACGACGTCTAATACATGCAGAGAGCGTGCAACTCACCGGTTTGGCGTGGTATGTAACGTTAGTGCGATGCTTGCTCAAATTTTGAGCTTTTGGGTGAAGGCTTGCAATGCTCATGCATGAGAGGCAGCGACTGAAGCCGCCGTTGGCAAGTCCCTATCAGGGCCTCCGTTGCACAAAGAAATGCCACAGGTACAAACCTAATGAACCAACGTGATCGTTGCGATTGGATCTAGATACATCACCACACAGTTGATCGGATTCAGTAAGGGCGTTGGAAACCATGCGCTCGAGTTTTGTTTCTTACGGTCACTTTCCCAAAAAGGAAAATGCACCTGCCCCGCACAAAAGCCTTTTTGTACATCTCTGGTCTGACAGAACAATCCCTCTGGTCTGATAGAACAATCCCAGGATTATCGTGGATTTGCGTGAAGACCAGCAAGTACAACACACACGGCAGGCAAGGGGCGGAGACCCCCCGGGGCTATGTGCATGCGATAGCCGCGAGCTAGTTAAACGCCCGTTGCCGCTATCCCATGCACATAGCCCCGGGGGGTCTCCGCCCCTTGCCTGCCGTGACATGTCACCCTAGGCCCTCCAAAATGGCTCCAGCGGACTGCTGAAGGGCCTCATGAGTTATTGCCTATTGGTATTCATCCTTAAAAAGCCTGCTACTCGAAGTCTCGAAGTTACAGTCGCTGGCTGCTCCGAATGTACCGTATCTACAGCAAAGTCCTTCAGAAATACCGAGAGTAAGGCCAATCAACAAATTCGCACGATCCACCGACGCTTGATCAGAACGATCTCACGTGCATCCGCTCTCTAATTCAGGCAAATCCATGTTATTTCGATGAGATACAAGGATGCTCATGTAACGCCCGCGGAATGACAACTTCCATCACTGCCTTGTCCTGAGCTTTGCGCTGCCTCAATGAACCACTCATAAATGAATTCATCCAAGAAAACTGCGCTGGGGAGGAGGTTGGGGCACGCCATTACTCGTCACCCAGAGGTTTCAGCGCTTTCACATGATCAGCGAACGTGCAGTCCCGATGCGGTGATCTCTTGACTATCTGAGGCAGACAAATGCCGGTCTCTGTCAGGTTCCCGACCTGGGGGCTATGTCCGCCGTCTGGATACGAGACCAACAGTTACTTGCAAAATAGCCCTTCGCGGGTGCGCCGGCCTATGTACATGTGTATCGCAGGACACAGGAAGGAATATAAGACGCAGGGGTAACGGAGGTCTTACAATAGGTTCTCAGATAGTCGGAGTCGAGGCTGCGAGACACTGCCTATAGCTAACCGATGATCATGATGCTACCCTGGTGGGATGGTGGAATCCAGCCCGGCGCCCTCCAGCAATCCCAAGACACCCCCTGAGGCACCCGCTCCAGTCTCTCTGCGAAACTCGTCCACCGCCCTCTCTACACGCGTAAGCCCCGTCTTCTCCCCGCCCTCGCCTCCCACTTCAAGGCCCTTTTCAGCTGCCATTTCGTCAATTTGCTTTAGACGCGCGAGGACTGCCTCGTTGGCGCGCTGGAGTGCAGCTTTCTGAGACCCGTCGGGAGAGTCCGATTGAATGGTCGTCAGGAGGTCATTCTTGCGGGTAAAGTAATTCTCGAGCGAGCCCGTTGGTGCTTGGCCGAACAGTGTGTGGGCGGTGTACCCGGCTTCAGCATCCGGGATCACTAAATCGGCGTCTATCTGGAGCAGAGCGGGCTGCTCGGGTAGTGCTACATGGTTTCGGTCTACGTATCGCTCCAGAGATAGCAGTGCCTCCTTGGCTTTACGGACCTTGTCGCGCCTTGAAGGGCGACCTTTCTTTTTGGGAGGAGCAGTGCTGGGCTGACTAGATGCGGTATGCGCGCTTGATGCTTCGTAGACAGCGGAAGCCTCCTGGCTCACCACAACTACTTCACGCGGTAGGTTACTCGGATTTTGGGCGTTCAGGAGGGAATGCGGCATTACGTGGAAGACCTTGGCGTCCAGCATCGTGCTCAGAATGTGGATGGCATAGGGCTTTAGCGTTTGAAAGCGAGCTTCCGATAGAGCAGCAGGTATTGCAAGCATATCCTGATAGGTGTCTGTTGCCATAATCAATCTCGACTCGGTCTGGTGGACCACGGCTCCAATGGACAAACCTATCGGGATGGCGATATTAGGCAACGAATAGATGGGAGGAGCCGAACTGTATGGCTGGGTCGCATGGAACGTATACAAGGAGAACAGCGCGATTACGCGGGTAAGAGGAGATTCAGACCCTGTTAAGCGTTCTAGAAGGACCACGTCACTGAATAAGTTGCAGGTCAACGTTGCTGCCTCCTCCGTACCGATGAAGAGCCTTTCAGTGATCCGGAGGAAGGCTTGTCGGGCCCGGCCGTCGTGCACACGGAGGTGTAGCCAGGACCATCCCTGCTCCATCCACAGTTTCTTGAAGAGTTCGAAGGGCCGGACACTTCCGCCAAGATGCTCGGAGAATGCGACAATCAAAGCAGATATATCTTTCCTCAGGGGATCTACATAGAGCGATGAGCTGAAGTAGTTTGGCTGGAGGGTGATTTCTCCTCGGGAGATGGACGGTTCCGGGACAATGGACATGACGGCTACGCTCAGCTGTCCAATGGATGTTGAGTGAACAGGCAACAGACGCTCAATGTCATAATACAGCGCAGCGATCTCAGAGCCAAACAGAGCACAATAGCGCGACCGCGTCTGCTGCACGTGCCGCGGAGACTGAACGAACGGTCCGCGGCTGACGCTCGGTCCTGTCCTCTCTGATACCCCAGCCACAAATGCTAGCATCTGCTGCTGCTCGTTGTTCTTCGCGCCGTCCTTCGTAATTGCAGTCCTGTTTGCTTTCAACATGCCCGCGATTCTTAGACAAGCCAGTTCTGTGTCCTGTTTTTTCTGTCAATCCGCTGTCACTCCTCTTCCACGAAACCCACGCTCTTTCCGATGTCCTCACTGCGACTGCTGGAATCGGTATGACGAACGCGGAGAGATCCTGTCGGACGAGCCTGCCATGCATGACGAAAATTTGAATGCACGCTCGTTCGCGAAGCGTGGTACGTGCCAATGGAAGTCGTGGTTCAGCTCGTCCTCATGGAGCTTTTCGCTGTGCAGCTTCTCCTCGAAAAGACCGCCTCCCTTCTGCTTACGGAAACACTGTATTCTGCCAAGCATGTCAAACAAATCAAATGTTAATCACCAACTTGTTGTCTAACTACCTCCCTACGCCTGATGTATGTCTTCGCGTGCGTCTACTGGTCCTCGAATCGTCTGCTGAGCCCAAATCGTACACTGTAGGATCCGGAGTATGAGAACCGCTTGGCATCTCTTCCTGAATACCGAATCAGTGTTGAAAGACGGTACCCTCCCATATGTCCCAATTGCTTACCTGCTGTGGAAGAAGAGATCCGGAAACGAGACCATATGGCTCGAGTACGTGCGCTCGGGGGTGCATTGAGAACCACCAGAGGTACCGACAGCCGCAGACGTTCCCCTGCGACGCAGAAGGAGAAGGACAAACTCGACCGTGAACTGAAGACATGGAAGATTCGCGGCTGTCTATGGTTCGGGTGCTTAGTTTGTGTGCTTGCCGGACATCTTTCCAGTAAGTAGATCGTCAGTTTATGGTTGACTTAAGTCTGATATTCTGCTTAGTTGCCGCATCCTATCATCTCCCGTCCTTCCCAAGCAGACTGACACCTGTACTACCATTTTTTGTAGCAGTCTCCATCTTTTGGACAGCTTGGGACCCAACATATGGTACATTTCGAAGATCACAATTTCAAGGAAGGGCTGTTCGGGTGCATGGAAAGAAGGTATACAATGTAAGCTCCCAGTATACCCTCCTATGTCCGTGACTGTAGTCCTGATCATATGTTGGTAATTAGCTTTTGCAAGTAACTGCTTGGGCGTCACGCTTGAGCACTGCAGCTGTCCTCGCGGTGTCTAGGTATAAGCCAGACATGGACTTCCTCGGTCTCTGGCACGAGCCTCGGTCCCAACGTGCACGAACATTCTCTTGTGTGATGTTGGCATTGGAAGTCATTGTGAGTATAGATCGCGACGTCCAAAGCGTCCGCTCAATCGCATTCTGTAGATCCTGGCGTGGTCGTGTTGTATCCTGAAGGTGCAACAACCACCTCCGGTCCGACTCATCGACTCGAAGAGTCATCTTCATGGGCTTTCCGCTACACCCTCATTACCCTCTTCCCGCGATGTCACACCTACCGCACCTGAACCTGACCTCCTCGCCTCTCTCACCTTGTCCAACAATCCGGTCATTGTCGCGCCCCCTGCTCACAATCCCGTTTTCGGAATACCTTCACTGTCTGCTACCGCAGCCCCGTCCTCCCCTCCGCGCAGAACTGTCAGCACTTCACCTCGACCGCCAAGCTTGGATATGGACATGGACGACGATGACGACCGTGACCCCGACGCGATGGATATCGACCCGTCCTCTCCGGTAAAGAGACCGGGACTGGATGATGATGCTTCATGGCTACGGCCTCAGCGCTTCTTTGCTCCTGAAGAGCCTACAGGTCTGGAGCATCTCTTCGCGCGGACCATCCGCTTGGTCGACGGTTCTGACCACGACGCAGATGGCGGCCAAGCTGCCGCACTACGCGGACGATGGTTACGAAGACAGGCCAGGCGAATATCGCGTGTGTGGCCAGCGTTGGCCGGCTTATGTATTGTTCCCCTGTTGGCCGCTGCGGCGTACCGCTTCTGGGATGTACGTAGACGGAAGAATATGGATATGTCGATATAATGCTTTCTGATTTGTACATTGAGGGCCAACCTGGCCTCAACCTTGCCTTGATGACTCGTATGCCAAGTCGCAAGAGCATCGTTCCTAATGTTCAGTGGAATACTCCAATATGGCTTCCTTGCAGTCAGAGAACAGTGCTATTAATAAGCGAACCTGCTCCCCTTGTGTGATCTCCGCATCAGAATAGAGGTGCTTGGTATATCTATCGAACACTGAGGGTAACGAAATTCGGAGTGGTACAGACGTTAATGCCTTGTCTGTCATATAAGGTGAAAGTGAGTAGTCAGATACAGCGATAAGCTCTTACCTTCTCCGCCCCGAGGACTCGCATGAGACCTTCATAAACCCACAGCGCGGAGGCATTTACTGGGAACGCTCTCAACAAAGTAGGAACAAGGCCCCGATAGTACCCGCGAAACCCGCCTTCCGCAAATATTTGACGTGCGGTAGCGGTGAATGAGGGTTTGGGCTGATCGTGAGGGGTTGCCATCATTCGGCTACGTAGCGGCGAGATGAGCGTCGGGCTGTCATTCATGAAAACCAAAACAAAAGGCGACTGACTTCTTGATGTTGTCAGCGGGAATGGCCATGATCCAGTATACGA
This sequence comes from Trametes punicea, assembly GCA_025528855.1. NCBI lineage: Eukaryota > Fungi > Basidiomycota > Agaricomycetes > Polyporales > Polyporaceae > Trametes > Trametes punicea. The sequence goes on along the minus strand of VICQ01000007.1, from coordinate 530,341 downwards.
AGGAGGCGAGGCCGCCCGACAAGAAGTTCGCCATCGGCGTGCTGATCTGCTATGCATCAGGACACGGCTCAGGGCGATATGGATATATACAGACAGCGTAAGGCGTTCCGTCGAGCTTTGAGAATGCGCGCATAAGGGCCTGGATCGCGTGTTAGTTGGGTTGACGAGTCCTCGAGTCACTGCACCGACCTCAAACGAACCGAACATCCACAGGAAATTACTTCGGAATGCCAAGCTCCCTGTAAAACCCGTCCACAGGCCGAGCATGCCATGTGCTCGCACGATCTGCCGCATGCAGTCTATCGGACCTTTGTACTGCCGGTCCGCTGTTGACCTTTGGAGCTGAAGCTGTAGTTTGACTACAAGGAGGCGGTGTAAGTCCGGAAGCCCCTCGAGCATTGAACGATGATTTGAGTACCTTTCAGCTGTTCCATCGGAGTAGCCAACAGAGCGCTATGCATGTGCCCTTCCGTCAGCAGCGCGACGGCATGACATTGTGATTGATGAGTGTCACCTCGTCCATCCTGCGAATAAGCCCGCGATACCATGACCCACAAGGGTCAAGCGCTTTACATCGGTGCCAGGCACAGGCTCTGTCATGCCGTGCCGAATGAGAAAAAGGCGGTAGTTGTGCAGTGAGCCCAGAAGGAGCGAATCTATTGCAGCCCATCCGACCGCAGGGGGAGTTGCACCCTTGTATAAGGCGAAGATGGACTTGAGTTCTGCATGTTGGTCAATGCGTATCACGACGCGCAAGCGAAGTGCTTCACCTCGTTCCGCACGGTCTTGAGCAGACAATCAACAGCACCCTTGTACGTCCCCGGAGGAGAGCATTGAAGTCGCGTCTTGATCGTGTCGAACCTTTCCGATACGTATAAGCAGCATTAAACAGGAACGCACAGAATCTGGGGTTCGTAGTACATGAGTTAGCCAATGCAGCAATATATTGCAACGGCTGCGCGCCTTCGATCACCTACCGTTTTGCCGTCGCATACCCGTGTCCGACAGCGACCTGTCGAGTGCGAACCACGTTGAGAGTGAGCAAAACCAGGTTGAGCGAAGAAGTCATGACGACACTTGACCTTCGTCAAACCTGCCATCCATTCGCCAACTTAGCAGCATGCTCAAACAGCCTGTCCTGTCAGATCTCACCGCTTCCAATGCCAGCCACCGCGCCCACAAGACGTACACGACTGGTTTCTGATTCAGACCCCATGTTCAGCGCCACTGTCACTTAACTTCAGTCAGCTCTACAGTCACCGCCTAGTGAATGGGCCGGGCTGCTGTGTTCACCGTGACAACGTGCCAGATCTCCAGAGCCTGAGTCGCCTGGACCAGAGTCACAGCACTGGCCCGCACTCACTGAAATCCCGCTGAGATGGAAAAGCGCTGGATTCGGACCGTCGATCGCACTGTCGTGCCACGTTCCGTCATCATCGGCGTCTGAGCTACCCCGGACTTGTTACCCGAGGCAGTGAGCCCGAAGGAAACACGACGAACAGACGCTTCGCACATCTGGTTGACCACGTACTCTCACCACTTCATTGTCTAAGCACCGGTCTATGTCGTTTCTGGTCTGATGTCCAGCGAAGCCGATGATACCAAGCAATGCAGAATCTGCTTGGACGGGGAGGACCCAGAGCTAGGCAGGCTCATTCGGCCTTGTCTATGTAAGGGCTCGATCAGCGTGAGTGTAACTTCTCCCAATGAACTGACATTGATATTCATGCCATGCGAGATGTCCAGTACGTGCACGTCAAGTGCCTCCAACGCTGGCGGACTACGTCGGCGTCTCAGCGTGCATTCTATGCCTGCCCGCAATGCGGATACCACTACCACTTCGCTCGAACACGTGTAGTGGGCATAGCTACCAACCCAGGTGAGCATACCTCTGAAAATAACGAGCAGCACTAACCTATCTTGACTTAGTTGTGATTGCCGCTCTCTCCACCTTGTTTTTCACTGCCATCGTCCTAATGAGCTCTTTCGTCGCTACATGGTTCATGGGCGATCTTGAGGACGACTACTTCTCCTGGTACAGCCTGTACTATCCCTTGGATGTCTTCCGCGGCTTGGTCAGGACCACTCTTGGCTTATTTGATGACAGTCTCTTGGAGGAGCCGGTCATCGTTCGCGCAGGCGGCTCATACAGGCTGAAAGAGCCTCGTGGTCCTCCGAGCCTCTTGCGAAGGTTGATACGCCGCTTTCTGCTCGGACTGCCTGTTGTCGGCGCCGGCTCAGTAGCCCATATGCTGCTGTCGGTTCCATTGCCTTTCCACTACTTCCGTCTACGCATGCGTCGTATAAGTCGGCAGTCGAAAGACTTTATAGCACTCATCGTGCTGGCTGTCGTCATCGCAGGTGCTGCCAGGCGAGTGTATTTCGCCTCCACTCGCTGGGATTGAGGCTAATCGGGATTGTGGTGCAGGGCGCTTTATAAGGTGTATCAATTTACCGAGCGGATGTCGAGGCGGCTGCTCTTGCGCGCAGAAGATGCCATCTTGGAAGTGGGCTGAGCCATTTGCCTCGATGTTGTTCCCTCTCGACTCAGTGTGTACTTGGATACCAGAAATGGAGGCTCTGTATAGTTTATTCGCGGCCCTTGCCCTCTTACGAACTACCTATAGCAATGCTGCTCGCTGCCGTTTCATTTACTGCATAGATGCTGAGATATCTCGGCTACCGCCGGGGTTCATTGGGCAACTTCCTGCTGCCTCGAGTGGATGCGCATTCAGATCAGGCACGCAGAACGCTGTATAACAATACAGTGTTCACAGTGTATTATGCGATTGGAAGACTCCCACGGGTAAGAGGGCTCGTAAGGCGCCCAATTATGGATCTGAGGACGGGTCGTACCCGAGGTCGTACCTACAGTAGTCAAATCGCCGCCAAATCGCCGCCAGTGCCTTCCTTGTCATTCACATACATGCCCATCGCCTACAAAACGACTGGTCTCTACATCCTCACCATTGGTCACCGATCACATTCATAGGCAAGCGCAATATTGCTTTAGCTCACTCGCGTGTCGAGCCCAAACCACGCCACTTCCCGTGGACATGACGTCCTACCCGGCTCTTCAACAGTCCATCCGTGAAGCAATCAGCCGTCCTGATTTTTGCGCCGCTCTGCCATTTCTGTCAGATCAAACATGGATGCGAATTCTCACTTTCACTCCTCAAGCCCGCGCGGAGAACGAGCGGCTCGAGTTTCTGGGTGATGCCCTCATGTATGCCACAATTGGACGCCAGCTTTATGCGCAAATCCCGAACGGTTCACCGCACCTCTACACGGTGCGTCTACTTTCCCCCTCTTCCTGTGTGCGGCGTGTCATGAGTGAGGCCGAGATAGAGCGTTCGCGCAGCTTTGCATTCCAATATGACCTTCGCCATGCTTGCTGAGAAGCTGGACATCATGGCCGTTAGTAACACCGTTCTGGAGGCCCTGACGCGGAAGACGTTTGGGGAGGGAACGGCAGCGCCAGTCAAGTCGAGGCCGCAGATAAAGGCGACCGCTGACCTCTTCGAGACCGTCATCGGCGCATACTACTTGGATCATGGCTTCGAGGCGCTGTACGAGTGGGTGCGGGAGATATATACGCCCTTGATTAAGACCGCCGCGGATGCCTTCTATGCTGGGTCATTACTAGTACTTGTTCACCGCTTTCACCATGTAGCGCTAACCTACTCATGTTTCCAGTAAATCGCGACCTGCCAAGCGACATCGATGTCAAGACCCAAACACCTTCAAGGAGGACTGGGCCTCCAAAGCGAAACAACTCGCCCAGGTACCCAAGAGGCAGAAGCTCCTGTTGACTCCCACGCAGCAAAGGAAGCGTGTCATCAAGAAGATCAAGGCTGCAGATGCCGCACGCCGCAGTTCTAGCCTCAAGATCAGTATGATTGGCTCTTCCAGTCGTACGTCGTCAGTTTCAATTCTGTTAGTCGCACATGTTGAGAGGACGTAGCACGATCCAAATCAATGACGGTTCCCGCAAATGTGCTGCCAGAGGCAGCATCGAGCAAACCGGTAAACCAAGCTTCCTCAGTGGCCAAGAAGGCCCCTATAGTTATTGACCTCACGCTGGACTCCGATTCGGAGCGCGAGAGCCAACAGGTCGTCTTCCACCATCCCCTCGTCACACCTCGGATTTTCCGTCCATATCCTGCTGTCTCTAAGCGACCAACCCCTGCCCTGGTGATCATACCTGTGGCTGAGACGGGCGGCGAGTCGAATTCCGAATTAGAAGATGAGACGATGCTGGAGAATATGCTTACTGCGGACGATGCAATCTCGGACGTGGACTGCGGCTCTTCTGACGTGAAGACACCGACGCGCCCTTCAAACCTTGCCTGAGCCGCGCAGGACTACTAGTGGTAGTCCTCTGGACACTGGGACACCTATGAACGCTCGTTGATATTGTCATCTATCTTGCTAGCTCTTGCTATTCACCTCGCCCTAGTACTGCATTGCACGTCCGTCATGTCCCCCTCATCTGTCGGTAGCTCTCTCTCTCACATACGCGTTTCTCATATCGCATGCTCGTCTACTCCCAACGAACCTCTCACCAGTAATTGCCGTCACTGCTGCATATAAGTATCAGACTATTTCATATGATTGCTAGCTCGGTTGCTCTGCTATCTGCTGTACGCCTGATTGTATGTAGAACGCGACTACGTTTGCCTTCCCTTTTCACAATCATAACATAGTAAATCATTGTGCGATCGTTCTGGACAAGTTTCCCTGGTTTAATTCTAACATTCAGTGCGGCCGCGGTTGTTCATACTCGGACGTGCTGACGCGCGCACGTGCATGTGACATACGCGAAAGGTGAACGCGCGAAGTCGCGAACCGCGTTTGTTCGCGCGGGGCCACTTACTCTTCGACCTACTATCCGTCGCCACAGTCTCTCCGACCAGTCTCGCAGCATCCACAACTGACTCTACGCACGAAGTCCCGATAAGATGGCCCCAACGAAGCAAGCACCAACCCGCCAAGCCATCACTCTGAAAGGCTCGACTGATCTCGTTACTGAGTTCTTCAAATATGCTGCTAACACGTATGACCCTATAAGCCCTAGCTGGCCCTTAGAACTCATCGTTGAACACATAGGATCCTCTTTCAGCGCGGTGTTTACCCGGCTGATGATTTTCATATGGTCAAGAAGTACGGTCAAACAGTACTCGTCACGCAAGATCTCGCTCTCGAGAATTATCTCGACAAGTGCGTCGCCGTCTCCCTCTGACTATACGTCGCCAACTCACATCATATGTACACGACAGGATCTTGAAGCAAGTCAATCGTAAGTGAGCGGAGTCACTGCGCGCCTCACGTTGACCGTAACCTGCTTTAGAGTGGCTGCTCAAAGGATCAGTGACCCAATTGGTTCTGGCAATCATCTCGAAAGATTCACGGATACCCCTCGAGCGCTGGGTGTTCGACATCAATGTGGTGGACCAGTCCTCCGAGGGCGCACAGCCGTAAGCCTGCATAGCTGTCCGGCATCAAGGATGATTGGATTGACGGTTCACATGTAGCACGTCTGCCAAGCCTGAGGCTGAGATTCAAGCTGAAATCCGCGCCATCCTGAAGCAAATTGTCTCGACAGTGACGTTCCTTCCTGTGATTGACGAGCCAACAGTGTTCAACATCTTGGCGTACACGTCAGAGTCGGCGGACATCCCTGCGAACGAATGGGTTGATACTGATCCGCTCGCGATCGAGGCGTCAAAGAGCCAACAGGTTAAGCTTCGGAGCTTTAGCACTGATGTGCATCGGATCGAGGCCATGGTCGCCTATCGTTACGAAGGCTAGAGATGAGGCAGTGATGGCGACCCATAGCAGGGGATCCCGGGCCTGAAGCGGGCAGGATAACCGCCGACGTTACGCATCTGGTCTTTTCTGTATGTATACTCTGTAAGGCGATTGGCCTGCGGAGCTGGGAGTTGTCCTCCATGACAGACAGACGAAGGCGGAGTGTGTGATTGATCAGAGCACAACTGTTGTCGGCGAGTGACGGAAATCCGGGTCGAGGCGATGCTATTGACGGGAAACCCAGAGGGCGTACGTAGAGAATACGGACGAGGGGATTGGCCTGTATGAGCGGACTACGCTACGGTCTCGTTCGCACTATGCGTATGGAAGCGGACAGCGACTGCCGTTGGGAAGAGCATGCGAGGACGTTACTCATGGGTGAAATGAGGGCGTTGCATCCAGGAATGGGTGGCGCGACGGCAGTAGGGGACGGCGCCCATCGCCATGCCACCCAGAGTCTGATATTGCTGGTCGCGGCGCCGCCCAGGCGCCCATAACACCTCCCTTTTCCTCTTCATCATCCCCCTCGACTTCTGCCCTCCGCCCCCTCCGCTTCTTTCTCTCTAGTCTTTCCTTCATTAGTCTGGCCGGCCGGACGACGCTCGTTTCGTATCCTATTCTCTTTGGGACGGCTCGTAATCTTCACACCATCCTACAATGGGCGAGAATTGGTTCCAGCGCGAGTTCCTCCAGCCTCGTCGCCTCCTCTTCAACGTGCTCTTCTACGGGGTGCAATTGTTCCTCTTTGCTTATGGTTGGTACAGTCAGGTATGCGTCCATACAGTGCTAGCCATGGATAGTCCCGTCTGAGCCACCCGTACTCCAGGAAACGAACAAGAGGCTCACTGCACTGAATGGCCTCAAATGGTCCGTTTGGACGTCTCGAGGTGCTGGTCTGGTGCTAGCATTCGACGGCGGCATGATTCTGGTCCCTATGTTGCGGAACATCATCCGCGTCGTCCGTCCACGCCTCACCTGGCTTTTCCCTGCGGACGAGAACATATGGTTCCACAGACAAGTGGCCTACTCGATGGCTTTCTGGGCCATGGTCCACACTACCGCTCACTACGTCAACTTCTTCAACGTTGAGCGCACTCGTACGTCGCGCAACTGGATAGCCGAACGTGAGAGTCACTTACATGCATGTTTACCGCAGAGGTCCGGCCCGAGTCAGCAATCGACATTCACTACCACCAAGCTGGCGGTATCACAGGTCACTTCATGCTGTTGATCATGCTCCTCATGTATACAACGGCGCACCACAAAATCCGTCACCAGTGCTTCGAGGCCTTCTGGTACACGCATCACCTGGCATTCTTCTTCATGATCGGCCTCTACACCCATGCCACCGGATGTTTCGTACGCGACTCTCCCGGACCCGACTACATCCCGACCTTCCCCTTCTACTCCACGGACCACTGCCTTGGTTACGAGAGTTGGCGGTTCACCATCTGGCCCGGCATCATCTACTTTGGAGAGAGAATCTGGCGTGAGATCAGGGCCAGGCGCGCGACGCGGCTGTCGAAGGTCCTCGTTCACCCGAGCGGTACGGCTTTAACCCTTCTGTCGAACTCATTATAGGCTCTCAACGTTTCTCTTCATCTAGGCGCCATGGAGCTGCGTATCATCAAGCCCAGCTTCAAATATGTCGCTGGCCAGTGGTTGTTCATCCAGGTCCCCGAAATTTCGGGTTTGCAGTGGCACCCTGTACGTTGATGGGTATATCTACCTATTCGGATTGACTGACAAGGAATGATATCAGTTCACTATCACTTCTGCGCCCGAGGATCCCTACGTCTCCGTTCACATCCGGCAAGTTGGTGATTGGACCTATGCATTGGGCGAACGTCTTGGTGCTGGCCCTCAAGTCGTGGCCGCGATGACCAAGGAGGCGATGAAGGGAATGGAGAAGGACGATAGCGTCTATGGCAGTCGCGGTAACTTCGTGGAGATCGACTCTACCAGCCGGCCTCTTCCCGCCGTGCGGATTGATGGCCCTTACGGTGCCCCCGCTGAGGACGTCTTCAACGTCGAGGTCGCCATGCTCATTGGTGCCGGTATCGGTGTTACTCCGTTTGCGTCCATCCTCAAGCACATTTGGTACCGTCAGAAGAAGGGCACGCTGGGTTCCCTCAGGCGTGTGGAGTTCTTCTGGGTCTGCCGTGATGCGCCGTCTTTCGGCTGGTTCCAGACACTCCTCCAGGAAGTCGAGGCTGCTCAGGCCGATCGTGGGTGCTGGCAACCATAACATCGTTGTCACTGTCTAACACTATCTACTCCACAGCCAACTTCCTGCGCATCAACATCTATCTGACGCAGAAAGTCAGCGAGGATATGCTCTGGAACATCGCGGTCAACGACGCCGGTGCTGAGTACGACCCTCTGACGCTCCTTCGTACGCGCACGATGTTCGGCCGCCCCGACTGGCAGACCATCTATTCGCGCATGAGTCAGGCGATCCAGTCTGGGCAGTACCTTCCCGGCACCAACGCCCAGTTGAAGACTAAAGTCGGGGTAAGTGACCTTGTAGGCTTGTCGGGCATGTCGGGGGTTGCTAACGCGACGCTTTCACAGACGTACTTCTGTGGTCCTGGCGTTCTTGCAAAGGCCATTAAGCAGGCGTGCCACGATGCGAGCTGCTCCCAGGTCGAGTTCACGTTCGCCAAGGTGAGAGCACAGCAATACAGATCATCGTTACTGTACTCACGCCCGTCGTCCCGTACAGGAACACTTCTAAACTGCCTCTGACCTGCCAAGCTACCCTTGCTCACCTGTCCTATCCGCCCTGTGACCTCTCTGCTCGCGCTGTATGTCTACGACTCACCATTGAGGAAGCTTTTTGTGTTGTGCACATGTTGAAATTCAATTGCTTGCTCGTGCTGAGAGTGCGCCGCACATAGATGCGTGGAGTAGGCGCTGACCTCTAGATTAGTGAGTGGCAAGCTTCCGCCGGGGACACGAGCTGTGCGGAGGAACGGGGTGCGCAACCCGCGTCCTGTTCTCCACGCCGACTGCAACGCCTTCCATGGTCAACGATAGCTGTGACACCCTCTTCGTCGACCGCAACGAAGCCTGGCTGAAGGAAGTCGATCGAAGCGCTTTGTGCCAATGAGGGACTCATACATGGCTAGTCTTGCTCTAAAGGCTGCGGTGATCATACAGAATATAGACCAAACGATCTAGCGCCTGCCAGGTGTCTGATCTCAAGGCCTCAATATTTTTATGAGCACACAAGGCCTTCCGTCATAGACGTGACGTCCGAGAAAACCACCCAAGGAGTCTCTCCCCGGCACGGCTTGGAAGCGATGGTCTACATATCACGCTGGTCTATCCTCCGTAGAGCGTGTACGCCTCCAACAGCAGGTCATGCAGTCCGAGAAAGGGATTGCAGGGAGCTGCAACGGCAGCGCTGCCGGAATCTTTGCTGCAGTCCATTGGACCAAAAGGTTGCAATGTCGTCCGCCTTGACTTGTGGTTTGACAGGAAACGGTAAGGGCCATTTAGCGCAACCACTCGGAGACCATAACGGATTACCGGCTGCATATGTACTATGCTTCGTAGATTGCCGTTTTTCTTCCCATCACCTTCAATGTCTTACTTACATTATATAGATATAGAAATTGGTACTCATGCATGTTGCTTGAGACATTCCGACCTGAGGTGCAGGACATTGACTCGAAGCGAACGCGAGCGTGGCCGTGACGTGACGCGCTCGCGTTGAACGACGCGTGAACACGCTGAAGCTGGCAGTGGCTGCCGCGCACAGGCACTACCTACCACCACCCTCTCCACTCCTGCACCCCGCTGCTGTCTAAGGCTCTGCTGCTTTGATCTTGCTGCTCTGTTGATGACGACGCTGACTGTCTGATACTCTACTGTTGATATACTTATTGTACCATTATTCTCATGTCAGCCGCTACGCCTGCTGCCTCTACTCCGGACGGAGCCTCGCCATCTGCGACGAATGTCCCACCTACGGACCCCTCGAAAGATCTGACCTCAAGCGCAGATCAAATTATCTTGGAATACTTGCGTGCGAGAGGGCATAAAGCAGCCGAGAAAGCTTTCCTCGAGGAGATTGAACGCAAGGCAGCATCCGCGGACGAGAAGGGCAAACAGCCCGAAACGGCAGCTCGCACGACGATATCTCAGGACGAACTCGTCAAGCAGCTGGCCATCTTTGCCCAAAAGCCTACGGATTCGGAGCAGAATGCGCTTAAGGATAGCTCAAATGTCCTCCAAGAACTGTCTTCTACTGGTACTCCGCAGAACATCCAGAACCTGATATCCAGCATAGGACAAGTTGGTGCCGAAGAGATTCTCTCCCTTGACCCTACAGACAAGCATGAGGGATTCAGAGAGCTGGAGGCCTGGGTGGACGGATCACTTGATATGTACCGCGTACGTCCGAACGCACTACTACCTTGCTCCTTGCGCTCATGATACCGAAGCCGGAGTTCCGACCAATATTGTTTCCCATCTTCTGCCATTTCTATCTTGATCTCGTGCAGCAAGGACTCCGTGAGGCTGGTATGTCTGTCTAGTCACACTCTAACGAAATCTCACACGCATGCGGTGATCAAGCACAAGACTTCTATACGACGTTCTCACCCTCCTTATCCTCCGTGCATTATACGACACTCAACCACTTATCAACAATCACGCTGCCATATCATGTTCAAACCGATGAGGTTGCGCAGCGATTCCGGACGGAGAAGTACACCGTACGGATGAGTCGGTCAGGTTTCAGCCTCTTGGTAGGCTGGCTGACGGAAGGATTTGGGGGAGAACCCACAGGGTCGGGGGAAGGGTTTGCCGGAGAGAAAGGCAGGAGAGGTCGAGCTGCCGTTATGAGGGTAGTCAACAACCACCTGCGTTTCGATGGTAATGTACACTTGAGTCCTTGCCAAGGCCTTAGCTTATCCTGAGTTTCAGTAACATCCTCCCCAACGTCATCTGTCAGTCCCCGTGTCTGGGAGGAGTCAACAGGATTTCTCTCTGCGGTCGTTCCGCAGGCGAACGGAAGCACAACCGACGCAAGCGCCTTCAACCAGTCGAAAGGCGAACTGAAGCTAGGACCTGCTCCTATACCGGACGACCTGCGTGCCGAGACAGAGCGGACGCTCCAGGATCAGGCGATGGTCGACCATGACCCTGGGGCCCGTTACGACGTTCACTTTGCACGACAAGCCCCGCCCCCGGGGTTGGTAACGCCAACCGTAGCTGATTTGCTTCCTCGTCCCCCGATGTTCCAGACGATAGACGTCAAGCGTGAAGTGGAGAAAGTGCGCGATATGCGGAAACGCATCCGTCTGGATCCCTCCTTGCTCAACAGCGCGAACGGGAATCTGCCACAAGGCGCTGCTGCAAGAGCACGCGCCTTGCCTAGCATCTGCGCGTATACCTTCCATGACATCGGAGAAGGGTACGTTCTGCTTGTTCCAGATTATGCTCAGTCGGCTGAGTTTCATATAGCATACCCTGTTGTGAATTCTCGCCGGACACCTCGCTGTTGGCGGTTGGCTTCTCTGAGAGTTACATCAGGCTGTGGAGTCTCAAAGGCGAGAAGTTGAACGGCTACCGCAGCGACTTCCAGCCTAGTTCAATCCGGGATCGTAGGTGGACAGGTTTCCTTGCGAGGCCAGACCACTAAACCAGTCTTTAGCCTCATCGCTGAGCAAGGTTCGAGAAAAGGGCGGGTCAACCACTCGAAAACTCGTCGGGCACAGTGGGCCCGTCTACTCGGTCTCTTTCGACCCAGTCGGTGGTTCTGCAACACCACCGCGATACCTCCTGTCTGCTTCTGCAGATGCGACGACGCGTTTATGGTCGTTGGACACCATGTCAAATGTCGTTGCCTACCGCGGGCATCAGAACCCTGTATGGGACGTGAAGTGGAGTCCGATGGGAATCTATTTCGCGACCGCGAGTCGAGACCGAACAGCGCGATTGTGGTCCACAGACCGGACGTCAGCTTTGCGAATATACGCCGGACATCTCGGTGACGTGAATGTAAGCAGGCTGTGGGTGCGTCGTGCTTGGGTTGAGTGAGGCTGATTCGGTGGCTGGCAGGCTGTTGGATTCCATCCTAACTCGCTTTATCTGGGTACTGCGTCGAGTGATTGCACGGCAAGGCTGTGGGACGTACAGCGCGGCTCATGCGTCCGCGTGTTCTATAGGCACGATGATATCGTGTCTACCCTCACATTCAGTCCCGACGGACGCTATCTTGCAACAGCTGGTAAGTGAAACGTTCTGACTTCTCGCTCACCGCATGGTGTTAACCATGGTTGGGTACGTAGGCGAAGACCTTGCCATACGTCTTTGGGACCTCGGGTCGGGTAGATGTATCAAGAAGATGACGGGACACACTGCTTCCGTGTACTCATTGGCATTCAGCGCGGAGTCCAGCTTGCTGGTGAGCGGAGGTGCCGATTGGACCGTCCGTTGTTGGGACGTGAAGGCCGCTGGCGGAACCCGCGTAAAGGCCCGCGAGAACGGAACGCTGACCAATGGCACTACCGAGGACCATACTCCAGAGAAGGACGACAATGAGAGCAACGAAACGTACGTTCTTTAGCCTGTTCTCAGTATTGCTAAGGATGCTAGAGTTCTCTCATCCAGGACGGACTTGCTGGCGACCTTCCCGACTAAACGGACACCGATCATCAATGTCCAATTCACGCCTCGTAACCTCTGCTTAGTAGCTGGCCCCTACTTGTCTCCCGAAACGCGATAGATACTGCCAGACCTCGGCAAGTGATATCGTACAACTCGAGCCATGCTACGTCGCTACCGATACCCATTATCTGACGAATCCAGCGCGGTGAGCCTAGCGGGTATTGTCGAGGAACATCTGCCACTCTCGAGCGGCCAACGACTCTATGCGTCTCCATTCCTTCGGCCCAGACCGTTTCGCCCGGAAGAGATCATTCAAGTGGCCTTTGATGAAGTCTTTCGCCGCGGTCGCTTCGGCCTGGGTGAGGCCGTATAAAACCTGTACGATCCACAGCCAGTTACTCGGAACGACCAGAAGGCCATTATCTGGACCAAGCCACTCCTTGTAGACCATCGCGATGCGATAGAGCTTCATGCCGTTCAATTTACCGTTAGCGATCGAAGCAGAGCCGGAAGCGGAATCGTCGGAAGATGACTCCGAATCGGTAGCTTCGGTGCGCATGACCACTGTGGCCGAATCGCTTCGCATTTCCGCGTCCGAGTCAGCGATGACTCCGTGGTCTTCAGGTTTTGACAGGGTAGTATTGATATGGCCATCGTCCGAGCCTTGCGAGGAGAACCATTCGTCTTCCCAATTGCCGTACGCGTTCTGCACGCGAGGAAGGCTTCTCTCCTCCGAGGGATTGTCGGTTGACTCTTGTGAGGAGCTGGAGGAACCGGTTGAATACTGAGAGGAAGAGGCAGAGCTCGAGGAGCTAGCTGACTCCTGGGAGGCAGAAAAATCGGCGTCCTGGGCATCACGCTGTGAACCATGACAACGTCAGAAGCTGTCAGACTCGATGACTATATTGAACATACCTTGGCCTCGGCAGCACGGACGTGGGCGTCGTCTTCCTGCATACCAAGTTGCACCGATTCTGCGTCGTCTGCGCCAGAAAGGTCCTCTGCGGTGTAGTCCCCAAAATAGTGAGACATCGAATTGTACAGGACAGGCAAATAGATGAAGTGATGGGATGAGATGTGAGTACAGAGGCAAGTTCGGCGCGTTGCTCAAGTACCCTGCGCTTCTGCTTGCGTCTTTGGTGGCTTATTGCACAGTGCGTGCTTGCGGCCCTCTTTCGGCACTAAGTGTATACATTGCGTCCTGCATTGTGCAAGGGCTTCAAAGGCCTAGTGTTCTGCAAAGCAACCAATCACAGTGAAATGGCAGCTCATGACCACGATAATTGCTACAATGAGCGACGCTGCAGTGGCGGTGGCTAAGAGCGTAGCTACGATCGACTGCGCGTGAGTGGCAGACGCGACGCGGTACTGCTACGAACGCGCCTTAATGAGTCACGTGTATCCATAGACGCTCATTGAAGGGGTCGTGTTCAGCTCGCTCGGGCTCTGCAGCACCATTCGGCACCCCCACCACAGCCCCGACCGCAACAGCTCTCTTCTCTCCTTCGCCTTCACCAGTGAACGGTACATAATGGACATGGTATGTTGTCTTTCACAGTCCGCGCCGGCCGTCATCGAACATTCCGTTTGCAGCAAACGGAAGACCACAACATGGAGGACGTCGTGGATGCTACCATGGACTACGGTCCCTTCACACAGCACAATTCCTCAGCTATGCAACAACACTTCCAAGAACCCGTCACCAACAACCCCAGCAGCACAACCGGTGAGTTCTGGCCTGCGTTTCGCGCGCGTTCGCCTACATTGGCCTGGTGGCAGTTCTGACCGAAATGGACCGCCTTTACGAACAAATGCGATCAGTCGTCGCCAGTGCTGCTCAACCACGCGAACCGATCCGGGACATTCCGGTCAAGGTGCACATCAGGAAACCCGACAAGGACTCGTGGGCGTACATGGGTCGCGGCATTGTTTCCCAGGAGATCGCAGGGCAGTCGTCAAGAGTCGGTGCGCACTGCTTGCTCCGCACTTTCTTTCCACTGCTCGCGTTCCTCACCTTGTACTATCAGTCGTCAGATCAGCGACGTCACACAAGATTCTCGCTGTATTCGGAGAGGTGAGCAGCCCCCGCTCCTGTCGTGTGCCTGACTAACCCGGATCGTTTCAGGGCGCCGCGCTGCAAGCTGAGAGACGCGGCAATTTCGTGGTCATTGGATGCGTCGAAGGGAATCGCGTCGTCTCTTGGTCGCTGAACGTGAGCCCATCGTCTCCGTCGTCGTGTGTCCCAGGAGCCCCATTACTGACGTTTCCTGTGCTCCGCACTCCGACCTCACCGTCGGCGCTTGCACCGCTGATATATCGCCCCATTCAACCGTCCAACTCGCCGACGACGCGCGCGCTTTTTCGACACAGGCATTAAACCACTCCGAGACTGTGCGACTCCTCGCTAGCATCGAGCTCGCCGCGTACGCATGCAAGCAGGCGATGGCCGATCCTGCGCTGCACAGCGCCATCCGCCGCCGGATCGCACGCGTCATCAAGGACGACCGCCGTCGCCGTCACAAGCGGCGCAAAGACCAGGAGGCGATGGTCGCCGCCTTCGCGCGCACCGGCCTCGCCGAGCCCGAGCCCGTACCAAATACAAACCCAGATCCTGGCGCGGTTCCATCCGCGTATGCACCGTCTTTCTCTACGCCTGCCGGCGCCCCGCCCCCTACGGAGCCTGTGCCGGTGCCCGCCCCCGTCCCGATGCCGATTCCTGAGCCTGCTCCCGCTGCCGCCCCTGTCCCGGGGCAAACCACAGGCGGCCTGTTCGCAGGCATGCACCCAGAGCTATAGCTTGGCATGGTCTCCCACAGGCGCACACGCACCCACTAGAGAGGAGAAGGGGATGACACTGAGAAGCTAATATTATGGGGGAGGGGGGGTGACGGGAGAGCCCGGCCGGAAGTTCCATTGTCACGCGTTTCTGCTAATGTATTCTACCATCGTTGACCTGCGCCCGCGGCCGTGGCCATTTGTTGGGGCCGCGTGCCGTGCAGCCATACCTGTCCCTGTATAACCCGTGCTTCCGTCTCTGTTCTAGTACGCTCACGACCTACTCATCGACCTCGCTTTTCCTGCACACTTGTCCTCGAGTGGCTAGCTGGGGGCAAGACCGTCTAGTCTGAGGCACACGCGCACACGCAGATGGTTTTGGAATGCGTTGACATTGTACTACAAGGTATGCGTAGACGTCATAACGACGCCCTTGTCTACCGTGTACAGCAAACGTCTGGTATCCCTGCAAGCTGCGGAGGTGGGGGGAAAGGCGTAAACGGGAGCAAGAATAAACAACATGGTAAAATGAATAAAGATGTGCAACAAACACCAGACCGGGCAGAAAGGTGAATGCGATCTGGTGGGAAACAGCTTCCGGAAGCCGGGCTAGCCGCCTCCGGGTGTATGTGAGGGGTGGGGCGGCGCTCCAAACGAAAGAAAGAACGGACCAGGGACTAGCGAGCAGAATGTGTAGCGGGCGGCGGGCAGGAGGTTGATGACGCAAAGCAGGATATTGACAGGGGAAAGTGCGATACAATTTGGACGCTGACACGAGCAATGCGAAACCGCTATTTCAACAACCATGAAGGCCTCGCCTTGGGAAGGGATGGTGCACCAAAGGAGATCCTGGACGTACCGACAACTCGTCCATGCCGGTGCTATGACGAGCGCCCTGACGCCAATTGAGAATGGTTTGGTACCGAGTACTCTGATGGTGCGAACGAGTTGCGATCCGAGAGATATGCCAGTCCAGGCGACGACGCCGACAAGCTCGGGCTAGGCGGGGGCGGGGGCAACTCCGACGACGGCCGCCCGAAACCTGATTCCGCGCGCGCATCCGAGCTCGAGCCCGAGCCCGACGCCACGGCACTACTGAGCGAAGCACCACCGGCCGCAGGACTGCTCGGGCCCGCTGCAGCGTTCAAAGGCGGTGGGGGCACCCGCCGCTCACTGTATTGCGGCGGGAGCTCGATGACCTCGTCGTCCGGGGGCGGGGGCGGGTCGTCCTCGAGGTCGGTGTGGAGGATGAAGCGCGTTGAGGGCGCGTATGGCGACACGCCCGCCGCGGCGGCTTTGCGGCGCATCGCGGATGTCACGCTCGCGTCTCGGTCCCCTGAGGTGATGCTCTCTTGCATCGAGCCGCGGTGGCCAAGACCCAAGGGAGGCGGGAGCGGAGGGAATTGACCCGTGGATGTAGAGGCGGCTGGGTGGGCGAACACGTCGGCCGAGGGCGCGTATACGGATGCTGTTGCGCGGTACGGGTCCACTCTCTGGTGCTCTCCCGTGACTTGACCGCCAAGCAGGTTGGAAGTCGAGTTCGGCGTGATGTCGTCGGTGTGCGAGCCCATTTGCGGATGGTAGAGCGGATACGGATTCACAACCGCAGGAGGTGGGAGACCGGGGTCGTGCATGAGGTCGACTTCCTTCTTTTGGAACTTGCCGAAGAAACCGCTACCACTGCCTCTGCGCAGGAGCGACAAACCGCGTCTGCGGCGGAAATAGAACCATCCGAGCGTACTGACGGCGAAGGCGCCGACCAGGCAGCCGATGACTGCCGCGGCGACAGTACCTGCACTGGTCTTTGATGAAGAGCCGGAGTCGGGCGCCGCGGTGGCGGAAACCGAAGAAGAGGCTGTCGCGTTCGCTCCGCTCTGAGTCTTGCTCGGCGTAGGCTTGCTCGTGGCAGGAGTCGTCAGCGACGGTGGGTGCGCGACGGACGCGGGAGAATCCTTGGTGAGACAGCTCGCGTCGTCCGATAGCTGGACTTGGTAGGCTTGGGAGCAGCCACCCTGCCGCCCTTTAGAATCCGTGGCAATAAATAGCAAGGTTGTCCCCGATTGAACGTTCGCTACCCAGTCATATGACGTAGAGCCTACTGGCGGGTTCAGAACGAAAGTCGTTCCGCCGGGTACGACACCCTGGCTGCCTGTCAATTCTCCGTAGCAGCGAAGGATGTCAGCAGGAACGCACGGTGAATGTAATGGGCTGTACAGCTCCATCGTAATGGTCAAAGGTATACGTCCTAAGGGAACGTGCGATGAATACATGCGTGCAAAAAGTCGATTGCAGTCAGCGTTGCTTACCGGCACTGCGCCAGGGCAAGGTTGGCTTCAAAGGTGAAGTCCACTCCTGTACGAAGAGCTCAGTAACGGGGAACTGCAAAGACTTGGATCACGACAATTACCTGGATCGGTGGTGTTGCATGTATTCTGGCCTGAGGGTTTGCCGACGGTGATGAGCTTCGATACGCCGCCGGAGGCGAAGCCTGTGCTATCGGACATGATAGCAACAAATTGCTTCGCCGCGGGAAAGGGTAGGGTGGTGTTGAAGGAGCCCTGGCCATTGCTGAAGTTCTCTGCAGGGATGCTCAGCGTCCTAGTACTGCCATATGCCTAGATAGTGCCGTTCGAATTCGTCTCGTAATTGCTCCAAGACGACATGAGAAACGCACAAGTGCCAAAGTCAATTGGAAGGGTGCCGTTCCACCTATAAACAGGACGTGAGGAAGGTGAACCTAGGAGACCAGTGGATGGTGAGGCACCTGCCCACGATACGGCGAAGTCATCGCACTGGGTAGCAGTCCCATACGAGAAGGTGAAATTAGCTGCATGAGCTTGACGGGGCCATAGGAGGATGACGGTCGGAATCAATCCCAAGCCGGTGGCCCACATGGACCAAAGCGCAGAGATTGGGTGGAGAGGCTAGGCAGGAGCGCGATGGTCGGCAGAGAGGGAATGGAGATATTTAGATAGCGAAAAAGAGCGGAAGGGTGCGTGCGCAGATGGAGCGTGCAGAACAGAGAACGGAGAGGAATAATGGAGAGGAGAGAAGGAAAGAGTGAGACTGGATGGACGGTGTCAGAGAGAGCGGAGGAGTCTGCCTGCTCGCGACCTCCCCACGCGACTCGCGACAGGCCGGCGTCTGTCAGCGGGGGCTTGGCGCTTCGGCTGTGTCCCTCGAAATCACCCACGTCCAGACGAGCGTCGATGCTGATGGTGGCGGCCACCAGACAGCCCATTTTCATGATTCCATCTGTCGGCCGACAGCTTCACCACCTTCTCCTCCTGACTACCAACCATCCTCTCTGGCCACGCATCGTCTCTGCGGAGGAAGCCATCGTCGAGTCTGCAGTTGTGTATGCCGAGCTTCACACATCTGCACAGCCTCACTCCCCTACAATATATTGATGATCCTTTCTCACTCCAACGAACGCTCGGCTATTGAGAAGACAAAATCCGTCCCCGTCTTTGGTGCTGAATGCAGGTCGCCCCCATTAGCTAATGTCACTTAACTTCAATCAGGAGTCGCTGCTCATTAGAATGATTCCGAACTAATGAAAAGTCCCCCAATTTTCATGATAGAGCTCCACTTCCAAGGATGATACGCGACAGTTCCGGTCAAACTCCCACCCTTCATTATATCGAGATCACTCTCAGGCTATTGCGTAATCTTGGTATCTGAGTTGTGTTTGCCTGCCCACCGTTTGACTCAACAAGTAATCCTCTATACGACAACATGCTGCACCACACAACTCGTTTGGTTTCCTCAACTAACTTTCAATTGATACTAGCTCCGAGGCTCGACTGATGATAAGCAGCGGCACGATCACCCATACCTATACAGAGCTGGAGATTGAACTGTCTGCTGCGACTCACACCCTCAGCTATTGCCAAGCAAACAGCCTTCTGCTTATGGTGTGATAGGTCTTTGCTTCGGCCACTCGACCTAGGGATATTCGAGAGATCACAGGCTTTTCTTGTCTGTCTGTTGAGCAGTTCACTTGATGCAGCGTGACGGCCTTAGGCTGCACTGAAATATCAAGTAATGTTGACGACAACTCACCCTGACTCAGCTTGAGACCTCGAGCATCACATTACCGATAGTACTACGTGACCCCCTGCTGCACATGTCTGCGTTTCCACACTTTCTCGCTGGCGTAAATGAGAACGCTCAATAAGAGAACTTTAATTGTATGAAGCGGTACCTCTGCAATTGCTGTACGCTATCTTGGAATCGCCGTACTATGTGTATTAGCGCCATTGAGCCGAGAGGTTTGAAGTTGCTGACTGTGTGTCCTACATATTGCACTGCATCATCTCACAGAAGTCCCTTTATAACCATTATAAGGGATCGAGCTTCCGCGGCGCTTGGGATCACCAAATACGAGAAGCTGGCGACTGCCGCGGTAAGCCCCATGTACATACTCAGTTGCCAAAAGCAGCATCGCACCAGGCGTGCGCTTGACTACGCAACGGCGCCAATCACTACACGAAGTAAGGTGCAGTCGGCTGATGGGCCGCCACAGCTACGCCTCTACTTCCCGACCCACTCATCTCATTCGGTGACACGGCCTCTCTCTTGCTCCATGGGTCTACCGCCGACCCAGCTTTGGACCCGCGACCAGATCGCTACGCGGATCCTGGCGGGCGACACGCTCTTCGTCCTGAACGGCAACCTCGTCCGCGTCCCACCGTCCTGGCTCGCCGCGCATCCCGGCGGCCGCCTCGCCATCCTCCACTTCGTTGGGCGCGATGCGACGGACGAGGTAGAGGCGTTCCACTCTGACGAGACCCTCCAGCGGATGCGTGGATTCATTGTCGGACGGGTTGAGATGGGGGAGGACGGCTGGGAGCCGTTCGTCCCGCCGATCGCGAACGGTTGGGTGCGGAGGATGGGTAAGGACGGCAAGATGGAGTGGTATAACGAGGCGCGCCCGGTCAAGTCCTCAAAAGATGCGAATGCGGACTCCCCGTTCAAGGGGTTGCTCAAGAAGAATACGGCCGAGCTTTCCGAGTGCGGGCCGACGCTGAGCATGCTGCAGCTCGCGCCGAGCAAACTCTCGCCCAAGAACGAGAAACAGAACTCAGACGCGTATAAGGAGCTGCACAAACGCATAATCGATGCGGATCTCTACAAGACGCGCTTCATCGCTGGCTACGGCCCCGAAATCGTCCGCTACACGCTGCTCGCCGTCCTATCCGCTGTCTGTTACCGCTATGGCTGGCTTGTGCCCAGCGCTGTCTTCCTCGGGCTGTTCTGGCAGCAGCTCACGTTCTTTGCGCACGATTTGGGACACGTCGGTGTTACGCATAACTGGACTCTAGACCGCCTTATTTCCATCTTCGTGGCCGATTTCTTGGGAGGTCTAAGCATAGGCTGGTGGGTTCACGTAAGTGCACTTCTGCCATGTACATACGCATTAGCGTGCTCATGATCCGCCTTCCAGAATCACAACGTACATCATCGTAAGTTTCTCATATCAGTCGCCCGACATCGTATTGACGAGAATGCGCGCCCGAAGTGGTCCCTAACCATCCATCCCAGTACGTTGTTCAGGCAGTTTCTCCGCCATTTAATCGTCTCACATACACAACGCGTACACAGCGACCCGGACATCCAGCACCTCCCCTTCTTCGCCATCTCGCCCGTCTTCCTCAAGTCGCTCTGGTCGTCGTATTACAAGCGCGAGATGACGTTCGACGCGTTCGGCAAGCTCCTCGTCTCGGTGCAGCACAAGCTCTTCTACGTCGTCCTCTCCCTCGCGCGCTTCAACCTGTACGTGAACTCGTACGGCTACCTCGCCAAGACCGCGTTCGAGCCCAGGCGCTTCCGCGGCGGCCGCTGGTGGTGGTGGGCCGAGATCGCCGCCCTCGGTCTGTATTTCATCTGGTTCGGGGCTGTCCTCAAGGGGTGCGGATCTTGGCGCGACGCTCTCGTGTATCTCCTTGTCAGCCACATCGCCGCTAGCCCGGTGCACGTACAGGTACCGATCGAAACATGCGATTCGAAAGCTACCCCGGCGGCTGACGCTGTATGCTCTTTGCGTAGATCGTGCTGTCACACTTCTCGCGGTCGACGGATGACCTGGGGCCGGTAGAGTCGTTCTTCGCGAGGCAGCTGCGCACAACCGTAGACGTGATCTGCTCGCCGAGGATCGAGTTCATCCATGGCGGTCTCCACCTCCAGGTCACGCATCACCTCTTCCCTCGCCTGCCGCGACACAACCTGCGCGAAGCGAGCCTGATCGTGAAGGAGTTCGCAAAAGAGCGCGGGCTAGAGTACGCCGAGTTCGGCTTCGTAGAGGGCAACGGCGAGGTCAGGGGCGTCCTTAAGCAGGTCGCCGAGCAGATCAAAATCGTCGGTATGGTTGCCGACTCGGAGATTCGGGAGGCCATGAAGTCGTAGCTCAGACCAGCAGGTAGACTTGTAATATGAACTCGATCTTCGCAAATTGGACCCTTCAAGGAGCGAGGCGCTTGAAGCTCAAACAAGTAAAATGGGTCTGCCCCAGCAAAAGCGTGATCATCATATTGGTGCATGTGGCATATGATGCTATAGAACCCCGGGCGCGCCAGATTTTGGGTACATGAAAAGTGCAAAGAGCATGGTGCAAGTGAAGTACAGGAAAGTAAGAAGTAAAGAGCGACCAGTTTACTTCTTCTTGTTGGCCTCTTCCTCGGCCTTCTGCAGAAGAGAAGAGGATCAGCTGTGATCTATCGTTCGGACTGCCTGCCGCACGAACCTTTGCTTCCCGGACCTTGCGCTTGCCCTCGTTGCGAGCAGCAGCGCGCTCGTTGCGGAGAGTGCGGTAAGCCTCAAACTCACGCTCCTCCTCGGTGATCTTGCGGGGCTCCTCGTGCACGAAGGAAGGAGGAAGGGCGAGGTTCTCACGGGTGGTGGGGGCGGTGAGGTCGTCACCCTGATCGCGGTGGTTTCAACAACACGCCTGCGATGATCAATAAGCGGGACACGTACAGTAGAGTCGCCCTTCTTGGGCTTCTTGGAGTTGCGGGGGAAGACAATGAGGCGCGCCTTGTACGCCTTGAGACGCTCAACGTTGAGCGCCTTACCCTCCTCGCTCAGGTTTCGCCTCCGGTGGTCGACGACGATGCCGATACCACGCGCCTCCTTCTTGCCGATACCAGCCTCCTTGAGCTCGGCGAGGGTGAAGCCGCGGCCCTCACGGAGTTTCCGGTTGTAGCGGACGGTCTGCGCACGGACGGCGGGGCGGAGGAGGGTGAGGGGACGGACGCCGAGCTTCGCAGCCTTGGCCTTGCGCGCGTTGCGGCGGCGGAGCTTGCGGCCGGGTTGGTCGAACCAGGTGCGGACACGGCTCTGCCAGTCCTTGCGGAAGTGGTTGGCGTGGAGGACTATACGGGGCTCGTTGAGTTTCTACGCATCATCTGCACGCTGCGAGCTGGGGACCGACCGTTATTGTGGCGGAAACCCATGGCTTAGTCTGTACGGACAAGAAGAGACGTGAGCACTCGAGTCCGGAGGAGGAGAGCAAAGGTGACAGATGGGAGCCCGCCACTACATCCGACCAAAGTTCGGCCCATCCAGCTCATTCTTGGGCGAATTGCGCAGAAATGACCTGGCCAACCGTACAAATGGCATGCGTAGAGACGATCCCACAGCGTTACGACGGCGAATGCGGGCATACTGACCTTGAGGGGGGTCTTGAGGAGGCGTTGAAAATCTGCCACTATGGAACACTGACGCCCTCAGAGCCAGGCGGAGTTCCAACACACCTGAGAACGGGGTCCGGCCAGCGCCTCCGGGCTGCGGCCGGCGACTCCGGCCGACCTCTGGCAAATAGCCGCCCGAGGCATGTTTGGCCGCCCAGATTAAGATATCAAGCTGTGCAGTTGAGCAGCTCTGCATGCAATTACTGAACTTGTCTGTAGACCTTTGTGCCTTCGCTCATGCATGTATCAACAGCGGGGCGACGATGAAGGTGGTCAGATACCAAGACTGTTGAATTTTCCGAGATCCTTTGTAGTTCCTCAATGTACAGCATCGTAGACAGCCGTCGACACGGCTTCCTCCACGGCTTGGTACTTACAGTAGATGGGCCGCAACTTCCCCGTCCATACCGTGTAACAGACAAGGCAGCGGTCATTGAGAGCTGTCTCATAACGTGCTCCCGCAGTGATGACCTCCTGCCGAGAGTGAGTCCGACGTGCATCAGATCGATGCTTCTGGTTTCCGTGTCCTGAAGATACAGCACCACCAGAAAGCGTACGAGCGTGCGCCAAGAACGCTCCTCAGCACGCCAGAAGGGCCCCGCTTACGACACGCTCGCCGCGACTCTATGGCCTCGCGTGCATTCCCGCATCATCGCTCCCTCAGTCCGTCCGTCCCACTTTGGGCCGGGTGCATAAAGCGGGCTTACGGCGACACTGCAAAGTGCGCGGAAGCGGGATGCTGGGAGGGCGTGTCAACCGACCGCCCGAGACGGGCGCAGATGACCCGCCCGCACGCTCGTTCTCAACCTCGACCTGCCATACCCGTCAGCATCCTCCGATTCCAGCGTGGGGCCCCGTCTCTATCTCGCGGGCATCAAGCATGACGAGGGTGCCGTAACGCGATTCTCTTCGGCTGCGGGGGCGAGAGAGAGCTGATTTGAACCCAAGCCTGAGAGACAGCATCGAGCGGAGCGACTCGGCTGAGACCTGAGGGAGGGAGGGCGGATTTAAGGACAGAGTGATGTGCTTCGACGATCCTCGGGCCTTTCCCTTGGTTGTTCCCTTCCTGCAGACCCGTCGACGACCGATGGCGAGCGAAACTTGGAGCGCCAAGCGGTGCGCCCATGCGCACCACGTCGGCTCGCTCCTCCGCCCCAAGAAGCTCGTGGAGAAGCGGGTCGCGTTCCACACCGGGCAGTGCACGGCCCAAGAGCTCAGGGCGCTCAAGGACGAGGTGCTCCCTGGACTCGTCAAGCTGCAGCAAGACGTGGGGATGGGCGTCATCACTGACGGCGAAGTGCACAGGTGAGAGCGTCGAAGTGAGGGGAGCGCGGCCTACCTTGAGCCGACCGCGAGAAGGGATGCGTATGTGCAGGGAATTTTCGAAACGCTGGAGGGCATGACGATCATACCGAAACGTGAGCGCCGTCTGCGTCTGATGCACTTGCGATACCGATGCTCCGAGTGCAGGTCCACTTGGCGAGTTCATGGTACGTCGATGGCCGCATTCACGCCTGGCAGCTAGGTTCTCAACGCGTGCTTTGATTCGCCTGTTAGCAATATCTGCCCTGGGTGCAGATGTTCAACGCGATGGGTGTCAAGGAATGGACATCGGTCTACTGTACTGTGAGTGTGTTCATTAGCCAAGCTCGAGATAGTACAGACGACCCGCTTGGAACAGGGCAAGATCCGTCGTACGAAGCCTGTGTACGCGCAAGATTTCTTGTCCCTGAAGCAGCACGTTGCGCCCGAGGTACGTTTTGGAGAGCTTACGACAACATCATTACTGCATGACGAGTCCGACAGGACGTACCGAGCCTCAAGGTCACTATCTGCGGGCCGACCTGGCAACATCTCAGTCACGGCTCCGAATACACTTACGACCACTCCGTATACCGTACCGATGGTACGCGTCGCGCGATTGAGCCTGAGCGCGTCCCGCCTATCGGACTGACCCGAGGCAACTCATAGGGGAATACTTCGCCGACTTGGTGAAGGCGTTCCGAGAGGAGATACAGGAGCTGTACGACCTCGGTTGCCGGCGCATCCAGTTCGACGACCCCGGGTTCTGTTTCTTTTGCTCTGATGCCATGATCTCGGCTATGCAGGCTGACGGCATCAACCACGACGAATTGCTGAGCACCTACATCGACGTCTACAACGCCATCACAGCGGACAGGCCGGCAGACCTGGTCGTGGGGATGCACACCTGCCGGGGCAACATGAAGGTGCACGCGCTGTCAGATTACGACATACGTCCCTCGCGGCTGATATTTTGGTCACAGGGCATGCATTTCGCAGAAGGAGGGTACGAAGGTGTCGCGAAAAAGCTGTTGTGCGATCTGGACGTGGACGTGTACTACGTAGGTCGCCGCGTGCGCTCTGATCGTCACCTGCACAGGAGCGTTGACGCACTATGGACGCCACAGCTGGAGTACGATACGGATCGTGCGGGGGGCCTCGAGCCTCTGCGATATCTACCGACGGGTAAACAGGTCGTGCTCGGGCTGGTCACGACCAAGAGTGGAGCGGTATGGTGCCCTAGAACGGTACGGAGGTCTCCGCGACTGACCATTGCCCGGAATGGTAGCTTGAGAGCATTGAGGCGATCAAAGCGCGGGTGCACCGCGCCGCCGAGATTGTAGCGGGGGGCGGGCCGAAGCGTACATTGGAGGAGGCTCTTGACCAGTTGAGTGTGCTCAGTGCTTGCCATTCGTTCCTGAGAGAGGCCCGGGGGAGGAGACTTGAGGGGTGCCTGAGTGAGTGGGCGGCTGACAGCGCGGTGACTGTTCATGCAGGCTTTCGATCAGCCCCCAGTGTGGGTTCGCGTCGGTTTTCGAAGGGAACCCTATCACGGAAGAGGTATGTATATACCTATCAACTGCGATTGTGCTGTGCTATTAGGACAGATAGACTGATATGTGAGCATATAGGAGCAACGGCAGAAGCTGGCACTGGTGGTCGAGGCCGCGAAAGAGATTTGGGGTTGATATCGATGCAAGGCGATCGTGACCGGGTCAGCCGCAGGGGTGATATCATTAGAAGTTGTACGACGTCCTGGAATGTTCTGCCTGGGAGATGCAGTTGTAGCTGCGATGGTCATGATGTCGTGAGTGCGGTGAGGGCGTGTGTGCGTGATGCTCCGTTGCGAAAGTGAGCGGAGGCGGGCGGGAGACGGAACGGGGGGCTGGACCCGGCGTAAGTACGGAGGGGGAGCGGAGAGGGCGATGGACGGATCCCCGAGGGCTGCGAGTGCGAGTGCCAATGGCGATGGAGTGGGGAACCAAGCGCCGAGAGCGGGGGCTGTGAGAGACGAGGGGAGCTGAAGCTGCCCCTGAGGGAGTAAGAGCCGATGACATGGCCGGGTCCACCGCGCTCACCTGCCTCCTCCATTAGGCGCCGTTGATCCTCAAACCCACCGTGTCCTGCGCCTCGCCGCTGCCGCCTTCTCCGCCTTCTGCCCTAGCCTCGTCTCTCCTGCGCTATTTCCATCCTCTCCTCTCTCTCTCTCTCTCCTTCCCTCCTGCCCCCACCATCGTCTTCTCTTCCGCTCGCTTCACCGTCGTCCTCGCCCGTCGTCGTACCACTCGTCTGCCGCGGCTCTATCTGCTTCAACCTTGCCTTGGCGTGGGAGATCCGTCCAGGACAGCCCTTGCCAAATCCAGTGTCCGCCTGACCACACCGCATCTCAACTTCCGTCTCTTCGTTCCTGCCGGCCTCCTCCTCTCTTTATCATGCAGGTCTCAAAGCCTCAGCCACGGCACAGATCAGCAACCGCTGATCCGTTCAACGACCCAGCCAACATCTCCTACTCCTCCTACGGCGTCCCTACCCTCTCCAGGAACGCCCCCCTCGCATCCGCCGTCTCTCGCAGACCACCCCCTCCCCCGCCAAAGCTCGCCGCCAAGCCACTCCACTCTCAGCGTCAGTACCCCCAGCCTACCGGCAATCGGGAAAACATCATGGACGCCGTTCGAGATACCGTGACCGTTCGCGGCACTGCCGATCAGAGCCCCCGCACGAGAATGGGTCGGAGTCACACCGAACTGCCTTCGTGCGTCTCCCCCTCGCGCCCGCTCGGTCATCTTGATGCTGATCTCCCTCTTTTCCCATCCTCCTCATCCTTCATAGCCCGACCAACGTCCGCCCAGCTGCCGCTCCACCCGTATCCCGTCGCTCTCATTCCCAGGACTCCGTCGTCCGCGCTGCGAACTCGATGGATAAGGCCAAGCAGGCCTCCCGACCTCGTCCCAAGAAGGGCTCCTCCCATGCCGATGTCATCGATAGACTTGACTTCTCTGGTGTTGGACCAAGTACGTCTTGCTCTGGTCCAGTGCCTGTCTCTCAGCCTCTGACCCTTCCGCCAGTGTTCCACCACGACGGTCCCTTTGATGCATGCGCACCCTCTCGCAACCGTCATCGCTCCAAGGCGCCCATGCTGGCATGGAGCGCGGCTATCGAGGCTGATAGAGAGGCACTCGCCAACGCTCGTGAAATACAGCCTGGGAGATACGACTCTCCGTACCCTTCGCCCGACATCTACGTGCCATACGAGGCCCCAAAGAAGAAGCATGACGCAATGGCAGAGGCATGGGGCATACACGAGCCCGAGCCCTTTGAGGACTTTTCTGCAGGTGGTGGAGTCACTTCGCGGCCCAGCGGGGAGTACCCCAAGAGCAACGGCAACGGCACCACGAAGCGCACCAAAGATGGACGTGACGCTCGTGATGTCTATCGGGAGTATCTCGACGAACATCACCCGTCTCCCTCCCGTCGTCAGCCGGCCACAAAGCGCACACTCCCCCCTCCTCAGCCCATCTTCGTTCCTGAGAGCGAGCTCGATAACAACCCGCCGTCGCCTACCTCGGCCGGCACCCCGGGCTCACCGGGCGGCGGCACGCCTCGCCGCAACAAGTCCATCATGCAGCGCATCCGCAAGATGCGCGACTCGCCCAATGTGCCTGTGGGCCAATACGACGAGGACGACGCCCGCGGGCGCGAGATCTCTCCGGGACCGTCCGGTAAGAAGCACCTCACCATTCGGGGCTCTATGTCTCAGCCCCCGCCGCCCACAAGACCGACGCATCGCTCACAAGCCTCCTCCCCAGGACGCTATGGCCGCGCTACGGAGGGCCAGTTGTCGCCGTCGGACGAGGCGTACGTCTACGTCGACCATGTGCCGATGGGGAAGGAGAAGTCGCTTCCTACGCCGCCACCCAAGGATGGCTATACCCCCGCGGAGAACGGCAACGGTTATTTTGACCCCGACACCAGCACGGGCTCCGCCGGGGGCGGCGGTGGCGCCGGACTCGGCAGGAAGACTAGCCTGCTCAAGAAGGTCCGTGAGGTGGTCAAGGGCAAGTAATGGTCCGGACCCATATGAGTCGTCCCCTCGTCACTGTATGCTGCTCCAAGGTTCCCTGTAATTCGTCTTCTCAGAGCCCGACTTTTCTGCTCGCCCATGTAGACTAGCGTTACGTGGTCGTATTACTAGACGGACTCTTCCTTCCCGGCGCGCGCTCGCCACCTGTCCTTCATTCCATGTCTTCATATGTACCCATCCTCAGCTCCGGTTTCCGTCTTTCTGGTACCGACAATGCGTTCACATTTCCCCGTGACGTTTGATACCGAACTCCACGATCAACAAACCCAAATGGCCTTCTCCTGCTCCCTTGTCCCACTATCCTGTCGGTCTCTCTATCCCTACTGTACTCACCGTACTGTGTTCTCAAATCCTTGTTGCCGACCCCAGTAGTACCGGAATTCCCGCCTGTATGTATACCGGGCCGAACAGTTCTCAGTTTCAATGTATGGCGAAATTGCTCGAATTGCAAAGCGGGGCAGCTCGAGCGACGCGCTGAAAGGAATTTGAATGACGCAGAATAGATCGCAATAAATCACACTCCAGATCTAAGCATCTATGGAGATGAGCTTCATCCAGTCCGTACATTGATTTTGGCCGCCACCAAGGCCTGCTTCACTTCGTC
This sequence comes from Trametes punicea, assembly GCA_025528855.1. NCBI lineage: Eukaryota > Fungi > Basidiomycota > Agaricomycetes > Polyporales > Polyporaceae > Trametes > Trametes punicea. Next base: position 501,456 of record VICQ01000007.1, on the reverse strand, counting down.
GATGCCGACTTCTCGACGGTGGAAGATACCGGCGGCCAGCGCAGCCTCGACGTCGGTCTTCTGGAACACCTCAACAAAGTGTTCTGGTCGCCCCGCACCGCTGCTCGCGACGACCGGTATCCGCACGTTCCTCCGGACGAGCGCGATCAGGTCGAGGTCGTACCCGAGCCCGGTGCCATCCCGATCGATGCTGTTGAGCAGGATCTCGCCAGCGCCCAGCTTCTCTACGCCCTTGACCAGCTGCACGACAGACAGCGGCCGGCTCTCGCGCCCTCCGCGCACCGTGCATTGGTACCACCACGCCTTGCCGCGCTCGTTCTCCGGGCCGTCGGGCGTGCCGAACACGAGCTCGTCCTGGTACGGGCCATCGTACCCGGGCTCGACGTACACCCTGCGCGGGTCGACGGAGACGACGACGGCCTGGCGGCCGTACGCGTGCGCGATCGTCTCGATCGCGCTCGTGCCGTCGCCCTCGCCGAGGCCGTCCGCGCTCGGACGGGCGCGCATCTTCTCGACGGCGAAGACGGCTTCGGTCGCGATGCTCACCTTGTCCGCGCCCGCGCGAAAGTACGCGCCGGCGACCTCGAGCGCGGAGTGCGGCGTCCCGTCCGGGTCGACGGTGTCCTTGATCCCGCCGCCGATCGTGAGCGGCACGTACACGGTCTCCGCCGCGGCGCGGACGACGGCGAGCATCGGCTGGTCGAGCAGGGGCGAGTGCCGGAAGGAGGTGATGTTCATCAGGCAGATCTCGTCCGCGCCCTCGTCGTAGTACCGCGCCGCGAGCGCGACGGGCTTCCCGAGGTTGCGCACCGCGCCCGCCGCTTGCGCCTGGACGCCGTCCGCGCCCGTGCGCTCGCGGACGTCGTACTGGTCGCCCTTGGTGACGACGAGGTCGCCGTCGTCGTTCGAGCGCACGTCCATGCACGCGATGATGCGCTTCGTGAAGCCGTCCCTCGGCTTCGGGTGGCGCGCGACGCGCAGGGCCGGCGGACGGGTGGCCCGCTCGGACTCGGAGGACCTCAGCCACGCATCAAGAACGCGCAGGCCGGCTTGGCCTGATTTCTCCGGATGGAACTGGCATGCGAAGACGTTGCCCTTGCGGACGGTCGCCAGGAACACCTCTTGGCCGTACTGCGTGGTGGAGTGCGCCCAATGGGCGACCTCCGGGCGGTCCCACTCGTACGACGCGCGGAAGGAGTGGACGAAGTAGTAGCTGGAGCCGGCGTCGAGCCCCTCGTGCGCCGTTTCCGCCGGATCAAGAAACTCGACAGAATTCCAGCCCATGTGGGGGACCGACTTGTCGACGTTGCTAAAGACGCCGATGTCACTGGGGATGATGCCGAGTCCTGTCGAGGCGGGCGACTCGAGGGAAGATCTGAAGAGCACCTGCATGCCTATGCAGATGCCGAAGTACGGCTTGCCCGAGGCGATGTACTCGCGCAGAGGCTCGTAGAGACCGCGTGATATGAGCCCATCGATGGCGCTGCCAAATGCCCCCACGCCAGGGAAAATAAGGCTCTGAGAGGTGTTAGGCGAGTGAGCAAGATGGACAGCTTGTCAGCGCCGTACGTGGGACGACAGACCGTTGCCCTATCAAAGTCCGCGGGGGAGGATATCCATTCGAAGTCGTGGCCGAGTTTTTTGAGGGTATTTGCGAGGCTCTGCACGTTGCCCGCGCCATAATCGAGGAGGTATAGACCCATAAGGCGCTATGGACGTTCGTGCGAGGGAGAAGAGGACGTCGACGAGGAGGCCATGGCATTGGATGAGCTTTGAGCGGAAGTCGAGTCAACGGATCGGGGAAAATGTGAATCTAATCTAATCTTATCTACAGCTGCGGCACCATCAACTCGCCATTGACTGTTTTCCGAATTATAGAAGCTCTGCAATATAAGTAGGCCTCATCCGCTGAGGGTCGGAAGAGTCATTAAACCCCTCCCCTCCCCTCCTCTTCTTACGACTACTCCTTTGCTACCTACCATGACGCCTCCCATCTCTATCCCGAACAGCAGGCCGAGCGTCGCCGCCTCAGCTTCGCCGACCGCGGTGACCATCCATGACCGCATGCTGTTCCGCAAGGAGTCCACCACGTTTCCCATCCGCCAGCCCAAGGTCCTCCACCCTGTGGAGAACGAAGACCTGAGGCTTCTCCTCCTGGAGAACATCAGCCAAGAGGCCGTCAAGTCCTTCCGTGAGCAGGGCTTCCATGTCGACCACTCAACAAAGGCCATGTCCGAAGACGAGCTGGTGCAGAAGATCGGTTCCTACCATGCTATCGGGATCCGTAGCAAGACCAAGATAACGGAGCGCGTGCTTAAAGCCGCGTCCAAGGTATGGGTATCATTACCTCTCGTGCTGTACACGTACTCAAACGCAATTTCCTTGTAGCTGCTCGTGATTGGCTGCTTCTGCATTGGCACCAATCAGGTCGACCTTCTGAGCGCAGCCAAAGTTGGCATCCCTGTATTCAACTCCCCCTTCTCAAACTCCCGATCGGTCGCGGAGCTGGTCATGTCCGAAATCGTAGCGCTCTCACGTCAATACTTTGAGCGCGCGTTCGAGATGCGTAACGGCATTTGGAACAAGCAGTCGAAGGGCTGCTGGGAGGTCCGCGGAAAAACGCTCGGCATCATTGGTTACGGGCACATTGGCTCTCAGCTGTCCGTTCTGGCCGAGGCGTTCGGCATGCGGGTGTTGTTCTACGACGTCGTGAACATCATGCCACTTGGTTCTGCGCGGCAAGTCGATACCCTCCCTGCGCTTCTGGCGGAAGCAGACTTCGTGACCCTCCACGTGCCCGAGCTACCTGAAACGACGAACATGATCTCGACGGAGCAGCTAGCGCAGATGAAGAAGGGCGCATACCTCATCAACAATGCCCGCGGCAAGGTTGTGGATATCCCCGCTCTCATCGACGCGCTGAAGTCCGGTCACCTCGCCGGTGCTGCACTCGACGTCTACCCCTCTGAGCCCGGCGCGAATGGCGCTCCCTTCGATGACCAGCTCAACCCTTGGGCTAGCACCCTCCGCTCGATCCCGAACGTCATTCTCACCCCTCACATCGGTGGGTCGACTGAGGAAGCGCAGCGCATGATAGGCGAGGAGGTCTCCTCTGCGCTCATCCGCTACCTCAACTACGGCACGACGATCGGCGCCGTCAACTTCCCCGAGGTCGACCTGCGCGTGATCACGCAAGAGGAGCCGAACCACGTCCGCGTCTGCTACGTGCACAACAACATCCCTGGTGTCCTGCGCCAGGTCAACGAGGTCCTCTCGCCGTACAACGTCGAGAAGCAGTACTCGGACTCCAAGGGCGAGATCGCCTACCTCATGGCGGACATTGCGGACGTCAGCCCGACAGACGTCAACTCGCTCCGCGAGCAGATCAGCAAGACGAGCGCGAACATCCTCACGCGTCTCCTTGCTTAAAACTCTTTCCCCAGGGCACGATCCCGTTGGCGAGACACCATAGTTCCCAGTCGGACTCTACGCCTACTACCTTCATTCGATCTCACATTTCTTTTGCGCATCTCGGGGAGCGACCGTTGACGGTCTGCCTTGCCCTCAGTAGACTTCAGCCTCCGCCCTTCGCTGCACCGCAGAGCAGGACCACTCAACTGGTCCAGCCCTCTGCTATCCACCTTGTTGTCGATCTCGTTCAACCACTGTAGACTATCACCTGCTATGCGATATAGATGTAGTAGTACTATTTGACGTAGGTGGAGGCAACAGGAACGTTGTGTCATGACCAGTATCCCATAAGGCATTTGCATGCAGCGACCGATTTACGGAACTCCAAGCGATGAGAAGTCCAGAACACATACGGATACAGACGTAAAATACAAGGCAACAGCTGAGGAGATGAAGGTACAGTACTACTCTTCTTCGGGATCGCCGATACCGCTGCTGAGAATGGCGAATTGTGTTTCGGACTCGGGCAGACATGGGGAATCATAGATCTTGGCCTGACGGTTAGCACCTCTTCCCTTCTTCAGCTGCACGCTGCACATTGACGTATGTATGAGATTGGCCTATTCAATGACGTATTGGAGGCTTACCGCGTGGTGGAGGCATGGGCTAAGATGTTGCCGCCAACGGGCTTCTTCTCGTTCGCCATGTAGGGACCAGCGGAGGCGTCGGGATTTGACATGACCTGATTGGTTATAACCACAGCTATCCCGAACTACCCAGGCCTGTCAGCTGATATGCATGACATGTCATCGACCCATATTACCTCGTCAGCCAACCTCTGCAACGTGCGCAGGAACTTCCCAAGGTGGGCTTGTCGTGCGGAAAGTTCACCTCGGCCGTTGAAATCCGTGCGATATAGAGCAGTCGCTGAGTCAACGATGAGCAGACAGAACCTACGCATTGCACGGTCTGAGCCTTTCACGCCCATAGTAGCTGATGATCTACCCACCTGGACTCCGACATGAGGGCGCTTGCAGCTGTCAGCAACTGAAGCTGGTGGTCGTGGTTATATGCTCGCGCGTATGCGACGTTGTCCAGCACTTCTTCGCCACTCAATCCGAGTCGTTCCGCCACCGCCAGTAATCGGACGGGACGGAAGGTACCCTCAGTATCGATATAGAGACATTTTCCTTCTCCTCCGCCCATGTCTACGGGAAGTTGACATGTCACAGCGAGTGTATGACAAATTTGCGATTTTCCTGTCCGGAACTCGCCAAAGAGCTCGGTGATCGCACCCGTCTCAATGCCTCCGCCCAAGAGAGCATCGAGGTTCTTCGACCCAGTAGTTATATGCACAAGTTCCGCTCGGCGAGCATGCACCTCTGTTGCACTCTGAAATCCAAGAGGAATGATCTTCAGCGCTGAGGATTGCAGAAGTCAGATAGAATTCCCCGGGGAGAGGGGATGTTCATCCGATGATGTGTGCACCTTCAGCTAATATCTTATCTGCTTTCTGCTCCGAGATGCCTTTGATTGTCATAAGGGTCTTTTTGGGGGTATACGCTACTGCCTCGACGGTGTGCAAGCCGGCTTCGGTAAGCTTCTTGATGTCCTGCGCGGTGATGCCGGCTTCAGCGAGTTTGTCTACGAGCAGAGGTCCGGAGACGTGGGTCTCTTGTTCATCCTCGTGTTGGGAGCCTTGAGATAGAGAGTCCATTGAATATGCAGTATCAAACGAAGTGTAGGCCAGGGAAGAGGTCGGAAAAGAGTAACGGAGTAACGATGAACAGGAAAGAGAAGAGTCGGCGCGGCTCGACAGAGGCGCGTTTCATTGCCCACGCGTCCGACATCGCCCACGCGTTCTGTCACGTGAACGTGTATCCTCATTAGGCGGTCTCGCGAGCGTGCCGAGTTCGCACTTACAGTTCGTTATCTACAAAACCGTACAGTATTACCTATTCGCCCGTAGATGCGGAGCATGGAATACCCAAAGTTCTGTATATCTAGACGCTAGGATGATCTGGAAGGCTTTGTTGTTGCCTAGGCCGAAGCCTGCACAGGACTTCGGGCGTTTGGCGAAGACAATGGCCTCAGCTCATGAGACTCAAAAGATACCCGCAAATCGCTATAGGGTATCAAAGAAGCTGTTCAGGGTCACTTGAAACGATCTTGAAAGGTCACCAATCTAATCACGGTGGGTGTGAGATAAGTACAGTCAGTGCTTGTAGTCTCTAGGCGGGACCTCCGACCTGCCCAAGGTACGCTCAAACCATTCCACCGCGGAAAGGTCAAGGACAAGTCGGGGCCACTTTAGTGTGTGATAGACGTCCAGGCTGGCCGCGGTCACCGTGTCGACCATTGGCAAGTTGCTACTGGCTCGAGCGAGCCCATCCGGGACCTCGTCAAGGCCGGTGACAAACAGCGTCCTCCACCACCCAAGCTCCTCGATGCGATCCCCCAGCTCTTTCGTTTTGTATCCGGGCCATTCGAGGCTCCTAACCACCCGTAGTGACTGCTCCTTGACCCTGGCGCTGAGCGCGACCCGCATGCCCATCTGAATGACTTTTCGGTTCAATTTCGTGGCAAAGTCTCGTGGCTTGGGACCGAACGCAACCCCTCCGCCGCGCAACATTGGACTTTGCGCGTCACCCAGACGGGCGCGGCCGGAGCCCTTCTGTGGCCGGATCTTCCGCCCAGAACCCCGGACTTCACCACGAGTCTTCGTATTTGCGCTTCCTTGCCGTTGGCAGTCTAGGTAATGCACAACGCACAGGTGGAGAATATCTCTGCGAATGGGGTGCGAGAAGACGTCGGGGTCAAGTTCGACTAGTTCTTCGGAAGGGTCGACCTTATCCTCTGGACGGATTAGGGATGACATCTCGAGATACACGGGGCGGACGCCTGCGCTCTCTGTTAAGGCGACTCGCCATGCCACTCCAAGGAGAGCATACCAAATAAAGGTTGTGAGAGTCCCGCAACTCCACCGGGTACCTCGAGCGAGGAAGGATGAACATCATTCTGGAGTGCCTGAGCTGCTAAACGGTCACCAAGGACGGGCCCGGAGGACGTTGACGCGACCATCGAGAGCTGGCGACACGCAACTAGAGGACGCTAGAAAAAATCAGCTATCCGGCTTGCACAGACAGACAGACAGAATATCACACCTGCCCCAGGGCACGCTTGCAAGCAGCCAGCATGACGGTCGATAGCATCTTTTCGCAGAGTCTCTAGGGCGTCTACAGCAAATCCACGCCGTACGGTGACTGTGACACTACATTTCCATTTGTGGCCGCCTGTGACACATGGCGAGAGGAGACGCCTAGAGGCAAACCGTCCAGTCCCAGCCATCGCACCGTCGTCCAGCAAACTTCAATCCTCGGAGGGTGAGTTCATGTCCCTTTGCTATTCTCATGCTGCAGGGAGAGTTCCACGTCCCGAGCTGGCCTTTCTCGCAGTGGAAATTTGGGTGCGGAACGGAAGATCTTGGCTGGATTGCGCGTCTTGACTTCGGATGACTTCTTGACTACATCGGATGAGTGACCGTTTTGCGACTTCCGTGCTCATCCTGTCCTCTAGTAGTTCAACGGCCTACAATCTCGGCTTGCCCTACTCTCGACAAAATGGCCCCCGCAACGCAGGCCGTGCAGACTTTCGGCAAAAAGAAGGTATGTGCAAAGGCCATCAGAGATTTACGTCGTCAACCTTTATACATCCGTTGACATTACATCTCCAGACCGCGACCGCTGTTGCGCACGCGAAGGAGGGCCGTGGCCTCATCCACATCAATGGCTCGCCCATTAGCCTTCTCAAGCCCGAGATATTGCGCTTCAAGGTCTACGAGCCCGTTCTTGTTGCCGGCGAGGAGGCCTTCTCGGCGATCGATATTCGTCTGCGCGTGAAGGGCGGTGGACACACCTCCCAGGTCTACGCCATCCGCCAGGCCATTGCGAAGGCGGTTGTTGCATACTACGCCAAGTACTTCGACGCGGCGAGCGCGCTTGAGCTCAAGAAGAAGCTGGTCGCTTACGATAGGACGCTCCTGATTGCGGATCCCAGGAGAATGGAGCCCAAGAAGTTCGGTGGTCACGGCGCCCGTGCCCGCAGGCAGAAATCGTGCGTCGAGCTCATTCTGTTCATGAGAACGTCCGTTGATTGTGTTCCTCTTCAGTTACCGGTGAACGATGCTGTCTGGTCGCTTTCATCTTTGCATTGTCATGTTCTATTACCTCCTCCATACGCTATGCCATGGCAAACATGCAGTTCTTATGACGGGCATATGTGCGCTGGTGCAATCAATGTTCCTTGTATAAGTACGCATAGGAGTCTGCGTCAAACACGTGTCGTGCGAAGCATGCGATAGTTCGCCTTGGGGCTTCTGCGGCTCGAGCAAGCAGGACGTCTGTCTATTTCGATCAGCGAAAAGAGTTCTTCATAGCTTCAAAAGGTGGTTTACGGGCTCAGCTCTTATCCAAATGCATATGTTGCAGCGGCAGAACAGATCATGCAACCTCGCAATGAACACTAGCAGATCGTCATTCACACTGTGTAGGCATCTTCCTGAGTCTCGAATTCCGAGCTTGCTTGCGCAGGCGGGTGCCAGTCGCGAACTGACCTTGAGGCTTCAACTCGAACGCGCGCCGTGGCCGTGGCCATACGCGACTCATTCTTTCACCCTCTCAGTGAACTCCTGTGCCACTCGTCTTCGTACGGATAACTCATTCATTGACTCCCCATTTTCGGGCGGGTCTAATGACGAATACGTGCGATCGACCATAAGGATGGAAGCACAAGCGCATCCGATCAATGCTGGACCGTCGGGCTCTCAAGCGTCTGCCACTCGCCTATTCGTTGATTCTGCGGGACGTCCATTGCGTGTCTTCGTGGAGGCTGCTGAACTGTTGAACCGTCCTAGAGTTATCCGTACTCTGAAGGTACTCCCAATAGCTTACAACTTACGTTAAAGATTGACCTGTACGTCCCTGTAGAACAACGGGGCGCAGATAAGCCATTCTCCAGAGGAGGCCGCTGTCATCCTTGTCGATCCGGAAACCGCGTCTGGGACCCAATTCGTTCAAGAGTGGGGCTCAGAGCCAGGGAAAGTCGTATTGGACGTGAGTTGGGTGCAAGAATCTCTTGAAAGAGGGAAAGCGCTCCTTGCAGACGAAAACTGGGGAGGCTTCAGCACAACTCCAAACACGTCGGGGTCAGTCCAGAAGTGAGCATCGTACGGTCATCGCAGTTCGAATTGTACTGACTTCGTCAAGAAGCCCGCTACCTACCCCTCGAGAAACCCCGCCGGACGCTCAAGCAGCTCAAGCAAACATGCAGAATCAAATACCCTATCCTCCACCTGACGGCTCGCAGTTTGCTCCTGGCACTCTGCCTCCCGGATACCCTTTCCAACAACACCCCCAAGTCGTTCAACAGCTGCACAACAACCTCCCCAGCGGTGCGGCTATACCGATGGCTACCATGCAGACGAACCCGAACGCACAAGTTACATTACCGGCTCAGCTCGTCGCCCAGCTGGTTGGACTCGTCAGCCAACAAGGCTTGCACCCCGCGAGTCTCGGTCTACCGCAGATGGTCCCTCAGCCGCCCATGAACATGATGCAAGGTCAGCCCATCCCTCAGGGCTACCCTCAGCAGGCGATCTCTTTCATGTCACATCCAAGCGTGTTTTCGCCCTCGCCATTCACCATATCCCAACAGTCCGCGTCCTATAATTCGCAGCAAATGATGAACCCTCCGCTATCCCAGATGCAGAGCCTGGATGGCGGCGCATCTAGTCAATATCATTCACCTACGCCTGCGACGCCGGACGCTCTCTCAAGCAGCGTTCGAGCAGGGAAGCACAGCAGCATGTCAGGTTCGTGGCTTCTTGCTCTTGGGTAAATCCAACGGGGCTCACTTCTCAGCAGAGTCCATGAGGGATTCACCCATGGATGATATCAGATCACCGTCTCTCAAGCGCAAATCACCATCTATGGATCGCGTACCCTCCACTAGCTCCCGCAGCAAGGCTGGCATGAGTCGTACGGACAGCGAGCATTCCATGAAACATCGTCGTGTATCTCATCCCATCGAGGAGCCCTTGCTCCCCTTCCCTGAGGCGTCACCTGTTCTCATGCATACTCGCCGGGAGCCGTCGAGCCCGCAAGGGAGGAAACTCTTTGCCAAGGAAAACGAGGAGCCGTACAAGTTCTTTGTGCAGGTCGATATCAGACCCAGGACGAAAATCGCCGATGCCATCAAGGTATGTTCTGAATCCATCACGGAGGATGCAATGTCTGATGGTGGTGACCGCTCCTGCATAGAAAAACGGAGGGAAACTGGTGCCCGATATTGCGGACGCGGACTTCGTGATACTTGGCGCTCCATCTACGAGGACTTTCGAGGAGCGGCTGAAGCAGGCGGGCAACTACGAGAAGGTGGCCGTGCGACCTCAATGGGTCTTTGCGTGCGTGGAGCAGAACGCCATTGTAGATCCCGACGAGTTCTCCTTCGAGCGCCTGCACGTTGAGAAGAGGCGCGGTCGCCCTAGCTTGAATGGCAAGCGTTTGGTCATCACGGGTTCCGCGTCCAAGTCAAAGACCCTAAAAAAGGATCCTGGGTCTTACCTGGACGAAGACGACGATGTGGCGGAGGAGGATGAAGTACAAGATACACTCGTGAATGATACGAGCAAGGTGAAGGGAAAGGCGAAGGCGAAGGCTGAGAAGTCGAAGGCCTCGGCGAGCGAGCGGTTATCAAAGACCGGCGCGAAGAGTAAGGCCACCTCAGCCAAACCCAAAGAGAGAACAGCATCGCCGAAGGCGTTCTGGCGGCCATCGCCTCCCCCTCCAACTCGAGTAGTCGAACATATGCCGGGCAAGAATATGTATACGAAGGAAGATCTCGACTATGTCGACGAGTATCTTCCCATACTGTTCTTCCGCGATCCCGATATGACCCTGTTCTCTGTGGCGGAGAAGCTGTATGCAAAGGTATGGTGCCGCTCTCTTGATTCTTTGGCGGAACTCGCTCATTGCATGCCGAGTAGATGCCCCATCACACCATGAAGTCGTGGCAGACTTTCATCTCCCACGCGACGCGGCGAGAAAAGGTCGAGAAAATGAGGCGACAGGCGCAGATTGCACGTCGCAAGGCCGCGGCCAGTAGTCAGGAAGTCTCGGAGCAGGTCGACGCCGACACCCTGCCGCAAACAACAGAGGGCCAAAGAACAGATTCTACGGCCCGTAACACCGACGTGCAAGCATCTGGAGAATTCGATGCCTTCACCGTGTTGACAAAGTTTTTCGCGGGAGGCGGTGCGGATAACTTGGCGGACGTGGATGTATGGAGAGTGTTAAGTCAAAAGGTAGGCTGATTGCTGTAGCTCAACTGCCGACGTATCCCTGACGGCTGCCTCCGTAGCATCCCGAGATGTCACCAGAAGGCTGGGAAACATACTGGTTCGAGCATAACGAGGCCATCTCTGCAGCCGTAGCAGAGCTGAGCGGCCTCCAGGGCGGCGATCCAGAGCCAGCATCGGAGGCCCCGATGCAGGTCGTTGCTGACCAAAAAGTCCCGAAACCTGAACCGGATTGAGGAGTTCCGGTCGCCATCTTACCATCCTGTGCCTATGCCTTGTACAGTAGTATATAGGCTGCTGTATTTTGAACGGGGAATACGGGGTTACCCGGTCATTTTGAGTGCCATGCTCGACCCGTTCGCGTCCTTCAGACGTTCAACCTCTGTTCCCGTGCACACGCCGACGGGGCTGGTCAAGCCGGTTTGTGTAGGCGGTTGAGCAACATTAGCAAGCTTATTGCGAATATCGGGTCTACAACAGCATGCATCTATTCTGCATCCGGCAGAGGCTCGGGGGAGGTTGTTGGGCGGGGCTGCTTGAAGAAGCGTTTTCTCCTCTCCTCTATCGACTCCAAATTCGTGGGTGCCATTTTATGACCATTGTAGTCCAATGTGCCCATTGCAGTTCCTAGCACTGCACAGGTAGCGACGGCCATCGGCAAAGAACGGGCTATCCACGCCCGCATGAGCTGCACATATGTGACTCTCGTTGTGAAGAAACGTACCTCGAATCCCAGCCAGGAACCCTGCTGCACACGCTCCTGCAGCACCATTTAGAGGATCGTCCACCTGGCGTTGATTCGCCACGACCGACTCTGTCAGGGCGAAAGTTGCACCCATGGCGGCTACGTCGTGCAGGGACAATCAATCGGAGCTTCCGCGTGCATATCTGAGCCTACAAACCAAAGAAACCAATGGTTCCGCCCGTCCTGGTCAAGAAGCCGGCAGCACCGCTGGAATGCCTTCCAAGAGCATTTTGGACGGCGCTGACAAGAGCACCAATACCGGCTGCCTGCAGACCAACTGCAGACGCATATCGCAGAGTCGGCTTCGGATCGTATGTGGCCGTCTCAGGCTTCGTGGCGGATGTGATGGTGTTGACAGCGTCGGCCATGGCGGAGGCGACGCCGGAGGAAGTCGTGTGTTCTAAGTGAGGGACGTTGGACGCGGTTGCTCGCCCTGCGCGTCACTCACGGTGGCTGATGCGGCCCGCCGCCTTTGGGCCGACCGGTTGTCCACCTCCGTCCATCGTCCTCCTCGACGGCGACTAGAGTCTCCTAGACACCGGCCTCTTGGGCCATCAAGCATCTGCTTTCCCTTGCTACGCAACACGCGGAACTCCTATGGATGTCGAGGCTGTTGATCCCCCGTTCTACGTCCCTTGGTACAGAAAGTCTAAGGACGCACAACCATATGTTCTCTCAACAATTCTGACCGTTCGTATCTCATCAATGCACATATCTCCTACGTTTACCTAGGCCATGTGTAGTCTGACGAAACGTCATTTCATCGCACCGCCTGTTTTCCATGGACCACAGACTCCTTTCACACGCTCTGGGACGGCCATGCTGCACGGGAGCCTCAGTTAGCTGCACAGTGTGAGGCCGTAGCAAACAAATGGATGGGAGCGATTGCTACCGCAGGCACAGGCCGCCTGCTCGTTTTGCCGAAGTTAGCCACGGCGAAGCCACTCTTGGTCAGACTCTCTGATGTGAGTGCAGTAAATCCGGGAAAGTATGACCATGGTTTGCTCTCAGAGCTAATGCAGAACACGCCAGTCGCAGCTACGGATTGAGAATATCGCGTGGGCTATCAACTCCAACCGCCCTCTTGACCCCTTGATAGTTTTCACCGTAGCCAGTGTCGTTCTGATATTCGACGTAACCTCTGCCTCGATCGTTGGAAAGCTACGCGGTCATGGAGGCGTAAGTGACCATCCTGCGTCCGTGTGCACGTTGTAAACCGGTCTTGACTTCATTTGCAGCTAATCACGTCATTATGCGTTCACCCCACCCAACCCCATCTATTTTGTACTACATCTAGAGACTTCACATCGCGTATATACGATCTCTCCCTGTACCCAGTACAGGTTCCTAACAACCCGCACTGGCTTCCACGCTCCGAGCCTAGTCTTGCAGGGCCAGCACATGGCCTTCACATGTGTGAACCGGAAGGCGAAGGGATCGGCCAGTGTGTGGCGGTCATGGTAGGAGGTCGTTCTGGAGGACACAAAGCAGCTGTCCTATGTTCTGTGAGACCCGTGCTCATCTACTTGACACAAGACTAACCTCTCTTGAGATAGGCTTTTCATCCGTCCTTACCTCTCATTGCCACAGGCGGGGTGGGACCCACAGTTATGATGTCAGCCTACTCATTGGCTCATGGCTCTTGATTCAGGTTGACCGTGCCCTCAAGATATGGCGTATACCGCCAGCAGTCTTCTCACCTCCTGCGCAGCCAAGGATCGCTAGAGAAGACAAGCCACTGTTCAGCACTGACCTACTGCATAAAGCGGCTGTCTACTCTGTCCACTGGTAAGTCCATTATAGACACATTCAGAGCTACTTATCACTCGAAGGACAGGCTCGCCGATGACATAATAGTCTCGCATAGCACAGCGGCTTTAATGCGACGCAACCATGAGGTCCTTGAGGATACCTACTACGAGCAGGGCACTGGTATGGTATTCCCTGTCCTCAAGTAGCAGGTAATCTCACGGGCACAGTCGTCGTATGGCAGTGGCTTAGTCTGAATCGTTTCTTCCCACCTGGCAAGGTGCCTCAGAAGATCATGAGGGGGACGGCCAGTGTACGTACCCATTCTCCTGCTCTTTTCATCGGCTCTCATATATACCTGCTAGGATTACCGTAACAGTGGTAGGCCTCTGCTGGGTCTGCAAACTATCGTTTCTGATCGTGTCTGCATAGAATCCTTCAAGATCTTATCAGCATATCATCTCCCCATGGTTTTCAAGCATTTTCACGTATATCGCTCTATTACTCACGACCCCATCCTCCTCATCCCGATGGGGAAGGTAATACGCGTCTTCAATATCTCCCACTTTGCTCCCCGCAGGCCTCCAAACTTCCCCGCTGATGATCTGGTGTCCCTCACCGACCAGATGAAGATACTGGGGGAAGAGCGACAGAGCCGTGGTACTGACCATCTGGAGTCTGGAGATCTGTCAAGCTCAAGTGCGCCGGCGCGAGATGAGCGTGACGAAGGTGATGAAGGTGATGGGAAAGAGGACAACGGTGCACCCACCGGCGTGCAGCGTGAAGGGATCTCAACCGCTTCGTATCCATCTCCTGCAACGCTTGCGGTGCTATTCGATGCTGTAGGAGGGTGGGATGTTCAGGTTGTAGCACAACATGGTGCAGGGCCTACTGCGCTACCTGATATTGAGTCATGCGAGGTCGGTTGTGAAGGCCGAGTCATCGTTGCTGTCGGAGAGCGCACGTTATATATCTGGCGACTCCAAGACTAGTCTGCTTTACGAGATAGGATTACAGACGTTGTATCGGTACTCATACAATGCACGATACCCAGACTATGATAGCTTTCGCCGCTTCCCAACTCCCGACCCTTCCATTGCCGCAGTCTTCCTTTTGACGCTTTCCACCAAGCTTTGCAAACTGGGCTGTGAACTGGCGTCATCACGCATGGACGACGCCGACTCGCGACTATGCGCTGCCCTCTCTTGTTGCCTCCGAGAGCGTTCTTCCAGCAGAGCAGCCATGCTCTTGGTCTTCTTGAAACTACGTAATTTGTCAGATGTCATACGGCTTGACATTGGGCAAAGCACATACTGAGGATTACTCGGATCGATGGCGAACGTATGATCCTCCAAGACTGCCTTGAATCGCTCGTCCTTAACGTTGATCGTGAAGTTCTCCTGCAAGTCGGCCTCCCCGTCGTCCGCATTCTTCTTGCGTTTCTTGCCCTTCTTCTTGCCTGCCCGTTTCTCTGCACGCAGAACCGCCTTCATGTCGAAGTGCTTGACCTCAGCATCTGGATTCTCAGACGCAGCAACCAAACCAAGTTCTTCCGCAGTGGACTCAACCCGTGCAGGCCGCTCTTCTTCGTCCACCTCCTTGCCATTCCGCCTGCTCGCCCTGTCTTTGCCTTGTCGCTTACTTTGTCGTGGCGCCTCCTCTTCTTCCTCACTCTCCTCGTCGCTGTCGCCGCCGAAGAAGTCGTCGTCCAGAGCCTTCTTCTCTTTCTTCTCAGCTTGGCCCTCCTTCCTCTCCTTCGCCTTCTCGCGCATCTCCTCTTTCCGCTTCTTCTTCTTCTCCTTCATCTTCCTCTGGTATTTCTCCAGAGTCGTCTCCTCTTTCTTCCCATCGTTCGCCGCGCTGAGACCAGGCGTGAACGTGATCTCCATGTCAACGTCGTCCTCATCGTCGTCGAAGCCTTTGCCCTTGCCCCAGCCTTCAGGCATCTGATCCTCTCCACCCCCAGGAGCAATGCGCGTAGCCTGTCCCGTTCGGCGGCCTTGTCCTTACCCTTGGGAGCGCCGGGGGCGACTTCGGACTCTGACTCGGAAGACGAGGCGATATACGCGCGGAAATCGTTCTCCTCGATCTCCTTTTTGCTGAGCACGCGCCGTGTTATTTGTGTGCGCTCTGGCTCGTCTTCGTCCCATGTCAGCTTGACCTTGGAGTGCCGAAGTGCCTGTGAGGAACAAAGTGAGTTGGACTCAACCCTTACTAGGAACGATTTTACGCACGTCGGTGACGAATTCAACCGGCTTGTATGGAGCACTGAGGTCGTCCGTCGCTTCGTCGCTGACGGCAAAGTTTGGAGGCAGCATGAAGAAGATGAAGTGCGAACACGTACCGGAAGTCATCGTCGAAAGTCATGTCATCTGGGACGAAACTGAGGTCAAAAACGTTGGCGGAACGTTCGAGCTCCGTTCCCTCCAACTCATTGAAAATGTGCGAAGCTGCTTCGACTGAATCGCATTCAACGATGGCATAGTAATACCTACATGAGAGTCAGACATCACGCTCTCGTGGATCGCCACTCACGTACCGTAGTCGCTCGAGCTGATACTTGCGGAGAGCTTCTTCGTCGTAATCTTCTCCTTCACCGGTCTCATAGACAGTGCGCTCGTTGATTTCGTCCGGGTTCAGGTCTCGTTTCTTGAAGATCTCTGGGGGTGGTCCCTCCTTCTCTTCCCTCGCCATGCGCTCCTTGCCGAACTCGCTGGGATAGATCCGAACGCTGAGGACCTTGCCCCGTACGACCGGCGTCGAAGAACTCTTGACCGCCTTGGTATTGGAACCGGAAGCGACAGCGGAGCCAGTGGGAGACACCAAGGACGAAAAGATTTTGTAAAGATGGACGGCACGCACATGATCCCAGTCAAGGTTGACGACCGCAAGACGACGGGTGCGCTGGACCTCAGCCCCCTGATCGACCTCGGGGTGGGCCTTGGCATACGCCGCGGCCTGTGCGTCTAGGTCGGCATAGGTGTCTTCGTCAAGATCTACCTCAGCAGTATCATCGAGCACAGGAATGGGTTGGGTAACGTCGCGACCGAGAGTGATGATGCCTCCGGCGTCGCTTTCATCATCGCTCTCCTGACGCTCATCTTCCTCATCTGAGGACTCGAGGAGGACTTCTCCACGGGCATAGTCCGGACCTGGCTTGACTTCCAACGCGGCGTCCTCTTCATTTTCGAGGCGGTAAAATCTGCGCAAGTTTTCTTGCTCGTGATCATCCGCAAGAGGCCGTCCGTACTTGTCAACCCGCGCTGATGATCACCGTGTATGAGCAAATGACGATGTGAACGGAGACGATGGGGGTACCTGCGCCCTTCTTGGCCTTCTTTAGGGTCTTGTCCTCAAAGATGTCCTTGAACCGCTCGTCTACGACAACCTTGCTCTTTTCCTTCTTGATGCGACGGAAGCGGGGATCGGTCTTGAGGCGAGCAAAGCGAGGGTCAGACATGGCGGAGAGCGGCAGAGAGCAGGGTGCGGCAGCCAATCAGCGCGAGAGACGGCCAAATTCTGGTGGGCGTGACACGCTGGGAGAGACTGTGACAGAGATGACCAAATATAGTATGTCGCAAATAGACAGGGGGCGAGTTGCCTGGAGACGAGGGCTGGTATCAAATGATACGGCAGGCGTCGACCGTCTCCTCTGGCAGGCACAGCGTCTCCCGTCTCTCTCTTATATCCCCCCCATCTATCTCTCTTCCTCCATTCCCCTTTCTCGTTCCCTTCTCGTAAGTATCCCTCCCCCAGCTCTCCTCTCTCAGCCCTCGCGCTGACGACGACGGACAGATTCCACCTCGCGCTAGGCCGCAGGACACGCATTTCATCGGTTGAACCGATCATAGTCAAAACACCTCACTTTCTTAGCACGTCTCATACCACTTCCTGCTCGACGCCATGTTCTTCTCCAAGGTTCTCAGCGCTGCAGTTGCAGTTGCTTTTGTCGGTCAGGCCTTGGCCACTCCCATGCCCATGCCCCTCCGTGTAAGACCCATGCCGCCTTACACATAAAAAGATAGTTCTGACGGGATTGGCAGCGTGAGGCTGAACGCCGCGAGCTCGGCTCCTTCGAGACCATACAGGCGTACAAACGGGCGGACATCAACACCGTCCCTGCCGAGGAACCGACCATGTCAACCAATGGGCAGATCGTCCCCTTCTCCAACAACCACAAGCGGGCCGACGTGAACACAGTTCCCGCGGAGGTGCCGACCATGTCGACGAATGGACAGATCGTCCCCTTCTCCAACAACCACAAGCGCGCGGACGTGAACACAGTTCCCGCGGAGGTGCCGACCATGTCGACGAACGGACAGATCGTTCCGTTTTCCAACAACCACAAGCGCGCAGACGTCAACACAGTTCCCGCTGAGGTGCCGACCATGTCGCAGAATGGTGTGATCGTCCCATTCAAGAACAACCACAAGCGGGCGGAAGTGAACACTGTGCCCGCTGAGGTGCCCACCATGTCGAAGAATGGCGACATCGTGCCTTTCTCTAACAACCATAAACGTGCGGATGTCAACACGATCCCCGCTGAGGAGCCGACCATGTCCCCGAACGGACAGATCGTCCCCTTCTCCAACAACCACAAGCGGGCCGACGTCAACACGATTCCGGCGGAGGTGCCTACTATGTCGAAGAATGGCCAGATCGTGCCCTTCGAGAACAACTAAAGGTGTGGTTGCTCCTTGCTCAGTAGTAGCTGTGCCTCAACATTGATGATAAGCTACAGTTTCGATCACTTTGTGAGGGACTGGCCGTGAGAACAGGTGCTGATGCGGGCTTCGTGCTAGAGGTGTTGCATGGCTACTTGATTTGCGTTCTCTGTACCTTGACTACCGCCTGTCCCCTTCGCGTGCGAAGGCTTCACGTTCATTTTGGAATACATGATTGGTTCGAGATTGGGTAAAGCCTATTGGCATGGAATCGTCCCGGCACGCGGCACTGTAGGGTCCAAGAGGCCCTGACACGGTGAGTGATGTTACAGACTCCAGGACTCCTACAGATACTACATTCGAAAGACGCGCCTCACGAAATCTTGGCTTGAGAGAAGTCCAGCTCCGGATGAGCCTCCTGGAACTTCCTCAACGCCTGCATATGTGATGTGAGGCAATGCAGGAACAGTCAATATCTGACGACTGACCTCCATCTTCTTTAGTTCATCCGAAGTAGGCTTTCCCATTTGCTACAATCACTGATGTTTGAGAACACCCCAGTATGTCATGATATTGAATTCACGCACCCTCTGCTGGTTATCAAACTAAGCTGGGCGTGAGTACATAGCACGAGCAATAGGAGGGTATGTAGACTGACCATCATCTTCTCGACCATTCCCCTGACAATGCTCTTAGCGACGGAGAGTAACGACTGCGGCGGGCATTTCGGACACGCACCTGGTCTCGCCATCAAGATCACTGAGCTTACTATTCTCCGGCTGGATTTTTGTGGTGTCTATCTTGGGGTGGTGAGCCAGGACGTTCTCCCACCACTGCTGCTTGTTCAACTTCTCCAAATGGATTAGAAGAGTCTCTTGGTCCTCTGTCATGGAATATTATGAAACGCTGTGGAATTCTGGCACGAGACACTCACCAAGTGTCCAGGTGCTTTCCTCCACTTTGATCTCCTTGCAGAGTTCTCCCGACAAGATGGGCTCCTTGCCTTTGAGTCCGACAGTGAGCTTCTTCTTCTGGATGACCACATTGAGGTCGCGTGCGCGAGTGCCCTTAGGAACAGGGACGGTGACGTCGACATCGCCGAGCTGTTGCGTCCATGAGTATGGCAACGCTGTTACGCAAAGACCGGGTTGGTACGATGCATGCTTGGACGGGCGATCAGAGGGCCGCACCAGCCTGCTCTGCTGCTTCGCGTTCGCGATCGGCCTTGTCACGGGCCTCTCTCTCTTCCTTGGAGAGTTTGTCGTAATCGTCAGCAGAGGACATTGTTGTGTTCAAGTCCACAGAAGAACAAGGCTGGATAGGCCCTTTAGGAAGGCTTTGAGGTTGTGCTACACGCGGGGCGGCTTGGAACGCCTCCGAAGGACAATATGGGCGTCTATCCGGCGCGTCACGCCACGTGAGACAAGGACCAGGACCAGTGTTCCCACGGCCTGGCGGGAAGAGTCTGTTCTCTCGCTCGCCTACAGCGTGTCGTTTGTGCTTTCGCTCATCCCAATTCTTATCCGGTGCGTCTTTCCTACACATGGCCAGCCAGGATGCTTGGGCAGACTTTGAGGTGTGTATCTGTTTTACCCCTCCAAAACCACCTACACGAGGTGTGCCATGCTGACTCCGCCTGTAAATGGCAGACGGTCCGGCACAACCTGAAGTCGAACAAGGTCGAGCAGCTCAAGCAGATCCTCACCGGCTTAAACGAAGAGTGTAATACGAATCTTACGAAGGCTGGCAAGAAGCAGGATCTTATTGACAAGATCACACGAGAACTTGATAATTGGCGGCGGAACGATAGCGTAAATCTGTGGCAAAGTGCAAAGGCGATCATGCAGCGGGTGCGGCAGACTGGGTGAGTGCCCGTCCATGTCTTCCAACCTCACAGATCACTATGCAACGAAGACTATTTGCTCACGTACGGCACGCCGTTAGATACTATGTCCCGCGACAAAACGGAGAACCCTCCTATTCTACACATAGCCACCACTACGCGGCGCCACCACCGCCGACGGTCGCTTACCAACCTAGTAGCTCATCCTCCGCAACCGCTATTCCCCGCTATGATCCGTACGGTCCTCCTCGGAGGCCTGCTGCGCCGGCGCCTCCTGCAGCTTCTTCTCCCTCCGTCCCCGCTCAGCCACTCGCGCCCAGTATTAGATTCAAGTATTCACCGTTCTTCCGAGTTGAGCGACTCGTCTCCCCGATCGTCGAGTGTCCAGGTGTGTTCAATCCCTTTGGAGCACGACTTCATGTTCACCTATCTCATGTAGAGTCCACAAGCCATATGGACCGTCGGTCTCAATCGTTGACATTCACGATTACGAACGACATCATAGCCAAGCTCAATTCTCCTTCGTACGTTCTGCCGATTGCCTCTTTGCGCCCGCACGATTGACCCAATATTTCTCAAAACCGTTCCAATAGGCCGAAGTATCAGCTCAGATTATATTGTACATCCTCCACGTTCTATACCCCTCCCGGCCCATTCCGGGGTGCGACGACGGCGCCATGTCCCATCGAGTTCCCTCCGACTTGTGAAGTGCGAGTCAATGGCGTTCAGCTCCAGGCTAATCTCAAGGGGCTGAAGAAGAAGCCAGGTACTGCGCCACCACCGGACCTGGGCAAATCGGTCCGGCTCGCGTATGGACAAACAAACCGGGTCGAAATGATCTATGTCAACAGTCAACAGCCAACTACGCCGAAGGTAGTGGCGACTTTGTCCTACTCTGCATTCTCGTTGCTCATGAGCCGCATAGAAATACTATCTTGCGGTGATGTTGGTTGAAGCCACGAGTGTGGAACAGCTCATCGACCGATTACGGAAGGGAAAGTATAAGCCGAAGGCTGAAGTGCTCGCTGAGAGTGAGCGCGATTTTTTCTTCGCTCATACTCTTTCTCACAACTTGCTTTAGTGAAAAAGTTCGCCGCTGACGACGATGAGATCATTGCTGGAGCGCAAAAGATGTCGTTGAAATGTCCGGTGAGTACGTGCACATTCGTCCTTTGTGTGGTTCTAATGAACACTGGACAGCTGAGCTATATGCGGATCACTACGCCATGTCGATCATCGACCTGCGTACACCCGCAATGCTTCGATGCCTTGTCGTGGTTCTCCGTTATGGAGCAGACGACGACCTGGATGTGTCCTGTTTGCGAGAAGGTTCTCAACGTTGAAGACCTCATAATCGATGGGTGAGTGTAACGGTGTCAAGCTTGTCTCGTGCTATCGCACTCTGGCGCTTACTGACCGGATTCTCAGGTACTTCGATGACATCCTCAAAAGCACACCGGAGAGCGTGGAGGATGTGATCGTAGAGGCCGATGGCCAGTGGCATACGGAAGATAACAAATATGGCTCGGCAGAGTGGTTGGCCGCTCATCCTTCAGTGGCGAAGCCCCCTAGCCCTCTTAAACGGGCACCTTCGCCTGTCAAGCCAGCAGCTAATGGCATAGATGGCAGAGAGAAGGCGCGGCCCAGCAACGCTGAGATTGTCATCCTGGATTCGGACGAGGAAGACGACGACGAAGGGCGCGTCAAGCGTGAACTCTCTCCGTCTACCGATTCGGCGCAGTTCCCTCGCTCGAGTCAGTCTCTTAGCATTGGCGGCTCGCAGCCTTCTCGGTCACAAACCGCTGCCGCCGCTGACATCATCGACCTAACTCTTGACTCGGACGACGAAGCGCTGCCACCGCCCCGTCCCACGATCCCTCTGCCCCAGAAGAGGAAAGAAATGGACGACCTGCCGTCGCCCACAGAGCAGATCTGGAAGAAGTCCCGCACGGACTATATCGACTTGTCTTCGATGGGGCATGACAGGGTGAACGTCCGCGCCGGTGAACTCGCGGCTCCGACGATGCCAGCGCTGTCTTCATCATCCCAGTCCCGATATGCACCGTCGCAGCACTCATCCAACCGGGGGCTCCCGTCGCAGCCGTATGTAGGTCCGGGAGGTCTGCCAACTCCACCATCACTCCCTCGTCGTTTGCCGTCCTCGACAAACGACAACTTTCGTAACACGTTCTCATTGAGCTCTTATGTTCCTCGGGGAAGCGGTGCCGGTGCGTCATCACCACAGAACTGGCGCTGACTGGACTGTGACGTTGATCACTGTCTTTGGATTTTTTGTGGTTTGCGTTTCGACCGACGAGTTTGTACAAATTCGGTAGCATAGAGAGTATCAGCCTATTTCTTCGCCTGTTGTCTCGTAGTCGTCGTGTAATCATCGCGTATCGCTGTAACATTCATCGCATTGTTGGTTGGATAGAGATGCGATCACTTTCGTCGAGAATACAGTACTGTTTGCAGGAGCACCGCATCAATGATGGAAGCTGAGCGCTTGAGCCTGAACGGTCGACCTGGCAGGCTAAGGGCACGCCAGCACAGCAGACGCGCGCTGCGATTGGCTGACCCCAGACTCCGTCACAGTCGGTCAGACGTCGCCGGGTGTCCCGGCCGGATTTCTGGTCCTTTCGGCGCCCCACTTGATTGGCCAGCAGAAAATTTGCACGGACCGGTGTAGTCGGCCGTACTCGGAGTTGGAAATCCCGGCGGATCCCGGAAACGTACTTAGACGTTCGCACGCGAGACTTTTCCTCCTCCAACTTGTCCTCCCCCTCCACTCAGTCTTCCTCTCTCCTTTCGGTTTTCCTCCGTCAAAATGGCCGACGCCAAGAAGGGCAAGACTCCCAAGGAGTTCCTTGGTACGTGTTCACGCCATTTGGTGCGGCGATTGGTCGCGTGTCTGTGTCCTTAAAGGCCTTGATTGCTGACCTGGCATCCGCGTCCAGTCGATTTCATGATGGGTGGTGTGTCTGCGGTACGTGTCGGCCTCAGTTTGGCTGTTGGACGTGGCGCTCACCATTCTCGGTGCATTACAGGCTGTTGCCAAGACCTCCGCTGCCCCCATTGAGCGTATCAAGCTCCTGATTCAAAACCAGGATGAGATGGTCGGTGGAGCGTGATTGGTGTCATCAGTACGTGCGATTCTGACGATTTTCCCCCCAAACAGATCAAGCAGGGCCGTCTCAGCGAGCCTTACAAGGGTATCGTTGACTGCTTTGCCCGCACCTACCGTGACGAGGGTCTCCTCTCCCTCTGGAGAGGTAACACCGCCAACGTCATCCGGTACTTCCCCACACAGGCCTTGAACTTCGCGTTCAGTATGTGAACTTTATTCCGGATGTGGTAATGTGGATCTGACGTGTCATACAGAGGACTACTTCAAGTCCCTCTTCGGCTTCAAGAAGCAGGACGGTTACTGGAAGTGGTTTGCTGGCAACGTCGCCTCTGGTGGTGCTGCTGGTGCCGCGTCTCTGCTCTTTGTGTACTCGCTTGATTACGCGCGTACTCGTCTCGCCAACGATGCAAAGTCGGCGAAGGCTGGTGGCCAACGTCAGTTCAACGGTCTCATCGACGTTTACAAGAAGACTCTTGCGTCCGATGGTCTCATCGGTCTCTACCGTGGATTCGTTCCCTCGGTCGTCGGTATCATCGTATACCGTGGTCTCTACTTCGGTGTCTACGACTCCCTTAGTGCGTATCGATTGCTTCAGGTGACTTTCTAGTGGATGCTGATATTCTTTGCAGAGCCTGTCGTCCTCGTCGGTGCTCTTCAGGGCTCCTTCTTGGCGTCGTTCATGCTCGGCTGGGGTGTTACCATTGGTGCTGGTCTTGCTTCATATCCTCTCGACACCATCCGGTAAGTTGATCTATATCAATGACTCGCCGTATCTGAGATTGACGATCTGTATGC
Source organism: Trametes punicea (assembly GCA_025528855.1). NCBI lineage: Eukaryota > Fungi > Basidiomycota > Agaricomycetes > Polyporales > Polyporaceae > Trametes > Trametes punicea. The sequence continues at coordinate 477,768 of VICQ01000007.1, read as the reverse complement.
AGTCGTCGCATGATGATGACTTCTGGTGCTGGTGTTCACTACAAGTCCATGTTCGATGCTGGCTCGCAGATCATCAAGAAGGAGGGCGTCAAGTCGTTGTTCAAGGGTGCTGGTGCCAACATCCTTCGTGGTGTTGCAGGTGCTGGTGTCTTGTCGTTATACGACAAGCTCCAGGAAGTCCTCTTCGGCAAGGTCTACTCTGGTGGTATGTATGACCGCTGCAATCCGTTTACAGGAAAGGGGCTCAATTATCGTTTTCAGGCTCTGGTTAAACGTATACGTCTCTGCGGACATCATACATTGTATCAGCCTCATAGTACTACCGTTTATCTTGCACGCGTTACGAGCTTTCTCAATAGACCTTGTCATTCCTCTGCTGGTTCTGCATCCATCTGGCGTAGGGAGTATTACTATCTCAGTACACGTAGTAGCCTGGAATCGAAAGATTTCTTATACCACCAACCACATAAGCGCTCGTTGCGGGATGAAGTATGTCGAGGTCGTGAGATATCCGGAACGTTTTCTCCAACTTGATCTCGTTCCATGCCATGGTTCTGGCCACCTTCGTTCTCGTTTGCTAGCGCCGTCCGGCAATATAGTGGGCTTGCCAGAAATGCTGCTGTTGCACTAAGGCCCTACCAGGAGTCTTGCTTAGAGGCTTGCCTCGAAGCTCTCAACAGCGGTTCTACGCGCATCGGGGTGTCTCTGCCTACGGGTTCTGGCAAGACGACCGTCTTCATATCCTTGTTGTCGCGTCTGGCAGTCCCATCGCAATCTCCGAAAGCGACAAGGTCATTGGTCATAGTCAACAGCGTAGAGCTCGCGCAGCAGACCGCTGAGCAAGCCAAGAGACTGTTCCCAGAATGGAGCGTTGAGATTGAGCAGGGAAAACGCCATGCTTCTGGCTTCGCGGACCTGTATGTATTGCATGTGCGAGCCGAAGAAGTAAATCTGAATATCTTTGCAACGACTTAGTACTGTCGCTACTTTCCAAACACTCCTGCGTTCACAACGATTGGAGAAGTTTAAGGCGGAGTACATGAAGGCGCTCATCGTGGATGAAGCTCATCATGCTGCTGCACCTTCGTGAGTTTGCTGTGGTAGATGTCGGACCTTCATGAAGAGACTGACGTGCCTTTTCGCGAAGCTATCGCCGTATCCTTTCACACTTTCATCCGGACATCAAGAGTCCGGACAAGGACTTCGAGCCCCCTAAGCTCGACCATCACGTTCCCATCCTTGGATTCTCTGGCACATTTAGCAGACATGACGGCCTAGCGCTAGGATCAGTATTTGAGAGAATAGTCTACCACAGAGACTTCCTTGAGATGATCAAAGAGCAATGGTGCGTTGAGCTCCAGTCTGGCATCGTCCAGCATCAGCTAATGGCCCAAATGGATAGGCTCTGCGACGTGCGATTCACTACTGTTCGCGCCAATATCGACTTGTCGGGAGTGACTGTTAACGCGAGGACAGGAGAGTTCAACCCGACGAGTCTAGCCCATGTCGTCAATACCGACGTTGTCAATGAGCTTGTCGTGCGTACATGGCTGGACAAAGCCGGTAAGGCTGCAGCATCAGAAGTCCCTTTGATGTACTCAATCCGCCATGAAGCGGATCGCAAGTCTACTCTAGTATTCTGCGTGAATCTGGCACACGTTGCTAAGTTGACCGCCGCGTTCCGAGCCGCGGGCGTGGACGCACGCTACCTTCATGCCAACACGCCTGCTGCTGAACGCAAGTCGCTGATAGACGCGTTCAGGGCTGGCACGTTCCCCGTACTTGTCAATTGCGGTACGTCTTTAGCTCTCAATGGAACGTTGCTCAGCTGAAGGGCTTCACATAGCTGTCCTTACTGAGGGAGCGGATATACCAAACATCGACTGTGTCATAGTTGCACGCCCGACGAGATCGCGCAACATATTCGCGCAAATGGTGAGAATAGAAACGGTGGCGATAGCATATCTTTTCTGACAAAATTCCCTAGATCGGACGTGGCATGAGGTTATCTCCCGAGACAGGCAAACAGGATTGTCGAATCATAGACTTCGTTGATTCTCAGGAGCGCGTTGCGGGAGTGGTCTCCTTACCCACTCTGTTTGGTCTAGACCCTGCAGAACTGACTGACGGTAGGCCACCGGCAGTGTATATTAGCGTAGACACTGATCGCGTCATGACCGCAGACGAGACCATTGAGAGTCTTGAGCGCCGCAAGGCCGTTTTGGCGGCTGACGGGATTCCATTGGACGTTGAGAAATCCGACACTTCTACACCTCTCCCAGAGCCCAAGTCGGTCACGTACATCGATCATGACAATCCGTTTGTCCTCGCCGACGAAGCCTCTGGCGATCCCAATCTTCGTCGCCTCAGTCGCAACGCTTGGGTATGCTGTGGTGACAGTGTCTACATCTTAGAATGCCTTGGAAAGGGCTACATCCGCGTAGAGCCTGCCCATGACGAAGCTGACGAAGGTATGCGCCCTTTCGGGTCTGTGAACACTGCAGCAACCTGACCACAAGCAAGCAGATGTGAAGTACATCGCTCACTACACGCCGCCGACGATGCCCAGGGCCACCGCATATATACTGAAAATATCTCCGTTCAGAAAGAGCAAGAAGATTATCTCAGCGGGGACATTGGCAGAGGCGATCCGAGGATGCGATACCTATGCGCAGACAAAGGTCCTCTCGGGGAACGTAGCCCTTGGGTGAGCCAAGTTTCCTGCATGCATGGGACAAGTCCTGATTCTTTGTATGATGGCAAGGCTTCTACGCGGCGCCAAATGGCGGTGGGAGCCAGCCACGGACTCGCAGAAGCAATTCATTATGAAGCGCTGGAAGTCCCGCAAGGTCCTTACCACTGCAGATGGACCAGGCAAGACGCTGCTTGCTACTGAGGATGGCTTCAAAGCTCTCAAGAAGGGCGAGGCGGCGAACATCATCACGCGCTTGAAGCACGGCGCCCAGGTCGGTTGAGTTGGTTGACTAGGACTGGGTCGTTGTTGAGAGTTCTTCTACAGGCTCGCCATGAAAAGCAGAAGAGGGCACTTGCGCGAGCAGCCGTGGTCATAGAGAAAGAGGCGAGAAGACGGGCTCGTGAAGAAGTGAAAGTCGGCGTCCTCCCAGCTGCACATTGATACGCTGTGTACCATACAGTACTCTAACTCAGTGTAACGTTCATGTATTGCTTAGATTACAGATCTGATATAGTAGATAGTCTCGGTGATACTGCACGCTCGCTCTGCAAAGTGTACACAGCTGCCAGTTGGGCTTGTGCGACAAGTTGTTCCAGGGCTGCCGGCTCCTCGAACGCAGCAGGATTTCTCGTCAATGTCGCCAGCATCGATCCAACGAGGGAGTCCCCGGCCCCAGTCACGTTGACGATCTTGTCTTTGGGCACTTGGATGGGCGGGAAGTGCTTGAAAACAACAACGCTCTGTCCGGAGTTGCTCCGCGCCACGATCTGACGCGCGAAGATGTTGCTGCTGTGAGTTGCCCAGGCGGATGACTGAGCTTGCTCGCCAGAGATGCGGAAGGCCGCGATGAGCCCGCGGTCGCCACACTTGATGATGAGGTGCTGGAAGAAGGGCAGGAGGTTGATGGCCATCTGAGCGATGCCGTTGTCGACCAGGAAGGACAGGTTGCCCGGGGGAACGTCCTCGCCATTGAACGCGCTCCGGCGAGATAACTGATCGAGCTCCATACGGAAGTTGGGCCCGAGACCCATGTCGTCGACGACTTTCCACCAGTATGGGTGAGCGGTCAGCTCGAGCGGGCTCGCACAAGCCTCTTCATACAAGTGCGCTAGCTCGAGTAGGTTGGGTGTGGCAAACGTGACGGGAGCGCGGGAGACCGTCGCCGTGTTGAGGGCTGCGGCCAAGGCGGGGAAGATCACAGTGGATTTGGGCACGGACGTAGGCTCGCTATCAGAGATATTAGAGCTGCTTGCTCGTGTCAAACGGCTGATACTGACAAGAAAGCTTGAGTACCAGTCAGTGAAGAATTCCTATGGTGAGAATATTGTCCGTACTATGTATCTTCCGCTCGTTCGCGTAGAGTATGAGAGACTTGACAGTCTCATGTGACATATTCGCGTCCAACGCCATGACCGCAGGGCGATGCTTCTCCAGAAAGTTGATGATCTGCAAAATATCAGACCTCCAGTAGACAACACTACGACGTTGTGCGCTCCAACCTTGCTCGCGTCGAGAGTGCGGATGACATCCATATCCGCGACGCCGCCAATGAGACTCCCGGCGCCATCCAGTACCATGTTGCATACCGCGGTTCGTGCCTTTGGGACACTGATAAAACCATCAGTTCGTAGCCCAATTTGCTCTGTCTCGGACACTAGTAACTGTCCGAAGGCATCCTCGCCAACGGGAGAGACCAGAGCCGTAGCGGTCGAGAGGTCTTTTGAGTACGAGGTGAGAATGCGATGAGCGGCTTCAGCGATGTTCCTGCCCACTCCTCCAGCAGTGAGAGAAACGACGCCTGGGGCGGTCGTGTGTAAGTTATTGTTCGCGCGAGTACCGCCTGGGATAGGGTCTGCTCGTGCTGTGATGTCTACAGCAGCTGAACCGACGATGACCAATCCGGCAGGAGGCTGCGTGCGCGCGTGCGGAGACGTCTAGTCAGTGCCGTAGATAAAGAATTGACACCATACAAAAGCTCACCAAATCGGCTTGCTGGCTTGATGGCACCTCTTTGACAGCGGCGCCAGTGACTTTGTGAACGACATGGGGATGAGAGGAGATGGGATGGCACTCCTTCGTGATCTGGGAGTATGCTAGAGCGATCTGGCCGCCTGGATAAGCAGTTAGTCGTGGTCTCACCAGGCGAATAGGATCACCTACCGACGAGAGCGGTGTTCTCGATCAATGCAATATCTGCGAAATGTCATGTGAGTGTTTTGCTGCCCGTGGCGCTCCTCACAAAGATTGAGAACGTACTGCTCGCCAACGACTTTCCCGCTGTAAGCTCGCCAACCCGTTTGAGAAGCCAAGGCGTCGCTTCCTTCCCACGTCGGCTCATACCGTTCGCTTCGGACTCCAAAATAGCCTGTTCCACAGCATGTTGCAGGTCTTGGCCGACGGCCTCATAGGGTTCCGGTATGGGCACAGCAAAGAGAGCGCCGTTTGACATGCCTAACTGCTTCTGCGTGTCTGGAGTTCCTTTGATTAGCGAGGTGGGGTGCAGGCTACAACAGGATACGTACGGATGATGTGGGCTGCGGTCACAGGATCATCTATCCGCCACGGGCTCTGGGCAGAATGTTTTCGGTCTCACATGCGACAAGAGTTCGTCGATGCAGAACGTACCTTGAACCCACTGCTTCTAGTGTAGAAAGCCGGAAAGTCGTCTGTTGGACCATACGATATAACAGGCACGCCCAGGGTTTCCTGTATGCATTAGTTATAGACATTCTGTTGCTTGGAATTGAGATAGGCCTACCAAGTATTCCAATGTCCTGCCAGCAGTGTCGGGCTGGTGAGCTTCTCCCTCGTCTCATTCAGGTAGGGGGTCACACTGACCGTCCAATATCCAGAATTGACTTCACACCCGCTGACACCAATCCAACGGGGCAGCGAGTCAATTCTTGGAGATCAGCGGAAATGTCCATCGCTGGAGGGCGGTGTCAATCGCCTCAGAATGATCAAACTTTTAGAAGCAAGCTCACTAGTCTCTGCACCTCGGTGCACACCACCGAGACTATGGCAAGGTGAGGAGCATCGCCTGGCGCAGCTAGCAAGAATGCCTTACCCGCCAGTCGAGAAGACCTGGATTTACGGTCAACACATACGCCGCTTAGGTGCGCTGGAATGCTCACCTTAATTCCAGCAAGTGCCGCGAAAATGAGCGTCGCGCTGCAAGTAGTGCCCTGGTTCGCTGGTTCTACATGGCCCATCCCTCGACGATGTACTGCAGGCGCCACTTACCCCATCTCTCTTGAGAGCGATAGCGGGGCCAATGTCCCGTCTGGACAGCTTAACCACAGACGTATCCTTGCGAATGTCCGCGAGCCGTTCGAGCTCCCGAGGCTCCAGACCAATCTTCACCCGGCCTTCGATGAGGCCAATGGTGGCAGGGATCGCGCCCACCTTGCGCACGTTGCCCTCGACCGACCTCGCGGTCTCAAGGTTGGCAGGATAAGGCATACCATGGGTGACTATCGTCGTCTCGAGCGCGACGACAGGCTGGCCGTGAGCGAGGGCTTCCTGCACTTCTGGGTGGATGTCAATAGGCGCATGCTCCTTGAGCGCCGCCGCAAGAGAGGAGCTAAGCCGATTGCATCTGAGGGAAGCAGTCGATGGTCTGAGCAGGGGTGCAGCACGACGTTGTAAGAAGGACATTAGGCTACGCGCATCTCACTCGCGAGGCTCGAACACTTGCAAGATGCTGAAGGAGTGCCTCCTCGCATCGGGCTCGTCACGGTGGCGATCGGGTCTCGGGCCGCCGAACGCTCTCATGCGTGCTTCCACTTGCGCCGCGCCGCGATAGATTCAGAACATCCAATCACTACATATGGCCTGCACACCAGCCGCCTCGGTCGCGGCTCGTCTCGACATACCTGAAGGCACATGCGCGTTGACCTATGAGCCGCTAGACGTGCAAGCCATCATCCAGTCGGTCGCTGACGACAGAGCAGGAGCGACGGCTGTCTTCATCGGAACCACACGCAATTCGTTCAGGGGTAAGGCTCTCGTTACCCAACTCTATTCCCCAGCCGCGACGTTGGCGGACACCTTTCGTAGGAAAGTTAGTCACAAGGCTGGACTACCAGGCATACAGCAAGATGGCAATAAAGACAATGGCAGACATCGTCCGCGACGCCCATGGCAGGTACAGCCGATCCGACCACCAAACTCCGCAAGGCGATATCGGAGCCTCTCCTCTCATTCGTTCTGCTGTGCACCACCGACTGGGTGCTGTACCAGTCGGCGAGCCCTCAATTGTCATTGCAGTCTCCTCGCCTCATAGAAAGGAGGCATTTATGGCTTGCGAGCTGATACTGGAGGAGGTGAAGACGAAAGCCCAGATATGGAAGCGGGAGTTCTACGAGGGCGAAAGAGAAGAGGACGCGGAGTGGAAGGCAAATGTGGGTCATTGATGTCCGGGTTCTGGATGAATGGCAATATACATCCGATGGTCCGCAAATCTTCCTTCTGGTTGAGCACCCTACTGGCCAGAGCGATAGTTATATAGCGCTCACATGCATAGGTATCACTCCGTGTCGTGTATAAGGCGTAATGAGGTTCGTGAATCAGGTCAATCGACTTTCCATTCCTTCGTAACAGCGTCATCATCACTGCTCACGAGGAGCTCTATAGACCAGATGGCCAGAGTGAAGAAGATGTTCATCCACCTCCACCAGACCTGCGAAGAGTGGTCAAGGACTGTTCAAGAGCCGGTCAGCTGGGTCATGAGGGAGCAGGTACAATAGGGACGTACGCAACAGATGTGAATATACAGTCACGAAGATCGATTGTCGATATGTCAGGAGTAGATGGGTCAACTTAGAGGTCTACTGGCAGGAGTCAGCGCCGCCCGGACGTCAAGCAAAGACTGATACGGACCGGTCTGCCCTCCCAACCACCATTCACTCCCGATTCGTCCTCCCAACTGTCCGCCCCGATAGTGGGCAATATACGAGAGGCGAAATGCAAGACGACCAATCGATAGACAAGCGCGAAGAGAACCGGTTTCGGGAGCGTGTTTGATACGAAATTCGCCAGGGTCTGAAGGTGTGGCAGAATGTTCGATAGGAGAGGGGTACTGCCGACCAATGAGCGACCACAAGAGAGAGGTGCAGAGGAAAGAGACATACTAGGAGAGGGCCGGGTCAATAACCAATGCGTCATCTACCCCGCACAACCATACGTTGTAAGCCACAATGAGGGCGAGACAGCTTGACTCGATGACGTTCGTTCGCCGAAGAGCAAACCCTATGAAGGTCAGGAAGATCAAGCTTGTGAGTGCGACGCCGAGGAGGGTCGAAGAAAGCGGAGACGCTGCCGCAGCAGGGTAGGACTGAATCATACGGAGCGGTGATTACTTTAGCCTAAACAGCACGAATGAGCTGCGAAGGTACTCACTACAACGATCGACCAAGCTGACGCGACATACGCCGCGGCGGCGGCGACCAACAGACCGAACTGGTACCCTTCTCCTTCGCCGACAAGTTCCTTCCCGACCTGTCCGAGACGCTGAGCCACCAACAAGCTCGACATGCCCTCCATCACGATGAACCCCGGGCTAGACCAGTGCAGGATCTTTCCCCACCACGAGGCAGCCATCGTGAGCCACGGGTGCACGCCCTCGGAGAACGCGTTGAAGCAGACGAGCAGGAGGAACGGGTGCATCGGCACCTGCATGATGCTCAGCGCCGGCGAGCCCCAGAACAGAATGAGAGTGCCATGGATGAGCGAGTGGAGGAAGAGGAGCAGGGAAAGAAGTAGGAACGCAGATTTGGAGAGCGTCGAAAGCGTGAGGGGTAGAAAAATCAGAATCTGGAGGACCGTCGAGAGTCTGTCCAAGACCGCGTGGGTCAGTTCCGCGGTCACGCTACCGCGATGGACGTGTATCTGACTCACCTCGCCGTGCTAGACAGCGCATGCCAGAGTAACCAAGGTGCCATGGCCGACCAGTATCGCCTCAGAGGGATACAGGAGAGGGCGAGGCGACAGCTTGGCCACCGTCGAGTATGGCGTATAGGGGAAAGGAAGGGTCGTTTGCGCGAAGTCAACACGTGCAGCCTACGGTGCCTTGGCGCGTCTCCAACATCTACAGGACCGGTGGCATACCACGCCTTGACTCTTGACACTGGCAGAGCCCGCTACAGCGAGTGGACAGCGTTCGCAGAGACTAAGACAATGATATATATATACGGAACTATGCTAATATGGCTAAAATACAGGAGCATATTACATCCTAGATACCGAGCGTCCCAAATCCATCATAACGAACAAGAGAAGGCAGGAGGGAAGCTACACATGGTTCTCGATAGCCTCCAGTGGTCGCGAGACTTCTCGGCGCGGACTCAAGAAGCCTTTCGCTGCAGCGAACTCCGTGCCCCTGCTAAGAGCTGCGGGATCAGATTGCGGCACGTAGAACCTGTCTATGATAGGGATCTGTAGCAGGTTCATCTTCGGGGTAATGACGACCATATGGTTGGTCCTAATCTCCATCCAATCCGCTACGCAATTGAGCAGGGCATGAGCCGACACGCACTAACGGAATAGCTTTGATGAACATACCTTTCTCAAAGGTGAGAGGCTCACTTGCGATCTGGATTGCATTATGAGTATTCAACGCAAGACAGATTACTTCGCGATGTTGCAGTGCCTCACCATAATAATGTTTTCGCGCTTGTCCGTCTTGGACATTTTGTAATGGCCACCTGGAGCGTACTCGCTAAATGTGCTGCCTGAGGAGAACCACTGACGGACAACGCTGTCGAGTCGAGATTCTGGCATCGTGAACGCTCGGACTTACCAGAGAAGCCGCTTCCTCGGTTCGCGAGGAGATATACCGAGTAGCAACAACGGTTTCCCCGTCGGTGATGCAAAAGTTCATCAGACTGGGCTATCGCAGGCGTCAGTTTGCCCTCTCGCGCCATACGGACCACACCAACCTCCGTGATGTCGCGTTCTTCCAACAATTGATTGATATGCGCTATAGTATCCAGCATGGCCTTTTGGAGCAGAGCTGGAGTGAACCTCTTCGCTTTCGGATCAGGAAGCTGAGTAAAGGTCAACTACGGTCACGACCGCCGCTAACTTCAGAGTGCCGACCTTGGACAGGAGAAGTGCGAACGCCCATTGCGAGTCTGCCGACCAGAATGAGTGTGGTCCGGAAGGGGGGAGCAGCCGCCTGCTGACCTGTATTCCCGGTGACCATATTGAAGAGCTCGTCCGGTAATGCCATCTGAAGTTGGCGCTTGATTTTGGGAAATTCCGCAATGCCTCCGTTATGCATAAACTACAGGCAGCCTCGTCAGGAAAGTAGGGAATCCCAGAAGCGTGTCCACGTACCATTAGCTTCCCGTATGACCAAGGATGGCAGTTATCCAAGCTGAGCGTGCCAGCAGTCGTGGCACGAACATGGGCACTACGGTTTCACTTGGTGAGACCAAGCCTGACGTAATCCGTAGGAAGGAGGACTGCTCACAAGACCAATGGAGACTTGATCTTCTCTGCAAGTCGGACCAGGTTCACATTGTTCCAAGCCTTGTCTTGGCAGTCAGCTCACCAAATCTTCACTTGGGGTAAGAAGGACAAGCGCACCGGGGTAACGGAGGTGAAGATGCATGGTTGACTACCCAATTCCTCGTCGTACACAGAGTCATACCAGCCTGCAAAGGGAAGAGAAGTGCCCCATTAGCTCAGGGATAGATTGTGGCGGATCGACCTTCTACCGACCTACGCCAAAGCCGTCTCCGTTGATAGGTCTCCGGTGATCCAGGCGTAGTCGAGAGTCGAATGCTTGGTTTATGATAGAATGGCAAGGGCGCGTGAGGAGGTGCGAGAGCTGGACAGGGGCAGTGCCCTTGTAGATTACGAACCGACACATTCTACAGTGGTGGTCGTAACGAAACGGGGGTCGATTCAGATATGCAAGGGGCGTTTAAGATAGATATGAGCGGCGAAAAGAAGGATGCGAGGGAACGCATCGGATATAGGTGCACGGGCATGGCGACATGCCCGCTCAGCGGCGTCCAGGAATCCGTCCGAGCGACTCTGCGTTGGCGCCGGCAAAGGCCGATGAGTCAAATGCACCCAACCATTGCGCGTTCATTCGTCTGTTCCAGGCCACATACGTAGCATTTCACACGTAATATACAGACAGGTATACACTTCTCCTCTCCATGCACGTCCAAACCACCAATCTCGTGAGGGCCGTATCTACAAGAATTCGGCAGGGCGCTTCGTAGGGTCACCTCCGACCTCATCGTAGACCATTCCAGCGACGCGAAAAGCGAGTTCTGTTCACGAAGGTTGACACGTCAGCGGGGAAGCGAAACGAACATCAAGGCGAAGCGCATACCATCTGCCTGGCTCCTCACGGTCGCTTCCGCGTAGACGCGGACGACGTCTTCAGTCCCACTTGGCCTCACAAAGGCTCGGCCGCCATCGTAGCGGCGGACAAGCTCATCGATCTTCGCTTGCAAGCCAGGCGGACTGACCAAGCGCCGCTCAGCGTCCTCGGTTTTGAATATGCTCCGGTCAGGCACGATGACCTTCACGAGGCGGTTAGGGAGGTCGACGTAGAGCGAGTCCCACTCCAAACCGCTGTAGGACTTGTGCGCAAGGACTACCTCCACGAGCAACATATCGGAGAGCGCGTCGCCGACAGTCTGGTTAATCAGTTGGGTGAGATTGATCAAGTGGTTAAGTGCCGTTGATTGCGCGGGCGTGGAAGGCTGGTGAGACGCGAGTCTGTGAAGCGTCTCAGGCGAGAACAAAACTGTTCCATGGCCATTGGCTTCGAAGTAGACACCGATGTCATAATGTTCCGCAGCATGGTGAAGGTGCTTGACACCGGTTGGAACACATTTGACTGGCAGACGCTATACAGTCTGTCAGCTGCGGACAGTACGGATCATTGGGAGGTGAAAGACTCATACCTCTGAGAGATATTTCGTAGACCCGCCATTGGCATATGCTGTTTGCACAATCCCTACTTGAATTTCGCCCTCTAGCCCAGCCGACTTCGTGAGCTCGACAATGAAGGCAGCTACCAGTGCAGCGATCTTGTCACCGTCCAGCATGCGGAACTGGCCACGGTCGTCAAGGTAGAAATAGATCAGGCGATCGGCATCACCGTCGAGACTGCAAGCTCTCTGGCCAGGTCTGAGGACGGAAGCCAGAGACGGCGGAAGGCGCTGAGACGTCTTCACAAAGTCGGCGCCGCAAGCGTTATTCAGCGCCCCGGGAGTGTTAACGGCGGTGTTGTGAAGGATGAGCTGCAGAGTATCTTGGAGTTGCTGAGTCAGCTTCTCTCCAACGAGCGCGCCGACGCCATTTGCACAATCAATGACTAGCGGCGGGAGAGCGGACTTGCCGGCCTACGACATGCTCAGCGATCATTGCTGGCAGTCACAGCAGCATACATACCACGAGCTTCTTGAAGGCAGTACTGAGCTTCTGTAGGTAACCCTCCTCTGAGTCTTCGCCATATGTGTCCTTGGTACCCTTCGTGTTGATCGCTTTGACAAGGTAGTGCAGTACAGGCGTGGTAGTAACTCCGGCATTCCTTGCTTCAGCGCCGATCGCCTTGAAACCATCCTCAAGAGCGGCGATAAGAGCGGGCCCTGAAGGTCGGGTATCTCTGGCATAGACCACTCTTGCCGGCTTGGATAGATCGATTCTCAAAGTTTTGACAAAAGCGTCGAGAGCGTCAATGAATGCGTCAGTCGTTGGTGCATTGGCGAGGTTGGTAGCATGGGCCTCCCAGGACGCCTCCAGCATCTCTCCGCGGGGGTCAACCAGCTTGACCCCGTTATCCTGCGTATATACGCGTCAGACTGTTCTGAATGACGATATGAGCCCACCCTGACTGAGTCTCGTACAGGTTCAGGATTGTGAGACGCAGTGACCATTACTCCGATGGTCTTTCCGTCGAGCCTCTTACTCCTCAGTGCTGCAAGGATGCCAACGCGGAACATAACGGAATCCAGGAGATTTCCCCTGGCCTTTCGATTAGCATATCTTGGCGGGCCGTCGGACTCGGGACGTACAGAGTCCTGAACCCGGCGGTTCCGTATTGGTAGTGAACATTCGGTGGTTTGGAGTGCTGCTCAGATAGCGTCCTAATAGCTTCAACGGGTAGTGGGGAGGCCATGATGAGAGGAAAGGACGAGGGAAGGAGGATGCGGCGGTCGGTGAGCTTCAGGCTTTATACTTGAACGGCGACCAGAGCGCGTAACGTCTCGAATGATGAATCTCGATCGCGACTGCTCTGGCCACGTGCGACGCGATGCAGAACGCCCAATTCAAATGACGCCCATGGTCACGACGGCACCGCCTGACTCCCGTCATCGCGCTTATCGCACTACATTGACTGCAGCCACACCGCGCAGCCAATCCTCCAAGTCCACGCCATCGACTCAGTCACTTTCAGTTCCGCTCGCAATGCCTTCCAAATCTCAGGCGCAGACCTTGCTTGAGAAGGCCGATAAGAAGGCGAATTCTTCGACGGGCTGGTTCTCATCCGCTTCTACGAAGTTCGAGGAGGCCGGAGATCTCTACCAACAAGCGGCGAACCAGTTCAAGATCGACAAGCAGTTTAAGGAAGCAGGAGATGCGCACGCAAGGGAAGCAGAGTGCAGGGAAAAGTGCCAGGAGACCAACGAAGCCGCGAACGCCTGGTGGAATGCCGCAAAGGCTTACAAGAGGGTAGATGCCGGCCGTAAGTGCCACTTCTTGATTGCTAGCACTGGATGCTCACAGTCGAATAACAGTTGCCGTGCAGGCCCTTGGGCACACGATCGCACACCTTACTCAGGCTGGCCGCTTCAGACAAGCTGCTGATCGCGAGAAGGAGATCGGCCAGATTTACCTTCAAGAGCTGAATGATTTGCGGAAAGCCTGCGACAGCTTCGAGCGTGCTGCAGAATGGTACTCACAAGAAGATGCCACTGCGTAAGTATTGATCTCGGCTCGATGATCCTATCGATTGACCTCCTGCAGCACCGCGAACGCGTGTTACAAGGATGCAGCTGATCTTCACGCTGAACTGGAGGAGTACCCACAGGCCATCGCGCTCTACGAACAAGTTGCGAATGGGTCCTTATCATCTCCCCTAACGAAATACAGTGTTAAAGAATACTGGCTTCGTTCCAGCCTGTGCGCCCTCGCGATGGGAGTGAGTACTCAGGTTTGATCGTCCCACCAGCTATTCTCTTACATCGGAGTCCTCTAGGATGCTGTGACAGCCAAACGGAATCTGACGAAGTATGGCTCATTGGACACGACCTTCACATCCACCAGGGAGGCCAAATTCGTCAACGCTCTCATAGACGCCATGGAAGCCGGAGATGTGGAAGCGTTCACTGGCGCAGTTGTGGAGTTCGACCAAGTCACGAAGCTCGACAACTGGAAGACGAGCATATTGCTCAAAATCAAGCGCGGCATAGACCAGGAACCCGGTATCTTGTAACACGCAATGTCACGCCTTCTGTATGATATTATTAGGATGTCTCTGTATTATCGGACTTCTTTTCTCACATAGTAGATATGGCACTCTATATCCCGCCCCCAGACACCGACATTCAAGACCGTCTTTGTACTTAAATGGCCTCGTCGGGCGTGATCTCTCTCAGGTCCTACTGAATACGAAAGCGACACGTCGATGGCAGAGACAAGCTGTGCGGGCTTGTGCACGTGACTAGAGACTGGTCGCAGCAGACTCCGAGTCCGAGCAGAGAATCGTTGGCAGATCCCTGTTCTTCCTCCCGGACGCTAGAGACAGTCGCCGCACTGTCGTTATCGGCACCTGCATCGAGCTTTTGGTCTCACACACAGTAGAAGACGCGCTTGACGCGAAGAACACGATGTCCTGGCTGGCATCGGTCGCCCTTGTTCTCCTCCATGCAGTGTATCGGCTAGTTCTTGTATACAAGTCCTTCCGTTCGGACAAGGAGCCACGACCCATCATTGCGGAGCGATCAAAGTTACCTTCACACCTTGCCTTGGCATTGGTAACTGATCCAGACGCGGATGACGAATCGAACGAGGAGTACATGGTGAACAGCGTGGAGAAGGTCGCTGGCTGGTGTCGCGTTGCAGGCATTCGCCAGCTGACTGTCTACGATCGCGAAGGTAATCGCTCCGGGTGTCATACCTTGAAACCGCTCTTTTTATTTTGTTATTACAGGTGTGCTGGCAAGATGTTCTCTGGAAATACGGAAACGATTACTTCCGCCGTTTCACAAGGAGGATGACGATGAATCTCCTGTAGAATGTGACATACAATATCCTCTCACACCTCCACCTTCGGATGACGCCGACTCGAGGCCTCTTTCGCCGCATTCTGTGTCGACCCTTCCCAAACTCAACGTGACTACCATGCGCTTCCCACCCAAGCCATCCCAACCGAAGCGGAGGGTCAGCGTGCAGAGAGGCGCTATTAAGCGCCGACGTGTCTCTGGCTAGTGCTCACTGCTCGGTTATTCTTGGTGGTCTTGCTAACCTTCCGTCTTTGTTAGGCAATAATCAAAAGGCTGAAGAGCCGCTGTTGACTTTACATATAATATCTTATCAGTCTGGCAAGCCTGCGGTTGCCGCCGCTGCACAGACAATTCTCAACGAAATCCGACAAAGCAAAGTCCACAAATCTGTCACGAGTTCCTCCGCCGTGCCATCCTTGCAGGAGCTGAATGCCGTTTTAGAAGGTGAAATTGCTTCGCAACTTCACACCGACTGTTCCTAACCCAACGCACCACTTAGGCGAACACGGCTTCCCTTCACCGGATCTGATGATTGTCCACAGGAAACCGCCTATTTCGCTGCTGCGGCCCGCAGTAGAACTGAGCGGTTTCCCTCCATGGCAAACGAGACTGACGGAAATTTAGTGAGTAGCAATGTCTTTCTATCCGAGGCTGCATAGCTCACATCCGATCAGCTGGAATCCATACCCTCCAACAACAACAATGTGGTGGAGAAGTCCTATCGAGAAGGGTTCATCCATCCAAGAATCTGAGTTCAGGAGAGCACTGGACGAGTTCGCGAGCGCTGAGATGCGTCAGGGGAAGTAGATTGGATTAATGTACGTGATAATGCGGACGGACTATGGACGTTTCAGCTAGTTTTCTTGAGGTCGCACGAAGTTCTCGGCGCATAACGGGAACGTGAGGGAGATTGGTCCTGGTCTCACCGCTGGCAGACCAGGGCGTCGCGTCGGAGTCCGCTATACTGCTGCACGGCTCGCCCAAACCCATAAGGCCCCAAGGTCTTTGGTGGGGTGCCCGGGAAGACCGTCAGCATGCTAGCGTCTGTCAGCATCTGCAGCCTGGGGTACAACCATAGATGATACTAGGTGGCATAACCCAGCAACTGCGACAGGTCGACAAGTGGCTACATAGGGTACCCCCGCTGCTATCCCCGCAGGGTTGCCCTTTCCTGTAGCTCTCGGTCAAACTTCCGCTCGCTGCTACCTGAGTGTCCAGATATATGCCTCCGCCAGGGATTTATGGATTAGGTCCGACGTGCCAAGGCTATTCTTTGTAGTCACTTCTGCCTCTCCGGATCGCACGAACCCGAAAAGGCATGCGACCCCTGCAGTACCATAGGTTCACCGAGCGGAGTAGCCCTTGGACCTGTAAGTGCGCCATGCACCACCATGCACGACTGCTGCACTGACAAGACTTCGACGACGACATCACGCATGAAGCCGTTCCTCCGTGTTGCAACAGGCCCCCTCCGTATTAGATTTGAAGGTCATAGTTGGTCGCAGCCCTTCGATTGTCGCACCCTTTTCATACTGAGAGGAGCAAGCCAAGGTTCACTGCGAGTCGGAATTGAGCTGGCGCAGCATCAGCCAAAGGTGGTCAAGGCCGAGGAACGCACGCAAGAAGACGAATATCAGCATAAACATAACCATCATCGTCCAGGTCTCGTCGAGGTCGAGAAGATTATAGAGGCTCTGAAAACACCTCAAGCCCGGCGTTCAAAGCGAGAAGCACAGTGACGCTCGTTGGCTGTTCGTCCAGAGATGCGTTTGTTGTACTACACATCCACAGATGGGTTGGTAGGGAGGCAACGGGAAGCAGCGTTGGTAGTTTGGTTCAGGAGCTACTGAAGTGATGTAGCTATGTACTCGAAGAGTCCTAACCAACCAGAGGAGATGCCACGGAGGATCTCCGATTCTACATCGTGCTCTGAGCTTGACGCAACACGAAGTTACCAACCTGCAAATGCAGGTGGTGTCTATTTCAGGCTGCGTGGGCGAAATAAGGGAAGGCACGTGCACGAATCTCATTCGCGTCGCGTCCTCCGCGCTAAGACTCGTCCGGTGGCGGGCGCCCCGTCCAGCAGATACTCCACCGCTCTCGTCTGGAGCTCAGCACTCAGCTTCCTTGCCGATGCCTAAGCTTTGAGTCTGATTTCAGTGGGGCTCAGAGTTCACCAGGTACCGCTACCAGTGGAGGAATGGCAGTTCAGGACCTAGTGGGGTTATACGAATCCCGGTCGAAAGTCCTCTCAACCTCCTCCTCCCTGAATCCTAACGATGCGACAGTGCAGAAGACGCTTCGGAGCCCTGCGGAGCCTAGGATACTGCCATCACCCTCAGACCATGGTCTAACAGGCGTTCCGACCTCTTCCTCGACCAAGTTCGTCGCCCATCCTCTCTTGCGCCGTCGCGAGCCAAGTTCTGCAGACCAAGAGGATGATCTCGTCCTAACGAATCCCACTACCCACTCGTACTCCTCTACGACTTCCAACGGGCCCAATATCGAAACTTCTCATGCTGTGGCAGATGCGGACGTTGCCGACGCGCTTCTTCCGGCTTCAGGACATAGAGACGAAGGTTACGCTCGGAGTACTCCATCAACGTTCCTCCCCGCTTGGAATGAGAGAGGGGGGCATGGTATACGCGCTAGCGATGCTATCGAGTTGAAGCCATTACTTGCAGGATCAACTGGACTATCGCGGAGCATACCGCATCCGAGCTCGCACTACGGGCATGATACCCTTGGGAAAAGCGTCGACGTCTCGTCCACGATGTCCAAGCCCTACCTCTCATCCAGCTCTACTACCACCCTCGTACCACCCTCGAACGGCATAGGTCCCCATACCCCAATACCACTTTCTCAAGTTTTGGCCCGGAATGCCTCACCTGTGTCGCTTCCAAAGTTAGACGCATATCTTTCGTCATCGTTTATAGCGTCTTTCCCCGATTTTCGTACTGCAAATTCTAGCATGGGGAAAGGGAAAGGCAAGGATCCAGATATCGCGATGTTCCCGCCCATGGAACGTTTGAACGGGACCAGCCTGGTGGATCTGGAGAACAATGCGAAGATACCCCCTACGTGGAGAAATAGACAGAGCATATTCTCTTCTATGCTTAATGTTGCTCTTGGTATCACGGTATGTTCGCCGGTAGATCGCGACGCCGGAAAACTAATTGCTTGATGTAGGGCTCGAGTGCAATTGCATCCTTCTATAGCGTGCAAGGCCTGGTCGATACCCTGCAAATTTTCGCACTCATCTTGAGCACAGTGTGTAAGTTATCCCAGGAATCGGTATCCCATCCGTCGCCTGACACTGCGCAGTTTCACACGGGGTCAAACAGGAGGACCGCTGGAGGACTTTGTTCTTGCAGACCATGTAAGCGTGTTCTTTTCTCTGCAGCAAGTACATGTTTTGATGAAGTCACAGCCCGAACGTGCTTGCTCTGAACTTGGCCTCTTCGATTGTCCAATCACTTATATTGCTTGTTGTGCTCATGATCGTCGCTGGGATTCTGCTGTACTTCTTCTTCAGGATGACCCGCGCTTGCTGCTCAGTCGTCGCCCCCGAGGGCTTGCAGCCGACTCAATATCTGAAGCATTCGTGGGCTGTTGTCATCGTCACCTTCGTCCTGACGGTTCTATACTTGCCATTAAGTACCATGGCGGTTCATGTCCTTCTCTGGTCCGACGATCTCTGGGTCGTCCCTAATCCATACATCAATGCTACTACGTCCCCTCCTACAGTAATGCCGTTGGGCCCTCCGGACGAATACCGTGGCCCTCTGGACTTCTGTTACACCACAACCATGCTGCGGAATGAGATCAACTATGCGCCAATAATTGTGATTCTCGCAATCATATGCTTCCTAGGGGTAAGCCGCTCGTTTTGGTCTGTGACAAGTTCTCTGACAATCGCTAGTTGACGATTTGGTTTCCGATACATCTTCACGCGACCATTCGCCAGGTTACGCCCAATGTAGACCGCTTCACGGAGCTGGGTGCACCCCGCAGCAATAGCGACATGGACCGTGAATATCAACGTTTGCTGAATCGCGATCAAAACCCGCTGAGCTTCCTGTATAACGGTGTGTGATCGTGCAATACCTTTTTTTAGATGGCGGAGCTTACCACATTGTACGCCCAGGGTTCCGAAGAGGCTGGGCGACGTACGAATCAGTATATCTATTTGCCAAGTTGACCGCTCTACTTCTGACAGCTGTCATTGATCCTGACAATTGTCTTTTTCGGACGGCGGCGAGAGAGAAGGTCGCTGTCGCTCGTCAGATCATGCTGCTCATTGCTATGCTCATTTTCTTCGCCTTGCAATGTATCTACGCGCCGTTCTTGGATCCCGTCAACAATGCGAGCGAGTGGACTTCACGCCTCAACTATGTCTTAACATCTGCTGTTTCTCTTGCTGTCGCTCTCAATATACCCGGACAGGCTATCTTCAATGGCCCGGTGCTTTACGTGTGAGTTCATGACGCCTTCATCGCCGTCACGATTTCTCTGACTGTCCATGTCGTAGAATTTATATCGCAACATATGGCCTCAGTTTCTGTAAGCAGCGCCAGCACACAAGCCATGATCACGGGCTCACCAGGATACACAGACTTTATTCTCATCAATATGAGCATCGCGCGTCGTTACGTCAAGAGTAAGTGGCTTAAACATGTGCCGATAATTTGCTGACAGGAGAGACCAGAGTTGGCACGTAGGATCGACTTCAGTATGTAAGATAGTCCCTTCTCTTCTATTGTCACTCATCTTCCCGTCCAGGCATCGACGTCTTCTCACCGCGGTAGGAATGATATGCCATTGCCCTGGAGTCCTGTTCATAACACTACTCACAGTTTGGATCTATCTCCAACATCACCACACGCCAAGCGCCGCATTTGGCAGGAAGCGATTTCGACACTGCTCCTCACAGACGAAGATTGTAAGATACCCCAGCAGCAGAAGATGGAATATAAGCAAGCTCGCGACGGGGAATATCCACCATATCTCTTAAGTTTTGCAGGGAGCCCTGGGGAGAGGCACGTCGAGAACCTGAAGGTTCGTGTCGTCTTCTCCGCAACATAGAAACATCGAACTTGTCTCACTGGCAATGCATAGATTCTTCGTGAGGTGGGCTCTGGTGCCTACGCGAAGGCTGTCGCTCTCGTTTCCGGGCCGGACTACGAATGGTTCGGATATCTTGAGCAGACTATACAGCAGCACTTCATCGGCCCAGACTCATATTTCAGACCTCATGGCGCCGCCCCGCGTCACTGTACCAAGTTCTTCGGAAACGCTTGGTGGATTCCCTTCCCGCCCACGCTAGTGCGTTACATGATATGGCTGTCCTTGATCTATTTAACACCATCGAAGGTCATTCGCTATGATGATGGTCCTGAGCTCGTCCTCGACGAGGTGCGCGATCTTCAGGACTACCTCCAGCAAAATTCAAGCGAGGAGATCCTACGGAAGAGGCAAGTCCGGATGGCATTGCGTGCACTGGACGGGCAGATTGTCCGATGGCCTTACGATCACATCGAAGTCAGTTCTCCCTTGCCTATATGAAGGACCCCACTTAGTCTAATCTCTTGCTTGCAGTACGTCGGAGACCGCGAGAAATTCTGTTGTTGCGGCAGGCGTTATGCCGCAAAAACCTCAGTGCACTATCAGTCTTGCGTGTTCAGGATCAAGCGGCGCGGTCATGTCCTGTGGGAAGGCGTCGACCTGGGAAGCGGCTTCGACGTCGAGCTTACCTACGCGAAGCACGTCCAAGTCGGTGGAGACGTCATCGGCCTCACTGACGACTACGAGCTCACTCAGCCGCTGGCGCACTTCTTGGCTCTGAATGAGCACCTCATACCAAGCCGGCTAGCTCATATCGAAGCGGTCCTGCACAACTATCGGCGCCACTATGTGAAGGAGTTCGAATGGAAGAGGCACACCCTTTCATATCGCTTCCTCACCGCTGTATATGACCAGCCGCGTGAACCACGCGGAGTGTCCGAAAGCGCGATGGAAATCGAACGCGATCCACGGGTGCGCAAGCTTATGGCCAGCAACGTGAACATCTTCGAGATCACATACGACCGCTTCTGTGCCGTGACAAAGTCCGAATTGGCGACCTGGTGGTACATCTTCTGGGTATGTGAGCCTATAGAACCCGCCGGCGAGGAGTTGACCCTTGTCCTAGGACGACCTATGGCGGAGGAACTGGGATGCTATCAGTGGGCTGAACAAGTATGCCACTGACTTCAACCCGCACTACCCTACTTCCATCGCCTACACGCCACTGCCAAGACCAGCACTGGAGAACTTCCTCACACAGCGTGGACTTCTCCATAAGAAGCCCAAATTCGGCGACTTTTTCCATGCTGGTTTCTTGAACAAGGTATACCTCCGTATGAATGACATCGTCTTTCATGGGTCGGGCGAGGTGGGAAGATATGCAGTGCAGGCCTTCATACATGCCGCTGACCTGTGCCTTTCGCAGGCCATTATCTTCCACCTTGGAGACGACGCCTCCGAGCTTGACATGGAAGAGGTCGATGTACAGACGCTTCAGCGCCCATCGACGCTGGGCACCGGAGGCGGCACTGATCACGACGACGTTTCCATTCGGGCAAGACCGGCCTACCGGTGGGAAGGCATCTTGGAGGATCCGCTCACGACTCGCAAGCATAAGAGCCATCAACAGCGTTTCCTGTCCAAGTTGGCTGTGTGGTTCGGGCTAAGTCCGCTGTGGCGCACGGGTGAGCCGTCTCAGGGTCTGGCTCTGGATGTTAAGCTTGAGAACGGCAAGTATGTTTTGTTGGAGGATGCGGCGAGCAGTTCCCGGACAAAGGATGCGAAGGTCATGTAGTTACGCTCCTAACGACGTTCACGACTGTCACCAGTGTGGCTCCTAAAGCTAGGAAATGAATTATGCGTAAAATCACTTTAGCGAATTGCGAGCAGTACCACATACCGGTGAAAATGTGGTTCCTCAAGGTTCGTTAGTAATAAGCTGCTTCAGCTCGTCTACCGCCTCGAGGACCTCGGGCCGGTACAAGTTAAGCCATTCGGGTGCCGGACCCTCAGTAGGCACCTTGTCCGGGCCACTTGTGTATGACTTGGGCAGCTTGAGTGCAACACTCCTTTTCCCGACCCGCATCTTGAAGGGCCCCTCCAGAAGCGATCGCAGCGACGCTGAACAGCGTACTCCGCCCTTGCTACCATAGGTGACGAGCATCACGGGCTTTTCTCGCCATTCCCAGTACAAGTGGTCGAAAGTGTTCTTCAGTTCGCCGGGATACGACCCGTTATATTCCGACGAGAGCACCACAAAGCCGCTACACGAGGTGACGAGATTGGCGAAGTCGCGTACCGCGGGATTGGGATGCTTTGAAGGGTCTCGGATGTCGGATGGGACATGTGAGCCGTCCACGATAGGTCCTAGTGGGAGCGGAGGCTTTCTCGGGTCGACAAACACCACGTCGAACTTGCGAGCGTTGATATCACTGGCGGTTTTGTTCTCGTTGAGTCCGTGGCGAAGGATGGGGCTGAGCCAAGACGCGATGCCGATTCCGTTGCCCGGTCTGCGAAGGCTGCCTAGAAGGAGTGCGACTTTGGTCATGGCTTCAAGACCTTAGGAGTATGCAAGGAACATCGGTGGGAGGCGTTGAATCGGCTCTATAAAGCTCATAAAGATGAGCAAACGTCGAAGGGCCATGTCGCCATCCGCGGATTCGCGCAGCAAGGTGACCGAGCTTACAAGCTAAGGCTATGACGGATCAGAAGTCTCTCACGGATTGACTCAGCAGTCAGTGAGGTAGGCGATACTTCAAGAGGATATGATAGATGATCTTCCGCCTAAATAATGGGCGCGATGGGAGAGGACGGGTAGCCAGGTCAAGGGGCAATAGGGCGCGTACGCGCTCGAGGTGGCTGAATATAGATTTCTTGCGGTCACGGTACCGCATACAGCACATTCCCTCGCGCGCGTTTTCTCTTCTCCGCTTTTATATCTTCTCCTTCACCCTCTGGCTCTGTGCTTGAAACATGCCTCGGAGACCCCGCCCTGCAACTAGGAACCCTCCCAAGCATAGCTTGACTGTAGCCGAGCAGTTGAAGCCATCTGCGGCTAGGTCTGTCCGCGGAGATAGAGAAGAACAGGACGTCTCCGAATCCGAAAGCTCCAGCTCTTATTCTGAAGTGCTAGAGTCTGTTGAAGAGGAGCTAGGTGATAGCGGCGTTGGAACGGATGACGAACAGGAGAATCTCGACGAAGTAGGGGTGGAACCAGACGCTCCTCGTGTTGCGCAATGGGTAGATGAGGAAGAACTAGACGAGCTCTCAGACTCGGCGTCAGGAAGTGAAGAAGAGGAAGAGGAGGAGGTCGACAATGCCCGCCTAGTATGTTCATCTACCCCCGCTCACGACGAATTGTCTCAATGGAATCCTTTAGGAAGCTGATTTGAGGGCGTTGCCCTTCGGTGCCCTTCGAAAGGCGCAGAAAGCATTAGCCAAGGCGCATGCAGGCTCGGAGACTGAGGATGAAGCATCTGATGTTGAATCAGGACCAGGACATGAGACAGAATCTACCGCTCCTGCACCTCGTCTAGACAAGGGCAAGGGACGAGAGCAAGCTCCGGAGAAGGAGATCCCAAAGAGAAAAAACAAACACGCGTGAGTAACTGACTTGTTGCACTCGTCTATTTACGGGCTTTGACGTCGTGTTCCAGCCCTATGGAGATGTCGTCAAAGAGACCAGTACCACGAATGAGGTTTGTGGATGAGCACAAAGTGGTACGTATCGCATAACATCATTAAGTCAATGTATTTTATATGTTGACTGCTACATCAGGTTCCTCGCGATCCCCGTTTCTTGCCTATCACCGGGGAGTTCGACCGTAAACGATTTCATACTCAATACGGTTTTCTCGCCGAAATGCACGAGGAGGAGTTGAAGACCCTGAAGGAGAACCTGAAACGCGCGCGCAAGCTATTAGCCAATTCCCCACGGAACCTACGGGAGGAGCGGCAGGCAGAGGTGGAACGGCTGGAACGTGCTGTGAAGCGTGCGGAGAGTCTTGTGAACAAGGATCGACAAGAGAAGGTCCAACTCGAGGCGCTGAGTAAAGCGGCGAAGGAAGAACGGGAGAAACGTAAGCAAGGAAAGAAGGCGTGGTACATGAAGAATGGTCAGTTCCATTATAGCAGAGGTGATAGCGATGGCTGACCTGTCGCGCGTGCACAGCGGACAAGAAGGCCCTGTTGCTTCGCGCCAAGTACGATGCCCTTGCAGCGACGGGCGGTCGTGGTGCTGTGCGCAAGGCTATTGAGAAGAAGCAAAAGAAGATTAGTCAGAAGGAGAAGAAGAGGAAACCGAATGTGGGGGGAACGCCGCCAAGGGTGAGTGGTGAAGCAGGACAGTCTCGCAAGCGTCCGCATGGCGGAGAAGGTGGTCCAAGGAAGCGTTCGCGAGCTTCATGATCTCACGTATCCTCCGTGAATACAGAGAGGAGTACTCCTGTACCATATATTGTACCTTGCCCTCTATTGCATCGAGTATTCGTCGTCTGCAACGCACATGTGCGCAAGACGACGCACGCCATTGGCCGTGAGCCGCAGCTGGCCAGGTGCCACCCCCACATCCCAGTGGCTTGATGAGCGTCTTTTTTCTTTCCATGTGAATGCGAGATTTTGCGGAGTGAGTGCGACCACGACTTGCCCATGTTCCATGTAGTTCCCCTGCTGCTCCAATTTTTTCTCGCGCCGCAGCCTTGATGCTGGCGACGACGGTCGACTCTGACTCGCTCGGCGAACACCCTCCCCACTCGCCAGCATGCCTCAGCAAGACGAGCCCACTTCTTACTTCCAGATGCCCCCTGCCGCGGAGGTTTATGGCTATGTGCACAACCCAGACGGCACCGATAGTGAAGGGGAGGAGCATGACATTTATCGTGGTGGCCGCCGCCCCTCGCCACCTCCAAGGTCGCCGTCGCCGTCGCCGTCCTCCGAAACGTCATCCTCTTCAAGTTCCATCTTTGGCGGCCGGCTCGGAGCTATCTCCGCTGGGGTTGAACATGCTATATCTCGTTGGGCTCGAGCGTGGGCATCCTCGTCGACATTGTCCTCATCGACGTCCAGTTCAGCGTCGGTGATCTCGCTCACGAAATCGCAGACGACGCGCAGGCGCAGGCGCAGGCCGCGAAGCCTCGCTACCATCCACAACGCACGCTCTGAACGTGAGGTTGCTGCTCGCATCAAGGCTCGCGAAGACCTCCGAAATATTCCTCGGGACTTCGTTTTGTATACGCCCACCCCTTCAGATCCGACGGAAAGGATTATCCCTGGTCAGACCAGGAAGCGACCTCCCCCCCGCGAGCCCGTCTTCCGCACGACATCTCTCGAGGAGGTTACCAGCCGCTTAAGTGCGGTATTGAAGGAACGCGGAAGAGCTCGCCGGCTTCGAATGGAGCCTGTCAGTCCTATTGCTTCTCGCCCTTTGTCCCCCCACCATGACTATATGCTCTCGGATGAGTCCGATGTCGCGCGTCCTTCGCCGAGTCTTCCGATGCGTAGCTCAATTCAGGCGAAAGGCAAGCACAAGGTGCCTGCAAGCCGAAGCGCACACAGCTTCCCTGCTGTATCCACGACCAAGAACCAACTCTCCGGCAGGATTACAACTTCACGTGTACCCAAGGCGTGGTGGCTTGATGTGTCCTCGCCCACCTGGGAGGATATGTGCACCATCGGCAAGGTACGTTATATCGATCAGCTACATATTCGTGAGCGTCATATCAACGGCGATATTCAGCTGCTGCACCTACATCCTCTCACCCTTGAGGATATTCTGACGCAAGATCCGCGAGAAAAATTGGAGCTATTTCCCAAGTTGGGATACTACTTCATCTCTTTCCGGGCCATCGAAAGCCAGAAGACCCGACAACGCTTGCGGAATCTACTGAGCACGGATGACGAAGACTTGAACTTCAATGATGAAGGTGTGGTCGGCGAAGTCAACGTATATTTGGTAGTATTTCGGGAGGGTATATGCTCGGTCTGTTATCCTCTTCATTCGCCGTTGGTTTCCACTAAAGTCGTCACATGCAGTTCCATTTCGCGGACATCGCGGAACATGTGGACCGCGTACGAACCAGGATAATGCTGCTAGGAGAAAGCATAAATACCTCTTCCGGTGAGTCCTGCTAACCCCTCCCCCTCTTTCTCCCAGCGACTACGGGAGACTTACACCACGTCAGATTGGATTGCCCATGGTATCTTGGATTCGATCGTCGATTCTTTCTTCCCTTTCTTAGAGGTAATCGAAAAGGAGGTCCTCGACATCGAAAACATCGTCTTTTCCAGCGGTGATCGACCAAACCCAACAGTCAAACAGAAGCCTGCTATTACTCGTGCCGGATCATCTGCATCTGGTCACACTCCGGTACCTGAAGACTGCAGAGCTGTTGTCGTCGATCTGGATGAGAAACACTCGCTTGTTGACGTCGCGAAAGAGTCTATAAAGCCCATGCGAGCGAAACCTCGGTTCTCGATACCCACGAGCCTGCTTCTCCTGATACGTCGGACTATTCGTGCTATTTGCGATGCCATCGCGTCCATCCCCCGTTTCCAACCTATTGACATCCATGCACCCGAATATCGTAACGCTTCGACTACAATCCACCGCGTAGCTCGTACACGGAGACTAGTCACATCCTTGACACGATTCCTGGCTGTCAAGTCCGAGGTTGTAACACAGGTTAAGAAGCGGCTTCTCACCCGAGGAGAGTGGGGTCTTGGCACTGGAACAGAGGATGATCTCGACGTCTTCGTCTATATGGGAGACATTCAAGGTGCGGGTAGATCCATCACGTTCTTTCGTGTGCTTATGCACTTCCCAGATCATATCATCACTCTGCAACAGTCTCTCGCTCACTACGAGCGCATGCTGAACCAATCTCATCCGGCATACCTCTCGCAGATACGGATGTCGGGTGAAAAAGCGAAGTCGAACAGTGACAAGGCTATTGTGAGTCTCACCGTCATATCGCTCGGTGTTGTATGCATACAAACCCTCATCGGTGAGTCTGTCTAATGGTCAGGACACCAGCGCGCTTGCTGATACCATGCGGCATCCAAGGCCTGCTGTCAATGAACTGCGATGTACCCAAGGACCCAATTCCTTCCAATCGCTACGACGCCTTCGCGGCTGTTATCGCTGGCGCTGTCACCATTGTCATTATCTATGGCTTTGTAGTGCGGCGGTGGTGGATCAACGCCAAGCGACGTCGGATGAAGATGCTCTAACTTATGATCTAAGGACTGTCTTCCAAATGCGCCTCGACATCATCGCTATGCGTCCTGCCTTGCATCACCTTTCACATATACCTTGGCCATAGACGCTGTAGACCTCGCTTTCGCTTTGTGTTGGTATATTGGTAGTAATGGAACGCTTCGTAGTGTCGTCCGACCCGACGAGGACTGAGTACTGAACACTGGAGGATAGCTGACAAGGAAGAATCGGACTGTTGTAAGGAAGATTTGTCTGCCAGGCATGCTGTTGACATACAATACTTGTAAGTCACGGATGATCTGTCGACCTGACATTAAAGTCGCGCACCAAAGCAAAAAGTCTAATGAGAGCTCCGAATAGGACGACCTGGGTTGCGACATACAATCACTTTGTCAACATTTCAGACATGCCTCCGCAGACTCGGGAACGTAAAGAAAAGCTATCTACGCGAAGGCAAACTCGGCGGGCGGCTATGCTACATATATTACAAGCGAGGGAGAAGTGGGAAAACGACTGGTATCCATTCATAACATAGATGCAGGTATACATCGCATACAGTCTCCCCTATATATAGTGCGAACTTCAGCGAAGGCATGCGTTCCTGCATAGGTGCCAATAGACGAGCAGAGAGCATTATGGGTTTCGGCGACCCAGCTTCATGTGGATTCATGCGAGTCCCGCTTCTTGTCGCACAGCGCGACAACGCGCCTCGATTCTTCCAACGCTGCGAGAACTGTCGCGCACACTCGATCAGCAAGAGCAGGTCATAGGATGAGCGACGGGGTAGAAACCGACCTTTCGCCAGAAACTCTTGCTGCTTCTGCTCGATCTGCTCGGTGCTAGCGAGGATCTTGTGCTCCTGCGCGCGCACGGCCTGCTGGTCGCGGTGCAGCTTCTCGGTCTCGATCCGGACGCGCTCTTGCGACTCCTCGACTTTCATGCACAGGTCCCGCATCGTCTCGATCTCGCACCGATACGCGAGGCGCAGCTTCTCCAGCTCCTCGCCTACGCGCATGAGGTTCAGCGTTCCGGTGGACGATAAAACACATCCAGAGGGTTTACGCACTTAGAGCTTCAGCCTCGTTCGTGGTCTTGACATACTTCGACATCTGCTCCGACCAATCCCGATCCATGGCCCAGGCAACGGACTTCGTCTGGCTCGCGACGCTCAGCCGGCTCATGCTGTCCCGTTTCTTGAGGCTACTGCGTCTGCGCACGATCGGACGTTGTTCGTGACCCTGGTCCTCCGGCCGTTCGTGTATCGTCGGAAGACCGTTGGGAGGAGAAGATGCTTTAGGAGGGGTGCTGGACGCGGACTGGTTTGGTGAAGGTGACGATAGAGGCACCGGGCTGGCGGAAACGGGGAGGTCAAGCACTTGCTGAACGGGAGACTCCTTCTCGGAGGGATCGGACGAGACCGCGGACGGTGTGGAGGTCGCGCCTCGCGGGCGGTAAGGAATGGGCAGAGGGTCCGGAGAGCGCACGTTCGGCCGCACGCCATGGTAGGCTCGCAGGTGCTCAGAAGACTTGCGTCCTTCGGAGATGCGTGGTGCAACAGGGTAGTAGCCGGCAGCGCCAGGCAAGGACCCTTGCCGTCCATGCGTACGCGCTACAGGCGGAATGCGTGCTGGCCTTGGCTCTTGCATGGGCGGCAGCGCAGAAGAGTGGGTGTAGGTGACGGTCTGGGCCGAGGGAGCAGCAGCGCGCCTGACCATGCGCTCAGGAGTTGCTCCCCTGGGAGGTCCCGGCCGACTAGTGGAAGGTGCACGACGTACCGAGGCATGTGGAGGCGGTGGCCCATACGCGTGCGCCTGCGTGCTGCTCTGGGCCTGGTGCGCGATGCACTCCCGGCACTCCCTGCAATACGGCACGGCCGTTCGCTCCGCGGTCGCCTTCGCCATCTCCGGATACTGCATCCTGAACCACCGCTCCATCTCCTTCAGCCTAAAATCCGGCGGGGCGTGGATCGTCTGGAACATGACGCGCGGTGCGGGCTTGTCCTTCGGTAGAGCGGCGCGCCCTAGACGCGTGCACTTGCGAATCATGCGGTCCTTGAGGTGCCGAATCTCGACTATGCGCTCCCAGTTCGTCGACCTGTCCTTTGCCAGCTCTGCGGCCTCGGCCTCGAGCAGATGGCTGTAGATGGATGCAGTGCGGGGCGGCAGGAGGACCTACGGTGCAAATCGGTCTCGATTGGCACATATCAAGGCAAGATGCAAGGGGACTCGTACCCGCAGCTCGTTTGGGGTATCTGTGCATTGTATGTAACGCCAGCCAGTCTTGGATGTGCCATCCGGGACCTCGAGCTGGCCCCGCACCGGGCTCGGCTGGTAGTAGTTGAGCCGCGGGTTGGAGGGCCTGGCGGCGGAGGCAGACATGACTGGCAGAGGCTGGTCGCTCTAGACGTCTGCTAGAAGCGAGTCTGCAGTGGAGAAGACGACGGGGGAGGACAAAAGGACTGGTGGAAGGGACGGGAGGGCCTGCGAAAATATAAGCGAGGCACGACTCTGATCCATGGAGGGCGAGAGATTCTGGTGCGGTGATCTGGTATCAACCGCGCCGAGGGCAACTTTGCCCCGTGCGGATTGTGCCTCAGCTGGCGTAGATGGGTCCGATCCTGTACCTTCAATCCTGCGCGCGGCGACCAGCAGCGACTCACGCGAGGTCGACGATGAAGGCAAGTGTAGCTCAAGGGGGCGAAAGACACCGCTTCGGGCGAGCGTCCATCAGCTTCCCCACTCACACAGCGATGTCCATCTCGTCCCGGCAGCGCCTCCACCGTAATTTAGGCTCTCAGACAGCGGTCCTCAACGCTCAGCCTTGGAGAAGGATGCCACCAGGCTTCAGGACGGCGACATGGCAGTACACGACCTCGAGCACTGGACATGGCCGCGGGTCGCCGCCACCGGTCAGACGCCGCGTGTTTGGACACGACGCACCCTCGTATTTACATTGTATCTCGGGTACCCATCCGCCTCGTGGGCACGCAGCGCGGCACCAGCATCGCTCGCAAAGGCACATGTCTAGCGAATGCGTTCTGCGGACGAGTTCGATCTAGAGATCTGACCTCAGCTGGGTTTCGGCTGCAACGAGTGCAAAAAAAACCAATGTTCGACCCCAGTTGCACAAACACATGTTATGTCTGGATGCGGAGATTGCCTATATGTGGCAATTCTGACCTCCGGTAACGCGTGGGCCGGAATTCCCACCACCGGGAGTAAGACCCCTTGCCGGCGTCTACAGCTCTCCTCCACCCGCTCTCCTCTCGCCATCTTCTTCCGCTCGTCCCTTGCGGGTCGGCCTCCGACCCAAGATTTGGTTCTCGTTCTCTCGTGTTCGGTCTTTACCCCCCATGTCCTCCGCTTTGGCTCGCTATGAATCCTTCCTGGTCGCCCATGTCTCCACCATCTCCAGTCTCGAGTCCTCCTTGAGGTCCATTACGTGGATTCTGCCAGGAAGGTTCAAGGATGCCGAACTCGCCTCGGAAGCTCGTCAGTACCATGTCACCGCTCTCGACTTGACCAGTCGTTCATCATAGCTGTATATATAGTCTCGGCAATATTGAATGTCATGAGCATGTATCACGATACCCTTCTTGCCAGAGTGGCCCAGACCGATCCCAAGTACAAGCCGCTGATCCCTTCCTCCGCTCATACGCGATACACCAGAGCGTGGTGTGAGAAGGATGCGCGGTACAAGTGGGCTGCGCGAGCGCTCGAGCTCATCCGCTTCACGGAGCTGCTTGTCGAAATGGGCCTCCGCAGGAAGGTTTCTCGCAAGACTCGCTGGAGAGGCATCGTCGTGCTCGAGGTCATCAAGTGCGTGGTGTCGCGTTCTGGTTAGATGTGGCATGACCGAACCATTTCTTTAGAGCGCTACTACGTCTGGTTTTGCTTCGCATCACACGACGCCCCTTGCTATCTCCTCCCATCCCTGAGCGCGAATTCGATCCAGACAACGTCCCTGCTGGCTCGGATACATCCTCGCCCACTTTGGCGCCTTCTTCGCCGCCATCATCTATACCATCGACGCCGGACCACCTCAAGAACAACCATGTTCCCCTCCCGCCTCATCCTCTGCTGACTCCCCCTCCACCTGCGCATTCACCTGTACCGGTTGAGGAGTACCTTCTTCCGAAGGCTCTGACAACTGCATCCGTGAAAGCCCCTACTTCCCTTGTGAAGCCGCTTTCGAGTCCCAAAGAATGGCTGTCGGAGATTATCTACCATATGCGACCCCTCGTCTACGGTATGTGCAGCCCTCATGTTGAGCATCTAGCGGCGATTCGCTCAATCCCATCTAGCTATCATGCTGTCATCAGGCCGGAAGGACACCAGGCCGCTCATGACGGCTTTGGCTATGGAACTGCTCGCACTCAATCTCCGCCGCGTGCCTGCGCAATCGGCGGCTCTGGAGCGCTCAGAGTATGCTCGAAGAGATCGTGACATAGTGTGGTACCTCCTGAGAGGATCGATCTGGGAGAATTGGACCCGGTATGTGACCGTTCACTCAAGCTCCCTCGTTATCTCCGCCTCACCCTGTGATCTCAGGCCGAAGTTGGAGAGTTTCGCGAACAAGACTTCCCACACCCCGTTGATTGGTGTCTTCAGCGCGTTGGTGAAGGACTGGATACCACTGATCGACGAGTATTATTATTGTGCGTCCCTTCGTCTAGCCGTTCATCCCCGCTCGTACTGACTGCGCTGTGGACAGACACGGCTCCTTAGTTCTAGGGTTCACGCATCCTGATATCCCAGTCTTGTGTTGGTACAGATATATACTTGTGGTATCAAGATCAATGCTGTGATTTTCTGCTGGATTATCCGATCTTCCGCTCAATGACCTTGCAGGTAGGCTTGTCTACAGACTTGCTCCGCGTTCAAGTGTTGCTTTGACCTGAATGATGACGTGAGGTTCTCAACAGCTCACAATCTGCAGCAGGGATTACTATCACATCCTCCACATTGGGCGAAAATCAGCGGAGACGTTACTGATCTCCGCCTGTTCCCCGCCAACTGGGGCCCTTCGGCGCACTCTGGTAAGTGCCTCCTCCGGAGAGAAATTGACCTGCTAGCTCGATCTTTCGTGCAAGCATGGGCTACAACCACAAGGATTCCGACAATGGAATCCTGAGTTGCGTGAAGCTCACGGCCTCCACCAAGCTAGCATTGACCACAGCGCCAGCCCAGTGGGGTCAATGGTTTCTAGTTTCCTGCGAATGGTCAGTGTGTACCTTCGCCCAGCCTCCGTATGCAAGTCTCGGCCCGACTGGGTTGTCAAGGTCGCCCACCACCATGAGGCAAGGACAACGCCTTCAGCACCACAAGGCCCCATACCTGCAGTATTCTTCATGTCTCATGTCTTGCAACCGGTATCCATCGACCGGTGTGCCGTCGACGCCCGCGATGAAGCCAAAGCGCACATTCTCGGCCCTCTCGGCCCTTTTTCTCCCCGCTTACGCCCTGGTTCGAGGGCATCATCATCGTCCTCTTTTCTTTCTCAATATACAGCCTATGCGATTGAGGGGACATCAGTAAGTTGGGTGTGAGACGGAGCTGGACTGACATCAGGGAAGTCTTCATGGTTGTGCGGCACATCAATCAGGGTGCCCATGCAGGGACATACTTCCTACATGCCGCAAGACTGTGGATGCTCCCGTGGAATTCGAGTCGGGCGGTCGCCTCTAACGTGTGCAATGTCTAAGTAGGTATGGCCGAATGGAGGTGATAGAAGGTCACGCAGCCTATGCAGATCGTATACAGGGACCTGTGATCGCAAGGTCTGCACACCAACATGACTGCTGCCAGCGCGACATCCACTTCGGATAAAAGTCAAAGGAACATCGGAAACGAGCGCACAGGAGCGGCGGCATGGCCTACCGTGCCTGGGATTTGCATATATGCGGTGAGAGTGACAGCAGTGAGAGGAATTGATACATACTCGAGCCTGTATAATCTCTTGCTGTACGTTCCTCACTGGGTAAGCAGTTCATGCATCAGTATTGCCTCCTACTAGACCCGCCGCAGGATGACCGAGCTGCCCAATGTACACAGATTGGAGGAGGATAGAATCAGCCCCCAAGATGGTCCAACACTTGAGAAGACACTTACAGATGGAGATCCAAGAGATGTTGGGTTTGGTCGTGTAACAGGCAATGAGAGCAGGTTCAAGTCATCGACCGTCTGTCCACTGCTAGTACTAGTCAGCAGTACTAGTTCCCATCTTGCAAACACTCGGTGAGCGCTTAGTTTCTGCATATTCATCTTGAGTATCAGAAGGAAATTTTATCAAAGACAAGGTGGAAGAAAAAGGCCTGGAGTGAGGGCAGCATCTTGTGGGCTTGTCATGTCGCCATGGATGTGAACTATGTGAAGATTGCGAAGAGGATGTCCACTTACTTCCATACTGGGCTGCACCACCACAACAGCAAAGACTCAGTGATTTCGAGCGCTCAGCGGAGAACGGTTCATCCTAGAGATGGGCATAGGAAGGATCGTGACAGTCGTCGGTCCCAGAAGGCTAATTCAGTCATACACATCGGCAAAGGACGCCGAGGCAGCGGAGAGAGCGCCGCAATATATATTGTAAAAGAGTACAGGCACAAGACTGACACGACAGTGAACCGCACCATGAAAACGCATACACGGAACACGATACGCTATATGCGATCGCTCTCGCCATACTCACGATCAGAAACCCGTTACATGAGACGGCGTACTGTATGGCATTGCATCAAAGAGATTGCAAGCCAATCTACTCAGTAACGCCGATCATCATAGCGGCCGCGGTCGTGATTACGGCTATAATCACCCCGATCGTAATCGCCGCGACCACCGTAACCACCACGCTCATAGTCCCTACCGCCGCGGTAGTCATCTTCATAGCGGGGGCGGCGGCGATGGTCGTCGTACCCGCGTTGATAGCGGCTATCGTAGGGGCGAGGATCGTAAGGACGTTCGTCTACGGAGCAGGGTCAGAACGTCAAAGGAGAGTGCCAAAAGAACACCAACGTTCGTTCCGTTTGGGCGGACCGTAGTAACGGCCTGGGGTAGGTGTCCTGGCACGAGCACGCCGTGCCTGATGACGAATTGTCAGAGCGACAGTCAGGACGTGGCTAGCGAGATGCCTACCTTTTGCACTGAGATGACCTTGCCCATAAGTTCAGCTCCATTCATTGCGGTGATGGCAGCATCCGCCTCTTCAACACTCTCCATTGTGACGAATCCAAATCCGCGCGACTCGCGTGAATGAGGATCATACATCACCTGAGCCTTCTTGACCTGTGTCTGCCAGTTTAGTGAGCCGTATGGTTCAGAACGGAATGTCACCTACCCTGCCAACTTTGGCGAAGGCTTGTTCAAGGTCACGCGTATCGACCTTATGGCTCAATCCAGAGACGTGCAGGTTATTACCCGGGTTATTACCGCCATCGTCACTATTATTTCAAATCCATCAACAGAAGGGAAAAAGATATAAGAAGACCCTACGCACTTATCAGCGTTCCTGCCAGGGCTGCGGCTCCTGCTAGAGCGGCGCGGAGGCTCAGGTCCTCGAGGGGAGCGCGCACCATTGTTCCAGGACTGCTCGTCCTGAGGAGCGCCGTTTGAGATAGTGCTGTCATTGGTAGGGATGCTAATCCCGCCCCCGTTGGTCGGAGGGGCCATGTCTTGGTTTTGCCAGGCTGAGGACGAGAACGGGCGAAAGGAAGAGGGTGAAAATACAGTTAGGTCGTGTTATTGGACGTCGTGGACTGGATGCTGGGAGACCGGCGACGCAAAAGAACAGCAGGCACACCACCAGAAGAGAAGAACTGCCGATACGCGTGCGAAACGGATAACATTGGCAAAAGTGACGGCGAAGCCGAAACGGGAGCGTCGACGTGGACAGACACTGACTGCGACGGTGCTCGCCGGAGAGTAAGGCCTTCAGCCAACGGGCAACAAGCCATAGTCAATGAAAAGAAAAGGTGAGAACAGCGCCGATACTGAGGTTGTTGTCAGTGGCAAGAAGAGTTATGGCGGTGCGCCCAGCTGGCATGTTGGATTGCAACTGTGGGGGGGAAGTGGGGGGCGGAGAACATCGCTCGAGAACATAGGTAACAGTGCAGGAGTCGTAGTCGTCGTCGTCGGCGCGGCTGATGCTGAAGACGTACCGTCATCCATCTTTGCAAAGTTGTGGCGGATGGGATGGGTTTTGAAGGCAGACAGTAATGGAGAGAGGTGGGAGAGAACCCGACCGTGCCACCCACTTGTTTTAAGACGCCCCGCAAGCCAAACACGACCACACTGAGTCCGGCGTTCCACCCAGCTCGCTTTTCTGCACGTCCGTCGTCGTCTTCAGCTGGAAAGGGTGTCCTGGAGGGTATTTACGGCAGTGATACCATAGGCGTGCTGCATATATTTGACTGAATGAGTGCGGCGGGGGTGACGTCGACGAGAGATAACACGGAGCGAGTACGAGTCGGACTGAACCGGCTGGTGTGATGGAATGAGCCTCGGCTGAGTCGCGGCAGGTCGTGCCCTACCGTCACTCGACACCCCGCTCGCCTTTTCTTCACCACCAACATCCTCGAAAGCACAGTCGGCCGCCATCGTCTCCTTCCCAGCTCTCCACCATGATCCGCGCTCAGGTCGTCTCCACCATTCTCCGTGCTCGTCCCGCTGCGACCCGTGTCGCCCCAGCCTTTGCCCGCGCGTCCTCTAGCGCACACGGCCAGGAGACGTTCGAGTCCTTCACACAGCGTTACGTCAACTTCTTCCAGTCTGCCCAGGATCTGTTCGAGGTTCAGCGCGGCCTCAACAACTGCTTTGCGCATGACCTCGTTCCCGCGCCTTCAGTCATTGAGGCCGCCGTTCGTGCTGCTCGTCGCGTCAACGACTACGCGACCGCCGTCAGGATCTTCGAGGGCATCAAAGAGAAGGTGGAGAATAAGCAGCAGTACCAGGCGTACCTTGACGAGCTCAAGCCTCTCCGGGAGGAGCTCGGTAAGCCTCTGTCTTGCATTGTGTGCCTCAAGAATCGTGCCCCTAAACAGCGGTTGACGGACAGGAATCAGCATCAGGGAAGAGCTCTACACTTCGTGAAGTCAATGTTCGACTTCAGTAGAGTACGTTTCCGGCCTGGTGTTACTTCGTAGCACAGCTCTGACATAGGGGTTTGCAACAGTGTATACAAAAAACAATCATACTTAATAATCCTTCTGGATATGTTTGACATTCCTCTCGCATGCGCTTGAGGACCTTCACGATAGGCTCGAACCGGGAGCAGCTGCCGTACATCATACAGGAGTGGAAGTCCACATTATGGCCGAGTGCTTAAGCGTGGGCGGCCATTGACCTGAGCCCGTGCAGTCCGTGTCCTTCCAACTCATCAAATGCAGAGAAGAAGCTTCATCAGAGAATGTTCTGAGGTGCTTGAGAAAATCGGTTGGACATTGCGTGCAGCGTAATGACGAGTATTAGCACAGTACCGAGTCATGTATGCTCCTGGTTGACGTGGAACCTATACCCCCCTACGACTCATGCTAGCGGAAAACAAGGTATGAAGATGTTACAGAGTATCTTTGGCAGGATATGCGAACGAATAAGGAGCAATAAAGAAACCATGCTTGTATATGTCTGCAGAGGAGATCAACGCTGCTGGGAGTCCTTCCGCTCGTATTGCAGTATTTTCCATGCGAACGAAAGTGAGATTGTCGATATAGAGACCGTGACGTTGGGCTCGGCTGAGAGCGAATGAATGCGAACTGCCTATGTAATGGAGCGAAATGTTTGCAAATGCTGGGAGAGTTGCTAATCTTGAGATATGCTTGGAGATATTCCCATAGTTCGATGTAAGGGGGCTGGATGGCCTAGTAACCGTAGTATGCACGCTACCTCTATGTCAGCAGAGCCAGCATAGACGGCGACATGGAGCTGTTACCATTCTATCACTGCAAATAACTCAGTCATAGCGGTCTCGGTGACATAGAAGAACACGCACAACAGCCAGATGACCTTGGAACCGGTTTTGCAACCGCGAAGGGTCACTATATGGCCCCGAATAGAGTCGTATAGGAGGGCACGCTGATCCTTGTCGGCCTAATATCTCCTAAGCATGAGAATAAATAACGATAAGTCCCGCTCACATTCGGCAGGACACTCGCGATGAGCTGGCTGCCCGTCACAGAAAGAGCGAGGTCGACGATCATTGCGCGTCTCGCGCTTGTCGGGCGGTAACATTCGGTGAGTCCACGGTGCAAGAAGCAGGGACCGACGGCGCACACCTTTTCGCCGGTTCGCACATTCTCCTGATGATCCTGTCCAAAGTGTCTTTGCCGCCCTCTTTGAGCGCTTTCATGATTGACTTGATGCCCTGCTCGTTCGTCGCGTACTCCAACAGCCCTGCGAGAAGATGGCCAAGTGCCATCTCGCGATGCTTGTGAGAACCATGTTCGAGGACTGCGTGATTGTCTACCAGCCGTTCGGTTGAATATATGCGAGCTCACTCACTGTGCTGGATGCAGTACGATCCCCACTGATTCTTGGCAACCTCGCCGAAGATAGTCGGACCTTGGTTCAATAGCTCGTCAACGATGCCGTCCTTCGCAGATTCTTCAAGATTCTCGAATGCATGCTGAGTAATATGATAAGTGCGGCGGCGTGGGTGTCGAAGACTGATGCGTGAGGAGGCAGCTTACTTGGACAACCAAAGAACCCGTCTCATGACAAGCTAGAGATGCCCATTGACCTTTCAAAGACTTGTTGACGCTTGACAGAGGAGGCGGTCAGGTTGACCTAAATGCGACTCGCTCTTACTCACTAAGCGAAAATGGGAGGTGCAGGAGGAGTCCAGGTGAGTTCCATGATCTGCGCGGTCCTCAGCATAACTATCTATGCTGAGCGTACTTGGCCCTACTTTGCTCCAGACATGTGAAGCGTGTTTGTTGACGAGTGTCTGCGCCGGATCTCCAAGAAGCAGCTCGGAGACGATTAGGAGCCGCACTTCTTCTTCACAGTCGAGAGCTTTTTGCAATACGTGACACCCATAGCAGTTTGTCGCGAGCTCGACGACACGACCACTGAGCTGTGGTGATAAGCGACGGCGAGATCCAAAAAAATGAACCACAGGCTTACCGCATGCATGCGACGATTTTCCGCCTTTCCTCGACGCTGGAGGTCGCTTCAAGACACCTCTGCACAGCCCAATTACCAAACCTACAGATTGCCGCATTGATGATCCTTCAGACACAACTCGAACAAAACGTACCTATGAGCCATCATCTCGAAGCCTTTGGCACAAATTGCGTCCACGATCTTCCCGCGCTCTTCAGCATCGGCTACCTTTAGCTTCTGCTGCAGGAAAATTGACGCTTGTTGATCCGATGACTTGATAATTCTTGCGACAAAGAGGTCGTACGGAGGACTCGAGGACGGGTGCAACAGGGACAAGAAGTTGATGGGCTTTCATGCGATTATTCGGTATTCATGCATGTGACTTGATGCTGAAACTCACCTCATGTACCTGAGAACCTTGACGCTGTGATGGTAGCGGGTGCGGTTGGGTCGGTCTGAGCAGGTGGTCGCCAACGACGAAGGGAAACCCACAGTCCCTTCCCTCATCTGTCCTGAGCCATTCCGAGGTCGTACGAAGGCGTGGCTGGTTACAAGACATAACAGGGATAGAGTGCGATAAGGCCAATACCTCAGAGCGTCGATGATCAGCCTGTGCGGCGGAAGGTGAAAACGATGATTGTCCTCGTGCGGCTGGGACGAGAGGATTCTCAGGGAAAGGTTCAAACCGAGAGAAATAGCCACCGTCGGGCCCAAACGGTTGTGGTGTAGAGTAGAAAGAATTCTGAGAGCCGACGGTTGTATCTGGTAGCCTGAAGCCGGTCTCGAACATGAGTGAGTTACTCTCGCTAGTACGATACATGCTGGCGAGGTCGAGGGTAGGCGGGAGTTTCTGATCAAATATTTTGGCAGGACTGAGGTCAGTGGGAGTCAACAGAGCCGAGGTTGTGGAGATTGGCGAAAGATCAGGTGAAGTAGGAGAGTTCGACACGTCGTTCTTGGGTCCATTGGGTGCCATTGGGGCCGGCGAGTTGAGGTTGAGGGAGCGAAGTAACTGCTCAACATGCTTCGCACGACGTGATCAGTAAGGGCGCATATAGTCAGTTGCAACCACGACATACGAGCTCATCGTAAGTAGGGGAGGTTTTCTTGCGGCCATCACCCACCACGCCAACGCCTTGACGCCGCTGGCCTTCCAAGCCAACGGGCCCAAAGACGTCTTCTCCCGGCGCAGGGAAGGAGGACGAATGGTGAGGGTCTGGACGAGACGTCCCTGAGGCACCGCCGAAGTTGGCTCGGGAGAAAGAGTCAATGGCTTTTGACCAGGTAACGTCGGAAGGCTGCGGCTGCGGAGCCCAGATGGATGCGGCAGAGGTCCTTGAGGAGGGAAGGGGGTCGAAGAGAGAAACGAATGGCTGTGAGGAAGGAGCCGGGTCCATGTCCGCGAACGAAGGATGGTGAGGGATGAGAGGAGGACGGATAAGGCGCAACAGAAGGTTATATACGATGTGGGGCCAAGCTCATTCATCGTGACGAGGTGCGCGTTTGGAAGGGCACGCTGCTGTGTTTGGATGTTCGGTGACCAAAGGGAGCGAGTTCTCAGCGTTCCCACGCGGCAACGTCAGGGAAGGCGACACATATTGTGCAGACCTAGACGGCATTCTCGATGGTCACACCGGCGTTGTGATGAACACGCGGGGGGAGAATTGTGTTGTGGATGTCCTGGCGTCGGCGCTGTTGACCTTCCGCTAGCTGACGCCGGCCTTGCGAATTACAGCAAATGACCCGCAGCAGCTTTGTCCGCCTGCAACTTATGTATGCCGGCCATTGAACGGCACTGGTATGGTACAGACTGGGCCCAGGGAGCGGCGCGCGTCGTCGCATCAGCCGCAGTGCGGTCATACACGTCGAACGATGTGACTCGTCAAGAATTTGAGCAGAAGAGAGGAGCAGAATTCTCCCGAAGAATCACCCACCGACGTGCACTTCGACACTCTTGACAGCGACGTTACGGATACACGTGAACCGAGCTGTACTGCCGAAATGAGCAGTCTGAGTTCACTTCCGCCACCGGATGGTGCGGCCAGTATCGACGTTCACTCGGGATCCGACACGAGCACGACGTCGCGCCCAACTTCGCCTAGAATATTGAATGTTAATGTTAAGGCGACGGATATATTGCTGAGCTGGCCGCTCCGGAATCCATATGGAGAGGCATTGAACGGAATACTTTGCGAAATCATGTGTCGTCCGTGACGCGAAGGAAGCGGCGAATACGCATCGATCGACGAGTTAATTGAAGGCTGATGATGTGTAGTCCCAGCGTGAGAAGCCAGTTACTGAGAAGACTTCGAAGATGGCTCCTATAACGCGAGTAAGTTCCGCCGGATATCCGACAATGGCTTCCACATGGCTACTGCGTCCAGCGTCCAGAGATCGCCAGAAAGACACCTGTCAGCGAGGTAAGCACAGAGAGCGGCAGATCATACGCCAGAGAAGGGGTGTCATGGAGCAATTCAGGGCATCTGAGAGAAACACACTAGCACCGGTCGTCGACCGTCGCCGTCACCGAGCGGACTCTCGCACCATTCTCCCCGACTACCTCAGTAGCCGTTACTGACATTTCCACCGATGCGCTGGGCGGCGCGCTCAGCCGAGGGAGATACGGGTCTCCGCCGCATCTGGAGGCAAGAACGTCAATCTCAACGGCCTCATCAAACCAATATCGTCACTGCGCTGCTGCGCTGGCTGCTAATAATCCTCATAGCGGTCGTGGTACTCGCGATTCGTTCCAGCAGGGCGAACGAGGGCTTCCGTTGGGTCTTAACAGACCCGACGCTGCCCCAGTTCGTTGACCCTTACTCTGACTCGTATGCATCCCATGGACTTCTGGAAGCATCGAGGATGAGACTCTGCGCATGGACTTCTTCGGAGCATGCGCAGCGGTTATGATCCATAACCTACCTTGCAAGACGGGCTGTCCCGCTGCTAGAGGTCTCCTCCTAATGACGGCACGTCTTGAAGACGCCCCGCGCAAGACATTCTGCCCTGGTACTGTGACAAAACCTCTTGCACAGTGGACTGAGTGATGAGTATTGCCTGAAGTGCATGTAGCTAGCGGTATGAGCAGTGGGTTCCGAAGTATCAGGTGGCGAATTATATTCGTGGATACTCTATAGATCATCTGTGCAGTTTCCAGTTCATGGAGGATGCCGTGACGAAAAGCCCGAATAGCGCACCTATGTGTCCAGATATAGCTCATTGGCCCTCTTCCGGTCCGCCAGCTGACCACTTCACGAACTCCAGGACCTCGATGCCAGCCTCTGCACTTGCATCGGTTAAGCCATGCTTCCGTGACCAGAGGCGCAGCTCCTCCTCGACCGTGTGTCCTTGTTTGTCCATGAACATATCCGACCCCTGATCATACAAAGCCTCCGGGTCTGACTCCCCTGATCGTGAATGGACAATGGTAGCGGGGAAGCCCACAATCGTACGTCCGAGAGAGCGCTCCAGCGCGGCAAGCTTCTGCTGGAATTCTTCCGACGTGATCAAGGAAGGGAGGTGGGAGGACTTTAGCGCGAGGAGAGCGAGGGTTCCCTTAGTACCGTTTGTCGGGATGTTGACAGATCCGTGAAGGTAAGGAAAGACACGGAGGCCGAGGTGACGCTGCTGGGCTGGGAAGGGGTCGCGCGCGACGGACACAGCTCGCCTGAGCGTGACCTTCTCACCGACCTTCGTGGTCAGATCCCGCACGGCGTCACCGACAGTGACACGCGATGTTGAGGAGGTTTGAGGGTGGAGGTAATCGAGGAGAGGTGCATCGCTCAGCGCCTCGCAAGATACGCGCTTGATGAACTTCTCGCCCTGCGCGGGCTCAGCCAGAAACGCAGCGGTATGCGCAATGTCGCAGAGGAGCTTCTCGAAGAGCTCGTTTCTTGCGACGAAATCGGTCTCGCAATTAAGCTCGACCATGGCGGCCCGCACAGCCCCAGCGGCGCCAGGCCTGCTACCGGGAGAGAGAACCTGTATCCCAACGAGGCCCTGACCTGCATGGCGTCCCGCCAACTTTGCCACTTTCGCAGCCCCCGTCGCAGCACGATCAGCATCGAGCCAGTCAAGCGCGGCTTGCAGATCGTTGTTGCTGGCAGCAAGTGCTTCACGCGCTTTCGAGAGTGAGACGCCTTCGGTGATCTTGCGCAGCTCAGCAATAAGCTTTATTGATGGCTTGGGTGGCAGAGCGGTTGAGTAGAGGCGGCTGACCCTGAAAGGAGCATTGGCGGCAGTTCTACGGGCACTGGCAGCGAACATGGCGGCGACAACGATCCTCGACGCGTCTCGCGCGAATTTTTTGACGCACCAGTTTCCCACGTGGACATTACGGCATTCACGGAAGGAGGCCTCCTACCTGGCCTATGATGACCTTCGCACCCTCCTCAACCGTCGTTGAATGACCGTCGTGAATCGTAAGTCCATATCTGTATTTGCGTTGTAAGCTCACGGAGACGGAAGATTCGATACAACACCTCTGGGGGTGTTTTGTGACCTGATCACGTGCTCGATGAACTTCGGCTCAGAGAGTTACGGCGCGTAGGCGCCATAACATAGATCTATCATCTCATGCCTTGACTCGAACGTCATGGCCATTGTCTTGCGTCCACCAAACTCTTGAGCAGATAAACGTGGTCAATCCGGTTTGCTTACTTACGATAGCGTCATGCAATCTGTGGATCGAGCATATAGATTACGAATGTCTCGTCCTGTATTGCTGCTGGATCAGCGCCGGTATTGGCGCCCCTTGCATCTCTCTGTCATGCTCCCGACCGCCCGGCCTTATAATAAATTTAATGACACGTCTCCTCGCCCTTGTCTCGCGCTCTTACACATAGCTCATTGGAGAACGCATCTGGCAATTCTTCTGACAATTCCAAGGATTGGGCAAACCATTTATCAATAATTGAGGGAAAGTGGGGCCTTCTAGCCATCACGGCAGGCAAGGGGCGGAGACCCCCCGGGGCTATGTGCATG
The DNA here is from genome assembly GCA_025528855.1 of Trametes punicea. Taxonomy (NCBI): domain Eukaryota; kingdom Fungi; phylum Basidiomycota; class Agaricomycetes; order Polyporales; family Polyporaceae; genus Trametes; species Trametes punicea. Next base: position 434,466 of record VICQ01000007.1, on the reverse strand, counting down.
GGATAGCGGCAACGGGCGTTTAACTAGCGCGCGGCTATTGCATGTCCGTAACAGGCTGCGTTAGTTAAAATATACACCGGGCGTTGTCCATATATGGAGATATCCGAAAGGTAAACTTGCGCATGGCCATATGAACCCGTGCCACAGCCTGTTCATAGTCTACATATAACACGCCTAGGGTACAATGTCACAACCCCTATTGCCCAGTTGACTGTATATTACAATGTTAATCTCTTTGCCGATATTTATTTCTTAACCTGTAAGGAAAATAGGGTACTGAGAAACGCTGCAGAGCCCAACCTGTTGAACATGGAAAATACTGGGGATCGAACCCAGGTCATCCCATATACGCTGGGAGGTGTTATCAACTACACCACTGAACTGATACTAGGGTGTGAATTCATTTTAACGTGACCCTGCAATCACTGTGAGTGTTCTTCAGCAACAACATTGCCAGCCTGACCTATCACGGTCACACCCGACCCCACCTCGCCGCGCACGGTCACACCCGACCCCACCTCACCACACATGGTCACACCCGACCCCACCTCGCCGCGCACGGTCACACCCGACCCCACCTCACCACACATGGTCACACCCGACCCCACCTCGCCGCGCATGGTCGCACCCGACCCCACCTCACCACACATGGTCACACCTGACCTCACCTCGCCGCGCACCGTCACACCCGACCCCACCTCACCACACACGGTCACACCTGACCCCACCTCGCCGCGCACCGTCACACTTCCTACCACCTCACTGCACACCGTCACACTTCCTACCACCTTCTCACGCACGGTCACACCCGACCCCACCTCGCCGCACACGGTCACACCCGACCCCACCTTGCCATGCACCATCACACTTCCTGCCACCTTCTCGCGCATGGTCACGCCACCCGATCCTGCCTCCTCATGCATGGTCACACTTTCCGACCCCACCTTGCTGCACACTGTCACACTTTCCGACCCCGCCTTGCTGCACACTGTCACACTTCCCACCACCACCTCCTTGCGCATGGTCACACCACCTTCTTGCGCATGGTCACACCACCATTGCTGTGCACTGTCCAGTGTGACAGTGCGCAGTGAGGTGGGGTTGGGTGTGAGAAGGTGGCAGGAAGTGTGACGGTGCGCAGCGAGGTGGGGTCGGGTGTGACCATGTGTGGTGAGGTGGGGTCGGGTGTGACCGTGCGCGGCGAGGTGGGGTCGGGTGTGACCGTGATAGGTCAGGCTGGCAATGTTGTTGCTGAAGAACACTCACAGTGATTGCAGGGTCACGTTAAAATGAATTCACACCCTAGTATCAGTTCAGTGGTGTAGTTGATAACACCTCCCAGCGTAGATGGGATGACCTGGGTTCGATCCCCAGTATTTTCCATGTTCAACAGGTTGGGCTCTGCAGCGTTTCTCAGTACCCTATTTTCCTTACAGGTTAAGAAATAAATATCGGCAAAGAGATTAACATTGTAATATACAGTCAACTGGGCAATAGGGGTTGTGACATTGTACCCTAGGCGTGTTATATGTAGACTATGAACAGGCTGTGGCACGGGTTCATATGGCCATGCGCAAGTTTACCTTTCGGATATCTCCATATATGGACAACGCCCGGTGTATATTTTAACTAACGCAGCCTGTTACGGACATGCAATAGCCGCGCGCTAGTTAAACGCCCGTTGCCGCTATCCCATGCACATAGCCCCGGGGGGTCTCCGCCCCTTGCCTGCCGTGCATGCAAGGCCATTTGTCACAGAAGCACCCACTTATAGCACTGCTTATGGAGCTCAAAAAAAATCTAAATGTTTCTGAACATATTGCATCAGGTTACATGATATTTGGAACAGCCCGTGTTGAGCTGTGAATCTTGGAGATGCAGAGCCATAGCCATATGTGAGAAATCACCTATGCCATTGATTTCGAAACCCGCAATAAGGTAACCACTCATTAAATTTGACACTTGATATTGAAAATTATGGTGGCCATTGGAAACCGACCAGGAAACCTTCGTGAGGCTCGATGCGGCTGAACTGGACGTGAAGATGAACTACGTTACTTCCCATATATGGCCTTGCACAGAATGACCGCTGCTTGATCTGATCGCCGGATCTGACATACCTTGCTCGCTAAGGCGGCTGCTCGCTTGTTTGCGCAATACTTCCTCTGCTTCCCTCCTGATCAACATTGAGGATTATATTTGGATATGGTATGTTTCAGGCTCATTCACCATGCAACAAATGGCTTGTGCTCATCGGCTGCTTGAACCATCCAGCCTCCCAAAGGTCGCAACCCTAATCCCAGTGGCTTGGGTCGGGCGATCATCAACAAGAAATCGAAGGATGCCCGTATTGCCCGTGAGACGGGGCTGGTACGTCCTTCCTTCTGCGACATATGTATGGCAGCTGCATAACGGCGCTCCCTTACCATCATAGTACACAACCGACATCGATTCTACCTCGCGCCTACAGTCCATCACCCAAGAGAGGGATCTTGATGAGTTCCTCAACACTGCGACACTAGCTGGGACCCAGTTCACAGCGGGTACGTCTTCTTCGGTTCAGCAGCTGTTCTAGACTCACAAGCCATTCATGCAGAACGACGAAATGTGAAGATCCTTAGTGTTGCGTCCAGTGCGCAACAAAACCCTTACCTTTTGACGGAAGAGGAGGAACGGAGTACCTTGAAGAAACAGAGTGAAAACAAGCAGCGGCTTCGCGTTCCACGAAGGCCTCCGTGGACAAAGGGGATGACCACAGCGCAGCTGGACCGTCAGGAGAAGGATGCGTTCCTAGAGTGGAGGAGAGGTCTTGCCGAGTACGTCCAAATGCCATTTGCTGGTGTCCATCGACCAACCCCGCTATTACCCTTTCAATCAGACTGCAAGAACGTGACAAGTTCCTTCTCACCCCTTTTGAGCGCAATATCGAAGTCTGGCGACAGCTCTGGCGCGTGTTAGAGCGATCGCATCTAGTGGTCCAGATCGTCGACGCACGAAACCCACTCCGATTCAGATGCGAGGACCTGGAGGCATATGTGCAAGACGTGGAGGGTGCAGAGGGAGAGGCTGGGACTGGGAAAGGAAAGCGAAGGAGCCTGTTACTTATCAACAAGGCTGATCTTCTCACTGCGAAGCAAAGGTACGTATCAGGGTTTACCCTTTCTCTGAAGTCAACTAACGCCAGACACGCTTAGGAAACTATGGGCAGACTACTTCGACGCCCAAGGCGTGCAGTACGCATTCTTCTCTGCTGCAAATGCGGCTGCGCTGCAGGAGGCTAGGAGAGAGGCGGAGGATACGGCCGCGAGGGCGGAGGAAGCGGCTGCTGCTGCGGCGGCCGCTCCTGCGTCGGCATCATCTCAAGCCGATGGATATCGTCGCGATTCCTTAGACAGCCCATACGCTGAGGAAGGGAGCGCGGATGAGTCAAGCGTGGACGACGAAATTCACCCGGAGTCGCCCGATGAGTCTTCTGAAGATGAATCCGAGTCTGGTTCCTTCCTTCCGCTGGAAGATGGCCCAGAAGCACAGGATCCACGGACAAAGGTATTATCGGTGCTGGAATTGGAGGAATTATTCATTAAGAGCGCTCCTGATCTATCGAGTATGTCCTCTCATCCGTGATATTGCTAGTTGTCGATCAACATTGACTCCCCTCTAGCATTCACGGACTCTTCAGGGCAACATCCCACCAAGCTAGTCGTGGGACTGGTCGGATATCCCAACGTTGGCAAGTCGAGTACGATTAACGCTCTCCTCGGCGAGAAGAAAGTCAGCGTATCATCCACTCCGGGCAAAACTAAGCACTTCCAGACGATTCACCTGTCGTCATCCCTCGTCCTGTGCGACTGTCCCGGTCTGGTGTTCCCTCAATTCGCCACCACCAAGGCAGATCTTGTTTGCGATGGCGTCCTTCCGATTGACCAGATGCGGGAACACACCGGCCCTACGGCGCTGGTAGTGAAGCGCATTCCGAAGGAAGTCTTGGAAGCTACTTACGGTCTTTCTATCCGGACGAAGAGTATGGAAGACGGAGGGGACGGCAAGATCACTGCAAGTGACCTCCTGGTCGCTTATGCTAGTAAGTGGCTTTACCTGTCGTGCGCAAGCCAAATGTAACGTCTCTATCTACAGTCGCTCGTGGATTCATGCGCTCTGGTCAGGGCAATCCGGACGAAGCACGTGCTGCTCGGTATATTCTCAAAGACTACGTCAACGCGAAGCTTTTGTACTGCCATCCACCCCCCGGAATACCAGAGGACGAATTCAACGCGGATACGCGACGCATCGCATTGAAGCGCGCCATAGGGAAGAAGCGCGCTCCTACTACCAGAGTTACCAAGAATGCCGATACCTTCGTTGCTCCAGCTGGGACCCCCGCCTCGGCATTGGTGACCACACAAGGAAACAAGAGTCGCAAGTTGGATCAGGAGTTCTTCGCTAACAACGCGTATGTTTCGGCGCGGCCGATCACGCAGGGAGTAAAGGGACAGGGACAGGAATTCTCGCGCGCCCGGATATATCCTCACCAGAACATGGTAGCGGACGACGGCACGCCACTGTCGGGCCGGCGAGCGAGGATTGCAGCTGTTCTTGCAGCGGCGGGCGGAGAAATCCAGCCTGGCAAAAAACATCACAAAAAGATGAAGCGAGTGAAGCAGAGGAGCGGTAAGGGGTACGATGATTGAGTAGCCTCCCATCGACTGTTACACATCTGTAGCCCTAGCTAAACTGTTCACATGTTTGCTGGTTGTATGCGCGTATGCAACGCTTTCTCGAGCTTGGGGTCACAGGCGCGACCTGGGAATCTCGACCACGTGATCACTTTCCTCACTACCGACGCGTCGTCAGTCCAAGTGCAAGTCTCTTGACTGCACTCTCCACGTAGTAGCTCATTCCAATTCCAAACGACCTCATCCTCCCGCTCTTCCCCTCCTGCCATCGAGGCCCCATGCCGACTACGTGTTATGCAAGGCTCACTACTAAGAAGACAGCCCGTACGCTCGTCGTCGACTCACAGGACTTTGAAGCTCAGTGCCCTTCGAGTTGCACTGCGATTGTATGCGCGAAACTTGTCACAACGAATGGCCGGGGTCAATTGGAATGTATGCTTTTGTTGCTGTGGAATGGTTTTATATCATATACTGATCTTCAGCAGCCCTTTTGCTCAGCGTCGACAAACCTTTAACCATTGGGAGAAATCCCGCGTGGTGAGTCCATTGGCATGAGCATCATAGGATCATGCGTTGCCTATTCCCAATAGCTCGTATGTCGTCTCCGACGCAGTGGTCTCTAGCCTCCATTGCAAACTATATGCGTAAGTCTCTGCTTGGTACGCACGTGAGATCTTCAGTGCATATAATACCTGCAGGGTTCGCTCGAGCAATGGCGGCATCATCATATCCTGTCATGTCAGTCAGACGCCTCGCGATGTCGCAACACACTGATCTGTCCTAGGATTACTCTACGAATGGTCTCATTCTCAACGGTCATAAAATCCGAAAGACGTCTGTCCTGCTAATGGATGGGGACCTGTTAGAGCTGCCCTCCTCTCAAAGTGCGCGACTTTATGCCTCTTTTACGCCCAGTCGCTCATCATGTCCTGGAGAATTTGAATGTATCGTCCTGCATAAGGATCCGGAGCAGAAAGTCAATATCTTCGACCCAACGCCTCCGCCTCAGCCTACGCTGAAAACGAAGGTGTGCCGTTTACCGACATTCGCAAGATGACGGCTTACAAGTCATTCGTTCCGGTCTCTAGAGGATTGATCGTTACGTTGTAACCTCTCACTGTCTCGGAAGTGGAAGCTTTGCTACAGTTCACCTCGCCATGGACACGACCGCCTTCAAGCAAGTCGCGTGCAAATGCATCAAACGTCGAAGCAGCGATAAAATGGACAAAATGAAGAAGGAAGTCGATATCCTTCTAAATTTGTCTCACGTATGAATCACTCCTTGTGTGTTCTTGTCGTCACTCAGCACGCATTTGATAGCCCAACATCAATACAGTCCGCGCTGCCACTAACGATGATAATTTCCTGTAAGTGTCTGAGTGGTCTCACTATGGCATAAGCTCATCGAAGCGAAGGTATATTTTCCTCGAGCTGTGCACCGGCGGCGACTTGTTCTCGTACATTGTCAGCCACCCTGATTCTCAGCTGTGCCAAGCCGAAGCAAAGTATATCATGTACCAGCTGCTTAAAGGCCTCAAGTATCTCCATGACAGACTCATCTCTCACAGAGGTACATCCGTCCCGAGTTTTGGTTAGCTCACATAGTTTACCCACTTTCGCATGCAGATCTCAAGGCATGTGTATTCATGCCACGACTCGTGCATTCCTCACAGCCCCATACAGCCCGAGAACATCCTGTTGCATACTCCAGGGCCGTATCCCCGCATTCAAATAGCTGATTTTGGGCTTGCTCGCCCGAAGGCGTATCAAGAGACATTCAATGTATGCGGAACAGTATCGTATCTGCCGCCCGAAGGTATCTTGGCCCTCGACCACAAGCATCTTAGTTACGTTGGCATGCCTGCCGACTGCTGGAGCTCAGGCGTCATTATGTATATCATGCTCGCGTCTGTCTCTCACCGTATTCTATCATGCCGTGTCTTGCTAATGATATCCTGTAGAGGCTCACATCCTTTCGACTACGGCAAGGTTCCTGGAGAATCAGATCTGTATTCATACCGCGCTTCTGAGCCGTTCGATAACTCCCAACACTCCCAGGAATCCCTCCAGACCGATCAGCTCATTAAGCAACGGATCGTACATGGAGAGGTTGAGTTTCCCGGACATCATTGGGACAAGATGGCCCACGGTACGTATTCAAACCCGCAGGTACTCACTGACATTCCATACTGTGCATGATTCTCACTTTTGCCGTTGTAGCGAGAGTTCTTTGCAGCGACCTCCTGGTATACGACCCTCTGGAACGCGCCACAGTGCAGCAAGCTCTTAGGAGCACTTGGTTTTCTGCTGAACTTCTCGATTTGGAACTCGCCTACCGTGCAAGAATCGGCTCTGGCTAACTGGTCTACTGGCTATCCTCAGTGATTTGCTCTTGGAACTCTGCATGCGCTGTGCTGCGTGGTCCCTTTCCATGTCTTGGTCGCCGCCTGGCTTTCACTCATTGCTCAACTGCTCCGTTGAACTACCGAGTAGGATTTTCGAACATTGCGATTGTAACCAAAGCGTTGAACGATACACTGCATCATTGATACATAACTTGAACTTCTCCGCTCTTGTTCTACTTCCGGCGTTTGTTCCGCTCAAGCCTTGAGGAAGTTAGCGTGGACTGTGTGACTCGTAAGCAATCTGCAGCATGATCAACGTCATAACACAGGCGGGTGCTCACAATGAACGTGGTCGTCTCCGAAGGTTGAGATCTGTACAGATGTTATATTTTCAGTTCTGACGCATCAGTTGAAAGGCTTCACGCACGAAGTAATAGCTGTGATCGTAACCTTCCTGCGCACGGACGCGCACCTGGACCTCGTCGTATCCCGCGTCGCGCGCAGCCTTCAGGAAGTTCTCGGGCAGCAGCTGACCCTGCTTATAGAAGTTGTCCGCGGTGCCCTAGCATGACAAACTTCGTCAGCATCGCTCATCTGCCGGTAGGCATTGCGGTGCATTCACGTAGTCAACGAGGATGTGCACAGGCTCCTTGCCGAGCTTCTTGATGAGCTCTGTCGCGTCGTACTTGTCGCGCGCCTCCTCGATACCGCCCTGGAGGTAGCCCGTGAACGCCTTCTGGCCCCACGGGCAGTTGACCGGGTTGGAGATCGGCGCGAAGGCGGACACAGAGCGGTACTGCTTCACGCCCTTCAGGACCGAGTTTAGGTAGAGCGTGAGCGCCCCGTGCCCGCCCATCGAGTGCCCGAAGATCGACTGCCGGCTGAAGTCCTGCCAGAGCGCGTCGTCCCGCCGGTCCTATAAGTTGATATGACGAGCGGATCAGGAGTGCACTCACGATCGGTAGACCTGCCGCCTCAATGACTTGCGGGAGCTCGAGCGTGACGTGGGTGAGCATGTTGTAATGCTTCGACCACTTCGGGTGAGTCGCGTTCAGGTAGAAGCCCGCAGCTGTCAGAGCCCCGCGCGCATCAGCCTCGTGTAGGCCGACCCTGCAGCAAAAGAGATAGGCTATCAACCAGGGCAGAGGACGCACCGACGCCGAAGTCCCAGTTGTCCGTCTCGCCCTCGATCCCTGCGCCGCGCGGGGAGGTGTCCGGGAAGAGAAGCGCAATGCCCTCCTTCGACGCCGCCCCGAGGAAGTGGCCCTTCTGCGCCCTGCAAAGGCGCGCGTGAGCACACGCTGTGACGCTCTGACTCGATCTGTGGTAGGAATGGAGACGTACCCATTGTCTTCCGTGCACGAGAGGCCGGCGAGGTAGGTCAGAAGGGGGACTTTGTTCTGCTCCGAGGCTTTCGCGGGGAGGAAGAGGTTGAAGTTGGCGTCGAGACCGCCGAGAGCTGCAGACTACTCGTGCGCAGCAGTAACAGCGAGGGCATCGATGCCGTAAGAACGCGCGGGGAAGGGGAGTGGCAGGAGTTGAGAGCGAGCTGATCAGCGCTCCTGAACTCGCTGCAGGCAGCGGTGACGCCATCACGGGAACGTCGCGCGCACCTTGAACTTGTACTTGATGAGGTGGCCGTCGAAGGCCTTGTTCGAGGACACTTTCTCGAGCGACATCTCGTCGGGCGGGCAGTTCGAAGCGAGTAACAGTGAATCGAAATGGAGAGCTGAAGGGTTTTGCACAGGAAGAGGCGCGAGAACGATCGATGGGTGCAGGCTACTGTATGTACTCCGTCGTATTCCGGCCTTCCTGCCAGTGACGACAGAGCGCGCGCCGGAACACCGTCGAACGTCTTCACTTACGTACTGCGACTACACCGCAAAAAAACTATATCCGCGTCCGCCACTCCTGGTCCCATGGACATGTCCGTGGGACAACACCGTCTCAGCTTCTGTCGTTCATCAGTGCTCTTCGAGTTCCGCGTCGGAGCCCCGAAGCATGCCAGAATCCCACAGCACGACTCTTCCGAGGACTAGTACGGGTGAGCTCGTCAAGACGTGCACGATTAGCATTACTCTACAGGACGCATTACATACGCTATTGACAGTGAGGCTTTAGCATACGTGTATGTACGGGATATCGATGTCCTTCGCTGCGCTTGTTGAACCCTTGCGAGTCGTCCGTGCGATGGTGAGTTCTGGGTTGTCCGATGGTCATGAGAGGTCGTGAGAGCGTATGCATCGTGAGGATCTAGAGAATGCAGATGAGCTGCAAGCCCTAGTTCGCCGGCTTCTTATCCTTTCTCCTTCTGTCTTGACCCTGCGCGCGCCGACGACTTGACCTGCTGCCATCGACCTCCACCTCGACACCCCGCTCCGCATCGCGCATCCGCCTGCTCTCACGCTCCTCCCCGCCCGCGCCCTTCCCCAAGCTGTCCGCCATCTCCGCGCGCTCGCTCTCCCGCCTGATCTCCTCGCGCTCATCCCTCTCTCGCCTCTCCTCACTCGTCTCCGGCCTTGGCGCGGACGGCCCCGGGCGAACCTGATCCGAAAGCTGAAGCGGGGCTGATTGGTCTTGCTCCTGCGCCTGGCCCTCAACGACGCGCGCGAGGTGGTCCGCGATGCCGAGGTAGAACGTCGCGGGCTTAAACTTGATCTCGCGGCCCATGATCTCCGCCCACTTGTACCGCGCGGTGTTGATCCACCCGACGAGGTCGAGGTGGTTCACGCCTTCGAGCGTGCCGAGGTACGTGCCCTGCCGCAGATACGAACACTCAATCAGCTTCGATGCCTCCGAATCAGACGTGTGGAGGGGAGAGGAGGGAGCGGAGGTGGGAAAGTGTGGACAATAACACGTACCCAGCGTGCCGACTTGAGCGAGACGAGGCCGTCATTCGGGCCTTCCTTTTCGTACACGACTGAGTGGGGCCACCTATTACGATTGCGCACACTATCAGCATCCGCAATATTCTTCCATCCCTCCACCGTATCCCTCCAGAGCACACAGATACACGCAGGAAGGCGCGCGAGTACGAACGGCCAAGAGGCACACGAAGAGAGGAAGCATCACTCACTTCCACGTATCGATCAGTCCGGGTTCATACACCGCGCCCCACGAGAAATAATGCACTCCAGGAACGTCCGGTGTCTGCTCGTTGAAGCGGCGCATGTTCTCAATCGTGAGGAACTCGAACGCCGTGCCGTCGCCGCCGCCATTCGGCAGGAGCTCAAGCAGCGCGAGCACGGACGGGATGCGCTCGCGCCCGATCGTCTCGAGAAAGTGGTCCGCGAAGGACGAGCCCCGGTGCGGCGACGAGATCGTCGTCACGGAGAGCACCTTGAACGGCCGGTTGGTCAGATGCGTCGTCAGGTACCTGCAATCGATACCGCCCTGCGACCACATGCCGCCATTAGCCAACGCGCTCCGAAGGATGAAGAGAACAGTCAAGCAAACGACGCAAGGGGGTGGGGTTCGATACGCACCATGCTGTGTCCTGTGCATGAAGTCAAACAGTTATCCTGGTGTCCGCATAAGCACGCCAGCAGGGGCACACGCCGGGGCACGTACCAATGAGGTGGACCGATCGCCCAGGGTATGTCTCGGCGATCTTCTCGCACAAGACTTTCGCGCGGTCGATGGGGGAGCTTGTCGCAGGCACGCGTGTAATCAGAACCTGGGCATTGATTTCATGCGGTGCACAGGTTCACGACGTGCGGTGAGCGAAAATAGGAGAAGGAACAGGAAGATAGGAAGAGGACACACCTCGACGCCGTTCGCCTCAAGCGCGTCGCGAATTCCGCGCCAGTGCGTCACTTGTAGAGGGGCAATGGACGGACCGAGCGTGACCGTATCGAAGCCCAAGAGGCCATGGCAGAAGACCAACGGGTTCTTCGTTGCGACGTCTGCGAACGCAACAGTATTTCATGATTCAGTGCCGCAAGGTTGCGAATAGCAGCGGAGAGAAAGGGCGACAGCGCCCACGCACATTTCTGCCTGATGTTCTCCCGTTCTTGGGCGGCAGTCGGGGCCTTGTCTTCGTCGCTAAGCATCGGGTTGAGACTCTCCTTGCCCGAGGAGTCCTCCGAGGAGAACCAGTTGCGGATCGAGTCCGGCAGCTGAAAGTTGAAGGACTGGGAGGGCGCAGAGGTGTGTACACTGCGACTCCGTTGATGTATTGACCTCAGCGACTCGAGCGAGGAGCCCTTTGGAGGAGAGCTGGTCAGATGCACGGGTGCGGGCGAGTGGGGCATGAGAAGTGGGACGGGAGTCGGGCTGAGCAGCAGGTCCATGTCTGCGCTGTTGTAATCGTGAGGGGCGAAGGGCTCTTCGAAGGGATCGGTATACCTTGGTCGGCTGTAAGATACGGGTGTTGGAGGAGAAAGGCATGCTGTCGGCATTGTGGAGCGGGTGAGGCTGGAGAAGTAAGACGGTCTGTGGAGGTTCGATGCCAGTCGGGCTCTCTCTGGCTTGGAGGGCATTTTGACATCCTCGGAGTCATGCCGGGAGTGGGCTTCAAGGATGTGAGGGTCGTCCATGAAGGCATCCGCCAGTGCGGAGAGCGCGGAAGAGGGAGTGGGGGGAGAGGATTGAGCGGGCAGGTTGAACTGACTCGCGGAAGGAGTTGGTGGGCGCGAGGCTGAAGGAGAGCTTGGATAGGACTTGTCAGTAGAACGCTTCGAGGAGAACCAGCGAAGGACGGGAAGGGAGGACTTGCTCGCGCGCTTGCGGTCGCGAGAGGATCCGGATGAGGACTCGGATGCTGGCGGGACGAGGTTCATAGTGCCGGGACCGGGTAGATGGGAATGACGAAGGGAGCTAGAGTGCTTCGGGGGATAGTGAACCAGAGAAGACGAAGAGGCAGTGGGTGAGGGTACGCGTGTAGGCCTCATGGAGGACGAGGACCACGGAGAAGCATGTACCGGATCGTTGGCCGTGTCTGCCAATGCTGGAGGCAGCGGAGGAGCGCCGGGGGAGGAAAAGCCGTGCAGGATGGCAGAGTTGTTTCCCTTGGTGCTGCTGCTGGTAGCGGCGATGTTGGTGGATGTGGGTGTGGATGAGGGAGTGCTGGTGTGTGAGGGTCCCTGAGGCTGAGGCTGCTGAGGCTCCGAGTGCCCGTGCCCGTGCTCGTCCATCCCGATCGAGACAGTGCGGTCAGAGGCAGAGCCACCCCCGTGACTGTGACGTCACGCGCCGCTCTCGCAGACGCGTCGCGATCGGGGGGGCGTGGCGGGCACGGGCGTCTAACCGCGCTGGTGCTACCAAACGCCACCATCGCGGCCTCCCGGGTCTTTCGGCTCTCATCATCCTTCCCACGTTTGCAACCAACGCCTGCGGTCATGCTTTGGAACGCACATCTTCAAGACAATCATCTTAGACCGCACCTCGCGCCGTGTGAAACCGCCCGTCCTGCTCATCACGAAACGGAGCCATCATAAGATACCGTCGCAGACGCGATTCCTGACTTCGCCTGGCCAATCCGTAGCTTCGAGGGACGTATAATTGATATGCCGAACTGACTCCTGCACGTACACGCATCGCCGGAGCGCACATTCAAATCTGTCTTTCAGATCACTCCATCCTCTGATCCAATGCCTCTTTCCCATCTATCAGTCCCTGTACGATTACTGCCTTCCCGCCATGTACTTATACCTCGTCATCTTGCCGTACTCCATGCCCTCATTGCCCTCTAAACTCCTTCCTTGTCTCATGCTCTGGTGCCTCCCGCCTCCGATCGACTTTTCCCGGCGGATCCCCTTCAAGAGGCGATACCCCGACTTTGTCTCCTTCCACGGAAGAGCTGCTCTTCCAAGATCTGGTTCCAACTCCAGCGACAGGTGGGCGTTGCGGTGTCATGTACGAAATATCATCTTGCTGACCACCCCACAGAATTCTCATGGATACCAAGATCAGCGAGAGTGACGAAGTTCTCGTCATTGATACCCCTTCCCCGCCACCCAAGGACTGCAAGTCTCTCCACCTTCTGCTCAACCGTGATTTCGAACCTGACCTTGTGGACACGCCTGCGCTACCATCAGGCCCCAAGCCAGAATCAATGCCTCTTCCGCGACTGATCTCAACGCTAGAACCAGACGAGGACGCTCCTTTCGAGCATCCTTGGTACCATCACCGCCTGATAACGAGTCCTCAGGAAGGCGTCTACGTCCCTTCCTCGGTCTTTCCCCGCTCCGACTTCTCGCTCTCCACCTCTGGAGTCGCTGCGGCGGGGCTCAACCTCTTCGGCGGGCTCGACGACCGGGCGAGAAACGACATATACTCCATCTCAATCGAGGACTTCTCCGTTACACGGTTGAATACTACTGGAGACATTCCTCCGACCCGATTCGGCCACATAAGCGCCTGCGCTGGAAGCGTCGTGGTTATCTGGGGTGGAGACACGGTGACCGCGTCCTCGCACCAGCTTCGTACGAGAGCGACGTTCGACAATGGGTTATACTGTCTCAACCTAGGTCTGTGGCCACGTCGACTGCGGATCCGATTCAAGCTGCGAGAGCTGATTCACTTCCCTCAGTGAGTCGTGAGTGGACGCGGCTCTTCGTCTACGGTCCTGTGCCCGCAGGACGGCTGGGACACACGGTCGCAATGATCGGTCCCAGAATATACATCTTCGGGGGAGAGGCGCACGGCGAGTTCTTCAACGACGTCTGGTGCTTTGACCTCGTCACACGTGCGTATCCGGTACCGCTGTTTCTCGTAAACATTCTCACGTCTCTGCGCGACGTTTGCAATTTGCGTTGGCTATCTTGCATCTGCCACTTTCATCCGACTCCGGTGCATCGCGGCTTTGATGCACAGTGAGATCGAAGCCGGCTTGGGAACGGCTCGACCCGCCGAGGAGCACACCGCGTCCGTCCAGACGCTCAGAACACTCCTGCGTCGCGTACCAGGACCAACTCATCATGTAGGTCCATCTGCCGGGTTCACGTATCCTTCGCCCTATTCGACTTCACAACTACCTGAACACGACTGACAACGCGCCGGAACGCGCAGATTCGGCGGGACGGACGGCAAACATCATTACAATGACATCTGGGCGTTCGACACCCGCTCGCGAACGTGGTCCGAGTTCTCGTGTGCAGGCCACATCCCCGCACCGCGTGCGGGCCACGGCACGGCGCTCGTTGGGGACGTCGTCTACGTCTTTGGCGGCCGCGGCGTCGACGGCGCCAACATCGGCCAGCTCGCTGCGTTCCGGATATCAGGTGGGTGCCTCTCCTTCCACTCCCGTAATTCGAAGATGGAATGCCCATCCGATCAATCAAATCTGTGTTTGCTCATGCCGTATGGTGCACCTTGCAGATCAGCGCTGGTACACGTTCCACAACATGGGCCTGGAACCCGCGCCGCGCTCCGGGCACGCCATGATTGCGGTAGGCTCGCGGGTATACGTCCTGGGCGGCGTGAGCGAGGACGATCTCGACGGAATGGGCAAGGACCCAAACGTGGCGTACGTCCTAGAGACGAGTGCGTTTCATCAACGCGATCACCATTCTACTTGGCGTTGCTGACGTCGTTGATGGGGTGTGTTGGGCTGGGTAGACATGATCAGGTATCTGCCTGTGAGTCGCCCTCTGCCGGCCACACCGGACGCACGTTTTCCATCTGAGAGGTGACCTCTTGGACCTGTGCCGCGCCGCATAGGTGCTCTTAGTATCGCGCGGCGCTGGACGCCGCATGGGGCCTACGATGCTGGTAGAAGCGATCCGCCATCACACTCCTCCACTCCTTCAACGGGCCTTCCCTTCCCTCCTCCTCACGCTCCCTTTCACGTTCCTCATGCGGTCATCGCATGCCGCTCCTTACGCACCACTCCCTTGTCGCTATCCATTCTCTGGCCCCACCTGTCATTCTCACTCATACCCCTTCTGCGGTCATACATATCCAACTTGCATCGCTACACCTCGAGTGAAGACGTCGTTCTATGCGCATTGGCGCGAGTGTCCGCTGCGATTGTACCGACATGAGTATGCATGCTCTTGTAGTTGTTCTGCGTCGTTCTCTTTGTTGTTCTAAGTACTCAACTCCAGGCTTCGATGCCCGACAGCTAGGCCCCTTTCCCGTGCAATCATATCTGAGTTTCTTTCCAGTGCATCACCGAGCGCCGATTGATCAACCCAATTTGGCTGAGACGAACAGAGTCCTACAGTTGGTGAGTGCTTGCGAATTTAGCCTAGAGCTGAGACGGTCTGGGACGATGGCGAAGGTATCTTTGACTTCCACAATGAGCACACAGATATGCAGCGGTTGAGCAAGTACATGGGACAAAGCGATCATACACAACCATTCTCGCGAGCAACTATTCCAACGTTGAAGACCTCAACGCGAACCTGGACATCCTCACGGCAAGTTGGGCTTGACTGCACGCACTCGTCAGCCGTCTGCGGAAAGCACAGCAAGAGAGTAAACAATACGCACTGGCGTCGGTCCAGAGCGGCTGATCTGTGCCGTTCGCGAACGGCGTGAGGGTCAGCACGTAGGTCGTGTCGAACGCGCCGGCGGCCCAGGCGGCGAAGCCGACGAGCGTCGGGAAGGAGGACTTGACGAACGAGAGCTCATTGTTGAGGCTGCACCCGGGGGTAATGAGCACGCGCTCTGCCGTTGGGGATCTGAGAGGAATACAACTTACAGCGTCTCGCAGCTCGCGGTGTTGCCTCCGCCGGTCTCGCTCAGGATGGCCTGGCGGTGACCGTTGGCCTGTAGGAAGGATACGAGGGTCTGCAAGACGTCGACGTTGTCCTGATGTCGACAATTCTCATCAACAACAGTTCCCAACTGCACGTTAGAATCGGACTCACAGTCGTGCAATCGGGGTGGGTGCCGCTGTTGTCGCTGTCGAGATACTTGTGCACTGGGCCCTATGTCAGTCACGCCCATAGCACCACATTCAGAGCCTCTCCTCACCATCGAAGATCAGCTTTTCCTTACTGCCAAGCGGGTCGGTGACGTTGACGAGGAGCGGGCCAGCCTCGGTGGGGAACGCCTGGGCAGAGGACCAGCTGGAACCGGGGAGCAGGAGGAAGTTCCTCGAGCCCGCGCGACGGACGGCGTTGACGACGAATTGGAGGGTGTCGACCCAGGTCGCGACGTCAGGAAGGTCGTGCGGCTCATTCATGATACCGCTGCACAATGCCACCATCGGTCATTTTATCTGTATTTGGAAGAGAGAAGAGGGACGAACAAGATGATGCGCTCGTTGAGGCCATACTTGTGCGCGAGCTGCGTCCAGATGGAGGCGAACTGCTCGTTCGTCGGACCGCCCTGGCCGATGATCTCGCCGTTCCACCTAGCGTAGTTATGCTGTCCGACGCCGTAAGCGCACTACTGACGGGAATTATTGACCAGCACTGACCAGGTCGACGATGACAAAAGTGTCGGGACGAGAACTGAGAGCGGCCTGGACGGTCTTGTCGTATGTTGCGAAGAACGTCTCATTGATCGGTCCGCCGACAGTGGGAGTCATGAGCTGCCAGGCTTAGGGAGGCTCAATACATGGACGACGGGTGTACATGATGAGACATACCGAACGCTGTGGAATATGATCAGTAGATGCTCTGAGCACTGAAGATCGGGGAGTCTGGTACTCACGAATGCGGAAGAGGTTAGCACCTTCTTTCGCGAAGTGAGTGTACTGGGAAGGCGGAGGAGAGACACCTGCGGCAGCCATCAGCATTATAAAGTGGTGACTTGGAGGATGATTCAATACCAGTTCCAGTGAAACTGCCATCCGTGGCCTGCGAAACAGCTCCTCAGAAACACCCTTCTTGATCAGTCTGCGAAAGAACGTACAACACTGAAGTCGTAACCCGCGGTATTCACACCGCCAAGGCGGGGCAGGCCAAAGAGCAAGTCAGATTGCTGGCGTGCGCCTGGCCGTGCGAAGGCGAAAGGTGCGATAGCAAGGAGCGCTGCAGCTGCGTACTTCATCATCGTGACCAAGGTCGGACAATGACTCTGAGGACTGGAATGCATACCAGTCAACCTCACCGTTATATATGCCGCACGAAGAGCAGCGAGGACTGTGAGATGTATAGCACGTAAGAGGGTCCTAACAGGTCAGGCGGGTAATCCGCGGGAGCCCGTTGAAGGACCACGCTGACGTTGTCGAGTTTCTCCGGAGTCAAAATCGGTAGCGGTTGCAGCTACGCGCAACGGGAGGGGACTGGTGAGCAGGTGAGGACGGTTAATAATAGAAAAGGCTCAGTGGAGAACCAAAACGACCGAAGGTACCGCCAAAAAGAAGAATGCTACAAGTACCGTCTAGTGAGGATTTGGCCTTGTGGAGAAGGTCGAGGCCGTCATTGATGCTCATGACCACGGGCTCTAGGCCGGTTCTGCAGTAGAAAATTGTATTCGGTCAGGCCATACACTGCAGGGCGCGTTAGCGAGCTCAATTGCTAGCCCGCATCGCAACACGCAATGCATGTGTCGGTACATTCGGAGAGAAGGCCGAGGTGTATCCATGGAGTGTATCCTAGCAGCACCGGCAGCGAGCCCTCATGGTTGTTCCATCGTCGACGGAGAGGTCGGACTGGGCCTGAACACAGGCTACCATAAGTGCGATCATACAGTAAGCGCTGAGAGTTTCACCGAGGGTGGGTAAGCGCTCGGTCCACATACGGCAAGTCAAGCAAAGTTGATCGAAAGGCGTCACACCGCACCTCCGACTTGACGGCGACGCCCGCGCAGTGTCCTCGTATGAATGGAGACGTGAAAGCGATATTCTCGCTCTACCGGTCATGTCTTCGACAGATCAGAAGACTTCCGACTGATCATCTTCGGTGCGTACCGGAGTAATACGTGTCGATCTCCCCGACTGACGACAATATCCGACCCAGCCAATTCTTCCGGCTCAGGGTCGGGGACGATGTTCGCGCCATCGTGGACCCGAAGCGTGAGCACTTGCAGCTCACAAAGATCAGGAGAGTCCGCAAGGTAGCTTCTTCCACAGTGGAATGTCGTTGAGCTCTGACACTCGAGCGACGGACAGGACCTCCGGAAACTGGAGGGTGCAAACGCAGGTCTTGCCAAGTGTTTTGACTATGTTCTGGATACTGCCTATGGTAGAAGAGGTCCCATGAGATGGGAGATCTTAGACGTGGGATTCTAGCTCAGCCAAAGACTTTCAAGGCCATTCTGCTGATGTGATGTATATTCAGCCGCTCCGCTTCGAGCCCGGCGCCGAGCTTCCACCCCGGATCATCCCCGCTGTCGAGTCTTCTCGCCCACCACAATATTCGAAGGAGATGAGAGCACTCATGTTGTCGGACATTTCTCGAACTACCCGTGCCCTGAGCCTCGAGGCGATACTCAAGCCGCCGACACTTCCCCCACGCGCAGACCCCGATTCGCCCGAAGCGCGAGCCCTGGGTCCGTTCAGCAAACGCAGAGAGGTCAACATACGATGGCGCTATTTCCAGCAGGAGGTGCAAAAGACCAACTTTCCGCTCCAGGTCGTCGTCGAAGAGCGGCCGGAATCAGGTGATAGTGTTTTGCGCAAGACCGACAGTGCTTCTCTCGTTCGAGCGAAGATCAGAGCTATTGGTCTGCAGCACTCCGGAGTATTCGAGGAGATCGAAGCTATGGCTGCTCCGCCGAGCAAGTGGCGCCATTCAGCGAAGGAAGACCCTTCCTGTGATGGCTCAGCGGAGAAGACGAAACCGTTCTTCCAATCTCATCTACCGACTAGGTTCCTACGACGCCGTTACCAGCAACTACTATCCCGAATTCCGGTATTGGTGTACAAGCCTCCGAAGGAAACCGCTGGCGGTGTTATACCCGGTAAATATGAGGTCAAAGCGTCGCCGCTTGCGGCCAAGCGTTTTGCACCAGTGCATCGCGTAGCAGGGGAGGTGGACATAGCATGGATGCAGCGCGCGGTCGTCGAGCGGACGGGGCGATAGAAAAGGAGGTATACGAGGGTGAGTAAAGTGGTGGTATCCAACAGGAATACGAAGGAAGAAGAGTAATAAATATCTCCAAATATGAACACAACTCGCGAGTTCATCCGTCGTTCCCTTTTCAGCTTCCATCCGCTGAGTTTTCCAGCTCCAGTCCGTGCAGCTCGATGAGATACATGTTGTAGTTCCGATCCGTAGCTTGCGGTGCGCCTCCGGTCTGGGTCGGCTGGACGCCACATTGGAGATCGAGAATCGCTTTGTACTCGTCGAAGGTGAACTCTTGCTTCTGGCGAACCGTATCGAGCATTTCCTAACCCAGAATGCCGCACCTCAGTCTGACAGACAAGCTTTCCAGTACAAGAAGCTTACCGAAGGAGAGAGCGAGAATAGGGAGTAGTACCGTTTCGCGCGGTCGAAATCCGCACTGCTGCTGTCGTCCGTGATAGTCTTGATGTTCTGCTGCAGCGCGAGCATATTGCGCATCATTTTCTTGATGCCTAATGCATTCGCCGACTGGATGAACCGCGCGTTCGAGATCAAAAGGTGCTGCATGAGGTGACCCATGCCCTCAAATACAAATCTGCGAGGATCTTTAGGCGCCCATTAGGGAGATAAGTGGATGTCCGCTCACTTTCGTTCGATCTCAGGCAAGGTCGATGTAAGGGACGCGTCGCAATTCCCCAACTCTGTATTGAGGTCGATCACGTGCGGGTCGGGTTCCGTTGCCTCTCGCTCGACGCGATAAATTCCCTGCCAGCATACTCAGATCAGAATAGGAAGCTGAAGCAGAGTGGCCAGAACATACGTGTCTCAGCGCAAGGTCCAAATGGTGAATGACTCGACACCTGATGTCGATGCGGATGGTGTAGAGGACGAGCTCTGCAAGTTGGACATAAGTTTGGTGCAGTGCTTGGAACCGTCTGGGGCGAGTGTGGTGTGAATCAGTCCATCTTCATGTGTAGAAACGCCCTTACAATGCCATGGCCGATGATAGCGGGAGCTTTAGCGGTTCGTCCGGTTGTAGAGGTGCGACAACGGGAAGGTACGGGGAGGTCGGCGAAAGGGCGCTGGAAGGTTCCAGACGAAGTGGGCTCGTGGCTGATGATGCATCCTCTGGAGAGCTTTTCAACGACTCGAGTTGTGCGGCAAACCAGGTCTTCGGATAGAGGGATCGTTCAGAGTCATTATGAATTAGCCTTGAGACAACTTACGACGCTGTGATATAGACTCGCCAAAGCTGAGACGTTGCGAATCGACGCGATCAGATCGTGCTTGCTGACTGCGCCCTCGCCAAGCAAACTGTTCTCGAGATGTGTCTCTTGTCGACAGAGCTGCTGCTTGACCGACGGGTTCGCATCACCTGGTATCGTCTTCAAGAGCTCTGACAAACAAGGCCCAAGCTCTGCTTTCTGTGCCCATTTCGCAGCTAGAGCGATTTGCGCGTCATCCGTAGACAATGATTCGCCCTCGATAGAGACTAGATCGTAGAAACGGTCGCTACAACGCTGATAGAACTTGCCGATGACCGTTAAGATCAGTCTCGAATAGTTCTCGCGGTGGAACGGGGTCGTCCGTAGCATAGCACACAGAGAGTTTATCAGAGCCATGAGTTGCACGCTTGACTATGAGGAGATCAGGATGCGCGCTGGGAAAGCCTACTCATCGACGGCAATTCGATCATACCTTCACTAAAGGTTTTGATGACAACGCCAACGAAGCCTGGTCCGGCTCGAACGCGTCTGAACCTAGAAAATGTTTAAGTCCGCACAGACGACGAGTAATCGGCATAGAACGTACTCGTCACGGCCTGGTGGAACAGCGCTGACACCTTGTCCTCGAGCTGCGGGAGGTAGACCTTCAAGACGAAGTCATCCAACACGGCACTTGATGCGCGAGCCGCTTCCAGCCCAGCAGGCAAAACGTCCGATATTCGGTCGAGGAACGCCAGAGTAGGCTGGAAGAGAACGCTGACATGGAAGGCGTTCGGGTGCACCAGTAATCTATGGTGCTGCCCAGTGCCCATCAACCTGTCATCCGTACCAACAGCAGCCAGAGTAGCCTGCAGTGCGTTCTCCGACCCCTGTACGAGACCTGGCACAGTGTCCTTGAGAACGCGAGTGAGTTCGTCTTCATGTTGTCGCAGCGCCTTCGTGGCAAACTTGGCGTCTGTATCCGCGAAACGGAATATCGGCTATGCAAGCGATCATTGAAACGACTAAGAGAGAAATAGCAGACAATATACCTTGCCCTTATCACGACTGATTCGACCGTCACGGAGAACCTCATTGATAGACGAAATGGGATTGCGCCCAGAGATGGCGCCTTGCTCCTCATCCGTGATATAGTCGCTTATCAGAGTCCGTATCTTCAGGAGGGTCAGCGTGCAATTGTCGACAGACTAGAAGTGCAGACTCACTTCGGCTTGTATTGGAGCCCAAACCTCCTCCAAAGGGAACAGAGCGCCTGGCTTGGCGCCTGAGGAGTCCCTATAATCTCTCCTCTGTTGAGCATAGCAGTGAGATGTCAGGTCGATCGAACTACGTCTTAGGGACCTACCGATCCAATTCGATTCGCGACCTCGTAGACGACACGCAACCCTTCGCTCACAGCGATGAGCTTGGAATACATAGTCCAGAAGAAGTCCTTCAGAATTTCCTGGTCAAGGACCTTCGTGGATGACTCGAGCGCCGTCAATCGCAGGCTTGTCGCATCCATTAGCATACGTCGGGAGTTCACGCCAGACCCCTGCAGTGCCGCAGCAATGGCAACACCTGCGATACCTAGAGCATTCGACGTGATCGCAGGATATGACAGTATTGACAAGCCAGTGAGCCGTCCAGTCGCCGACGCCGAGTCCATCATGCCGATAACGGATCCTCGCCGTCCGAACTCTGCCCTCTCGGAGACCTCCTCGATGGTCGTCTCAATGAGGGAGAATATCTCGCCCGGTACCTTCTGCGCCACAATATCCAAGCCCGTGCCCAGCTTGCCCAAGGCAGCAAGCGACTCGAGGAGCATCTCAATATATGCGAAGGAGTCAGCCTCTGGATTCCGAGCCTGCGAGGCAATGGACGAGGTAGCAAGGCCAAAGAGAGTACCAGTAGACGCGGATGAGGATAGACCAAACCCAGATATGTTCCCAGACAGAGCGGCACCAGAGAGACTGTGACGGTAGTTCGAATCATTTACATCAAAGGGCGGATCGTTTGGGCGAAGAGCGAGCTCGTCCAAGTATATTGCCAACCTCGAGCTAGGAGTAGTTGGCGATATAGGCGATGATACCGAGAGGGGCCGAGACCTGCCATCGTTGGCTTCTCCATCTTGATGGCTTCCTTGGGAATTGACTACACAAGAGCGACTGTTATCTGGAACCGCCAAGGAGCTAGTGATTCAAGCTTACATGTTTGCTGATTCGGATGGTAGACGGTCCAGCGAGATTCGCACCAAAAGGATTTCAGGTACAGGTGGTTGTGAAGCTCATCCACGAGAATGTCCCGCAGAGTCTGTAATACAAGAGGACGCGCTGATGTGAAGACGGTTGGGCTTAACCAGTAACCGAGAGACCCACCGTCTCCTGGCCCACAAGATAACTCCTGAGATCCGATATGGCACCAATCTCGAGCATGTCGGGTTTGTTGATCAATTTGAGACTCCGTACAAGGAGCGCAGCAGCTTGTAGCAGGCGTTTCTCGAGGATGAGGCTCTCAAGAGCATCTGGGACTAATCTCAGGTGTTCACTAGAGCAATTTTGTGAGTACCGGTTAGGTGATTTGTCAAATCGGCATACATCTGATCGAGTATACGCATCATCTCTTCGACCGTCTGATTACGGGACCAGAGCTGGACAAGATCTGCTCGCTTGCTGCCCAGCATTTCCTTTGCTTCCTGTAAAGCATTACGAGCATCTCTGATTTGGCCTTGGGTGGCATCGAGGTGGCTCAACAGAGCCGCATGATGGGGAAGCGCGGCATTGAAGGCCTGATAGTGTTCTGCGAAATATGATACTGTGAATTGACTCCGCCATTGTCATATCGACAGAGCAGACGCACTATCGACCGAGCCCTTCATCGCGCGCGATAGCATTTCTTTTGTTCTCCGGAATGATTCAACATCTTTACCAAGGGAAGAATTATCAAGTAGCTGGAGAGCTAGGTCCACTGGGTTGAACTGCTCCAGTCAATCCCATTACTTTGATATCTGCTCATTACGACTCACATCGGGGTCAATGACCACTGCCCATTCATCCTTGATCTCATCCAGGACCGCTGAGCAGAGAATTAGCTTCATGCTCATATGCCACAGTTGACAGAGCCATGCGAGGGCACAAGGTCAGCGGACGCCCCGGGATCCCACTCACCGTCGATATCCCCTGCCTTGGCCTTTCCTGTCGCTCTCCTACCAGGCACCTTTTCTCTTATCTTCATCTGACGAGCTTTCTGCACCTCGATCTCTCTCCTCCTCTGCTCTTCGTACTCGTCCAGCACCTCACCATCCGACATGCCTCGTCTACGCCCGAAACTCTGGAACGCTGCCACCGCTGCTAGCGAGGTAGGCGAGAGCTCCGGAGGGCTTGCCTCCACCGCGCCCGATCGCTCATTCTTGCTCTGCGGCTCCGACCCATTAAAGGTCATGCTGCGAGACTTGAGGGACTGCGGTCCATCTGGTAGGCCGGTAGGTCGAGCATCATATGTCTCTCGAGAGTCATGGGTCATACGCGAGTCAACCGAGACGCGGTCTGAAATGGAGTATTCCGATATTTGTCTGCTTCGCAATCCAGAACGGGTGGGCCGTACAGGTCCGCGAGGGGAACTCGAATTCACGGAGCTTCCGCTCGGGGTCGTTGGACGAGGAGGTCGATTGATCTGTAAAGGTCTGGTTGTGCTAGCATTTTCGCTTGTGCTGGGCGAACGCCCACGCCTTGATAGCTCTGGCGCGTACGCAGGTATTCGTGACATCGTATGGCGAGCAGCAGGGAGAAAGCGAAGGAGGCGACGCGAACGAGCTCGCGCGATGATTGTTGCTACGACCTTGCCTGAATAGGCAACTATTTCCTGCAATGGTAGTGGCGGACCTTGTCACGTGCATCACGTGGAGTTTCCAGTCGGCGAAGCTGCAGGCGCGGTGGCCGTTGCGACCCACGCTGGAACGCGCTCTCTCCTTCTGAGCCATTTCTCCGTCCTACGCGTTGCGGCGCGTTCTGTCTCCCATTGCTATCGTCATATGCCTCATCGAGCTTCTACAGCATGTCAAAACTATCCTCTGAGGCGGACGACACGAATCTACTCTTGTCTCCAGTACCCGAGGTGGACCATGAGTCGTCCACAGGCACTGAGGTGCCTGCAAATACCTCCTTGTCGGCAACGGATGTTTCTGGCTATTCCGAGAGGCGACATCCCTCTCTTTCCAAGTTGCTCTCTGTCTATGTCGAAGTGCCCCGTCTTGCAGCGTCCAAGAAGGCCATGTACCGTCCTTTGGCTGAAGACCAGCTCGACTTCGACGCCGAGTTCGCTCATGAGGAGATAGATGAGATTGCTGGAGACGTCGAAGATGGAAGACGCTCCTTTTACTACGTTCGTTACATGGACGGGACGATTCATAAGGTGAGGATCTCGACCAAAGGTAAAGTGGCATGGGGACGCTTCAGGGTTTCTTATGCCCCCTCTTCTTCATCTCCCACTGAAGACCTTTGATCATATCGACTCCTCCGTCACATCTTACTCATGCAAACTTCTGTCAGATTCCAACAGGCGCCTTGAACCACCACCGTGCGGACCTTGTGCAGAGATATGGTAAGCTGCTTTCTTCATCCGGTGCATGCCCGTGCAAAAACAAGCTCTCTACATCATAGAGCAGTCAAAATCGCTGGGGCTACTCCCGCCTTTTAACCCCGCTTCTTCTGACGTGCACCCTGGCTCTCGGGAGGCTATCATAACGGTGAAGATCCCTGGCCTCCACGCTCGACCTGCGCACCGTTCATCCGCATCAAAGGACGATACCACGGACGACATCGCTCGAGAAAGGGACTCTGAGGAAGATTCAGACGCATCTTTTGATCCAACCACGCAGACGCGCACTAGAGCTACTGTGTCGAATAAGCGCTTGGAGAACGAATTGCCGTTCAGCCCCAAGAAGACTCGGTCGCATCGCCAGAATGTCGTGGTGCGTGCTGCCGACAGCGACAGCGATGTGGAGACGCTTGCCCATTCGACGCGTAGGTCCACGCGGACTCGGAACAGCAGACGGTCCAACCTGAACGACGAGGATCTCGAAGATTATCAAGATTACGCTTCCGACTTCTCATCTACATCAAAAGTGAAGGCGGGAATAAGAAGAAGATCGTCCGTGGCAAGGCATCGCGGCCCGCCTACGGCCACTTCCGCGTCGTTGCTGACCTCCAATACGACGAAGAAGATCTCGACGACCGCGCTCCTCTGATGGCACATAGAAGCATATGCGAGAAGTGCCACTCTCCGCCTGCACACGAGCAGCTCATGAAAGCGGCGAAGAAGGGCAAGAGGCGGAGAAGAAACGACAACGACGACGACGAGTCAGAAGACGAGGAGACTAGGCTCAATGCCCTTGGAGGTTGGGTGCGATGGTAGGTCTGTACACGTTAGGTTGGCGTTGCATGATCTGCTCACACCTGATCAGCCTGAAGTGTCCCGTCGCCGCTCATTGGGGCTGTCTTGCAAAGACCCAGCGCGACGAGATACTCAGAGCGGCTCTCGAAAGGGACAAGGCGTCCTGGCGTGGTCCCGATTCTGGTTCGCCTGAACCGCAGAAACAACCCGGCCTTGATACCTATCAAACGACAGAGTTCATTTGTGGGTCTTGTTTGAAGGGAGGCGTATGCATGGGTTGCAAAGAGGTCGCAATCAAGCCCGACCATTTTGAGCGGCGAGCACATTCCGCCTCTCCTCGTGAAGCTGCTCCACTGTCGGCTGCCCGTGACGCTCCCCAGACTCTTCCGTCATCCAGTGCTGCTGCTGCTGTTGAGGATGAGACTGAGGAGGGTTGTCCGAGGGAGCTACTCTTTCGATGCCTCACTTGCAAGCGCCTGGCTCATTACGCTCACCTACCTATCCCCGACCGATTTGACCCTCAAGACACAACGCCTCCCGACTTGGCCCGCTACTACCAGCGTGCCACTGGTTGGAATTGTGCTGATTGTGCCTCGTTCGTCTACCAAGTCGAGCATATCCTTGCCTGGCGACCTTACCCAGAGAATGCAGTTGAGCCGCCTCGCTCTCCTGAAGAGCCTATCAACTACAAGGCTATGCTACCTCGAGAGTATCTAGTCAAATGGGTAGACCGGAGCTACCGCAGGGTCCAGTGGGTCCCACATGGGTGGCTACTCGCTATGGTACCATCGAAACTGAAGAACTTCCTCCAAGGAGGGACGAAGGTTGCTCTCCTGCCTGAAGCTGTCTCGGAACAATCGCTTTCTGCGGATGCCGAGAATGCACCAACTACTTTCGACATCGCCAGCGACCATTCCGATGTCGCCAGGGACGAGGAAATTGTTTCGCCTCTGGTCGCCAACCCTGACGCCGAGCGAAAGATACCTCCAGCGTGGAAGACTGTGGACCGCGTGCTTGATATTCGCCTGTGGCGTCCACGCAAGGCCGTCAAAGGGAAAGGCAAGAGCGGAATTTTGGACGGTACAGCGATCGTGAGGGCGCGGAATTGGGTGCATGATCGCGGCGAGGAGCCTCGTTCCGATCTAATGGTCACCGTAGAAGATTTCGAGGACATTACCGGAGAGAAGTTGAGCGAGAATCATGCGGACCAGGTCGCCTGGGCTTTCTTCAAGTGGCAAGACCTCGGCTATGATGATGGTAGGTGCTGAGGCAGGCCCTCTAGCGATGTTGTTCTGACTTGCTCATACAGCCTCCTGGGACGCGCCCCCTCGTCCAACTGAAGCTGGATATTTTGCATATCGCAAGGCGTTCCAACGCTATCTACTCGCTCGATCTGTCATTGTGCCTCGACGAGACAAGCAGCAGGCAGTGACAAAAGGCGGTGTTAGGTGGCTTATGCAGAAGAAGTTCACCACGGAGTTCCAGCCTCAGCTCGGGCAGAGTTCGCAGCTTCAGCTTATGCCCTTTCAGGTTGATGGCGTTAACTGGTTATGCCACAATTGGAACATCTCGCAGAATTGCATCCTCGCTGACGAGATGGGTCTAGTACGTCGTTTGAGCCATCACTCTCTCTAAAATTGTTGACGTTATCCAACCTAGGGCAAGACCGTGCAGATGGTCACCTTCATTGGGTACATCGCGTCAGCGTTCAAGTGCTACCCTGCACTAGTAGTCGTACCAAATTCTACAATCACCAATTGGGTTCGCGAGTTTGAGCGTTGGGCACCGAACCTTCGCGTCGTTCCTTTCTATGGAGAAGCCAAGGCTCGCGAGGTCATCAAGAGATACGAGCTCTTCCACTCCTTTCCTGCGGACGGTACCACAGGCGCGAAGTATCATGTTCTCGTCACGACGTACGAGACCGTCACCAATCCCAAGGAATTCACACATGTCTTCAAGAGCACGCCGCGATGGGAGGTGCTGGTTGTGGACGAAGGACAGCGGCGTGCGTAGTTTTTTCGGCCTACCATAGATCAAGCACTAATCTTGGTGCAGTCAAGAGTGATGCAAGCCTGATCTTCAAACGCTTGAAAGAACTCAACAGCTTCCACCGCGTGATCATGACCGGAGTGAGTACCGAAATGGAACTTGCAAGGTAGTCTGTGCTGAGCCGATATTGTCAGACGCCGCTCAATAACAACATCCGGGAGCTGTTCAACCTGATGAATTTCCTAGATCCGGAGCAGTGGAAGGACCTAGAGCAGCTCTCGAAGCAGTACGAAGAGCTCACAGACGAGTTGGTGAAAGATCTGCATATTCGCTTGAAGCCATACTTCTTGCGCCGGATCAAATCCGAAGTGCTTCAGCTGCCCCCTAAGGTGAGCTTCCTCGCCGTACGAGCATTTGTACTGGCGTGCTGAACATGGCATTAGAATGAAGTTATAGTCCCTGTCAGCATGGCTCCGCTGCAGAAAGAGATCTACCGGTCAATACTCAGTACGCGTGTTTCCCGATTATCCCGTTGCCATGCTGATCGGTGACGTTGCAGGCCAAAACCTGGAAATTCTGCGCAGTCTTGCGGAGGGTACCGGGTCGTCCAAGGGCAACAATGCATTAACCAAGACGAACATGAACAACATGCTCATGCAATTGCGGAAGTGCATACAGCATCCTTACCTTGTTTCGGACACCATTGAGCCTCGAGGGCTATCACCCACAGAGACCCATGAAAGGCTGGTGGCCGCGAGCGCAAAGTTGCGCTTGCTGAAGATGCTCCTGCCCAAGCTCCGAGCACGAGGTCATCGCGTTCTCCTCTTTAGTCAAGTAAGCTATGCTCTCGGCGTGATTGTTGCCCCACTGATGTGTTCCAGTTCGTGATTGCGCTAGACATAATCGAAGACTTCCTCATTGGCGAGGGTATCAAGTATCTTCGTCTCGTGAGTATTCCTTATTATGCACGAGCGCCGGCACACTCAGGATATGCAGGATGGTAATACAAAACAAGCCGAACGTCAGAAAGGAATGGATGAGTTCAACAAGCCAGACTCAGATATATTCATTTACCTCCTGACAACTCGTGCCGGTGGTGTCGGTATCAACCTATGGAGCGCAGATACAGTAATCATCTTCGACCCAGACTTCAATCCTCATCAGGTATGTGCATCCGCAGTCCGCTCTTAAGACGATCTCGCTTACTCTACACAGGACCTCCAAGTACGGCGTCTGCAAATCTCGTATAGTGCAGAGTATTGACATCGATTCGCAGGCTATTGCTCGAGCGCATAGGTATGGGCAGGAAAAGACGGTTCTCGTCTTCAAACTCATGGTCAAGGATTCTGCGGAAGGTACGTCTCTGTTTTCGGGTGATTGCACGATGCTCATTTCATTGCAGAGCGCATCATGCAAACCGGCAAGAAGAAACTTGTGCTTGATCATCTAATCGTGCAGAAGATGGACGATGAGAGTGGAACGAAAGAAGACGTCCAGTCGATTCTCATGTTCGGTGCCAAGGCCCTTTTCGAAGAGAACGAAGAGAGTGCCGCCAGAGAGATACACTGTGAGTGCTCGCCTCCATGTCCATCAATTCTGGGCTTGACACAGCATGGCAGATTCGGAGCATGACATAGATAGCCTCATTGAGAAGACAGAGAAGGAAGGGGATCAGGTCGAAACGGATGCAGGGGCCGGATCACTGTTCTCTTTTGCCAAGGTATGGTCGGCGGAGAAGGAAGGTTTGGAAGAACTCCCGGACGAGGAGGCGGACCATCCGGATGAGGCAGATTCTTGGGTGAAGGCACTCCAGCTGATTGCGACAGAGCGTGCCAAGGAACGCGAACAGGAAGTCACTGGTCGTGGCGTGCGTCGGAGAGCGGCTGCGGTATTCCCTCAGGTAATTGAGCTTCTGACCATGCTTCGGGTCCGCAGCTGACAAAGTCTCAGCAGAGCCTGAGCCTCGATCTAGGGGATACTCCCACAAAGGAGCAGAACAAGCCACGGAAGAGGAGGAAATGGAGTGGCAAGTCAGCAGGATCAGACGACTCCGATTTTCATGCTGTACCGTCGGATGCAGCCTCAGAGTCGGACGACGTACCGGCAGCTGGAATGGACATCGACGACATCCCAATGCTTGACATGCGCGAGTCAAGTCCTGCAGGTCCTCTCGGATCGAAGGGTGGCACCAAGGCGACTGCTCTACGCCGCTCGAAGCAGATCGACCGGACGCTACCCCCCATTGACCACCGAGTCAGAGGGCCTGAGCGTCAGCAAGGCGAGTATTGCGGTCTCTGCGGCAACATCCATCCAGCAGGCCAGTGCTCAATGACGGAGAGTCCGGAAAACCTGGCACAGTACAGGCTCCTGCTCATGCAGCACGCTGGTGACGAGACGATCGAGGAACGGGTGAGTTCAATTGATCGATGCCTCACCTGTGTCGGTCTGTTTTCTGACGTGCTGCCGTTCATCAGCGTGCCGCCATCCGGGTGATCGATGAGACGCTTCACAGGCTTGGAAAAATCAATCTCATCTATGGCCAGCCGCTCCATCTCGTTGAGGCGCCACCTCAGCCGTCTCCGATCTCATTACAGAAGAAGACGAAGGTGATCCCTGGTGTCCTTGGCCACCCTGTACCAAATGGTGTGCAGCCAGCCGCAGGACCTTCACATAACGGTGTTTCACACCGTAGCTCCTCAGCAATGAGGCCCTCCACCGCGGCCGCGCCGAATCCGCCAGCAATCCCGCGTTTCACAAATCCTTTCGGATCCAACGTTGATGCGATTGCTGGTTCTTCCGAAGGCTCTGCGTCTCTTGCATCCGTAACCGATATCCCGAAATTTAAAAAGGCTAAAGAGACGGTAAGACAATCGACATGCGTCGTATGCGGGCAGGCACCGCTCCACTTAATCAAGGACTGCCCTGTGGTAGCTCAAGGCCCTGTGCGGTAAGGTCGTACCTTTCGGCCTGGGAGTACAGTCCGCTCATCGCTGTGCGTCTTTGTAGAATTGCTGAAGCCATCTTGCGACTCTCGAGAGATCCAACCCGTAGCTCCGTCGTAGAGGTTTTGCGAAGCATCATGGCTAAGCAACAGAGGCGAGCTGCGCAAGCCGCCCTGGCGCCCTCGGGGCCCGTCATTGACCTCGGCAACTCGTAACACTCCGCACAAATATTGGTCCGGTTCGGTACTTGAGGACCTGCACATTCTATCATACTTTCCGCTCATTGACTCCATTGTCGAAGTTCATCTCCAGCACCATTGTCGCTGTATAATACCAGAGCAGTCTACGTAGTCAACAGCGCCCGCAGCGTGGACCAGTAGCTCATACACAAGCTGTACAACCAGACATACAGTGTAATGTGGATTAGTATTGATGTTTTCCGAAGCTCGCGGCGCTTGCGCTAGCGGCGATCGGATGGGAGCATGGAGTGCTGCAGCCGCAGCGCGCCTGAAAGTGGATGGCGATTGCTGTGGCGAGCAGCAATAGCGAACCATCGTGTTTGTAACGTTCACTGCGGTCGAGTTCTCGGAGGGGCGGCCTCCACTTCCACGGCCCTCTTGAACAGCGACCACGATGACTCTCACAAACGGATACAGTGCGACTTCTGACGCGTCCACCAGCAGCGGAGCTTCGACTACCGCAGCACACTCAGG
The DNA here is from genome assembly GCA_025528855.1 of Trametes punicea. Taxonomy (NCBI): domain Eukaryota; kingdom Fungi; phylum Basidiomycota; class Agaricomycetes; order Polyporales; family Polyporaceae; genus Trametes; species Trametes punicea. Next base: position 403,305 of record VICQ01000007.1, on the reverse strand, counting down.
TATGCGGCGGCAACTGACTTGCTGCGGTAATCTGCACTCCGTATTTTAACATCTCTTGCAGCCTCCGGCACGTGTACCTCTCCGCCCGCACCAACTGCAGCGAAATCTCTCAGTCCTTCTCCAAACTTGAAGCGTTCTCGTTCCAGCTCAGTCGTAATGGAGTCCACTCTTCCGCAAGCCCCAAGAATCGACGGCGAGGCAATGCTGGAGGTCTTCGTCCACCGGTCTATGAAGTTCGCAGGTGCGCCACTGAACGGCGACTCGCCTTACGGCGACGGGGAGCGGCTCTCTGTTCTCGGTAGCAGGATCCTTGAAGCCGTCTACACCGATGTCCTCTTCAGCAAGCGGCCGATGCTCAAGGCGAATGAGCTGAGGGTGAGCCTGTCTGTTCACGTGCCCTAGTTGTTGCTCAACGTATGCGGCGCGCAGCAACAGATCGAGACGAATTTGCAGAAGCATGTTGAGAAATGGGTAGAGGAATACAAGTGGAGGGAAAAGGTGCGCTGTACTCCGGACGTCAAGGAGAAGCTCACAAGTCCGGAGGTATGTCCCAATACTACTATGCGATGTTCCGCCTCTCACACACTTCCAGGAGACTCGTCTGCTCTTCGACTCTTACGTTGGGGCGGTCTTCGTCGGAGGAGGATACAAGGCAGTTCGGGACTGGATTGGAGCCCTTGTTGATCCCGAATCGTCCACCTCGGCTCAACAAGGGCTCTACCCCGAGCCTGAGTTGAAGAGGCCAAAGGTGGAGGCTGCGTATGGGATGGGCTATGCTTCTCCTCCTCAGCAGAGCTTCTTTCATACCCCTCAGCAGCCTCCGATGTATGGGCAGCCCGTACACCCCCTGGCTCCTCCGCAGCCAAATATCGCTCCTCCACCTCTCCCTACCAATCCTCTCGCTCCTGCGCAGCCGCATTCCGCCTTTCTTCCTCTTTTCAACCAGATTGCGCAACAACGGCGTCTCGAAGTGCAGTACCCTGCACAGTTCTCGGGTCCTGCCCATGCAGGCCGTTGGACTGTTCAGTGTCTTGGTGCGCACCGCGTGATCTCGTTGTTGCCGTCACGTGCTGACAGCTCTACGATTTGCAGTCAACGGCATCGAGAGGGGCGTCGGTACGGGGTCGAGCAAGCAGCTGGCAAAGGAGGAAGCTGCGCGACAAGCGTACCATGCCATGGGGTGGGCACCGCGTGAGTGCTGTCCTATCTCATCTTTCGTCTGATTGCTGACGTGAGTGATAGGCGTTTAATATGGGGATACCGATGCGCCGTCGTCAGCATACCTGGCCGGTGCGAATCATTTGTATCCATACAGGCCCTGGCGGCTCGATTATACTCCCCCCGTTCAGCACCGAGCTCGTCTCGTAGGTCGCTCTGCAACCTTGCAGAACCGAGACGAGCTCGATCCTGAGTGCGTGGTGTATAATCCCGGTTAGTGACCGTTGAGTGTTGGCTGTCGTCCTCGAAGTTGCAGACCATCGTTCGGCGATCGTTGCTGGCACAGTCCCTCGCTTATATTGGTGCGATCGATTTGCATTCTCCAGGTATTCTTCGACTACGCTCCGTGTTCTTATGTGCTGTCATCGTCCTCGACGTAGTTCTCTTTGCCGCAGCTAAGTGTGCCTCCTTGTAAATATGCTCACGTATCAGTCTCGACGGTATTCACAGTTGTCTTCGCGCTCTCGAATACGCTGTTTACTGGCACACATCGATGTCCGATGTGCGTCATGACTGGCTTTACTACTTCGTTCTGGACACAACTGCTACACTCTGTATACCATCCCATACTATGAATCTCTCCAACCGGACAGCTTTGCCCCCTACCGTCTGCACCGGGGCCACGAACGCCATCGGAGCGAATACGTTGGTCTGATCGATAGAGATCAGGAAATCACCAGCGTGGACACCGTCCACGAAGGCCGACGTGCCGTTCTCCGTCCCAGTCAATACGATGTCCCGGCGTGTCGCGTCCAAAGCCGGGAGGCTAGAGTTGGAGAGAAGATATGTGATATTAGACGACGTGAAGGCCAAAGTGAGCCCTCCGTCAGGTAGAGCCTCAAGCCCGAGTGAGTCGTCCGGACCAGATAGCAGCGTGCCTGGAGCGCCGGTGAGTTGCGCGCGTATGAGTAGCGTATAATTGTGTCCTTTGCTCCCGAGCGGAGTGTGCAACACCCCATCCTCCAAGCGCGCATCGTATCCGTTTCCACTGAGATCCTTGACGAAGACGGCGCCGACAGGATTGAGGTGGGATAGATCGTAGTCGACGACGACCGCGCCCTTGCTCGGGATGCGACGATCGAGGTTCTGTCCTGGAGCAGATGCTTCGAGGGTGGGGAATGCGGCGAGGAACTCGTCGTGCGTAAGATGGTTCGGACGCGATGCGGCTTGCCACCCGGCGCTGGCAACGACAGGAAGACCCTGTTTGAGGGCGTAGAACGCCTCGAGGAATGTGCTAGCCGTCGGCCCGTGGTCGTTCCATACCGCCTGTGTGTGCGGGGTTAGCAGTTTGCCGACGACGACTCGCGAACACGGCGTCTGACGTACCATGATCGCACCCTTCAGATGTGCGTCCGAGATATTGGGGTTATTGGATGCGTTTCCTAACTCCGACGTTAGTAGCACTGCCCATCACGGACGTCGCGGCACCGACCTCGGTCAAACACATGTGGGTCCCAAGTCCCGCCGGTATTCACATTCGCGCCATCCCAAAGCCGGGTTTGGTTCAACTGCTGAGGGAAGGAGCCGGACTGTATGAAGAAAGGTCCCTCCCGTGAACACCACGAAGGCCCGGAGCATGACTAACAGTTGTCCGCTCACCTGTTTCATGACGATGTATTGAAACGAGTCTTCGCTACGATACACGGCTTGCTTGGTCAGCCCGATATCACTCAATGGCGCGCATTGCTCATCCGAGTTTGCTCACCTGTTGATGACATCGTATCCCGAGCGAATGAGCTCGAACGGATCGTCGTCGCTGAAATCCCTGTTATCCGGATGAGGATGTAAGAAGCGCCGAACCAAAGCGAGAGGCACGCACCAATGCTGGATGGTGATGTTCTTGCTGACGGATGTCCTATTCGAAGGCTCTCGCGTGCCCCAGATCCGGATTGTCTTTCCACTCTCTTTGCCGATGTAGTCGCTCTGCGGCATGTCGAGAATTACATCACGCCTTGCGAACGGAGAAGCCTGTGGGTAGGCTCACCATCTCATTCACAAAGTTGTTATAGTCGTCTGCCAACGATGCATTATATTCGTCCGCTCCAATCGAAACTTGCTCTGTCAAGAGCTGAGCTACCGCTTGACAACGCTATGCCGCTGATACGTACTTGTGTGAAACCAAGGGAGGAATTCTAGATGTACATATAACGTGCGATTAACGTCTCGCGTCCTGGTATCGACCTGCGATCACGCACCTTTCCAAATTGACTTGATTGTAGGGATGGCGTCGGGCACGGTGAGATTAATCAGCGTCGGGTCTGTTGAGAGCGCAAGCTCGGGCTTCCATTGCGTGATGACCAAGGCGTGTCCGGGCTGAAGAACTCCACAGTGAGAATCGCACAGGAGGCCGGCAACTCAACGGCAAGAGCGGCAGCCGTTACGCTGCGCTCATACGGCCTTGCTTACCGACTCTAGTTCTGGGACTACCTATGGTAGCATTCGAATCAGGTAGTCATGAGGTTCTGCAAGTGAATGTCGACATACCGTGACGCCCCGAGCTGCGCACCCGGCCTGAAAGGTCTCGAACTCCTCTCTCGAGTAAGTCTCATTCAGGTGGGGTGTGAGGCCCGCCAACGCCGGGTCCTCAGGCCGAAGACGGAACCGCGCATACGCATGGAAGTTGCCTTGGGGAGCGACATTGTCCGAGAGGTGGACATGCTGTAAGTATGGAAGCCTCATGAGGGTGCATTGCCGCAGCGTCCGCAGCGTCGAAGCACAAACTCACGAATTCGCTAACTTTAAACCAGGACGCGTACGTGCAGAGGTCCTGGAGGAATGTGATTGGGTACCACTGCCTGCCCACATCTGCGCGTAACGGAAATCAACAAGGAGTAGCAGAGACGCTTCATGAATCAATCGACGGCGAACCTAGCATGAAACCTCGTGTACGCCAGTCAGGCTGGTCCACTATCTTGCCCGACGGAAATTGGCCGCCTGTGAGAACCAGGCCTTGAAGCAGCGTTCGAGTAGCCCAGAAGGCGCCTTTGCTTCCCGACGCTGTAATCCGGATAGTGGTAGACGTAACCTCCATCTCATAGCCTTCAGTGGTGAAAGAGGCATCCGCGAGCGTCGAGTTCAGACTCTCCGACAAGGATAATGTTATGACAGCCGAGTTCATGATAGCATCTTGCGCAACATCGATTGATAAGGAGACAGTCGTCTGTGGAAACAACCTTTCCAGATCGGCTTTGAAGGTTTGTGAGAACTCCAAGAGGGTCGGCGGAATCAGACTGAGGCCATTGTCCGTCGTCGAGTTGGCGTCGCGCTTGTCGACCACGATGTGTACGTGGTTGGATAAGCGAAAGGCAGGTTTATCCACTGCGATATAATTTTGCACTGCAGGAACCAAGGGAGGCAACTCCAGGGCGAAGATGTGGACTGCCAGTGCAGCTATGAGAAGACAGTATCTCCAGGGTGTGAAGGACTCCATCCTGAGCAAGGAGACAGTACGACCATCAGGTCAGACTGCCCAGTAATGAGAAGGCCAAGATATGCACTATTCGTTTGTAACGGCGGGCCGCGAGTGGAAAACTACGTCATGCAAGCTCTTCGAAAAGCGACACATGACAACGTGTTGTGCTCGAGCTCAGAGGCATCGTAGAGCTTTCACTGAACGCTGCCGAGACCTGTAGACTCGAGCCGAGCGTCACATGCATGGTGAGCACGAGGTGCCGGCGTATCGAATGGAGCACAAGGTAAGACCGCTACACCAAGGGCGTCGTCAAGCACTTCGCCCACCTCGCATACTCTTTGAAAGGCAGTATTCCAAGGTCTGCGGGGTGCAATACGGGCCGGAAGTAAACGTGGCGGATAGGCTGTGACCACACTGCCAGTAGCATGATATGGCGCCCGCTTCTGCTATCGCCGGACATGTGCTGAGATTGTAGCAGAGTGGCAAGGTATTACGCTGGGCATGCGGGGAAGACGTCTGCGACATACGAGTCTGACGGGGCGCCTTTACCGCATGAATGTAACTGCAACAGCGTTGCGGCCGCCGGCGGCAAGAGGCCGCATGCACGATACATGCACGAAGTCCATGTTGTCATTTCTCGCGACGTGTAACTGCCACCAATGTTGTTCAGCGATTTCGAGTTTAGACCGGTATCGGTGATTGCTTCGACACAGACCTCGGTGTGCTGCATACCGAATCCGTGACGCGACAGACTCTCGTGCGAGGGTACTGTCAGTGACAATGTCAGCGATTCACCTCATTAATAAGCGGGAATCGTCGGATCCGGGGATAGGCACAAGCAAGGCGGTGTTGGCGGTGGGAATAACTCACGTCATATCCAATCAGACAGAGAAAGCTTGGAACCTTTGGGTCGAGATGAGGAGGTCGACACCCAGGTATCCATGCTGTGCAACGGTGAGCAGGCGGTGTACGAACAGGCCGTAGATTGCGAGGCTTGGTGGATGCGGCGGTGGTCTCTGGGACATCTCACCGCCCGCGGCGGTATTCTATTGTGGATGGGCAGCGGCTATGGAGGGGAATCACGTGGGCGAGCGTTCACCGACATTGGTGTCTATAAAAGGAAAGCTGGACCGAGAAAGTCACGTAAGCGAGCGTAAGAGTGCTTATGTACGCAGGCTCGCGCTTTCTCTGCCGCTCCAAGTAAGTCGGCCTTTGCGTCGAGCCTCGCTCTGTCACTCTCGCTCTGTCCGCTCTATTATTGCGCCGTGTCCGGCGATTACTTCTCCCTCTCCTCGTCGTCGCCTGTCTCTTCTTGCGCTCCGCATTCATCTCGCTCAGCATCCTAGCATACGACTCTCGCCATGCCTTCTCAGTCAAGTACAACCACCGCCTACTCGCGGTCCAACCCTATCGATCTCACCCTCGACGACGACGAGGAGATACACACGACCGAGCGGATGTCTAAGCGGCCATGCACAAGTTCGAGGTCATTTAACGCGACCGCTGTACCCTCCGGCAGTAGCACCCCTCTGTCTCGATACCAATCCTCTACTGGGCTTTCGCCGGCCATGTCTCTGTCGAGTCTTGCGCCGCATAATGCTCTTAGCGGGCCGTCTGGCTCGCATACACCGCAGCTCGACCAACCATCGCCCTTCTATCATGATGGACCAGCGGACGCTGGCCGCCTACCTGTATTCCAAGGTCCGTCTACTTCGGCCGCTTTCTTCCAGCCAAGGCCGCAGGCGGCCCCTACTGCCAATCCTCTGGATCCTCCGGGTTCCCGGTATCCTCAGATGAAAGCAGGATCACCTTCGCAGACAGCGACGCGTCAAGTCATCGACCTCACGAGCTCTCCTTCTCCCCCTCCTCGAGCTTCCCAGCCGCAAGCGCAGCCACAGCCGTTGGGCTCTCAGCAGTTGAACCCTAGCCTGGGCAACCTACCCATGGACCTTCCACCGAAGACTCCCGTCTGTATCGGAGTCCTGCCTGCCACCGCACTAGTTCTATATCCAATCCCGTATCTCATTCCCCAAGATCCTCACTCACTCGATGCTGAGTGGGCGCCAGTCCGCTTACAGTACGAACATCTTGCGAATAAGCCCAGTGGTTCTTCGGAGACCATCAACGTGCGGCCGCCATCTATGAAGTCACCGACTGGGGAAATCATCCCCGGAGAAACGTTTGCAGTGGTAGAGCAGAAGGTCGCTACGCCTCTAGGACCTATGCTGGGAAAGGGTCTCATTCGATTAGACGCGAAAATACGGAGAGGAAACCGTAATGTACGTCGATTTGTTGTTCCACTATCGCTGATGCTCACCGTCCACAGCTGCCGATCCTCCAGCTGCAAATGCTCGTCTACACGCCCAAAGGCAACATACCCGTCGTATCTGCATACATGCACCAGAATGGCCTGTACCTAGACCATCCGACTCTTCCGTCAGACATCGAGACTGTGTCTGCCGGTTACTACTACAATCCTCATAATCCTCCGCCCGGCGGGCACCAGCGGGCACCGATCATCAATAGCCGGCCGGGATACATGGGACCGGGCGCTAACAGCTACAGGTCCTGGAGTTCCCCCGCTGTGTCTGGGAAGAGCGTGGAGATACAACGAAGCCAGGTTGACGAACTGTTCAAGAGCTTAAAGGGCGGCGATGAGCTGGAGGAGGCAGACCCTCGTAAGTATTAGGGTTGTTGGGCATTACTGTGGGGACCGGCCGTTGCTGAGGCATCGCTTTCCCTGCAGCACCCGAAATCGTTACGCCGCTTTATCCTCACCAGCGCAAAGCTCTCACTTTCCTCCTTGCGAGGGAACAGGAATGGGAGAGCGCAGGTGGCAGGAAGCTCTCCTTGTGGCAAGAGAGGATCAACCCGCTCTCACATCAAACCTCATGGGTCAACGTCGTCACGCAAGCTGAGGTCTTCACTAAGCCTGAGGAGGCGAAAGGCGCTATTCTCGCTGACGATGTCCGTATAATTCATTTGTTGCGTTCAAGTCGACTCACTTGGCCCCGTACATACTCACCGATCTTGTTACACAGATGGGCCTAGGCAAGACCATCACTTGCGTCGCCCTCATCGCCGCGACGATGCGTTCGGCACGCGCGTTCGCTGACACCCCTCTCACCCCGCCTCAAACACCGCCCCCGCATTCCTCCGATCCGCCATTACTCGCCTCGCACTTCCAGGGCAGCGTATGGAACATCCCGCCCATGGCTTCCTCGTCCACCGGCACCTCCGCAAAAGCAAAAGCGAAGGCGGCGCGAGAGCAGGACCGCGTTGAGGCGCAGTATACGCGCGCATGCCGCATCAAGATGAAGAGTCGTGCGACCCTGATCATCTGCCCGCTCTCCACCGTCGTCAATTGGGAGGACCAGTTCAAGGAGCACTGGCGCGGGGAGGTGATTGTATGCGGCGGACAAGGTGGTTCCGCGCCGTCTTCGCAGCCTTCTACATCTGCGATGTCGACGCCTACTGGTTCGCAGGTAGAGATCAAGCTGGAGATGCCGACCAAGTTCACGCGCGTCCGCGAGGGGCCGCCTTTACGGGTGTACGTCTATCATGGCAATGCACGACGTCTGGAACCCTCGTTCCTTGCGGATTTTGACGCCGTTATCACGACGTACTCAACGCTTGCTTCCGAGTTCTCGAAGCAAACGAAGAGTTTAGAAACAGCTGACGAGGATGAGGATGATGATGGCACGAGCAGCGACGGATTCGTCGAGGTAGATGAATCCGGCAAACCCGCAGGGAAGTCGGCGAAGGGGAGGAAGGGCGCGAAGAAGCGGAAGAAGCCCACAGGCCCTGTTGTCGAAGCGACGAGTCCGTTGCAGAGTATACACTGGTTCAGGGTCGTTCTGGACGAGGCTCAGTGAGTGCCTATGGTCCGATGAATGGTTCCGGCCAGGTTTCTGACAACGTCCTGTTCATAGCTCCATCAAGGAGGTCAGTACAGTGGGCTGCCGCGCGTCGTGCGACCTTGCGGCGGACCGCCGTCTATGCCTCACTGGTACTCCGGTCCAGAACAAGCTTGACGACGTCTATGCTCTGATCAAGTTCTTGCGGCTCTCACCTTTCGATGACAAAAACATTTGGAACGAGTACATCGGTACCCCTGTCAAGTTCGCGCAGCCGCTTGGCGTCGCCCGTTTGCAGACGATCATGAAGTGCATTACACTCCGTCGAACAAAGGAGTCGCGTGCGGAGGATGGCAAGAAGATCCTCTCGCTGCCTCCGCGCCGGGACGAGCTGCGCTATCTCAAGTTCGACGAGCACGAGCAGGCTATCTACGACCGCTTCTTCTCCGAGTCCAAGGCCGAATTTCACGAGTTGTCGCACAGGAACGAGGTCATGAAGAACTACGTCGGCATCTTGCAGAAGATCCTCCGTTTGCGCCAGATATGCGACCACTATGAACTTGTGCAGAACAAAGGACTCGGGCTTCCGGGCGACGTGACTCCTGCATATGAGGATGTCGCCGCCTCAATAGCTCGCGACGGCATCAACCTCCAACGCGCAGCGGTCATCTTTTCATTGCTCAAGGAAGCTGGTACTACGCAGTGTGTTGAATGCGGATACGAGCTCTCTCTTCCTAGCGACTCCAATAACGAAGGCATGGCCGAGGTTGATGCCAGCGCGGCTCCCTCGAAGCGCGGACGCAAGCCCAAGGCCTCCAGCTCTCGAGCTTCGACGCGACAGAACAGCCCCTCTATGCCGCAACCGGTCCTCACGCGTTGCCAGCACCTCTTCTGCAGCTGCTGCTTCCGCAACTCGACCTTCCCTGGATGGCCGAACGTCGCTCCAGACGTGCGCCGACCATGTTCGACATGCCAGGCGGAGATCGCGCCGACGGACGCGGTGCAGATCGACCTCGACTGCAGCTTGCTAGAGAGCGTGATGACCGGCGGCGCGAAGAAGAAGAACGCCAAGAAGGAGAAGCGGCAGAAGGGCATTGCGCCTGAGGACTTCCACCCGTCGACGAAGGTCAAGGCGCTCCTCAACGATCTTATTCAGTTCTCGAAGGCGAACCCTTACTCGGCAAACTACGATCCGAGCTCGATCGAGGTGCAGATGGTCGACAACGAGGGCAACTGTCTTGACGACGGCGTGACCAAGACCGTCGTATTGTGTGTTCTAGTCCATATAGTTGTACGACACATTTTGACTGACTCTTCTCCAGCTCGCAGTGGACAAGCATGCTCGACAAGTAAGCAGACGGCCATATCTCAATTGCACCTCGTGTGGGGACTGATGATTACCTGCAGGATCGAAGATGCCCTGGAGATGGCGAACATTCGCTACGACCGTCTTGACGGGACCATGAAACGTGATGAGCGTACCCGGGCCATGGACGCGCTCAAACATGACCCTGGCTGTGAAGTCCTGCTCGTCAGCTTGAGAGCTGGCGGCGTCGGACTCAACCTTACCGCTGCCCAGCGCGTCTACCTCATGGATCCATACTGGAACCCTGCGGTGGAGAACCAAGCCGTGGACCGTATTGTAAGTTCCTCCTTCCTTCACTCAGCGTTCTGCCGCTCAACCACGACCCTCACAGCACCGTCTCGGCCAAACTCGCCCAGTCACCACCGTCAAGCTGATCATCGAAAACTCGATCGAAGCGCGCCTTCTCGAAGTTCAGAAGAAGAAGACTGAGCTCGCGAACCTCACTCTGGGTCCGCCGCTCAGCAAGTCGGATTTGCAGGCTCGGCGGTTGGAGGAGCTCCAGCAACTCTTCGCGTCCTAAGTTATACGAGCATACATTATACGTCGCCTTATCAATCGCATCTTTCTGTGTTCAGTCCATACTGTATATCTCGCTTAACGCTCGCTCGTCGTCGATATGTTTTCTTGCTGTACCAATACGAGCAACATCTGGAAGGGGAATACAGAGTAGATGACGCGTGGGTCAGAAACACACCGTAATTGTCCGCATGCATTGAATTCGCGTATGTATGGCAAGCCCAAATCACTGTCTAGAATGCGAAGTGCGCGGCGTTCTTCCGCCGCCCCAGCGCGTACACTAGGATCTGCGCAACGAAGAGACCGATGGTGACGCCGATGGCGACTTGGATCATGCGGATGCCCAGCTCGAAACTGCTTGAGTACTGCTGTTCAGAACTGCTGTAGTTCGCTATCAGGCCTCCACCGTTACCGATGGCGGACTAGCGAGAAGATCGAATGAGCCTCCGCCGGCGGAGAAGAACGGCGAACAACCAGGGCTTACCGGCACCAGGAACAAGACGCCGGTCACCATGGAAGTGAAGGCGGTCCCTCCGACGAGGCGCGAATAGATGTTCCCGCAGAGGCCGATGACGAGCGCGCCGAACGCGGACACGATGTCGCTGCGGTCCGAGATGAGGTAGTTCGCGCCCTTGTTGGCGGCGTAGGCGGCGCAGGAGAAGATGACCATGATCGGGAGCTGGACGCTGCGGATCGCCTGGAGGTTCGCGATGGACGACAGGGTGGAGTAGATGGGCACGAGGAAGAGCATCGTCCACCAGGGGAAGGGCTGCCTCCACCACGGCCATGACGGGTTGCGATAGCATCCTGCTCGGAGCGGACCGTCGCTCAGCTGCAGACGCGACTCGTGGCAAGGGGGTGCTTCACGACCTCACCTTTGATGATGTGGCTCGTCCCGGAGTCCGCGTTCTGCATGAACGTGAACGTGCCTCCGAGCTGGGAGAGCGGCACTGAGGCGTTGCTGTTGATGATGTATCCGTGCAGCGTCTCCGAGTCCAGCATGGCCGTCGCCGCCAGGTTATGACGGGCGTGAGGGTTGACCAAGAGGTAGAAGTCTGAGCCGATGGTGAGGCCAAAGCCCTGCAGCAAAGTGCGTTAGCATGCCTGGCATATTCACGGCAGGGGGAACCTAGCCGGAGCGTTCACCAGAAACAGGGTGTAGATGATGGCGTAAACCATCCGCACGGAACCGCACAGGATATTCCGGGAGGTCAACTCTAGAGCCGAGATCACTGTCAAGACGAAAAGAAGGGCTGTCAGCACGCCTTCGCGTATGCACTGAACGTCGCTCTCTCACGGATTGTGAAGCCAGGGAGGATGAGGACAACTCCGGCCGATGAGATTGCGCTGTAGCAGAAGATGTTGCCGGGCAAGGTCCCCAGAAGGCGGGCGATGAAAGACACGATGATTGACACGGAGATTCTGCATGAAAAGAGGTCGGTGGCATCCCAGTAGTACGGCGCCTCTTGGGACTCACTCGTAGACGTTCGCGTATATGGAGCTCTTCGACGCCGCGTTGAGGCCCAGGTACTGAAGCACCGACGCGCTCGCCCCGCTGACGAACATATCCACGATCGAGCCGCCAAACGAGAGCACGCAGATGATGGACGCGAGAAAGAACGCGAGGAGGCAGCGCGTCCAGATGTCGTACAGCGGGCGCGCCTGCAGGATGCGCTTGAGCTGCTCGCAGCCCTCGCTCGCGCCGATCTTGTCGTGCAGCACGTCGCGGTACACGAGGTGCACCTTGTGCAGCGACGTGAGCGCGACGCGCCCACCCGCCCGCACGAAGTGCGTCTCGGACGTGCGCGTGTCCGTGTCCATGAACGTCACCATGATCAGGTTCGGCAGGTGCACGAACGCGACGTGCACGTCGAGGATCTCCCCAGCCGAGAGCAGCTGCGACTCGATCCGGTGCGACGGCGCGCCGAAGGAGAGGAGGGCCTTCGCGAGGCGGAGGATGAACTTTTGCCTCGCGACGTAATCTGTCGCGGCCGATGCACGGTCAACGGGGATGAGTTTCCTATCTTCAAGAGTACAGACGACCTACGGACCTTCGACATGGTGCACGATCTGCGCGCGCCTCCTCTCCCTCAACAGCCGCGCCCGCTCCCTATAGCTCAAGTTCGCCGTCGAGCCCTGCCCCAACCCCCGTCCATCGTCCTCCTTCTTCTTCTCCTGCTCGTACAACGACGACGTCGACACGACCTTGAACTTGTGGTCCCCAGGCACGTGCACGTGCGGGAGGTGGATCCTCCCAGTGCCCTCCGCCAGCCCACTCGCGCCGGACAGCCCGTGCGCCATCCCGTACCGTATGAGCGCGCCGACGACGCCTCCGCTCGTGCTCCTCCCGCGGCGCGGCCGCCGCCTCTCCCCGCCCTCGCCTTCCTCGAGCGCGCTGAACGTGCGCCCGGCGGGGACGCCGTACTGGCCGCCGCTCACGCCCGAGTCCATGCTAGACGACCGCCGGAGGAGCCGCGCGCGGTTCGCACGCGCCTCCGCGTGCTGCTCCCTGATCTCCGAGTCCATCGTCGACGAGCGCCGCAACAGGCCACTCCGCTTCGGTGGCTCGTGCGTCGCCGCCTTCGGAGGCTCCGTCGGGGCGCGGAGTGGTGGTGGTGGCTGACGGGAAGAAGCGGTCTGCCTTGCAGCCCCCGCAGGCTGGGCGGCGTGGGTGCTGTGTGCAGAGTGGACGCCGTCAAAGTACGAAGAGGCATCGGAGAGCTTCTTGGGATGCGGTGTCGGATACTGCTGGTACCCCGCACGCCGGCGTGCCGGGGACGGAGCCTCGGAGCGACCGTCGCCCGCGACGGTGACCGCGGGAGAGAACTGGATGCTTCGCTTGCGCGGCGGCGAAGCCATGCTGACGAGGAGTGGGCACGTATTAGATGCGCTGCGAGCAACCTTGGAGCAGAGAAAGACCGGCTTTCAGCTGTAGAGCAGAAAGCAGCGCGAAGAGAGGGCGGCGAGACTGGTGCGTGACCAGATAGAGAACCGCTTGGACGCGAGGCTGACTTGGTTGACACGCATCGGCGGATCCTTCGGCTCTATTGTGAAGTAAACCAGCACGGGTCCGAGAGAGACCATATGAGAGGTGCCGGGAGACCTGACCCAGGGGTGTCTAAACATAGTGAGTAACAGCGTATCTAGACAGCAAATCTGTTCACCTATCATTGACTTACCTGCACGGACGCGGTGCACGAGACCCTGCTCGCGGGTTCGTTCTGAAATGCATGGTATACAACTCTATGTAGCGACCATACCGGTATACATACGAATAACTGATGTCCGTTACACATGCATACGCATATCTCACCTCTCCCGAAGGGCCCAACTCCCTCCAACAACGGCCGCGCCTCAACTGTCTCGCCCTCCCAACGCTCAGAGCAAAAGCCTTGATACGCATGATACGGCCTCCAGACGAAGGTCATGACTCCTTCACGCCCACGAGGAGCCTTACCTTCCTACACGGCGGCTCCGGCTCGCCCGTGTCCGCAAGGCGCTGCGCCGTGAGAATGTCCTCGCGGAGGGCCATCTCCTCCGCAATCTCCTCCTGCGAGAGCGGGTCGCGCCGCGGCAGCTCCCAGCCGTTCCGGACGAGCGAGTGCCAGAGCGCGATCCGCCCGCGCATGTCGCTGCAATGCCGCACGGTGTCAGCAATCGTCGCACTCTCCTGACGAGATGCGCCTGTGTCGGGGGGTAGTTGGCGTGCTCACCTCTGGTACTGGTCCACGGCGAGCTCGAACCGCGCCCGACTCGCGCGCTCGTTGTAGTCCTCCTCCCTCCATCCAAACCGGACGAGCTCCGGGTCGCGCGCGGCAACCCGCGCCTCGAGCTCCTCCCACATCGCCTCCTTGGTCGCGAGCACGGAGGTGACGGCACGGTAGAGGTGCATGAACTGCGAGTGCTCCTCCTGAGCCTGCAAGCTGTCGAACGGGATCAGGTCGATCGCGTGCTCCCCGCCGAGCGATGTGCTCTCCTCCGAAGACGCGAAGAGCATCACGGAGGGTCGTCGGCTCGCCTTCGCGCCCGCGGAGCCCGAACCGACGGACGAGTGAGAGCCGGCTTGGCTGACCATCGAGTGTTCGGACTTGGCCTCGGAGTCTCGGCGCGTGGAATGAGGCGGCTCGTTGTCCCCGGTGCTGACGCCGTTCCTGTGCTTCTCGTGGAGGGAGGTCATGGAGGGCGAGGGTGAGATAGTAGCTCTGACGCTGCCTGCCGAGGTGGGCTGTGTTGAAGTAGGGGAGAGAGAAGACGAGCGATCGAGGGTATTGCCAGTCATGATGGGGCTGAGCAGGCTGGACACGCTGCCAGAGCCTGGATCGGATGTGCAGTTCCTATCCGCCTGCGAGGCCTGCTTCGAGGCGCCGTCCGCGACAGCAAGAGGTGCAAACGGTGCGAGCGGTGGTGTTGAGAACTTGAGGACGGGCGGTGACAACACTCGCTCGAAGAACGCGCCGAAATAGCCGGGAAGACATGCTGTGGGAAGAGGTAAGGATGCTGGAGAATGGTGAAGTAAGTGACCTGCTCACAGCTAGGGGTGGGATTGATGAATCTATTGGCCCAGACATCGTGGTATAGCGTCTCGAGTAGTTCGTGCTCGTGTGCGAGCTTCGAGGTATCAGGAGGTGATGGGTATGGGAGTGGCTGCTGGACAGCGCCGGGGTATATGGTTGAAGGACCGCGTCCATGGGCGCGAAGCGGGTCTGTGTACCATCGTGGTAACACGGGGAAAATCGCATCTGGGTCCGAGGGTCATCTCAAGGGCATCAGGCACCGTGACGGAGCGCAAATACCTTCTTCCAGAATCTCAATGGTCGCCCCAGGCTTCATAACTCTGCGGATTTCCTGATTGTCCTGTAAACCATCTGAGGCTTTTGCGCTGGACCACTACAACTCACTTCAAATACGGAAGGCCACTGTTTCCACGACTTAGCGGACTGTAGGGTCAGAATGAGCGGATCGCCGACCTTGTTTTCGGGAATGCCCATGGCAAGACATTGGATATGCACGTGGTCAAACTCGTCATCATCGAAGGGCAGCTTGTTTCGCAAGCTGTCACAGTCACTGTTGTCGGCACATGTAGAGAGGTTCAGCGAGGCGGCTCACATGTTGGTGTGGACCCATTCGATCCGTTCGGCCACGCCAGGCTGAAGGACTTGAAGTGGTACTTGAACATGGACCATGTCAAGTCCGACCTTGTGGCATGTCAACTATATGCCAGACACCGACAGAGCACCAGGCCTGCTCACAAACGTGGATTCGGGCCACGCCTTGGCGGAAGAGATCACCCATAGTCCAAGCTGGAAGGCGCCGGATGAGCGTCATGCGAGAGCGCAGGAGGGCGAGGGGGCTTACGCCTGTGCCGATGTCCAGACATCGTTTGGGCGGCTTGTCCTTGAAGTCTATGAAGGACGCAGACCCTTTGGACTGAACGATCATGGAGTTGTCCAAACATTGTCTACGCAAGGCTCGAGATCAATTGGGGCATAGGTCAGAACAGGGCGGCGGGAAACGTACAGTTCGACGACGTCGCGGTCAAAGGAGCACGGGTACGGGGCCTTGTCCCTGTCGTATGCGTGGAGCTTGGAGCCGTTGCGGTATACGAACTGGTACTCCTTGGCCCGGGCAGTTTTCGGTGATCTGTGGGGGTGTGTCCGCGGTGGGAGGCGGCGGAGGAGGAGCTGCAGCTGAGGCGTATCTGGCGCGCGACGTGGGGATGGGAGGGACTCATGAGTTCAAGGCTGGGGGGGTGAGGGGATGGACATGGGGGGAGAGAGAGGAGGGGAGAAGGAGGAGAGAGAGAGAGACATGGGAGGAGGGGAGACAGGACCCGGGGAGGGGAGAGAGGGAGTGGGACGGATTCGTCGAATGCTCGCACCTGAGTGTGCCCACTCCCCGTCCCCGTCCCCGTCGCCGTCCCCGTCCCTCTCGCCGATCGCCCCGGGCCATAGGCGCACGCCGTCCAAGATCGTCATCTCGTCCGCCTGTTTCCCCCGCACCAAGCCGTGCCTGGCCAAGACGACACAAAGATCACCGCCACCCATCCTCGACCCACGCTTATCCTTGGCGAGCCTGAACCAGCCCTGCCTCGGCTCTCTCTCCGTCCTCTCTTGACTCGGTCGCACGCACTGCAGAGCGCGCTACCGTAATTAGGTTCCGGACAGCAAGTAGAGTTTGTTCCGGGCGAGGACAGTACCCGCACAAAGAACGTCACCGTGAGTCAATTCGCGAGGAACTGTATCATCCCCATCCCGTTAGTTCAGATCACGTGGTGCTCACTGAACCAGGCCTCGCCGACAAACATCTGGTAGCGGGTGCCGTGTTTCCTCGACAGCGCCCCGTGATCTGATCAACATGGCGTGGCTAAGGAACGCCGCCGCGGGGTTTCCGACAAACGAACCTCACCCGATGTCCACTGCAGATATAACATTGCAGAGGCTGAAGTGACTCCATGTAGTACTACAGTAAGATATTGACTCCGATGACGCATGACGGGCCCGATTGCTCATGCAGTCATGACTGACACCGCAACACTCGGCACCGTGTTCTTTTCGAGTCCTTGGCAATGCAGTGATACTACGACCTTCCGCGGTGGTCCGATTCCACCTCCGCGTAGCCATTGAACAGTCACCGCTTGGAATAACCTGTCCCAACGTTCTCGCTCTGCCACAGGAGCACCGGGGTGCGTGGTTTACTCCTTGCGACACCGGTGTGCGTGCAAACCGTGCCGGCAGTAGATGAGTACATACTGTACGTTCGAGTCGCATTCGGAAACGAGATGTGGATCGAGTCAATGAGGTAAGGTTTGGCGCAGATGCCTCGGAGCTCCGGGGAGTTCCCGAGAGATAAGATCAGAGCGGGCTGCCAGTGCACTAGAACGTCATACTACTTGCACGCCCGCGTCGCGTGCCTAGTCCCGCTGAGTTGTAAAGCAGCAGTGTACGCAGCCATATCTGATAGTAGTCCTCCGCACACGTCCACGTACCGGGAGAACGATCTGAGGCGGAACAATATCCTCCAGCACGACGACTTACGCACATACCGCACGTTCCTTCAGTCCGAATCGTGCAGAGATACCTCGTATCCCACATCCTAACGTTGACTGCAGCATCACGGCCGAAGTTCCACTTTCTCCAGCTCGCAACAACCTCCACCACACCGCAGTACTCATCGCGCAATGCTGCACAGACGCAAGCCCCTCTCCGCCAAGCAGCGCAGAGAGCAGCTCATGCTCAAGCGCGCCGTCAAGCGCGGCGACGTGCCCCCGCCCCCGCCCTCCAAACCAGACCGCCGCGTGCGCAAGCCCAGGAAGGCGCAGAACAGCCAGCCCGCCAACCCCGCCGCCGCCTCGTCCCGCCGTCTCGAGTCCTCGTTCACCAAGCTCCCCAAGGCGTTCTTGAAGAAGACGGAGATCCTCGCCTCGAGGCTGCCCCTCACCCGCCCGCTGCCTCCGGACGTCGCCATCTTCCACGACGTCGGGCAAGGCGCGTCTCAGGCGGATCGCTCGGGGTCTCCGAACCTCACCTGCCCGAGGCGTCCGAAGTGGCGCTACGATATGTCCAAGAAGGAGGTCGAGGCAAACGAGGAGGGTCTCTTCCGGAAGTGGCTCGCAGAGACTGATGCTGCCGTAAACGCGTGGTGCAACGTTGAAGAGACTCCAGAATCAGACGTGCGAGCTCAGCCCCAACGTCAGGCTGAACCGCAAGAACCCCAGAACGCTGAGGAGCCAGAAGACATGCCGCACGCGCCGACTTCGTTCGAGCGCAACCTCGAAGTATGGCGCCAAGTGTGAGTTCGCGTGCACGATTGTCCTGCCTCGAACCCCCCCCCCCCTTCCCCCCATTCTGACAACGCATACGCACAGATGGCGAGTCACAGAGAGCTCACAGATCCTGCTCATCCTCCTCGACTCGCGCTGCCCGACCTTGCACTTCCCGCCCGCGCTCTCCTCGTACCTCTCGAGCGTCTCCAACGCCGACCGCATCCGCCCCATCCTCGTCCTCACCAAGGTCGATATCTCCGGCCCCGCCCGCGCCGCGGCGTGGACGCGCTACCTGCGCACGCTCTACCCGGCACTGCGCGTCGTCGAGGTCGAGTCCTACGTCGAGAAGCCGCACCCAAACGCGAGCGGCTCGCGCAAGCGCACGTACGAGCCCCACCTCCCGACGCCCTTCCGGAAGGCGCTCGTCGACGCTCTCCGCGAGACGCATGCGGAGCTGCTCGAGCCGCCGGAGAGCGTGAAGGGCGACCCGGCGCGTGCGGCGAGGTGGAGGCCGCGGGTGAAGTCGCAAGTGGACTGGGATGCCGTCCTCAGGGCGCAAGGTGAGAAGGTGGGCAAGGCAGTTGGCGGTGCGCATGCGCGCAAGCCGAGCGAGACGGCATCCGAAGAGCACGCTGGCGCTGAAGGGCTGCGCAACGAGGGAGAGCGTTCGGATGAGGAGAGTGAGCCGGAGTTCTTGACCATCGGTCTTATCGGTAGGATGATCCTCTGTACAACCGCGTGGCAGAGGGAATTTACATGCATTGTGCCAGGCCAACCTAACGTGGGCAAATCGTCACTGCTGAACGCGCTCTTTGGGACGCACAAGGTCAAGGCGTCGCGAACGCCTGGAAAGGTACACTCGTGCTCCTTACAGTTCACATGCGGCGCACGGCTCAGGTCGAGTTCCATGCTACACTAGACGAAACACTTCCAGACCCTGTTCTGGACGTCCGAAGTCCGACTCGTCGACTGCCCAGGGCTCGTCTTTCCGAACTACGTCCCGATGGAGACTCAGGTGAGCGTTCCCGGCACCCCACCCTCACACACGCACACGCTCATTGTCGACCCCTCGCATGCCCAGGTCCTCGGCGCGATCCTCCCCATCTCCCGCGTGTCCGCGATCCCGCTCTGCGTGCACCACGCCGCACAGCTCCTCCCGCTCGAGCAGATCCTCGGCCTCGAGCACCCCTCGCTCGCCGAGCCGCTCACCGAGGACAAGCGGACGTGGCGCGAGGGCATGCGGCCGCGTGGAACTACCGGCGGGCAGGATAGGCACAAGGAGCCCGTGTGGACGACGATGGACATCCTCACGGCATACGCGCTCAAGAAGGGCTGGATCACGGCCAAGGTGGGCCGGCCGGACGTGAAGCGGGCGGGGAACGCGAGTACGTCGGTCCTCGTCTTCGCGTGGCTCATGAGCACTCAGCTGACTTGTACGTCTTGGCGCGTCCGACCTCCTTGACCCACCGTTATATCACATACGCACTGCTCTTCTTCGCCCTGTACACGGCGATACGACCCCATCTCACCACGGACCATCCGCGTTCTGACCGCTCTGCCGACGTCCAGTCCTCCGCGCGCTCGCCGAAGGCCGGATCCGCTGGGCGTTCTGGCCCCCAGGCACGGACCCCGAGACGATCCGAGCGCACCAGCCCGTCGAGGGCGCGGGGATCTGGATCGGGCAGAATCCTAACGGCGGCACACACGACCCGTACGACCTCGACGTTGACGAGGAGGAGGAGGCGGCGCGCACGGCGTCGGGGAGCGAGGATGGCGGCTCCGACGCTTCGTCCGAGGGCGAGGAAGACTCGGACGGAGAGGAGCCGGAGAACGAGGACGAAGCGGAAGATGTCGATGAGGGGGAAGATGAAGACGTAGGTGAAGATGAACATGAAGGAGACGTGGTCGAGAAGCCCGGCGGGAGGCGTCCGCCGGCCTTGGGCGGGACCACAGGCCGATTCGGCGCGCTGTCCCTGGACGATCAGGATGGGGAACAAGACGAAGACGACGAGAATGAAGAGTGAAGGGAATCCGAAGCCTCCACTGTGACACTTGACAGGAGCGATGCGACATGGAACGGGGTCGTTGTGGTCCGCGAGTGATGCTATCGCACCCGGCGCGACGGCGAGCGAGCTCGTGCTCCGAGAATCGCCCTGGTCTGCCAAGCATCAATAGTCTCGCGGTTCGAAATGGCGGGCGGGAATGGACTGGGCGTTATCACTAGCGTTGCGGGATCTGTGTCCACGTCCATGTATCAATAACCCTACCTTGCATTGTACCTACCAAGAATAACCACCACAGCATCAGACATAGCCAAAGGTCATCGTCTCGAGGCTCCACGTCCGCACGGCAGAGTGCATCAACCGCAGCAGGAACAAAGGAGCCCTCTGCTCAAGCGTCCAGAATTTTTGCTCGCTTTTTGCTCGCTCGTTCCGGAAGGCACGAATTTAGATACGGACGAAAAGGGTCGACGCACTGTCTTGCCAAGGTCGTCACCGCAGTAGCTTACGCACATCAAGTACCGTGCTAATCAAAATCAGATCATCTCGTCGTATTGGAAGTTGCAAGCGGACAAGCCGACCCGCCTCGGCCTCGGGTCGGGATCAGACCACAGACGGCACGAGAACGGAACGATCATGTCGGGGAAGCGTCCAGCGGGAGCGTGGAGGACGACGACGCACGGCATTCGGTAGTACCGAGACGCGTCTTCCAGCGCGGTAAACGTGCTCAAGATAAAAAAGGTCGTAGTGAGAATGAAAGTAAACAGACATTGAGAGAATATGCTAATAAGGGAGGAAAGTCCGAACACCAGCAGGGCCGAACGCACCCGCTACGTCTTGGGCGGAGCTGGCACGCCGAGGCCCTGCGAAGAGGTATCATTGCAGCATTCTTCGCGCTCCTATCCATACAACGACGCACTGCGCCCGTCATGACAGAGCACAAACACACACACTCCGGGTTTATCTCCCGAGCGCGCCTAGTACCGCACGCCAGCGTTGTAGTCGTACCCGCCCTGGTGGTGGAGCGGCACGCCGTAGTCATAGCCAGGACGCGTCAGGCTCGGGCCGCGCGAGAGCTCAGACATGCTCGGCTGCGGGCTCGGGCCGCGCTGGAGGTCCGCGTAGCCGCCGACGGGCGCGAGCGTCGCGGGACCGGCGGTGAAGTCGTGCTCGGGGAGGGGCTGGAGGGCCGGGGCGTGGCCGCCGTCGCTGTGGCCTGAAGAGTGGAAGGAGCCGTGGGACGCGTTCGAGGCCGCGCGGCGGTGGTTCGGGATGATGCCCGCGTCCTCGGGCGTCGTCGGCTGCCAGTCGATCGGCTGCATGCGGTCGTCGAAGCCATGGGACGGGCGCAGCTTCCACTTGCGGAAGATCGTCCAGGCGAGCGCGATCGCACCGATCGAGGACGCGACGACGACGAGCACGATGATGGTCGTGCGGGTTATCTTGGTGCTGCTGGACGTTGCGCCGGTGGTCGAGGCGGCGGCGGTCTGTGAGGCCTGCGCGGACGTGTCGGTGACGGTGACGAAGTTGGTGGACGTGTGGTGAGAAGTGGTAGCCTGGGTATCGGGGTCATCCGCCGGGGTGAACGAGAGGGCGGGATCTTGAGTGGGGGTAGGGGTAGCGGACGTGGAGGCAGAAACGGTTGAGCTCTGAGTGGTCGAGCTAGCCGCGGACGAAGAAGTGGCAGACGAGGCCGCAGAAGAGCTAGCATCGGTGGCCGCGCTACTCGCCGAGGTGGCAGCGGACGACGCAGCCTTGAATCATCATGAGCTCTAAGCGCCGGCCAAGTGCAAAAGAGACAAGACTCACAGTCGACGCAGCCGAAGTGGCGGCACTATCGGTACCCGTGGTGGTAGCCGAGGTTGCAGCGCTAGTGCCACTGGTGGTGCCGGTCGAAGCACCGGCACTAGAGGTGCTAATGCCGGCATCTGTAGTGGTTGACGCGACCGGGCTGTTTCCAGCGTTGGCACCGCCGTTGGGATCGCCCTCTGCACCGATGATAGGGCCGAAGAGGAGGCCGTCGTCCGGGAGGGGGACGCGCTTCTTGATCATGCGGGAGAGTTGAGCATGGTCGCGGGCGGGGTGAACGAGCGAATTCGCCTCGGATACGGTAGCCAAGCCCAGGGCGACGACGAGGCAAAGGAATGTGAGAGCGACCTTGCTAGAGCGGGGAAACATGGCTGGGTGCGTTCAACGAGGTCGGAACGGAGTCGCAGAGGAGTCCGAGGAGGGGGGTGCGAGAGGCTGCGGACGAACGGCGGGACTGTCAGCACTTTTTTCGTCTTCCTCACAGAGATTGCTGAGCGTCCGAGCAACGGTTCGAAACGAGTGGGAAGTTAAGAGATGAACGATGGGACCAGCCCAAGGAGGAAGAGAGAAGGGAGAGGAAGAGAAGAAAGAGGACGTACTAGACGACGGGGCGAGGGGGGAGTGTCCCCGTGGGATGGGATTATTCTGGGATGTTTTGGCGGTGATGAAGGAGGGAGAGAGCGTAAGGAGCGGAGGATGGCAGGAAGCCAAGGGCGAGAGCGCGGGCGCGGGGGAAAAAGAGATGGACAAGGCGATCTGGATGAGAGAGGCCGGAGAGAGCAGGAGGCGATTCAGAGCGCGAGCTGTCTGTCCGTGTCCGGGTTGGCGCTCGGCTGTCGGCGGTTGTCTGCGTCTGCGATGCCAAGGTAACCAAGGCCCGTATCACCGCACAAGCGCCCGTCCGTCGTCAGCCACCCTCCTTCCTTCATTCCTCTTGGTCTTGCTCCGCGTTCGGGGGTCACATACGGAAGGGCACTCAAACTCCAGCTCACTCATATGACGCCTCTGCGGCGCGGAGTAACAAGAGGGTGTAATATACTAGCGAAATCGCACCTCCATCACGCCCGTTCATCGGCGCATCGCAGACGGTCGACATCGATCCACGGAAAGCCTTTAGACAAGGGAGAAGAAAGTACAACGTACGAGCCACGGAACGGTCCATCACTGATCTGGTAGATAAAACTAACGCGTGCATCTCGCCAACACCTCCGTCATCATCAATCAGTTGGTGTTGTGGCTCGTCAGCGTCCAGCTGTCAATCGGCACCGACGGTGGCGTCACAAAGTCGTTCGCCGACATCCCGTCCCACTGCGGGTTGAACAGCACCTGGAGGCTGTACGTCCCCGCCGGCAGGTTGATCATCACGACCGTCACGCCTGGGTTTGGCTGGTCGACCTGCCCGTCGATCAGCGGCGGGTCCGTGGGCAGCCGCTGCGCGGGCCCAGTCGTCATGTTCACGCCGTCGGGCGGGTTCAGGATCGTCATCTGCAGCTTCTTGTCCCCGATAGTGAGCGTCGCGGACGTCCCCGACACTTGCACCGTCGCGTTCGTGTGCATCCGCCACATGACGCTCACCGACGTGTTGATGTCGTCCTGAATGAGCACTTGCTTGCGAGAGTTCAGGAGACGGACGCCACGCTTCCACGACGTGCTGCAACCAATGTTCAGCGATGAGACACAGCGCGCGATAGCAATGTTGAGACACTTACACGTTGGCGTTCGCGCTGGTGAGATCGCCCGTAAAGAGCGCGGTAGAGTCCGAGGGAAGGTCGATGACCGTGCTCGAGCCCTGCGTTGTACCGGACGTCAAGTTCTGCAGAATCTGGGGTTCAACAGTGACGAGCTGGTTCTGCCCGCCGAAGAGGACCGTGTTCTGGCCCTCCGTCCGCTTGCGATAGTACAACCACCGCTCGCTGCCCTGCGTGTCATTGCTGAAGTAGTTCTCAGAAAGATAGTCGCCAGAACCAAGCTCGCCCGCCCAGCGCGTACCGAGCGCGTCGAGCACAAAGTCACCACAGTCGAGGTCGTTGTGCGTCTGGTGGCCCTGGTTCTTCCCGAACTTCATGGCTACGTACAGCGCATTCTCGTCCGTCCAGCTGCTCCGCATCGCTGCCCACTGGTCGAGCTCGTCCGTGAAGAAGTGGTCGAGCGGCATGCCGTCCCAGAACGCGCCCGCGACCGTCGGCTGGTACCAGAACATCGACCACGGCTCCGGCGCGTCATGCTGATCCCGCTGGAAGAGCACGTATTCGGGGTGGTTGAAGTAGTCGCCGTACAGGAACATGGCGTTCGCGGTCGTTGAGAACTTGTTGGGACCGTGGTCGCCCCAGGAGAAGAGCGAGCCAGGACCGGTGACATACATGTGGAAGAGGCCAGTCATCGAGAAGCTCGGGTTGACGGTGAGGAGGTCGTAGTGCGAGCCGGTGGCGGTCATGAGAGAGGAAGCCATCTCCGCGTGGCCGGTAGTGCCGAAATACCAGTAGTTCGCGGTCTCCGTCCAGCTGCCGTCGGAAGTGACGGCCTGCGCGCAGTTCTGCTTTGCGTTGTCGATGGTCAAGCCGAGAATTTGCTCCGCAGTGCCGGTGTTGTCGTCACCGAGAATGGCCAGGGCGCCGACGGTGAGACCGCCATTGCAGACGCAGTTCCAGTTGCCCTGGGTGTTGTTCGTCCACCAGCCTGTCCAGAGATTGTCGCTGTTATTGTACGCGATCAGACCACGGTTGAGACCATAGTAGATCATGTTGTTCCGGATCTCCGTCTTCTGGTCGTCCGTCCAGACGTCATACAGCCAATCGTACGCATAGCCAAATGCAGCGGTAAACTCGGCAGTGTCAAGGAAGTGCGTGGGATTCCATTTCAGGTCGCCCGAAGGGCCGAAGTTGTCGCTGACTGCGTTCTGCAGATCCCCATCAACAACAGCCAACAGGGAGATAAGGAGATACACGTACCTGCAGCTCCATGTAGGCCCTGTCTACCCACTTTGTGTCGTTCGTCATGCGATAGACATACGCGAATGCCTTGACGCGCATCTTGATCTCACGCGCATTGTCGAGAATACCGCTATCGCCGTCCATGTGGTACTGCACGACGGGCAGGCCGTAGTACGAGGTCGCGTTGCCGAAGATGGTGTCGTTCCAGAACTGCATGTACGGGTCGTTCTGAATGAGCTGCGGGAGGGCCTGCCACTTGTACGAAGGAGCGATAAGGCGAGGGCGGTCAGACCGGACGACAGTGGGCTCGGGGTTCGCTGGCTGGAAGGGGTCCGACGGCCAGGTCAGTGCAGCCTTGGCCGAACTTTGGAACGTGGGAGACGTGAACACCGCGGTGTTGGTCTATGTATCATGTAGCGGTCAACATCAATTGTAGCACACGCATCGAACAGGAGAACGTACGGTGGAGGGGTAAATGGGGAGGAGGTATAGGCTGTCAGTAGCGGTGGGGTATATCTCGAGTGCGTTCTGCGCGTTCGCGGCCTGCCCAGCAGACCCCTTCGCGGCTGAGGAGCTGCTGGAGGAAGAAGATTTGTGCCCGCGCAGGCCGAGAACGATGCCCACTACGGCGGCAGCGACAACGACCAGGGCGACAGGAATACCGATCTTCACCCACTTGCTCTTGCCCTTCTTGGCAGAGTGAGGGGTAATGAAGCCGGTTGACTCGTTGTAGTAGGGGTCGCCGGAGCCATAGGGAGTGTGAATGTTGGATGCGTTGCTGTGATTGTAGGTGGGGTTGTAGGTGTAGTTGTTGGAGGCCATGGTGGCGAGGTACGGCCCGGAGGGTCAGAAAAAGTAAGGAGAGGACGCAGCGAGCTGCTTTACTGCGAGTGTGGAGAGAAAAGACGGACCAGCCAGAAAAGAATGCTGGTGGACGAGGTGGGTGGTCGTTACAGAGAGGAGGCGATTCTGAAACTGGGAGGGGGAGGTGATGGACCCGTCTTTCTCAGGGCGCGGCACCTTTCTACTTCGGCCTCGGCATCTGCCGGCACGCGACCATCCTCCGCTATTCTTGTCTCTGCCGCTGCTATTTTCGGCGACACGATGCTCAAAAACATACTTAGCACATCGTCCTCCATGGCTCACGTCCGCTATTGTAGAATTACGAGTGGCGAGCCCAGCGGCATGCTCAAAGAGTATGATTCCAGTAGTAGATAGTCCGACCCTAGAGAACAGGATGAATCCTACACCACTGCAAACAATCGAACAGCCGGAATGTCACTCGGCGACGAACACTGCAGCGGCACCCATGCCGGTTCCGATGCACATCGATGTAACGAGGATCTAAGGGCCTAATTTGAGCACAACGCGTTGACGGCCGTCCGCGACATCACCACGGGCTTACCTTGCCGTTTCGCCTAGCGAGTGCATTGAGACCAGTTGCGATCTGACGGGCACCGGTGCAGCGTAAACAGCCCGTTAGGAGATCAGCCGCACTGTGGGTCATGTAACATAGGCTGGGACTTATCTAATGGGTGTCCGAGGGCTATGGCGCCGCCGTGCACATTGACCTTGTTGATGTCCAACCCGAGCTTCTTCACGCAGTAAACATACATCGACGCGAAGGCTTCATTGATCTACCGCGGCCTCTCAGCGCTTACACTCCGAAATTGTTATCTTCAGAGCACGCACCTCAAACAAGTCGACGTCATCCTTGCTGAGTCCGGTAGCCTCCAGGACCATGGGGATGGCGATCGAAGGGCCGATACCCATAATACGAGGAGCCAGCCCACAAACAGACGTCGTGACGTGCTTAGCAAGGATCCTCAGTCCAAGTTGCTCTGCCTTTCGCCTTGTCATGAGCAGCACCGCGGCCGCTCCATCAGTAATCTGACTGGCGTTCCCGCCAGTGGTCTGGCCCCGACCCCACTGAGGGAACGCGGGCCTGATCTTCATCAAGTTCTCCTTCGTCGTGCCGTACCGGATACCGTCATCCTTCGTGACAATCTTTGTGGTCCGCTGGCCTGTAGAGGGGTCTTTTGCGTACGCCGTGAAGGGGACGATTTCGGCAGCAAAGATACCCTCCTTGTCGGCCCTCTCAGCACGCTGATAGGACAATGCAGCGAACTCGTCCATGTCATTGCGGGAGATGTCGAACTCCTCCGCGACGTTCTCAGACGTCCAGCCCATCGGCATGGCAGCGTCGCGAGCCAACTGGCTGGCCTTGACCACTTCGCTCTGGGGAGGGCCCCCACGGTCAGGGCTGTGAGAATCAACGCCAGTCAGACTCGACAGACAAACCAGGACCACTATGCGACAGCCACGAACCTATCGGTCATGCTCTCGAAGCCGACCGCTAGACCAATCTCGATCTGGCCTACCCGGATCTTGTTGGCAATGTCGGTGACCGCCATGAGCCCGGATGAACACCATCTGTTCACTGTTTGTAGCGGGACCGTATCAGGAATGCCGGCAGCGAGCGCGGCATAGCGGGCCTGGTAAGGCGCGCCTTCGGTGAGCACAGTGCCCACCGTGATGTCTTGAATGAGACTAGGGTCTATGGTGGACCGTGCGACCGCTTGCTGTTACATGTGGTTAAATTCAACGCGGGGTGAGTGCTGCCACAGCAAGTCATACCTTGAACATCTCGTACAGCAGCTCATCGCTCCTGAGTCCTGTTAAGCCAAGGGCGTAACAGAAGGACAGCGAGCACTAACGTACCTTGTATCTTTGAACGCGCCCTTTTTCGCCTTGCACAGGGGAGACCGGATGGCCATGGTAATGACGACATCGTCCGGCGACTTTCGCAGCAACGCCGCACGACCTTTGTTCGCCCCGGACGAGAGGTGCGAGACGACTTGCTTGACACGGTCGACAGACATGTTCGAGAGTTATAGAGCAGAGGGAATAGGAGGCGAAGGCGAGGACGAGGACGAGGACAGGAGAGGTGTCTTGCTCAGCAGGATAGGCGTGAGGAGCTTAAGGTCCTCTTATGAGTTCCGGCTCCGGGGGCAAGATGATCAAGTTGTGCCGGGTCCCTGGTCTCCGGTCAGCGGTTCCGCTGGCTTGTCGGGCACTTCTGTGCAGCGTTTCCGGAGCTTGGGATCGAGTCTGCTATGCCCTGCGACTGAATCGCTGTTGCCGTCGGACTGCAGCTGGGTGCGATCCCGTGGTGAATGTGGCGGCGGGGGAGGCAGGGCAGACGAAGCAATGCTCAGCTCATGTGACAGACACTACGTCGCGCGCTATTTGAGTTATCGCCTCGGCGCTTTCCTCCGCCAATCATGGTCTGCAAATGTTCAATCTCGCCCGACTCCTCACGTATCTAGCCATCAGCATTATAGCCGCCTAGGAAGTGCCCATGTCCTATACCGACATTGACTGCCTGATCTGTTCTTGCATGTGGGACAAAAGGATTCACGCATCGATTTAATAGGTGCGCGTAGCCGCGCAAGTTGCAAGTCGCTGGGATTCTCACTCCGCTCAGTGGCCTTTGAACGGTCTGTTTCGCAGGGCCAATTGGCTATGGTGATGTGTGTATGGTGCGGCAACTCAGCGTAAGGTCATTTCAGGTCATTGACCTCCCGAGGGTACACGCCTATCAATGATACCAGCTTCTGATTGGCACTGGTCGGATTATCTCAGCTGTCCAATTATCGATCATCTCTGACGCAGATGTCTGATGTAATTTTTGTTGCGGAAGGAATAGCAGCGTGCACATTGAGCGCGCTGAGCCTCGCTCCAAATATGTGGTAGGATGTGGATGCTATACTGTGCTTCTATACCCACTGACATCTTGCTGTAGCGATTGTTTTTTAGACGTGTGACCTCGGTAACACCCGTTCCTCCTGATACGCCATACCACACACGGTACCCTTCCGCAAGGTCTTTATGACAACCTTCCTGCGTCAGACTACGCAAGCCTCTATGTGCGTCTCACGTCTGCATCGCTCTCATGCAGGAGCTGATGTGATCTGTCGTAGCTCTACTTTCGCAATGTCCCTTGTCTACTCGGCCTTGGGTATCCCCTGCGGATGGCCCTGCTGGTATGCTTATAAACACTTAGTCGCTCTTCAGGTCCATCACGAAGGTGATGCAACCTAAAGAATACCATTTGCTGGCTCTGGCACTTGGCAGCATTGTCTATCAGGCATCCTCAGTTTGTGTATCGCCGATACGCTCGCGCATTCGGGTACGTTTCACCGAAGCACTTTGCTCTATACTGCCCTGGCTTCTATAGGTCAATACTACTTCCTGAATAATTACGAGGAAATTGATGATGCCATGACGTTCTCAAACCTCAGTCGGTGCAAAGTCGGTGAGTGAGCGATAACTCAATCTGCTCAGCGCTATTGGGTGGTTGCCGGTGTCATCCTCGCTACTGCCGCCAATGCACTAGCTTGGTTTGTCCTCCTGGTCCTGCCCCTCGGTCTGCTCATCAACCGGGGGAAACTTGGAAGGAAGGCGATGGTCAAGGGGCAGCTCCTTGCCCTAGCGTACCTCTCTTGGGAGGCCGATATTGCACTTGTTCTGCCTGCCTTCAGGTGCCAACTAATCAAGTAGTCCTCTGCGTCATTGTCGTCATCCTCAAGCTGAATGAGCTTGAGCCTGTTCAGCTCTTCACTGTACCAAAGCAGTGACTTCTTGCTGACCTTGTGTCGATCATTTTGGGTGGCTTCCTTGCCTTAATGACAATTGCATTGAAATGTAAGGACGATTGAGCGAAGGGAGAAGAACCATTCAGCTCCTTTACTCAATACCAGCGACAATCCCACAAATCTCTATGTAAAAGCAATGCTACAAGTTGTCACGATTCAAGTGGCTTCACCGGATCCTACTCCTGAACGTTCTTATCATCGCCTGCGCTCTTCACTGTGAACATGTTGACTCTGCCTGGGCATGCTGCTGCGTTGTGTTGTTGACTCCTCGACGCCTGAGTTGCCAGACGATTGGCGCACTCTGTTCCACTTAGCTGGCTTCGCCGCTGTCACCTGGCTGTGGCACCCGTCACCGCGCAACAGCAAATATGTATTCAAGTTCTCATCTCGAGCATCTCTACTTGTCTGCGTGAATGTAAGTTGGCTATTTGTGACGGGGTTCCTTGGGATGAGGGGGATACCAGCCAAGTGGCATGATTTGAACTACCTCGAGTGCGGTACAGGTCAGCAAACTGCGCCAAATATCGCACAGGGCGATTCGGTGACAGCCGTTCCGTTGACGAAATGGACCGGGGATCCAAATTCCATAGCGAAGACTCACAAAGACGGGCGAAGAAGGAACCAGATAGGGGCTAGCATGAGCAACATGGAGTACAGGATCTTCAGGTCGATGGCCCTTATGCGGCATAGTCAACCTACGCTGGGCGAGCAATCCGTGCTCTTGCTCGTGTAAAACACGGTTAACTGCGATCTTCGATGGCTAAAGAAGCCCGCGTCAGTTTATCTGTAATCTGTATGCGATACCTGGAGCCAGGACCGAATTTGTACTCTACTCTGTAAGATGCAGTATGTACCAGCGTCACAGCATCATGACAAGCGCCTTCCGAAGCAGTGCATTGCATGCACGTAGGGTGCAAGATCACTACACGCTTCGACTCTCACATTGACCGTTCCGCGTTTAGAGTCTGACCACAACCGGTTCAGGTCGTCTATCTGTCCTTCCACGCTGACTCTCAGGACCAGAACTCAAGTAGTCTTAGCGCGAAGTCTGAGGCCTAAGTGCCAGAAGATCTCGACCAAAATGCCTGTCACTGTTGTCGCAGCGACATCACTAGCTGGGTCAGAATTCCAACCGGACAAATACAGGTTCATAGGTATGCCACATGCAATCTGGAAGGTTCCGTCGATGAGAGCATTTTGACGAATAGCATTGGCTTTTCAGACATAGCAGGTGAACTACTGCCCTTCCATTCCGCCAGTAGCCTTACACAGAATCTTGTGAATCTTATCCGTATCTGGGCTACAGTGAACTTGACAGATCCCGTCTTTAGAGGATATCACCACGGCAAGCAAAAGCATGACGGTAGGCAGTCTTCTCCTCATGTAACATCTCACGTCACCTCATAGATTGCCGGTAGATGACATGGAGGCGATGCTCGAGCGAGCTCGCGCCGCAGGAGTGAAGTCGATGATCATCACTGGGGGCAGCCTCCACGAATCCAAGGAAGCATTGGAGCTAGCAAAGCAACTCGGGTTCTACGCCACAGTTGGCTGCCATCCGACGCGCTCGTCACAATTTGATCAGTTCCGTGGCGGCCCAGAGAGATATCTGGACGAGCTCGATAAGTTGATCGCCGCGAACTTGACTGGAAAGGGCAGGGTAGTCGCTGTGGGCGAGTGCGGATTAGGTGTGGCGTGCTGCTTTAAGATGGCAAGGCGAGCCACCGACTGACATGATGGTCAGACTATGATCGTACTCACTTCGCTCCGGAGGAGACGCAGCGTCGGCACTTCCGTGAGTATCTGCCATGACCACTTGGAGCGACATCTGAGTCTGAAATGGACCGGGGCACAGGCTCTCAGCTCGCATTGGCTAAGAAATACCACCTTCCTCTATTCCTACACTCCCGTGCTGCACATCGGGACTTTGTGCAGATCCTCCGCGAAGAAGGCTTCGACAAAGATGGCGGTAGAGGGGTGGGTGGCAAAGGAGGAGTTGTACACAGCTTCACTGGTACCATCGAGGAAGCGGCTGAATTGGTAGGTTCCGTTCTACAAGATAGCCTTGTCGTATGGTCTTATGTGTATTGCGTGTCTAGATGGACATGGGCTTCCACATTGGGTGACATGAGATGTCCACGTTACCCCTTCGTATACCTGTGGCTGACAATAATCCATTAGCGTCAACGGATGTTCGCTGAAGACGGCGGATAACCTCGCCACCGCCAAGTCGATCCGCCCAGAGAGGATCTTGCTAGAGACCGGTAGGCCACCAGTCATATGCAATAGCTCTCCTTGCTCACTGGAGGTGTTCAGATGCGCCATGGTGTTCGCTGACATCGACACACGCGTCGAAAGCGCACCTCGCATCCTTACCTCCCGTCCTGAATGCAATATACTTTCCCTCAGCTACGAGGCCGGAATCATTCGTGTACGGCCGGCCGGTCAAGGGTCGCAATGAGCCGACTGCCATCGGGGGAGTCGCTTGGGTGATTCATCGACTAAATGAAGGCGTTCCATTTGAGAAAATAACGGAAAAGGCATGGAAGAATACAGTGGAATTATTCAACTTGACCGAAGTATGATAGCTAGATGTAAACACATGGTGTACTGTCCTGATGGAACAACACTCTTCTAGATAGCCATAGTCAGCAGGGTTCCAGAGAGACATGAGATATGCATGGTAACCAAGGATGAGTCCGCCATTATCTCCACATCGCGTTCTTTCTCGTCATGTAGATGCAACTGACCGATGGGACCACTGATCTCAGCCAAGGCAGCACGTCCGCATCCACATCGGGACAGCCATCGATCACAAGGGACTCCAGCGGTCGCACCGGTAGCACAGCAGGCCTTGTTCCCGGCTCGAGCTCCGGCAGGCGGAGCCTGACCAATGCAATGAGCGACGATGAGGTGACATCCGGACAGTGCGAGACGTCGAGATGCCGAAGACCGGGACAGTGAACGCGACGGGCGGACCACTCTTCTGGTGTAAACTCGGCTCGATGAGGGATGGATACACCGATCGGAGTGGCTAGGAGCTTGATCACCGGTAGAGCAACCTCGCAGACGTGTGTCAGCTGGAGCGACTCAAGTGCCATCGCAGCTATGAGAACGTCAGAAAGGAGGCGAGCCTTGACTGGGGATCGTTGAATTGAAAGAGTGGTCAGCGTCGCAGCAGGGCCACCAGCTAGCCATGTCATGCAGGGATCGAGTCGCTGTGGATGTACTGAAATGTGAAGCGACTGAAGCGATGGTGCGACAAGACGAGGAAGGAGCTTGTTCGCGACAGAGTCGCTGTTCTCGATCCGGACGCTGATGAGGTTGGGCAGAGTGATGGCGGCAGGCGGGTCTTCCTCATTCGCGAGGGGATTTTCCGCGAAGGAGGAGCCAAAGCTAGACAATTCAAGATGTACGAGAGTGGGATTGTAGTGTAGAAGGAGTAGGAACTCCGTCCACTGGTGAGGATATAGGCATTTCTCGAGGAAAAGGGACTCGAGGCGCGTCGACCGCTTTGCCGCGTCGGGCAAGTCCAGGACGCCGACATTGGTGAGTCTGAGTACCCTCCAGTTGAAGTTACGCACGTCGGTCGAGCAGAGCTTGAGGGGCTGTAATGATGGCAGTTGCATTACGAAGGTGTCGAGTGTAGCGAAAATCCTGGCCAACAGCATAGGCATGCTAACCAATAGCCAGTCCAGTCGGTGGCCCTCGAGTCTAAAGACTCGAAGAGAATCCAAGGGGACAGCGCGGAGTTCATCAAATACGGGCAGGTAGTCTGTGAATGTCTTCAGGATTGCAAGCTCGCGGAACCGATCCCTCGCCCGCTCGCGCCAAAGCTTCACCTTGCGTTTCGGACGGTGGCCGCCCAGAGCAAGAACTCCCCAGAATACCGGAGCGTTGAGGATGGCCGTGCGCCAATTCTTGCACACTTGAGCCAGAACGACCACGAAGGCGTGATCCTGCTCAAGAACGATGGAGAAGACGTTCATGGCAATCTCAACGGGCAGCTTCCCAAAATGATAGGCTCGCTGAGATGCTAGTTTGCGCATGGCCTCTCGAGCTGACTCTATCTCGCTTTGGAGTGTGACCAATTCTTCCCTTCGGCGAAGTTGCTCTGCAGGAAGGCGTTCAAGCGCGAGTTCTGCCATGCGAGAGGCAGCATCGTATTTGCGAGCTTGCAAAAAGAGGCGAGCAGACCGTGCATAGCCCTGTGGGGTATGTCTGAGGCAACTCCATAGAGAAGGTGGTTTGCAGACGTACCTGCCAACGGTCAGGCTGGAGATCGATCACGCATTTGGCATCCTGCAGAGCCTCCTTGAGCTTGCCCAATTTCTGGTAAGCAGCGGCTCGAGAGTCATAAATTGCAAGATCATCTCCTCCTATTTTCAGAGCCTACATTTTGTTTGTCAGGTTCCCTGCCGTCAGCGTCTCGGGTGGCTCACCTCTGAGAAGCAGTCGATAGCCTCCCGATATTTCTCGGCACGAAAGTGACTGACGCCCTTTGTAAAAGGAGCTCTCCATTTATCCATGCATCCAAGATGGAAGGGTATGTCTAGTGAACGATACAATTCAGCAGGCGTAATGAGAGTCCAGTGAACTAGTCAAGTGGCGTAGCTGCACAAGGAAAACGCGTCAAGGCGCGAAGCGTCACACCAGGGACGTGCAGTCACACGTGACTTCCCGACACACTTGACTGGCTGGCATCGGCCACTCACCATCCGCTCGCTCACCAGTCGCGGCTCGGGACCCATACAGTCTGGAATTCGAGTCGTTCACCCGGACATCTGTCTCGCTAACTGGCAGCGAGCTCCCGCCGGTTGGGCCCCTCCAAGAAGGGTAGATTTCCTGCCTGCGGTATTCCCAGCATCTCTGATATCCTACAGCAATGGTAGTCTCTGAATCTCCAGGCGTGTTCAAGTTCACCTTGGCTGTCGCGAGTCTCGTCTGGTATGCCGTCTTGTGGGGTCTCGGGGTGCTAGGATGTCTTGCTGCGTATGTGAATCAGTGACCGCCATCGCCTGCATACTCATGATATGAGAATCGCTCCAGCCGTAAACGATACCGATTGCGCCCACGTTCGCCTCTAGCTTCAGCTCCTCCATCTTCCGTTCCTGGTGTATCTATCCTACGACCTCTCAAGGGGTTGGACACGAATCTTTACGAAAATCTAGAATCCACTTTTACTCAAGAATACCCCAACTATGAGATATTTTTCTGCGTTGACGAAGAAGACGATCAGGCCTTGACGGTCGTCCGAGAACTAATGGCCAAGTATCCAAACGTTAATGCACGGATTGCCATACGTAGGTCGAACTTCACGGTGGTCTTAGTGTCCCAGTACAGACAATGCTTTAGGAAATGGAGCTACCGTGGGTGTGAATCCAAAGGTCAACAACCTGATGACTGCCTACCATCAGGCGGCTCACGACATACTCTGGGTGCTCGACTCGAACGTCATGGTCGATCGTGGCACTCTTGCGCGAGCTGTAGACATCCTAAATCCTCCCTCAAGCTCTTCACATCCTCCCCGATGTCGTATAGGCGTCGTGCACCACGTACCCCATGCATGGGTGACGAAGCACACTCTTGGCTCGCGTATTGAGGAGGCTTTTCTCAATACAAATCACGCCAAGATGTATATCGCGATCAATACGGTAGCAATCGAGTCTTGCGTCGTCGGCAAGTCTTGTCTGTACCGCAAGTCCGACCTCGAGCGCGTTAATGGGTCGCTCAAGCCAATACCTAACGCCGATGCGGGCGGCTGTCAGCCAGGAGAACGCGGACTAGCGGCTTTCGGACGATTCCTTGCCGAAGACAACATGATTGCTAGCGCTCTTTGGCACGAACTTGGCTTGAGACACGACCTCTCGTGCGATGTTGCGAAGAACGCGGTGGGGGCCATGTCGCTCATGGACTACATAGCGCGGCGCATCCGCTGGGTACGCGTGCGCAAGCATATGGTGTTAGCTGCCACCGTCATTGAACCCTTCACGGAGTCCGTGCTTGTCGGTTGCCTTGCATCGCTTGGTCTTCGTTATCTCTTCGGTGTCCCACCCTGGCTTTTTCTTCCAATCCACTTCCTTGTGTGGCTGTTCATTGACATGGACGTCTTCGCGTCCCTTGCTGGCCACCCTGTGCCCCCATCCATGCGATGGCAGTTCCTCGGCTCATGGGCTGTGCGCGAACTCATGGCACTGCCGATATGGATGATTGCTGTGGTCGGGAGCGAAGTGGAGTGGAGGGGTAGGCGGTACGAGGTCATGGCGAATGGCGAAGTGCGGCCAGCGGAGGAGGGCGGGGGCGGAGTCACCGGGTGGTTCTTGCGATGGGGACGGAAGCACACCGATTACTACGAGCCGTTAGAGATGCGTGAATGAAGCGAGAGGTGTGTCTCGTGACGTCGACGTAGGCTATAAATCTGAAGACGGTTGTTCAATGTCATACAGAACTCTGTCGTCCATATCGGACTTGATTTTCCGAGCGAAGGAACGATGAGTACCTGATGGGCGATCGACACGAAGCGGAGTCCATCTGCAGAAAGAAAGTCAATGGTGCAGTTGAGCCATTGGATTGAGAACAGTATCAGCTCTGCTCGCCTTTGCCATGCCTGGATTTGGGTCTTCGTTTGGAAGAAGTTATCTAGCCAATACTTAGTGTTAGTGATAGCTTTACTCAATTTTGAAGACTGTTAATGTTATTGCGCACTCGGAGAACCGAGCGTCTGTCGAGCTCCCGTAGGCAGTACGGCCCGAACCAAACATCGCTAATACAGTCTCTACGGACCGATCAGACCTCAAGGCCTCACTCATCACGGTGCCCGATATGAGGTGGTAGCAGCGCACGTCAGTGGCAGGCGCTGCCTATCATTACCGGATCCAGAATTGTCAGAGCGACGTCGGTGTTGAACAACAGAGCCAAATAGACCCGATCGTCCCCCACGTGGGTAGGACTGCTTCATTTGCACCGCTGTAATTGTTGGTCGTATCCCAGCTTCCGTGGTGGCATCTGTATCGCCTTCGGTCCGCTTCTTGCATACGTTCTGTGGATCCAGGAGTCTCAGTCGAAGTTGGCGTTGGCCATGGCGGACAATGACTCCGTCCGCCAGAGGATCATCTCCTCAGTCTTCACCAAACTTCATGACGAAACCTATGTAGCACATATCAAGATCTGGGAGGAGGCTCCGACGGACGAAGGTGGAAAGAAACCTCGCTACATCATTCTTTCCCGTATGCTCTCTTTGCTCATGACAGTGTAGCCCCGCGATTTCACGTATCTCTTCTTCAGAATCTAGTGATGGCCAAGGGTTCATCCATAAGTCCAAGCTCAATGCAAACGGTTCGTTCTCTGTGGGGAAGACGTGGAAACTTACCGAACTGCGGGGTATTGAGGTACTCAATGTAAGTAGACTAGAGTCGAGTCTTAATGGTCATCTCATCCCTGGATGATCGGTAGCCCCTGGCGTTCAATATCACGATGTCTCGGACATATCGGTGGCAAACAGAGAACCAGAACGACCAGAACACCTTCCTGTCCACCTTGGTGCAGCTCTTCCGTACTGTCGCAGGCGGAAATGCGCCGCTAGAACTGATTGGTGTACGCGAACCCGGTGACGCATGTGCGTTCCCTCTTCGGTCGTTAGCCTTCATCTGCTCGAGCATTCCTCACCAGCATCGAGGCCCCCGCCGCTTGCACTTTCTCGTATGGAGCGGGCACCCACGCCCACCGGCGGTGCACCGCTTCTTCCTGCATCTCCGCGTCGTCCTATAGCTAACGGTTACCCGGAGTCGCTGAAACAGAACGGCCGAGCGAGTGGTACATCTTCGTATGCGCCCTCTACGCCGGTACCTCGATCATCTTCGCGGCCAAGAAGACCACGAAGCCCTGCACGTGCTGATTCCCCAGATATGTCCAGGCCAGCTGTCGCCACGATCCCGGAGCGAGCAGGGACTCCTGTGCGTAATCGTCCTTCTACGCCGTCTCGAGAGCCAATGCCTGTCTCCGGCGCACTACGTCCACGACACGCTCGCCTTCCATCCAATGCAGACGTTTCGAGCATGACCTCCGCTTCGACGTCTAGTCAGGTTCCTTCCATAGTTGTACCTTCCACGCCAGCATCCGAGCAGTCAGACGGTCTGAGGCAACATGCTGACCACACAAATGGTTACGCTACTGCTCGAGGCTCTCTGGACATACCATCAAGGTCAGGCTCGCCTGCTTCGTCTATAGGACAGCCGTCCCCTCGGTCAGCATACGGCGATCCAGTACTGCCCAAGCCTGCTCCCGTAACGTCCACTCCCCCAACATCTGTCCTACACACTTCTCGCAGTCCCAACGGTGCGTCTGCTGACGCCACTGGACAGATCAGGCGTGAGAATACCAGAGTGTCATTCTTTGATCCCTCAAACCAGGCGGCCCTAAATCGTGTTCTGTCCGGCGACGTGATGCTACATGACGAAGGTGACGCAGAGGGCGAAGGTCCTGGAGAGGTCGAAGATGAGAGTGCACAAGCTACCCTACAAAGCGTTGAGGAGATGCTGGAAGGGTACGAGTGGGCGAGCGACGATATCCTAGGCCGCAGGACATTGAGCGGTACAGCGGAGCAAATCGAGGCCAGGCTTCTGGACGAGTTGATGGCTCTAGACAAGGTTTCCACCTACTGGGATATCTCTAGGACATGGACACTTACTTTGATGCCTTCCTCAGGCCAACATCCATTCGTTCATTGAATCGGACGATCGCGTAATCACAGTGCTCAAGTACCTGGACGAGGCCATATTGGAATTGGACACGATGGAGAGCGTTGTTTCGTCGTACAAAATCCACCTCAATGTCAGTTTCCTGCGAGCCACGGTCTTCATAGCGACTCACGATTTGCTAGGCTGTCAGTGACGACATCGCTTACATCCAGAGCCAAGGTCGGGGTTTGCAGGTTCAGACGCAGAACCAGCGCGCGCTCCTCAACGAGCTCGAAGAGTTATTGGTATGCTTCATCTCAGATCTCGCGCGTATCTGGTATTGATGCACGTATCAGCAAACTGTTCAAGTAAACAGTGAGGCTTTGCTGGCGCTGACACAAGAATCCCTGGAACAGCCGTCCAGTATCAAGAAGCTCGAGGCTTCTGCTACGGAGCTGTACAAGGCACTTCTCGCTGGACGGGATAGAGGTCGGTGATTGGCCGCTGTCAGCAGACCCGACTGCTTATAACGGCGTCAGATATGGCGGCAACTATGGAGCGTCTTGATGAATACCGAAAATACAATGCCCAGTTCTGCAAGCGCATACTAGACTTCCTCTCCATTATGTTCACGGCACAGGCAAGTCTCGATATCACCGTTCGCGGTAGTAGTACTTACCTGTGGAAGCAGAGCAAGTTACTCTTGGGCGACAACAATGGCATCATTAAGTCACCCAGGGGTCGACCAGTGATTAAGGATCATAAGACCTTTGAGACGTACCTGGAACGGTACCAGGGCCTTCTCCTCTACCTCAAGGAGATGGATGAGAGTGCATACGCCAAGCTTTGTGCTGTTCGTAACTCTTGATATGATTTGTCACCCAGGCCTCACGAAGCCCACACCAGGCATACTTTTCCGCCGTCAGTGAACTTCACGCGGTCCAAATCAAGGCGTTGCTGTCCGCATATACAGCACTCGTGAAGAAAGCTCCCGCAGAGGAGGAGGTCGATGGTATTGCCTAATCACGGTTGAAAGAAAGCTCATTGCTAACCATCGAGGTGCACAGGCTTCACTGGTACCACACCCACGAGCAACGCGTCTAAGGCTGCTCAGGGCATGCGTAGGGCAGGTACCATTGTTCGCTCTCCGCTGGAGAGCCGACGTGAGAAGAAGGATGCAGGCGATGGTGAGCTGCGTGCGGCTGAGGTGTGTCTGTTGTTGGGGATCGAAGCTCGTCGGACGCTCATTTGTCCGATGCAGGCTTTGAGTATGGTATTGGAGCAGCTTGCTGCCACGATATACGCCGAAGAGGAATGGATCTCGCACTTCCTCCAGATTGATGATGCCGCTAAGACATTTGCCGACCATATGGGCTTGGAAAACTACTTCCGCCGCCAGGCTGCTCGATGGGTTGGACTGAGTCAGGCAACGACGAAGCTCGTACGCGGAGCAATGGATCTCATCTTTGGCTTCCTGCCTATGGAGCTGAAGGCATGGCTAGACGGTGCAATGGCACGAGATAGCGTGTAAGTGTGGCTCGAAGCTGAAGCTACTCGGCACTCAAGATCATCCTACAGCCAGGTTGTGGGCATGCTCGCATCGCTGGAAAGGTTCCAGTTCGACGCTGAAGAGCGTGGCAATGCATTCTTTCTCAGCTTGCTCGAAAAGCAGCATATGCGCCTCAAGGCGCTCTTCGAGCGACGTGTCGTACGTGTTCAAATTGCCTTGGTTACTGAGCAATGACGGAATTTCGCTGCTGCCAGGCCGACCATATCAAGTCCATCGAGGAGACGAAGCTGACCAGCAAGAAGCGCAAAGGAGTCGCGCCGTTCATCAAGTACTTCCCGACATACATCAGCCGTGTGGAGATTCAACTCATCGGCTCTGATACCCTCGAGATCCGACAGAGTGTCGACGCTGCGTACGACAAGATCGTGCAGGCCATGTTCGATGCATTGCAACAGATGGCGAAGATGGATGGCGAAGGAGAAGACAAGGGTCAATTGAACTATCACGTCATCATCATCGGTAGGTGAACCTGACAACCCATGGTATCCGATAGTTGACAGTATCCCTAGAGAACATGCATTACTTCGTGGCCGAGATCTCACAGATCGAGATCGGTTCTGTCGCTGCGTTCCTCAAACGGGCAGAAGCTATATACGACGAGAACCTGAACGCCTACGTCAAGATTGTGCTGAGGAGGCCCTTCGCAAAGATCATTGTGAGCTGCACCTTTCGCGACCAAGCGTATGCTGGCTCATGTGTTGTATCAGGAATTCTTCGAGGGCGTTGAGCGTCTACTCAAGACGACTGCTCCGTCCGAGATCGCTTCCAACAGCAGTTACTCCCGTTCGGCTCTCAAGAAGGTCGTCAAGGAGTACACTGCAAAAGACGTGCGGAAGCACGTTGACGCGTTATTCAAACGCGTTGAGAAGCACTTTACGGAGGCGTCGGAGAAAGCCACCACTGAGGAGGCCAGCGCGAGCACCGGTATCGCTCCTGGGACAGTGATGGTCGGCGTATGGAAAGCATGCGAAGAGGAAGTATTGAGGATCACCGAGCTGTTTAACAAGAGGATATCGCAGTGTTACAAGGACACTGGTGTTACGCTGGAGTACTCTGCTGCTGATGTCGAGGCGGCTTTCAAGAGACATCGGGTGAACGCATAATGTCCTGCGCCGGAAGAGTTGTAGTACTGTAACTTATTGCGATGCAATCATGTCATCTTACACGTTCACCAGCTCAACTTTTCGTGGAATTCAGGCTCAGGCTTTTGCCCCACTGCTCGTGGAACAGAGAACAGCTGTACTGTGTAAGAATCGACTAAGCTACACAAATACATAGCTCAGCGCTTCCGGGCGACTCTTAGCCACCCACTGCTCAGTAAGCGCCCATAGTGAACCACGCGAGTCGGAGTAGGCTCTAGCCTCCTTCGCTTGTGCACTCCACGAATTATGGCTAAACGCGATGTTGACTCACCCTCATCTGACTCCGATTCGAGCGAATATGATTCGCAATTGGTTTCCCAGAAGCACGACGAAGGCGAATACTGGGAAGTAGTCGAGATACTGGAGCAGCGAGGGAAAAGGTACAAGGTGCGGTGGGCAGACAAGGACGGCCAATCATGGCCCCCGAGCTGGGTTCCCAAGCACGATTGCACGCCGGATCTCATTCGCGAGTGGAAGGCGAAAAAGGAGCAGAAGAAGAGGCAAGCTGCGGAGAGGAGGAAACAGCGTAGTACGTCGCGTCTCGAGACGCGTCGCGATTGTGGCGCTGACGGTCGAGCTATGTATCCTCTAGCCAAAGCTCGCAAGGCGATCGCGTCGTCCAAGACAAGCAAACGTACAGCGAGTGCATCTACAACTGCCACAACGCGACAATCGCGTCGGCTGGCAGACGAACGTGCACCGTCTACAACTACTCGCTCACCCTCTCATTCCCGCAGTCCTCGCCCCAGTTCGTCGCGCGCTACCGCTCCAGATGCCGAGTCACATAAGCGTACCAGAACGGCTCATGATAGCGTCATCGGAGATGTTGACGATACAGGGCCGGAGCGGTTGCGTCCTCGGAAGAAGCGAAAGGTGGAGGTCGAGATCGTCTCCTCTCACTCACTGCACCACGCGCCGAGCGCGGAGTCCAGCCTTGAACCAGTCGTTCGGAAGAGGCTCAGGAAGACTGGCGTTTCTCAGCCGAATTCGGATGAGGAAGACACGGAGACACAATCTGCGGTCCAGGGAGCCGATTCTATGCAAATGGGGAGGCACGCGAAAGGCAAACGGAAGGCTACAGACGACTCGGTCGCCGAAGAGGAAGCTGAACCCGCAGTCCCACTCACGAAGGTTGGCCCGCCTCGTCGAACGAAGAGGGGCAAGCAGAGCAAACATGCTCAAGGTCCCCTAGCTCCTGGCTTGGGCGACGACAGTGGCGCCCGTAGCTTGCCATTGCGATCCTATAGACAAGAGTATCGCGCGACATACAACCGCGAGAAGCCAGGCTCTTCCTCAGGATCAACATCCAAACTGTCGAAACCGCGCATATCAGCTGAGCTCCAAGAAGGATCGGAGACTGACGACGAAGAGTTGCTCGATCCTCGGTTCCTGAGAGCTTTCAATGAAGCACGGTCGCGGTCTCAGTCCATCCCGCTATCCAAAGAAGTCAGACAACTCCTCGCTCAAGAGGAGGAAGAGAACACTCAGGAAGCCGCTGGCTTTATCCCTTCGTCTCCTCGCCCTGTGCAAGAATTGACACCACTAAATATCAGACAGCGACGGTCCGGGAGTGCTGATATGTCTGACAACGGCGATGCAAAGGCTGGCCCATCTCATGGCAATCGCAGAGTTGCCTTACAGGGTCGCCCATCTGCCAACGACACCTTCAGCCGGGAAGGTATCGTGCCCGAGACGCAATCCCCTCCAGTTCCTGAAAATATAGAGCGCCCTACACTCAGCTCGCCTTTGGGCCAGGATCTTGCCCGTGACCGTAGTGTTCCCAGCACGCCCCCTCGCGCACAGTCTGTCCGACACCTCTCCGCTCCCGGGAGCGCTTCTATCAAAGCCAAGATGAAGCCCAAACGCACGTCGACGAAGGAGCTTCGGCCGATACCCATCGTAACTCCCTCCATATTCCGACCGCATCTGCCCTCGAACGAAGTCGACGAGATTGAGGACTTCAGTTCGCCGGAAAGGGAGAAAAGGCGGAAGAAGGAGGCGCTGCTGGATATTCCCACGCAGGAGAGCATCGAGCTCACCCAGTTCACCCAGGACCAGGTGGATTCATTTGTCGACTGGGACGGCGGCATGCAGCCCGAAGACGATGATCGCTTTGCCGGCCCGGAGAGCGAGCCTGAACTCTCGCTCGGCCCACAGCTGCTGCCGCCAGCCGACGACAGCGGTCCCCGGCAGGCAATGGCGTCCGTGTTCGCGAAGGTGAGCCTGTCTCGTCTCGGGAAGGCGTCAACTGATGGTGGTTGTAGCGTCCAGCTTCGGGGCAAGACCCTCCCGCAGACTCTCCAACGTCGCCCGAGATTCCGCTATTGTCGGAGTTGCCGCCAACAAGCACCACGCAGCGGGCGGAGGCAGACAGCCAGTCGCAGGTCAGCTAAGGGATACCTGAGAGGTGGGGCAATACTGACAAGACGGTACAGCGACTCGCACTGAATAGCGAGATCCAAGAACTCAATACGGCGCTGGAGGAAAAGGAGGAGGAGCTTGCGCAGCTCGAGCTTCAGATTCAAGAGCTTCAGGGACGACTGTCTGACTTGGAAGCCGAGAGGACGGTAGTACGTTGCTGTGATATGTACTTATACATCCCCGCTGACATTCTGCATAGGCTGCTACTCTCGAAGCGGAGCTCAAGGCACTCAAGGAGGTATCGGATGACAAGTCGGAGCAGATCTCGCAGCTTGAGAGCCAGCTCGTTGAGCTCCAGCTTCAGGTTACCCATCTGACCTCTGAGAACGACCATGTATGTCAATGAACGTTCGATTAAATTGACTCAGCGTGTCTCATCATAGCCGCCCCTCAAGCAACGTGAGCAGCACGAGTTGCAAGTGCAAGACCTACGGGAATCCCTCGAAGAGCGGAACGAGCAACTCTCTCAGTTGGAGAGCGCGCTGATCGAGCTGCAGACTGAGATCGCCGACTTGACTGCCAAGAATGAGGAGCTTACCGCGGCCCAGCAACGTTCCTCCGAAAATCAGACTGAGCAGCTCACAGCGGCGCAACAGCGCGCAGCGGTCCTGGAGGAGGAACTCGCAGCCGCCCGCACTCGCTTGTCAAAGGCGGAAGAAGAATCCGCCGCTCTGTCCGCCCGCCTCGAAGCGACTACGCAGGAATGGGAGAGGCGGTATAA
This sequence comes from Trametes punicea, assembly GCA_025528855.1. Lineage (NCBI taxonomy): Eukaryota > Fungi > Basidiomycota > Agaricomycetes > Polyporales > Polyporaceae > Trametes > Trametes punicea. The sequence continues at coordinate 359,248 of VICQ01000007.1, read as the reverse complement.
GTACCTCGAGGGCGACCGCGACCTGTTCAAGGACCTCTACTCCGAGGCGTCGACGCACGCCGCGCGGCTCGCCACGGAGAACGCGGCGCTCGAGCAGCGCGCGACGATCGCCGAGGGCCAGGCGCGCGACGGGCTCGCGCTGATCCGCGGCACGTTCGAGGAGCAGGTGCGCAAGCTGCGCGAGGAGGCCGAGAAGTGGCGCGGGCTCGCCAAGGTGTTCATGGCCAAGGACGAGCGGACGGACGACGAGGTGCGCCGGCGCGCGGCGCTGGAGCCGGGCCTGCGCGAGGAGAACGAGCGCTTGAAGCAGGAGGCGGAGGTCGTTCGCGCGGACATGGAGAAGATGGCGGCTATCGTCGAGCAGATGACGGCGCAGCGGGCGCGGATGGAGGAGGAGGGCGCAGACTTGGACGCGGAGGGGGAGATAGATGAAGAGAGCGCTCCGCTGCTTGGGAAAACCAACGGCAGGGCGTCGAGTCACGCATCGCCGGATGCCCCTGCCTCTGGCAGTCCTCATGGGCGGCCCTCATCAGAAGAGGGTGATGACATGGAAGAGCTGTATGTCTGTGAGCACGTATACGAGAGCCTGATGTGCAACGCCGCGTTCTCTAGCTCTGAGGTACGTCCCGTTATGCAGGATTGCTTCTCCGCGGGCCGTCGGTCGCTGACTCTCAGGACTCCTGCAGGCCGTGATCGAACATGCTCTAAAGACGCACTACGCCGGGCTGGAGGCTTTCGAGACATGAGCGGAATGGTCGTGGTAGGCTCGGACATAGGGACGGCAGGACATCTCTGTAACACGTTGCACAACCTACTGGCTATCTTTGCTGCTTCATTTGTACACGGGCAGCGCCAACAATATCATCCCGAAGGTGCCGCATTGCTAAAGTATACCCGTATAGACAGATGCCCAATGTCCGGAAAGCCATCTTCTATAGCCGTCGCTAAAAATACGCGAACGCACGTCGTGTGTGTAGATACTTATCTGCAAGCCTGGCACGCAGGGTCCAGACGGTTCAATTACGCAGCGGCCGGGACCTCGGGCTCGGGGAAGCGCGGAGGCAGATTGGTCTCCGGCGTCGCCGCGGGGGAGAAGTTGTTCGCCATCTCGGCGGAGAACGCGTTGGGGTTGACCTGCACGGAGCTCGACGAGCCGACGGCGTACGGCGTCACAGCGGGGCCGGGGCGGCTCGGGGCTGCGTTAGGAGCAGCGGCCGAGGCGGGCTGCGCGCCCGTTGCGGGTCTCGCGGCCTGCTGGAAGGCGCCGAGCAAGGACGAGCCGTACGAAACCCAGAGAGAACGTGCGAGCTCGACGGGGTTGGTGCCTCCGGGGGCCTGTTGTTGTTGTTGTTGCTGCTGCTGCTGCTGGGTGGGGTCACGCTGCTGGGCGGAGGCACGGGTGGCGAGGTCCCAGAAGGTCTGCCAGAATACCTGGAGGCGAGACCGAACGAACGTGAGCACGTTGGTCTGCGCGGCGGCGATGCTCGCGTCGATGTCGGCCTGGTTCTTGAGGAGGAACGGCTGGAGGTAGGTCGTGTAGACCCAGGTCGAGCCCTGTCGAACGAACAGAGATAAGCGACACGTGAGTTCACGTTCTCGCTCGTGGAGAGGCCGCGTGTCGGGGTGAAGAGCGAGAGAAGGGTAACGGAACGCACCTGGGTCTGCGGGAGGGCCAGGAAGAGGAGGAAGACTGTCCTGACTTCCCAGTAGAACGGGATCCTGTTTGACGGACGGACGCGTGTTGGTGAGCGTGTGGCGCGTGATATGGGCGCATGAAGATGCAGAAGCACTAGTGCTGGGGCGCCACGGAAGGGTGAGTTGTAGCAGGACTCACCAGTCGAGGAGCCACCCTGAAACGTATTCGATGGCGACGAAGGCGCCGACTACGGCCCAGTACATGGCCCATCGCTCGAGCTCGGGCTCGGAGATGGGACGGTGAGCGAGGGCCTTCCAGGTTGCATAGCTAGGCAGGAGAAACGCAAACCAGGCGCTGTAGATAGCAATGAGGACGTGTCAGGGGGACGAGGTCTGCGCTGTCGGGAACGAGTGGAGGAGGTAATAGTGGTAGTCACACGACGACTTACGTGAGGGCATGCGAGAGCATGGACATCAGCATTTTTGCAGACTGGAACTCTTGTCGTCGATTTCCTCAGGCTGCTTCTGGTCGAACTTCAAAAAGAAGGGAAAGAAAGGAGTGGTTCTGACGAGCGTATACGTGGACCGCGGACGTTGTACGCGCTCTGCTTGAGAAAGGAGAAGCGCGTCGCGACGGGCGCAGCCTCGGGAAGCGCACAGCGCGTCTTGGCACGGTCCAGGGGCCGGGACGCCCGTTCAGCACCTTCGGAGCGCCCGCGGACCCGGAGCGGTGGCGGCATCCCGCTCCGTCGTCCCTACTACTCCGAGTTGCAGAACACGATCGGATGAAGACCGAGCTACAGGCGTGTCCTCTCTCAGCAGAATTTGTCACCGGAGGCAATCTCGTCCTCGCTCACAGGACGCGTTCCGTACACGCTACATGACGACAGGAACACGACTGGGGGTCGTTTCAGTGCACGGGGCGTGGCCGCGGCGGAACGGCGTATCAACGGATGGAAAGATACCTACACAGTACCTCCGACATCAGTCCACGCTTCCGCTGATGCCGTGTGTGCGTCGTATGCGGCCAGGACATGTTCGTGCCGTTAACCAATCCGCGAAGATGAGCACAACGGCTCTGCGGAGATATGTCATTGATGCGTCGCCGGACATGCCCGCGGCATCCGGACTCAATAAAACACACAGAGAAAAGCGCTCGTTCAGCTAGGATGAGTCTGAACAACTGATGATGCTGATAGTAATCTAGCTGTTGAGCACTCGAGACGTTCAGTTTCAGTCGTACATGAATCCGAGGGAGAGACGGGCGCTGTAGCGGACAGGACCCCATCCGTCGTGTGGGAGTGGTATCTATAAGCTGGAACACTGCGGATAGACCAGCGACGTTCGAGCTATCCAGCGGAGATCTTTTGGCAGAGAAGGGCGGCTGTTAGGTGACTCGTGGCGAGCTTCGTGAAGATGGGGGTCCGTCTGTGGCCGAAAGAAGAGGCGCTGAGCGCGTTATGGAACACATGCTGGAGGGGTCCGGAGGGCGGACGGAGGAGCCATCTGAGCTTCCGGCTGCAGATGGACAGCGCTGATCGTCAGTATCGAGGAGAGAGGGACGTGATAGGGCAGAAGGAGGCCAGGATTCCCAGCTGGCGAGAGATGCCGCGATTCTGGAACGAGGGGCGAAGTGAGGGCTGGGTGGCGATGGGGTGAGATAGCTGGTGAGATGAACGGTATCGTCGAAAGGGAATATGAATCGCAAGCGGCGTTCTGAAGCTCTGGGCGGAGGAGGAACGTGGCTGGTGCTGCCAGTGTGAGCCGTGCTGCCATCGCTGGCTTGGGTTGGCTCAGACGAAAGCGCACGCGCATCCGTGACCGGGCTTGTCCTTGTTTGCCCGTCCCCTCCTACGACCCTCCTCGCCTCGCCTCGCCTCTCCTCCGTACATCCCGTCCCCATCCCTCCGTCCCGTTCCCCCCTCCCCGTCTCCGGCGCGTCCTCTCCATCCCTCCCGCTCCTCTCAGTTCACCGTCAGTGCGCCCACACGTTAGCCTGTCTCAACACCGAGATCGCGCACCCATCGTCCCTTATCAATCATGGATCCAGCAGGCACCAGCTCAGCCGCAAGCATGAACGTCAAGAAGCAGGAGGACATCGATGGCGTTGGCCCGAAACCGGACCAGAAACCCGAGCAGAAGCCAGTCGTCAGAACGCTGAACAGGGTGCCCCGTAAGTCCATTCCTCTCCATTCTATCGCGAGCTCGCCATCCGGACCGTATTCACCGTACTTAATTCTAGGTGCATGCGTACGTCCCAAGTGCCATAACAGGCCCCATCCCGCCCATCGCTCTCCCGCTCACCCTCTCACCCCATCCAGAATGCCTGCAGAAAGCAGAAGATGCGATGCGAGGGCGCCGAGAACCCCCCTTGCAGACGTTGTCGCCACGCCGGCCTCGAGTGTCTCTTCGAGAAACCGACTAGGGAGGCCAGTCTGACCGGAGAAGCCGGATTGGAGTGAGTCCTGTTCGCGTCCTCAGCGACAGCGTCCGCGTTGAACGCTACTTGCCAGACGTATACGGAGCCTTGAAGCTCATGTCGCCGACATCCGCGCGACCCAAACCGCCATTCAGAACACCCTACTAGAGATCGCCTCTCATCTCCGTGGCGGACCCCCTCTAACGTCTCGTTCGCCATCCAGCTACCCGCCATTCACACACCACTCCCCTAGCGGACAGAGTCTAGGGTCACCGGCGGTCTCGACGCCGTCTACTGGTGCGCACCCTCCACAGCTTTCAGTGGATACTACCCACACAGGACATCTCATAGCCACAAGCACCTTGACATCCAGCCATGTCATGCCCAACGCCGCCGCTCAACGGCCGCTCAGAGAAGCTCATCCGCCCATGTACCCACCTCCCAGTGTTCCCCAGAACCATCGGCCGGCTGGTCCTGGCGATATGCACTCACAAGGACCTCCCAATATGATGTACCATAATGGCTCTACAGGTCAGCCGCACCCGGGTGCGCACGGCCCCAGTCTTCCCCCGTTCTCAAGCATAGAATCTATGGGCCCACCGCGGTCCCAGCCAACCAACGTGTCCTCCATGCGTTACAATGCCGCGGACAATGGACGTCAGCAGGGACGCCCACACGACGCGGGGCCTGGAACGAAACGAGGCCTGCCACCTCCTTCTGCAGCCACCAGCGCGGATTCTTCAGACGCCGAAGAGGAGACCGGGGAGCTTCCTGCCTCAGGCCTCGTCGCCCCCTGGGAAGTGCTGCGAGGCCTCGCTGATGTCGCCATCGAGCGGGCCGCCAAGGTGTGTATCTCCGCACCGAGGCGCGCGTTCCCATGACCCTGACCCGGAGCTGACGCTTTGTGACGCCGACTTTGCAGGAGAACGGTGTCGAGAGCGAGGCGCCGAGCCGTGCACGGACAGCTTCGCCCGAGCCGCGCCAGGTCCGCCCTGCAAAGCGCAGGAAGGTGCACCATCCACTGCCGCGATCAACGACGTTCCCCGATGGTGAGTTATCAGCGCCCGCGTTCCTCGATCCGTCTCGCGAAGCACAGCGGACTGAATGAGCGTGCCTCCCTTTTTTGCTACGCAGTTGTGACGAAGAAGATCATTTCCGAAGCGGAGGCCCGCGAGCTGTTCAGGATGTACGTGGCCTGCCGAGATTGCGCCGTCGCTGTCCGTGCGTGGGAGCGGAGAAAGACTAACGGGTGATCCCCCCCTCGCAGATTCTACCACGGGTGCTCGACGTTCTTGCCCGTGTTCGACGCGAACGTGGACACATACGATGCGTTGCACGAGCGGTCGCCGTTCGCAGTGGACGTCATCTGCATGGTCGCCGCCAAGGTCAGGGACGGTGGGGGTGAGTACTGTCCCGTGGTGGTCAAAGTTCCGGGGTGCGTTTCGGTGAGACTGACTGAAAGGCCTTTCTTCGCTCGCTCGCCTCGCGGCACGCTCCAGGCAATCCAAGCGAGGTGTTCCTGAAGTGTTTGGAAGAGGTCCAGGCCATCTCGTGTGCGACCTTGTTCTCCCCGGTCACGCGCCAGGAAGCCGTGCAGGCGATGGGTGAGAATTCTTTCTGTTCTCGCGCTGGTGCTTATCAGAGGCGTGACGCTTGTTGACGCTGACGCTCGCGCTTCATAGTTCTTGTGTCCGGTTGGTCTGATAACGGCTGGCTCAGCGGTGGCCATGCCGTCAGAATGGCGATGGAGCTTTGTAAGTCGTAATTACACATTGGACGAGAGCCAAGAGTTTGCTTACCTGGGAATGTGATAGCTATGCACAAGGCATGGCCGGAACTTCTGAAACGAATGAAGGCCGGGAAGGCGTCGACCTCCGCCAAGGACAGGCAGCTCGTCGTGTCCTCCAGGACGTGGTTCTGTCTGTACCTATTCGAGCATCAGTACGTCACAAGGATGCCTCGAGCGGAAGTCATGCTGATGGCGGTCGGGCAGAATGTCATATGGAACCGGTCGTCCCGCCATCCTGAAGGACGACGAGAGTATCTGGCAGTGTCGGCTACTCCTCCAGCACCCGCTTGCGATCGAGGACGACATGCGTCTAGTCTCGACCGTGGAGCTGATGGCGATCCGGGAGCGCGTTCACAACAACCTTGCGCCGCTGTTCGACCGAGCGGTGGATGACATCACGTTCAACGTCCTCCGCGAGGCCGACATGGAGTTCCGCAACTGGTACGCGACGTGGGACCAGGCCTTCTCGCAGAAGTATGAGGATGCCGGTACGTTTCCTTTCAACCGCTACTTTATCACATTGGGAGGCCAGCGGTGTTGATTGCGGTGCGTCGTACAGCGTTCTACCGGCAGAGTCTGCAGATTCAGCATCTACACGCGGAGCTGTTCCATATCGCCACTGCGCTGAGGGGTATCGACGGCCCGGAGGACGTGCAGAAGATGCCGCCTGCCCAGCGCGAGTTGGCCATCCGGTCCATTCAGATTGGTCGCCAGATCCTCGACATCACGGTCAACTCGCTATCATATAGAGAGGGGATGAAGTACGGTACGTGTGCCTGAGAAGCGGTGTGCTTTGCAGCGATGACTGAAATTCATGCAGCGGTGCATTACACCCATGCCACGGCGACATTCTCGGCTTCGTTCCTGCTTCGCTTGTGCCGCTTATTGTGAGTGTCGTGTCGGTCCGCTTTTTCACCTAGGACGATACTGACACCACCTACAGCCCCGACCAGTGTAACCCGCAGGAAATAAGAGCGCTGGTCGAACAGCTGGCTGCCCTCCTCTCTGAAGGTACGCAGTTCCTGCGCCTGCCACTCCGTTGAGTGAAGATTGACCGACCATTGCAGTCCCTGGGAAGCGCTATGCGTTGACCTTGCAGTTGATGCTCAAGCGGTTCCGGAAGAGGAGACAGTCTGTGTCCACTTCCCGCTCGCCTACGATGGCGAGGGATCAGAGGCATCGGTCCGTCAGCGACGCCGGCGGCTACTCCTCCGACGCAGTCAGCCAGTCCACGGCCTCACAGCCTCCGACGTCGCCGACGTTCGATCCTCAGTACCAAGGGCATCCCGAGGCCGTCGGCCACGTCCCGATGGGGCCGCCCCATCCGTACGCGCAGCAGTACGCGCAGAACATCGAGACTATCTGGCGCGGATTCGAGACGACGTCGAACGAGCAGCTGCCTGTATGGCTCTCCGACCAGAGCCTGGGAGGCGCGTCGTTTGGCGCGAACGGCATCGACGCCTTCCTGCTCCCTGCGGACTACCTGCCTGCTGCGCCCCAGATTTGGTGAACGACTCGATCTTTCTTTTCTTTGTATCTTGTTTGCTCCTTCTATGCCCGCCGCTGTTGTGTAAAGTGGTCCACTTCTTGTTTACAAGGAATGTGCCCTGTGCGTGTACTTCTAACCCCCCACTCTCGTTGCGATACCCTGTCCGTCATGCTCTACTGTATCGATCTCTACGACCGGACGACAATCCTATGCCTTTGTTTCTTTGATGTCATACTACGTTGAGCCGTTGTAGTTGAGCTTGTGTATATACGCTGCAATACATGATTGCCGCAACGCCCGGGCAACGCGATGACGATTCACGACCACAAACCAAGCTCGCAGGTTGTGCGAACACCGCCACCGTCGACGATTGGCGCGCGTCAGCGGCGGACGAGTCGAGCGCCGAAGCGCGCGTTTCCCGCCTTGCTTGCCATTTCGGGGCACGTGGCAAATTTTTGGAAAGAACGGCTTTGCAGCCGCCCTCTGCTGTGCGCTCTTCAGGCTCCCCGACTCCCGACTACGATGCCTGTGGCTGTCGACCGGACGCGTGCGACGACTGCGTCGGACGCGCACAGCTCGCCTGCGAAAGTGTCTCAAGATATACCGCCCTCTGGAGCTGGAGCGCAGTCAGCCGTGAACCCACGCAAGCGGCGGAAGGCGAAGGGAAAAGAGGTCGAGGAGGCGGAGGAGGAGGCGTGGTCGTGGAAGTCTCTGACGGACTCGTCGGCGAGCAGGGTGCCGCCGGTGTTTACGAAGGACGGGAGGTGCGTGGTGTCGAGATGGACGTGCGGACGGGAGCCCGCTCACGTCTGTGTTCCAGCTACTTCTTCTCCGCCGCGGGTCCCTCTGTCAAGATCCACTCGGTCGCCACCGGGGAGGTCGTGTCGACCCTGACGCCCCCATTAGAGAGCGAGTCGGGTGCTGCGGGGAGCTCGCTTCAGACTGATGTTGTTACCTCTGCCATCCTCAACCCGCACAACCCGTTCCAGCTGATCACCGGCTCGCTGGATGGCTACATCCGCGTGTGGGACTTCCTGGACGCCTCGCTCCTTCAGACGATCAGCATATCGCAGCCCATATTCCAATTGACGGCGCACGAGCGGTTCCGGGACTACGTCTTCGTCGCCGCGGCGCGGCCGACGAAGAAGAAGACGAGCAAAGGTACGTCTTCGCGCTCGAAATCTGGCATCGTGCTCGTCCAACATCGCGCTTGTTCGCAGCGAACGTGGCGACCTCGGAGGACAACGTCGCCGTCCTGCGGGTGTCGTTGAAGCCTACTGCAGCAACCGCCTCGGCGCCTGTGCAGACTTCGTCGGAGATCGTCGGTGTGGGGAAGACGCGGTCGACGACGGGCTTGGCTATTTCTCCCAGCGGTGCATGGTTGGTCGCTACTGCCGGTCACAAAGCCTACGTCTGCCGGACAGCAGATCTGAGGGCTGGGTTCACGAAGTTCGTCTCTCCAGAACGGCTCACCTGCCTAGCCTTCCATCCCTCGGAAGAGTACTTTGCGACGGGCGACGCTACCGGTTGCATCCGACTGTGGTACTGCCTGAACGAGTCTATCGCCGTCAAGACTCCAGGCGTGGAGAAGACCGCTCAGACAACCACCCTCCACTGGCACGCTCACGCTGTCTCCTCGCTCGCCTTCACGCGAAATGGCGCGTACCTGCTTAGCGGTGGTGAGGAAGCGGTCCTGGTCATCTGGCAGCTACATACGGGGAAAAAAGAGTACGTGCCAAGGGTCGGGGCCCCCATAGTGCACATCGCCCTGCTGAACAACGGCGGGGAGGAAGAGTACTTGCTCAGCCTCGCTGACGCATCGTTCGTCTTCGTACGCGCTTCAACGCTCAAAATTTCGCGCTCAATAGCCCGAATCAAGCTAGGTCAGTAGGCGTCATCTTTGCTGTCTGAGTCCTGAAACTCATCCATCTCTGCAGATCCTGCAATTTCTCATGATCGACCCTCGACATCCACTGCTATACCACTTGCTGTCCACTCGCTCTCATCCACCCTTATCCTGCCCTCCTCACACCCGTCATCATTACAAACCTTCTCCCCCTCGACCTCTAGGCTCATTTCTGAGCTTGAGGTGTCCCCATCAAACCGAGTATCAAGACGAGACGAGAAGCCTTTACAGCCATCACGCGTCGAACGTGTCGTGCTCTCTGATTCTGGCGACTGGATGGCCACTGTAGACTGTAGAGAAGCGGACGAGTCTTTCCGTGCCGAGGTCTACATGAAGATCTGGCAATGGGACCGCAAGGGAGGCTTTTGGGTATTGAATACCCGTATTGACAGACCGCACGGGCTGAAAAAGGTGACCGGTGTCGCTTTCAGACCACGTGCACGGACTCCGGACGACTTGCTGCTCGCGACGACCGGTGAGGACGGCAACATCAAGACGTGGAGAATACGTTTGTTGAAGACGAAGTCTGAGGGCGTGGAAGGTGCGACATGTCACGGGCATAGCCCTGTTCTCTTCTTCTCATCCTCTTCACTTCAGTCTTCTGGGTTGCTCGATCGACACTTCGCTTCCGGAATGAGACTCCTTCGGACGTTTCCTGGTCGCCCGACGGGTCATTACTCGCCGTATCTGTCGGCGAACATGTGGCGGTCTATGACCCCGATACGAACACACTCCGTCGCGTGCTCACGTCGCCTGAATGTCCGACCGTGTCGAGTGCACAATTCGTGGGCTCGAGTGGTCGCTATATGGTGATCAGCGGTCCCCGAGACGTTTTTCTGTGGGACCTGGTTTCTCAGAGTCGTGAGCTGCTCTACACGTCCCTCTTTTATACTCATGGGCTGACACTGTGTAATCAGTACGGTGGCACTATCACAGTAAAGTCGCGATAGAGCGCCCTGTCGTCCATCCGGATGAGGACCGGTTTGTGGTCATGGAGCGCCTCTCATCCTCGACCAATGCCGAGTCTCCATCCACTAAGGTGCTCGTTTTCAGCCCCCTCACTTCCTCTCCAGTTGCCGTCCGCACGTTGCCTTTCCATCTTCGCAGCGTGATCCCTGTACCGCCTTCAGGGTTCTTCCCCACGGATCCTGCAGGTTTCACCCTGGTCGGTATCACCGACTCATGGTCCGTGGTCGTCTTTGGCGACGACGTCCAGGTTCCGGAGGAAGAGGGTGCATCCGCACAGGGTATCACGCGCGACGCCGCCTCAGGCAAGCGGACGCTCTTCCACGACATCTTCGGTGCATCTGCATTCGAAGACCTCGCCTCCGTGCCCTCCACGTCTGCCGCTGCGGTATCTACGACTGCGCAGCCGTGGAAAGGCAGAGAGGTCGCGAAGGTCTTCGACGCGCCTGCACACCTCCTTCCGCCGCTCGAGACGCTCTTTGACTCTGTCATGGACGGGTTCCTGGTAGTACGGCCCACAGAGGCTGATGACCAGGAGGAGCAAAGGATCGAGCATGAAGAGGAGATGGACGTGGACGACGTCGCGGAGACATCGAGCCGGCCAGTCAAGGGCGGCGCTCCTCTGGACCGTGTGGTGGATAGGCAAGAGATGCATGGGTTCGTGGAGCTGTTCATGCAGGTTGCAATCAAAGGTGCGTCGTGCATCGACTCGTTCGTCATGAATCGTATCGATGTTGACCTGGGATTTGCCCAAGAAGCTCCCTCATCGAGACCACCACCGGCGCACCCTCAACTGAACGGCACCCACAAGCCAAACGGCATTCCTCCGCACATCAACGGCGTACGCACTGCGCCTTCTACCCCCGTGAATGCGTCGAAGCCGAACGGCATCACGCCGAAAGGGCAGACATATACGCCCAGCAAGCCGGCGCAGCCACAAACCGATCCGTCGCCTGCTGTGAAAGTGGGCAAGAAGCGCAAAAAGTCTCTTGGTTAAGCGAGCATAGGATGGGTGTACTGTATACATCGAGAATCATAGCCAAGTCGCATATGCTCATGGGAGGAGGGTACAATCGTACATCGTTTCATAGAGGCTTTCTGCATCATACTCGCACGAGTAACGAACTCGCCGTCATTAATAGTTTGTTTGCATAGCCGTTGTCTTGTCTCGTACGTAAGAAGCATCTCTTCATCGGTATGCTATGATCTGAACCATGGCACAGTATGCTGGAAGGCCCTTCAGAGGTGAGGAGTTGCATTGTGAAGGCCAAGTGAGGCAAGCTTGGTTTAGCTATGCGGCGCAAGTTGTTGCCTGTGTGCAGCCAAGAAACCTATAGGCTAGATTCCGAGACCCAGAAATAGAGGTGTTGAAATGACTTCAGACTAGCATCCCCACCACCCAAGACATCGGTAGGTTCAGATTCTAGCAGGCTCAGCCGAGTGTTTGAGAGTGAGCAGTAGCGCAGCACCCAGCACCAGATCTGGCGGAAGAAGCTCTTCATACTCCCTACGAACCGTCTGTTCCTCCGAATTGGACGTACGCCGGTATCGCCAGTGCCCTGATTTGACGATCGGCGGGCGGTCTGCTCTCGCAGAGCGGTCCTCGAGCTCGCTGCTCTCGCCGTCGGAGTCGTCCTCGTCGCGGTAGACGTAGAACCCGTGCTTCCGGCGTGCCGCCGAGTTCGCGCACGCCCACTCCAAGTCTGGCTTGCGTGGTGCCGCTGAAGCGCCTTGCACGCTTCCCAGCGGCCGGCGGGCACGGCAGTCAGGTGTAACGGACAACTGGGGAAGCGGAAGAGGTGGCGGCGGGGACGAGACGATAAGTTTCCATAGTGCATGTGGCGAGCCATTAGATGAGTCCGAGCTCAGCGAGCTGCTGGGTGACCGAGAGACTCGACCGGAGAGGGGCCTGACAGAGGTGGATGCAGTGGACAGCAAGGGAATATCCATGTCCGTTGAGTCTTCAACCCGGCTGGAGGCGTCGTTGGGAACAGATGCTGCCTCCAGCATTCCATCTGTAGGACCAGACAAGGCAGCGGTAACCGGGACCTTGCCACGTCCAGGAAAAGGATTGGCATTGGCATTAATCGCGGAGAATTCTGAATCCAACTCGGGGCCGGTCTTCTGTCTTGAGGCGTCCTCGGCGCGTCTCAGGACGGCCTTTGAAGCGGAGGTACTAGAGGTCTTCCTCCTCCGGTCCTGCCGTCTGTTCTGAAACCAGATCACCACGCTCTTGAACGTCCTAGCCACGACAGGTGAGTACAGCAGAGAACCAAAAGGAAGACGTCAGAAGAGCAGTCGTCGAGCCGTAGGCGTTCACGCGATCAGCCACTCAGCCAAAGGGAGAGCACGATCCCAACCAAAGACTCACATCCCGACTTCCCTCGCGAGCGCCTCCTTCGCCGCTCTGCTCGGGTGCGTATTCTTCTGGTAGAGCTCCTCCAGCCTCTGGAGCTGCAGTTGGGTCATCTTGTGTCTCGGCCGCTTCCCCAGCGTTCCGCTGTCGTATCCCGACACGAGCTCCATGGAGGAAGCTTTCATGACCGGTATATGTATAGCGGCGACGCCGAGGTGCGCTTGAGACAGGCCCGACGCGTCGACTGAGCGATCTTCATGGTTCCCAGGGACCAGACGGGAGCGCGACCGGGTCTTGCGCGGGGAGGTGGGCATGTTGGAAGTATGCATCCTCATAGCCCCGACGACTACCCGAGTGCACTGGAGCAAAGGTGCATATCGATACTGGTCCTGCAGTACGCTGTGGCTGGCGATAGCCATAAGCCGTCCTGATCGTCAGCCAACGGAGGGAGACAAGAGGCTTACAGCGACCCATGTTCGAGAGGCAAACGCGTTGCGATCCCGTGACCGCGTTCAATTGGTGAAGAGAGCGGAACACTCACCGCCGGTGGTGTCCTAAGACGTCAAGGAGGCTGTGGCTTTGCAGGTTCGAGATGGAGTGGCGCAGGAGAGGATGGGAGTGAAACGAAACGATTTACATTCAGTCGGAAAGGAGCGACGAGGGCAGCGTACATCTCGGCTATGAACAGTGCAGAGACTGAATAGTCGAGGTCGTACGCTTGCGGCCAATACGTAAGTGCGAAGTCCCAATCATCGCGCAGGAAAGGGTCCCAGTAGTAGCTATACCAATGCCTACTACTGCAGTCCATTACATATTATCGTCACTTCAAGTACGTGAACGTCCAAACTACAACTCCGTCTCCACGCTCCTGGCGGACCAGACGAACAGAAGAAGACAGGGAAGGTGATGAAAAGTCCATGTCGTGCGATATCATGCCATATCAATGCGCTGACCGCTTAGTTCGTGTTGTGGCTTGTGAGGGACCACTGATCAATCGGTACCGACGGCGGCGTCACAAAGTCGCTCGCCGACATCCCGTCCCACTGCGGGTTGAACAGCACCTGGAGGCTGTACGATCCCGCCGGCAGGGTGATCATCACAACGGTCACGCCTGGGTTCGGCTGGTCGACCTGCCCAGGGGGCAACGGCGGGTCCGTGTCGAAGCGCTCCGCCGGCCCTGTCGTCATGTTCACACCGTCAGGCGGATTCAGGATCGTCATCTGCAGCTTCTTGTCCCCGATAGCGAGCGTCGCGGACGTCCCCGACACTTGCACCGTCGCGTTCGTGTGCATCCGCCACATGATCTCGCCCTGTGCTGTGATGTCGTCCTGCAGGAGCGCCTGCTTGCGTCCATTGAGCATTCGGATACCGCGCTTGAAGGACGTGCTGCACAGACAGACCGCATCAGAAGCTATGCTCCGGGAGAGTTACCATGCGAGTACCCACCCGTTGCCGTACGCGCTGCTCAAGTCAGCAGTCCAGTACGCGGTCGAGTCGCTCGGTACATCAAAGACAGTGCTCGAGCCCTGCTGGGTGTTGGACGAGTCGTGCTTGACAGTCGGCTGCGCGGTGACGAGCTGGTTCTGCCGATCGACCAGGATCGTGTTCTGGCCTTCAGTGCGCTTGCGGTAGTACAGCCAGCGCTGGCTGTCCTGGGCATCGCTAGAAAAGTAACCTGTGGAGAGGTAGTCGCCCGAGCCAAGTTCGCCGGCCCAGCGCGTACCGAGCGCGTCGAGCACAAAGTCACCGCAGTCGAGATCGTTGTGCGTCTGGTGGCCCTGAAGCGTGCCGGCCTTGATTCCGACATAGAGCGCGTTCTCATCTGTCCAGCTGCTCCGCATCGCGCCCCACTGGTCCGTGCTGTTGTCAAAGAAGTGGTCGAGCGGCATGCCGTCCCAGAACGCGCCCGAGACGGTCGGGTCGTACCAAAACATCGACCAGGGCTCCGGCGCGTCGTGCTGGTCCCGTTGGAAGAGGATGTACTCCGGACGCTGTAACGCGTCGCCCCAGAACAAGATCGCGTTGGCTGTCGTCGAGAACTTGTTGGGGCCGTGATCGCCGTACGCGAAAAGCGAACCAGGGCCGGTCACGTACATGTGGTACAAGCCAGTAAGGTTCAGGTTCGGATTGTTGCCGAGCAGCCCGTAGTCGGAACCCGTGGCGGTCATGAGCGATGCGGTCATCTCGGCGAGGCCGGTCGTACCAAAGTACCAATAGTTGGCCGTCTCTGACCAAGTGCCATCAGAGGAGACAGCCCAGATGCAATTCGAGAGCGCGTTGGGGATAGACTTGGCAAGAATCTGCTCGGGTACGCCGCTGTCATCATCACCCAGCACAGCTAGAGCGCCCATTGTGAGGCCGCTGTTACAGACACAATTCCAGTTGCCCTCGATGTTGTTCGCCCACCAGCCGGTGGAGGAGTTCGAGTAGGCGTTCAGGCCGACGTCCAGACCATAGAACTTCATCGACGTCAGAATCGCACTGCGCTGGTCCGCCGTCCAGGCGTCGTACAGCCAGTCATAGGCGATCGCGAACGCGGCGGTGAACTCCGCAGTGTCGAGGAAATGGGTCGGGTTCCATTTGTCCTGCCCGTCGGGACCGAAGGGGTTCGTCCCGTTGCCGGCAGCGTTCTTTCAGGGAAGGGGCGCTTGAGCGGCAGATTCACCAGTACAAAAGGGCAGGGACTCACCTGGAGTTCAACGAACGTCCTGTCCAGCCACTTCGTGTCGTTCGTCATCCGGTACACATATGCAAACGCCTTGATGCGCATCTTGACCTCGCGGGCATTGTCTAGGATACCGCTGCTGCCATCCATGTGATACACGACAGGTTGAAGACCGTAGTACTGCGTGGCGTTGCCGAAGATGGTGTCGTTCCAAAACTTGAGGTAAGGGTCGTTCTTGATCAGTTCCGGAAGGACGTTCCACTTGTACTGAGGCGCGATGAGGCGTGGACGGTCAGAGCGGACGGCTGTTGGTGAAGGGTTGGACGGCTCGAAGGGGTCCTTGGGCCATGCAAGGGCAGAATTGCTAGATGCATGGAAAGTCGGGGTGGTGAAAGCCGCGGTATTCGTCTATAGTAAACAGGATTCGGTGAGCTGGGGCGCTGTACACCGTGAATGTTGCGGCTGACATACCGTCGAAGGGTATAGGGGAAGAAGGTAGAGGCTGTCGGTACCGGTGGGGTAAAGGCCGACGGCTTCCTTGATGCTCGCAGCTTGGCTTGCAGCTGCCTCACCGGTAGGGGACGACCCGGCGGCAGCAGCACTCGAGGAGGAATTCTTGTGCTTGTGCGCGCGGCTGCCAAGGACACCTCCCAGGACGGCGGCTAGGATGACGGCGATGGCGACGGGGATGCCAATCCAGAGCCATTTGCGGCTCCTCGTCTTTGGACGGGACGTGGTGAGTCCCGAGGTTTCATTCGGGTCGTAGGCCATGCGGACGTTGGCGATGTAGCTGCTCGGAGGCCGCCGAGTGCTGTATGCGGGGGAGAGAGGCTAAAGGAAAGACTGGTCGCAGGAGCTGGTTGCTGATAATATTCCCGGAGGAGAGGGGGGCTGGAGAGGTGATGTGTATAGAGGAAGGGAGGAGAGGGGAGGGGGGAAAGATGGAGAGAGGCTGACGGAGAGATGGAGGGGAGAGGAGGTGAGTGAATGTTTTTAGCACGGCCAACGGGGATGGCAGGCCTGTGCTGCGCCGCCGCCGTGCGCCGTGTGCCGGCGACGATTTCGGTCGACTGTATGCGCCCAAACATTCCAAGTCTGGAACAACCTCCTCCACGCCGACAGCTGGTATGCAGCCAACGGTGTCCAGTCCCAGCATCGTCCGTTCCATGCCCTTGCATCTGTCAACGTATATACATATCAAGACAACACATCCAAGACCGCGGCCTCTACGAGAATCAATGTGGTCGTGAATGCTCGTTGCGTCGTGAACAGTCGTCGTGGCGCCATAGCGCGCGCATACAAGAGAGCGCCGCGTTCGCATCTGCTCAACGAATACAGAATCCCTCCGAACGTTCCAGTCCGTAGGTCGCACACTTCCTCCTCCTTGTCCTCCTCCATCCACCAAGCCCTCCGCTTTGGCCTCACGCCTTGGGTGCCGTGAAGCGCAGCAACGCTATCGCCGCCTCCATGTCCACGTCTTTACCAGACGTCTTGCTCTGACCATCCGGAGACAGCATCAGCGTTGGCAGCATCTCCGTGCTCACGTTGGGGGTAATGGCTTCCTCTTCCTCCTCCGAGTCCGTCTCGCCCCCGCCGATCGAACCGCTCTCTCCAGAGACCTCGTCCAACACCTCCGCCGGCACTTTTCCGTCCTCATTCGCGGCCTCTGAATCTGCTGGTAGCCTTCGCTTCTTCGACGACTTCCGCCCTGCACGAGCTTTCGCACATGCCCACTCCAGCGACCGTGCCCTCTTCGTACATGCGGCCATGGACAGCAGCGCCTCTGTATGACTGGGCGAAGACGGCCGAGTGGGTGGTGACGAAGGGAGGTATTCCCAGATCTCTCTCGACGTCTCCGGCGCCGTCCCTCTCCTCCGGGGGGTGATCGGCACCCGCGGCAGAGCGCGCGGCGCAAACAGCGGTTTGGGCTTGTAGGGCAGCTCGCGCGAGGACGCGACGCGCTCGAGGGAGATCGGAGACTCGCTTCGCGGAAGCGTCTTTAGCCCATCCGCTGGCCGGACATGCTTATTCTCGGGCAGAGACCCCTTCGACCACCCGCACGCCGCGCAATTCTTCTTCAGCGTGCGTCGCTTGTTCTGGAACCAGGCGTTCACCGCTTTGAGCTCCCTGTATGCGTGCGTTCGCGAAGGTGAGTCGCAAGAGCTCGAGCGCGAGAGGGCAGCGGACGGATATACGCACATGCCAAGCTCGGCGGCGAGGAGCGCGCGTTCTTCGCGGGACGGGTGCGTCTTCACCTCGAACACAGATACGAGCGCGCTCGTCTGCGTTGGTGCGAGACGTTTGCGCGTCGTCGGCGGGCCCGTTAGAATCCGCGCAGGGGCGCTCTGAATCGAGTCGGACGAGCAGGCAGAGACGGTTGGCGAGTGAGGAGGCGTCATGTTGCTTGAGGGGTTTTGTCGGTCTCGGAAGGCGGTGGCGACGTTGCTGGTTGCGGGAGGTGATGGTGACTACGAAAGATGGGCCATGCGCGGGTTTGGTTGGACTTAGAGAAGGAAAGACAGTAGACGCGAACGAACGAACGTTGAACGTCGAACCGTGTCGCGCGTCCCTCGCCCGGCGCGTATACGGCAACAAACAACGCGCATCACGCGCCCGGCCGTCGCCCTCACGTGCACCTGCCCCGACGTGCTCAGGTACCGTGTTTGCCTTCGCACCGATGGCAAACACAGTACCTTCACCCAAACGTCGTGGAGGAGACGTTAACATAAGTCTGACGATGGATTATTATGCTCCATACAGGGTAGTACATGCGAGCAGCATTCGATTAGCGATACGAGCTATATACAAGCAATAAGTACTCTGGCCTGTGCATGAACGCGCACCATTCTCTATCTCTTATACCGCCTCCAGCGCACCGACAGGCCCAGCGAGTTCGCCATCTCCTCATGAATTACGTCCTCCTCCTCGGTCACGAGCATATGGTATATCACGTAGAACTGCCCGACGTTCTCGCGGATCTGGGCCACCTCCTCCGGCGTGATGAGCATCTGGTTAGTGTTCGGCATGTACACCCTCCTCAGTGGCACACCCAGCTCCTTCCGGCCCTTTGCCAACATGAGCAAGTCGCCCTCGCTCTGAGAGTGGAAGTATATGGTGTCTAGCTCGGGGCAGATGATGGGCCGTACGTCCTCCTGGCTTCCCCCCGGTGCCGTACCCGCGGTCTGCACCTCCAGCTCATCCGGCGAGCGGTATTGGCGCGGGTCCGCAAGCAGCGCTTCGAGGATGTACGGCTTCGTCTGCGAGAACTTGAACAGTTTCAGGCGCGGCATTGACTCGAACCACCGCACCACCCTCCGCACGTTCACGTCCGTCTTGTTCAGCTCCATCCCCTGCAGGTGCAGCAGACGCACCTCCGGGAATCGTCCCGTCATCATCTCCATCAGCGGACCGTAGTCCTGCCCGGTGAGCGTCATCAGGGCGAGGCTCATCACCCGCGGCGCGTCCATATGCGCGAGAATGTGCAGCGCGAACAGGCAGCTCATGTCCCCGATCATCAGGTCGCGCAGGTGCGGGAGGTGGACGGGCCGGATGCTCCCCAGCCGCTGCGATGTCCACTGCGGCCCAGCCGCGTCGAGTGAGAGTTTGTACACATCCGAGGAGGCCTGGAGGAGCTGCGACCAGCGTTCCGACGTCGGGCATGCCTGGAAGCTCAACCGGCGCAAGTCGATTGTCCTCAGGTTCGTCAGCGGGAGCCTGTTCCAGTCAATAGTGACCCCGTTCAGAGATAACCAGCGAAGCTTTGGGGTGGGCCACTGGCTGAGCGGCCAGAAGCCCCCAGAGCCATCGGACATGTCGGCCGGCCACAGGTACGGCACGCCGGTTCGATGCATCTCGAAACGTTCGAGGATCTCTGGCGGGCCGGCATTGGAGAAGCGTTCCATGAACGTCTCGACGACTTGCATGTCCTCAAGCACGACGACCAGTATTCGGATCTGGCGGATTCGGGGAAGGAGGACGTTGAGGAGGGTTTTGATCTGCGAGACGCTAATGATAGGGTGACTCGATGACGTCCCTTCTGACGCGCCCTGGGGCCTCTCCTTCTCGTTGATGCGAATGTCGAGAGGCGCGGTGCCAGCGCGTTCAATGAAGGCAATCGAACGCCTCCACGGAGGGGAATCCCGGAACCAGACCGAGTTCCAGAGTGTCTGATCGGCAAGGGCGACCTCGCGGAACCGTCTGCAGACCCAGGTAAGCCAGAGACGGTGTTGTGTCGCCTGGTCCGCCCCAGTGGAACTCCAGACGACCAAGCGGAAGATGGTGGTGAGGATCTCGGAAGGGAGGTCGCGGATGGGAAACGACATCCAGAGCAGGAGCTTGCGCTTGTACATGATCGCCGCCAGCTCGCGATCGAAATCGTAGCTGACAGCAGGACGGATGCGCGCACGAAGGTTATCGAGCTCGAACATACGCACGCGGAACATCTTCAGACGCGCCCGCATGAGCTCCAGGTCGGGCTGGATATGGGGCTCCTGGATAGTGCTGAGGTACGTTCGGATGAGCTCATCGTTGTCCCATTGGTCCAAGGGAGTGCGAGACGTGTTGAGTTTGTGGAAGGCTGGTAGTTGCGCGAGGGGAACAGGCATCTGAAGGGAAGAGCGCATTGAGCAAAGAACGCGCGACGCGTCCAGCAGGCCGGAGAAACCCTGCATACCTTCGTGTCGCGTGAAGCTCAGAATATTCCGTTCCTATCCCAGCAGCGAGTCTTCTATCGGGTATCGCAGTAGTCGGGGTTGAAGCACATGCAGCGACGGCGCGTTTATGTAGCAAGCAAGAAGGGGAACGACAATGAGGAGCGACGGGTCTGACAAGCCTGACAACCTTGTTGTACCTTGAGGAGCAAAGCACTTGTGCTGGTATTGGCTGCGTGTGGCATGGCGGTGATCGATGAGCGCGGAGCGGGAAAATGACCAGTGAGAATAAGGGCGGCCTACCAAATAATGTTGTTTGGCACTGTGGGCGTTCCTGCCATAAATGCGTTAGCTCTCCTGCCGCTGGTCTCCTCGTTGCGGCCACGACTGTCGAGCTCACCGAGAAGACGTACTGGATGGTGGGAAAGAAGCACTTCTGCTCGACGGGAATAAGAGTGGTGTCCAGTTATCGGAGGAGCCCACGTTGCATTCGGCGGGGCTGTCCCAGAATCGCGGACAATAGGTGACGTGCACAGTAGACGCTTTTGACCGATTGCCTTGATTGCTCCCTTCTCTTGCTTCACAGCTGCAGGTGAAATTTGACGAGCATCTACTTCACTCGGCTTATATATTGACCAAAGATATAGGAAACGGTTCCGCGGAACTCAATATATTGACCGTCTAGTCAGCAAAGCACGCCCCGCCTCGGGCGGACGGGTCCGGCCTGAGCTCTCCACATCATCTGCATCATGCTCATTCAGCATGACTTTCCTCGAAGGCGACAGCTCTCACTCACGACTCGAGCGAGACAGGCAAGCGAGACCCAGTTCCATTCTGCCACTGCTGGGACAAAGGAGGCCGTATTTGCCTTATTTGGACACGTTCGCCGGTGCAGCAAATGATCAGTACGATTAAGGAACCAGCCTAGAGCGTGTTCATTGGACGAGCTTCTGCTTGAGAGACTCGTGGCATCATCTGGCTGTGTTGTCCTCATGTGCGCAGTTGTCCTGTGCCCTGGGTGCAAGCGAGTGGCACAAACACGGCCGGCTCGAGGTTAGAATGTTTCCAATCGATTTTCCTACTTTCCAGGTGGGTAGAGATCGTCTATGACATCGTGCAATTTGCTTCCGCGATCCAGTTGTGTCAATCTTTAGAAGTCAGCTGAGTGCATGGGCTGCTATTCTCCTTACTGGAACTCACCTAAGGATTCGTTTGGTGGGTTCTCATGACTGACGGTGAGATGCCTATTTTCGGGGCATCAGGCATGCATTCAAGTCTGTACTTTGTGCGCATCGGATCGCTATGAAATTGCGCCCAAATGGGTCTCATACCTATATCCTCCCTGTCAGTCGCCAGGGTTCAGACTGCAATATCCCTTGACGAATCCTCGCATGGCAACCTCTTTGAGATTTAAGATCCTGAACAGAGCACCGGTAAGTAGCGGTGAGGTCGTTTGTGCCTTGCATGACCCACCCATGGATCTGCCTACCCATCTGAGTGGCACACCCATTAAGCGCCCACACGCTTCTGAACCTCAGCTAAGAGTCGAGCGTTGTGTGAGACTCGACTTTCACTCCTGTAGATCAAATGTAGCTTAGCACTTACTCAGTCTATATCCAAGCTTTGGTTATCGTTGTATTGATGGCTTGCAGTACGAAGCTTGCCTCCCGGCCTGGGTCGCCGTCATGAGCCCTGCACGAACGCTACTAACGATGGACTCTGCGTTGATGTCGACATTCTGAGCGCTGTCAGCCTCATGTGAATCCCAGCGACGACAATTTGCAAGCCTTCCCGCCTCAAGCAATCTCGTGTTTCCCAGCTATAGGCTGACGTCTCACATGCGTCAGCCTCCTGTTCAGACGTATCTGAATTTTGCGTCGGGTTGCTGCAGTGAGCGACGAAGCGTTCTCCCTTTGCACTCGCTAGGCATTCAGACAATCCACCCGGTCCCGGTCCGAGTCAGGGCCATCTTTGGGCATGGAGTGGCACATTGGACTCAGACGGCCCCTTCTCAATGACGAGGGTCGGGATCTCATGCCGGCAGTTTCATGCGGGAGCCCGATGTCGTGTTGCTCCCTGCTCTGTCTTCTCTAGCATCGCATAGCTCTGTAGGGGCCTTCTCTCACGCGCTAACAGGCGGGCGATGCAGCAGAGTACAATGGAACATATCCATATATTTTTTTCGAACTGTGTACAGTACAGCAGGCCAATGCCGTGAATACATGGGACCTATCTTAGCTAAAACACGAAAGGAAAGAGCATATTTCGTACGTTGCAATACATCAGCGCGAAGGCTTCTGGGGACATCACTACTCTCGTAAACTACAGTACCTCCGGACAGATACAAGCACTCGTACAACATGGCGACCAGATAAATGATACCCTAAGCATACTTTCGAATCGCGGTACGTATCGTACATCCCCATTCGGATCGTCAGCACGCACCTGGCTCAGATCGTCCTGGTGCCAGAACCAGATGGCTGCGGTTGCGACGCCGGCGGAGGCGTGTGCTGGATGAGCTCCTCGACGATCTCGGCGACGATGTTGTCCTCGCGCTCGTGGCTCACTTCACCCGAACGCGGGACGCGAGACTCGATCTTCGAGGGCAGGGCGGGATACTCCGACAAGGTGAAGCCCATCTACGGGTGTACTACGTTAGCACCGATCGAAAAGGCAGAAGAGGACGGGGTAAACGTACATCGTTCAGACGCTTAGTGATCGAGTCTATAGCGCGACCCATGGCAGCTGAGTTGGAGTCCATCGCTGTTACGAAGGAGGTGTCTCGCGTATGGCCGGTTCCGTGCATCGTGTGCGACCTACGGGGCACGCTGTACAGCTCAAGCTGGGGGAACGGTCCCCGAGCGTTGCTGATGATCTGAGGAGCCTGTTCATCGGCCGTGTTGGGACGCGGCGCGGCGGAAGGCTCCCCTGCCGGGCGAACAGGGGGCTCCGGGACGCTCTGGACGTGTGCGCTCGTGGGGCTGTCCTGGATGTCCTTCATCTCGCTAAAGCGGCGGTCAGCACGGATGCTCCTACGGGAGAATCCACGCGTCATGCACACGTACCTGTCCGTTGAGACGTTCATCCTCCGCTTCTTGCGCTCTTCTCTCAGGCGCCGGTAACGCTCCTTCTCGGCGAGGTACCGCTCCTTCGCGGCTTGAAGAGCTCTCTTTGCAGCTTCTGTGGAGTCGACGGGCGACGCAGCGTACATACTGACTTCAGCATCTGCGCTAGCCGCTGGGGCTGGGGGCGCACGCGGAGGCGGCGGAGCGGGAGGCGGGGGCTGTGGGAGAGATGGTACAGTGTCGCCCCAGGTGGGATCCACAGGAGGAATTTGGCCTCCCCAGCCAGGGTAGGGGCGATACGTGGCGGTGAACGGGTCGTCAGAATCCCACCCACCTGACCTGCCGTACGTTCCCAAAGAACTGTGGCGGTGATGGTGACCATGGTGGTGACGATGAGGCGGAGGTGGTCCCGCAGCGTTATCGCCAGGAGGTCCGAACATTCCACTTTGACCGTAGGGGCCGCGCTGGGAAGCCGGCGGGACGCCAGGCGGAGGTGGAGGAGATGGAGGGAGACCTGGTGGTGGCGGCGGCGGAGGCGGGGGACCAGCTGGACGCTCAGGACGGATATGGCCTGGCGGCGGCCCAGGAGGAGGTGGGAAGCGGGAAAAAGGGCCAGGGCCACGCGGACCCATGTCGCCCCACTCACCCCAGCGCGACCCGAACGTACCCCAGGACCCGATCGAGTCGTGATGGCTGCGGAAGAAATGAGGATATCCGCCGCGACCTCGACCGCCGAAACCTCCTCGACCCCGGTGCGCACCGATTCCAATCGTCCACGGGTCGTCCCAGCGGCCGTGGCCGGCCGACGAATTGCGCTCAGCGATCGGGGTAGAGGTCGCTGGCTCGTTGCCGCCAGGAGAAGGGTGAACGTGCGCGTCCGGGGCCGCGGGAACCGTCAGATCGGCGATAACACGGATGACGTTGCCCAAGGCATCTGCAACTCGACGGCCTGCGGCTTCCTCAGCAGCACGTCTGGTGTCCGCAGCGGCCTGCCGCATCCCCTCTGCGCCCATGAGAGCGCTGCGGCGGATCTCCTCCGCAGCACGGACCACAGTGTCGTGATGGGTCCTCCAGTACGTACCATTCGAAGCATTACGAACGATATTTCGAATGCCCTCGGACAGTTCAGGGTGGGAAGCGAGGATGTTCGAGAGGGTGCTGAAGAGGTTCGCGACGTCATTGGCAATATTGCTAGGCGGAGCAGAGATGTCTTCGAGGTCGGGAAGGGGAGGATCGTCGTGCTGTGTGTCGTTTGTCCGGTGTTGGTTCGCGTCTGGAGCGGCCCCGGGGGTTCTCGCCTTGGGCGTAGGGGTCCGAGGAGCCAACGCGCTAGCACTACGACTACGGCTTCTGTTCACCCCGGCGACATTCTCATCGCTGCGTTCTTTGACGTTGAGGACGTGGATGGGATGCTTCAACCCGGTCTCCTCAGCGACAAGAGATTGGTTCGACGACATAGTCTCCGCCTCAGACTGGAGGTCTTCCGGGCGCGCCCTTCCCTTCCCTTTGTCGGCGGTCGGGGAGTCGGTGATCTCAGGCAGACTGGACTCGGTGAAAGTAGACGCCCGGTTCTCTTCCGTGTTCTGCTCGCGCAGCGGCGAGGTGTCGGCATCGCTATCCAGGACCTCAACGAACGCGTGCGGGCGGTCTCCAGGTGCAGGGATAGGCCCGGCAAAGAGGCCGGCGAGATTGGTGGGGATGGGCTGCCAGCCGTCGTCCACCTCCATTTCGAAGAGGACGGGGGCAGAACGCCCAAACGTATTGCGGTAGTTGAGGCTGGGCGCCGTGTGCGGGGTCTCCGGCAGTGGCTTATCGTTGCGGAGGGACTCGAGGTCGCGCACAGTGACCTTGACGAGGTTGAGCGTGCCGTCCCTCCTCTGCATCGCTGCGGACTGGTAGAGGTCTTGGAGCTCCTCCTCGGAGCTCAGCGTAACTTCATCCCCGTCGTTATCCACGTACGAGACACCGACGTGCTGTGCGGGGATGCCGTATAAGGACTGGATCTTCGCGGCGAGCTCGTTCCACGACGGCCTGTCCTGGAATGTGACGCGGCGTACAAGACCATCGGGGGCTTAGTGAACTTGAACTGAACGGGAGACATGGCGAGTTTAGCGTAGAGCTGTGGACTTGCGGAGCGCTGCTCTTATACACTCATGGGAGTAGTATCCCAGTCAATTGGAACTCCGATGCGCAGTGTAAGATCGAGAGATGCGAGTCATTTAGCGCTCGCTGCGCGTAACTCGGCACCGCATTGCGCAACGCGATCACCCCGCGCAGTTGGGAACGTACGCGTCCCGCCGGGGCCGACGCGTCGTTTTCATCGGCCAGCAACTGTGCCCGCATAAAATCAAGAGTTATCGAAGCAAAGGAAGCAAGCGTCAAAGAGTCAGGTTGAGCAAGTAGAACTTCACATTGACTGCATCACTCGAGGTCTATCCTACACCTGATCATGTTACATGACTGATTTTGACCGTGCGTCACCCTCGACAGCACCCATACGCTCAAGCAAAGATGACGAGGCTGGGATCGATGTCATAGGGATCGTTGAGCTGCGAATAATATCGCTCAGCGCAACCTCAAGAGACGTGACAAAGGTTGACTCACGCGGAGGTTGATGTTCAGCCCGCTGATCGCTCGCATCTCCTCATCAGAGAGATCGAAGGTCGTGGACGCCAGGTTCTCGACGAGACGCTGGTGGTTGTTCGACTTCGGGATCACAGCAAGACCCTGCTGAGTTGCCCAGCGGAGGATGACTTGCGCAGGAGCTGAAAACGCAGTGAGCGCCCCATTCCGCTCCACAATGAAGCAATCTCACTCTTCTGTTTCTTGGACGCAATCTTGACAATGACATCCTGCTCGAGCAGGCTGACCGCACCCTTGTGCCCGCCAAGCTCAACATAACCCTGGGGGCCAAAGGACGAGTATGCCGTGATGGCCACACCGAGGAGTTTGCAGTAATTGACCAAGGGCTCCTGCGTGAGGTAGGGATGTATCTCGACCTGAAGGACCTGTGGCTCGATGCGCGCGTAACGGTGCACATCGTAGAGAAGGGAGCTCTGGAAGTTGCTGCAATTCACCTCGTTGTGAGTATACGTGACATGCGGGGCACATGATGTACGCACCTCAAACCGATGTTCTTCGCCAGACCCTTGTCAACAAGCTTCTCCACTGCGGCCCAAGTCTCCTGGAAGGGAACGTTGACTGTGGGGTGTTTAGCATAACCGCCCTCTTTCGGGTCTTTGGAACATGCTTACCAGGGTGGACCTTGCCATCAAGACCCCACCATTCCTGAGGGAACTTCTTGCTGGCCGGGATGTACTCGATAGAAATAGGGAAGTGGACGAGGTACAAGTCAAAGTATTCGAGACCCCAGAGCTCGAGGGAGAGCTTGCACCCCTCCTCGACCTTTCCATCATCGGACGTTAGTATGATTGTGCGGAAACGGGAGCCCGATGACTTGTGCGCTTACGTGCTCCTTAGCGTGGTAGGAGTTCCAGAGCTGGTTTCCCATGTCATCAGCTTCCGCTAGCCAATCGGAATATATTCATGAACAAACCTTGGAGGTAATCCCTATGTTTCGGGTCAGGTCAGCACGTTGCGTACTGTCTTGAATGTCCTGTAGTAGGCAACTCACAAACATCCTCGCGCTTCACGAGACCATCCTTGATGGCACGGGCGAGACCCTGACCAGCCTCCTTCTCATTGCCGTAGTCAGAGGCACCGTCGAAGAGGCGGTAGCCCGCCTTGATCGCGTTATAGACGGTCTGGAAGAGAACGTGGGTGAATACGCGTCCTGCACGGGAAGATCAATCACATGGAGGCCAGACATACGTCGGCGCAAGTCTCCTTCGTGACCTGATTGGGTGTTTGGTCAGCTGAATGCTCTCAGGGCGCGAGTGGTAATGACCTGCCTTCCAGAGACCAAAGCTGGATGCCAGCAAGGCGTTGGGTTAGCTATGGACGGACCGTGACGGGGGACTGCGTGCGTGCGTGCTTACCCGACAAGAGGCATCTACCGACATGGTGGATGAGTGTGAGCGCGGTATTGGGGCGAAGGGGCAAGACAAACCTTTGCGCCGGTGCGCTTGAGAGTGACGGTGGCGGCCATGTTGAGGGGTGAGATGGGAGGAGGGATGGGGAGAGATGGAAAGGAGGGGTGGGGCACTGAGAGGGGAGAGGCCCCGCTTTTGAGGGACAGGGCGGGGGGACCGGTGCGCGCAGAGGGGGCGGGCCGCGAGTACGGTTGAGACGGCCATGGACGACTGCGAGCGAGAGGGCGTTGGATCGATGCCCATCGAACCGCTCATCGATTCTCTACGGCCGCCAATGATTGAAGATGATCTCATCCTCGCGACTCGGCCATTCCTCGGCGCATCCCTCCACATCGTCCCAGCGGCGGCATCTCCCGGCGCGCTGTCCCGCCGCCTCGGTCCGATTGGGGCCGTCGTTCCACTACAGCAGATCGCAAGCCCGTCGCCCGCGTCGCGGCTCGCACTCGACACTCTGCATGCGCATCCACGTCGTCGGCCTCGGCGCCATTGGCACCTTCGTCGCCTTCCACCTCCGTCGCTCTCTCGCCCCCAGGCACTCCGTCGTCGCCCTCCACCGCTTAGAGACTGCCAAACTCATCCAGCAAAAACCCGATGGCGCACCCCTCGCCGTCGAGCGTGACGGCACCCTCGTCTCCCAAGACGGCGTCGTACACCTCCCGTACGGCGAACCACGAACTCGCTCGCGCAAGAGCGACTTTGCCCCCGCGGAGCTCGACGCGCGCGACGATCCTGCCGTGCGCAATGCGTTAGGTCCCATCGAGTCCCTCATCGTCACCACCAAGGCATATGCCGTCCCTTCCGTCGTCGAGATCCTCCGCGAACATATCTCCCGCAACAGCACCATCGTCCTCCTCCACAACGGCATGGGCGTATATGAGAAGCTCATCACCGACGTCTTCCCCGAACCCAACGACCGCCCCAATTTCGTCTTCGCCTCAAACACCCACGGCCTCTACTCTGTCGGCACTCTTCACTCCGTCCACACTGCCGTTGGCACGCTACGCCTCGGTATCGTACCGGACACATTCGGACGCGACTACGAAGCGTCGTACAGGTCTCCTCTCACAGACGCGGATGCCAAGCTTTCTCTGGACGACATCGCCAATGTGTCTGCCGAACAGGATATCTCCCCGCGCTACCTCACCCTCCGGAACACTATCGCCGCTCTGACGAACTCGCCGGGCCTGAGAGCGGTATGGGAACGCTTTTACGACGTGCAGATCGCGATGCGCGCTAAGCTAGTCGTGAACGCGTTCATCAACCCCGTCTCTGCGCTTCTACAGTGCAAAAACGGCGACGTCCTCGCCAGCGCTTATGGCCAGAGTGTAGCGGACCGCGTCTGCAGGGAGGCCGAGCGCGTCTTCCAGGCGCAGTGGGCGGCTGAGCAGAACGAACTTCGAGACAAAGTGCCTGGCATCAAGCCGGTGTTATCATACCCTCGCGAGCTCAAGGCCGAGGTCATGCGGAAGGAGATCGAGCGCGTGGTCGAGCTCACGAAGAACAACTACTCCTCGATGTACATGGACGTGAAGCTGCGCCGTCCGACGGAGATCGACTTTATCAACGGCTATATCATAGAGCTAGGCAAGAAGCACAAGTACCGTCCCATCATGAACCTGGGGCTCGCGCACCTCATCAAGATGCGGGGCGCCATACCTCTCGTATAGGCCCGTTCACTGCTGTTGAACGCGATTGCATATTTACGGTTAGTGGTTATTGGACGCGACCACGTTCTTCCTAGTACTCATCTACCGTGGAGATACTGTAGAGACGACCCTCGGATCCGCCGCTCAAGGTGGGGCAGTCTTTGCCCCCCCCCCCCTCTCCCCCTCGTGGCAAGGTTTAGACGGTCTACTGGTCCGGCTCTTGGCTTCGCATAGAGGTATCGTTGCCGCACAATACGCCTAGCGAGATACATCCTGCACGAGAGGATTAGCTCGCCTGAGCGAGTGAAGGCAGCGGATATACCGGTGGGCCGCAACATCACGCTAGGCGAACCGTAGACTCAACTGGCTACGACGCTTACGCTTGGTGTGGATAGCATCGTTACATAGAGTACAATCGGCGCCGTGAGAGAAGGATGCCGGGCGGAGGAAGGAAATATGCGAACGAGTTCTCTACTGCTACCTGGTTGTCCTAGGCCGTCGAGACGTCTGCAGCATCCTGTACCTGTTCCAACAGTCGCTTTGTCCAGCGAGCTCCGTAGTCCAGGTCGTGAGGATGTGACCTCTGCCTCTCTAGGGAAGGGATGAATCGCCCGCCCATCCCATCTGCCCGAGGTATGACCGCGTCTTCAAAATATCGGTCAAAAAAGTCCGGATAACGTCGAAGTCTTCGTGCAGTTGCTGCTGTCAGCGGCGCAGGCTTCGGATGTCTGTCATCTGCAAGAGGGGACGGAGTTGGCGAAAGGTCAGCCAGAACGTGAAAGGTGATCGTTGGTCAGCCTCCAACCGTACCTGCGGATGAACAGATGATCGTGCCGCGTTCGACGACCACGTGGTAGAAAAAACGTCGGCCGCGCCTCACTGTCGCCGCCTTCGCGATTCGCGCGTGAGCATAATGCCATCTCTCCCGCGGGCAGCGTCGACGACGTACCCACCAGTCAATCACATATCCCTCCTCGCGCTTAGATCCGAGGAGAGTGACCTCGCCGACGAACCATGGCGGCCACCCTTCTATCTGGCGTCTGTGGATTGTGTACGGCGGAACCTCCTCGCGGATCTTCTCGGCCTCGGACGGAGGAAGCAGTGCGTCGACGAGCACTGGCCAATGATCCAAATCGCACCCCATGGGTATCCCGCAGAGCAGGGACTGAACCGATCCGGGGTCACCCCGAGTCGCATTGAAAGCATACATCGCGAGCTTGGCCGAATAATCCACACGACACCACATATCCGGAGGCGTCGCCAGAGCATCGCGGCTCCTCATAAAATTGATCGTGTTCTGCGCCGCACGTCTCAACATCACCCCGAGGTCGGCGGGGAAGACGGTGTCCCGCTCATCTGCAGGCGTCAAGCCCGCTTCGGCGAGCCTGATTGTCAGATCCTTGCTGGAGAAAATGATCGGCGGCGCGTTTGTGCATACGTCGATGAGCATGTCGCCACTCTGAGGATCTGGGGACGTGATGTGAGAGAGGACCTTTCCCGGCGTGTTGGTCGGCTCAGCCTGGATACTGAGGCGTCGGCATATGCCACAAAATATCCAGCACATGGAGATTGGTATCGTCGTAGACCTTCCGGCTCCCAGAAAGTGGTGCGGGAATTGGTTCATGAGGTTCATGAACTCTGTGCCTGGAAATTTATGAGAACCTATTGCCCTCCGCACACCGAGTCATCCTACCTGTAGCGACAGCGAAACCCTCATCATGGATAAATTCGCGAACAGCTCTGATGAGAGCCACCAGGTTGTAGCCTGCCTTCTGTTTGTCCAGCTCAAGACCCTCAGCCGATAACCTTTGACGACACTGCAACGCCAAAGCATCTAGTTGGGCGACCGCCTCCATACGGTGAAAAGTGAGCAGCAATGAATAGCTGGCACTAACACACCACGAACCTCTTTCGGCGAGCGGTCCAAAAACGCTGAAAAGCCGGCCAAAACATCATCGAACGTCGTCTCCTCGTCGTGGTCTAGCAAACGCCGCCATCTGCGCACCACGTAGCTGCGCGCGATGGCCCCCATAAGACACCTAGCCCAAAACCGTCTCGGCAGCGCGTGGGGAGCGGGCTCCTCGGCCATATCGTCGGAGGCGGGGTCGCGGAACACCTTGGGAATGGGGAGCTGCGTCTCGAGCTCCAGCGCGTCCCAGACGTCAAACGACATTTCGCGGACGATCTGACTCGCCGTCGACGAGGCCTCTCTATACATTAGATCAGCCGTCCGGATGGCGTCCAGCAGGCTCAGCGCCGTGCTGTCTTGTTTGTAGCGCTCCATAAACATCAAGCGCAGGTCTCCTCCGCATCGATCACGTCGCTGCTGCTCGTTGGTTTCGTCGCAGTGGGTGTAGCGAGACCTGTACAGCTTCTCCCACACGGGACGCTCGAGGGCTGCTGCACGCGTCACGGTGCTGGCGGAGAGGAAGCTCAGGACCGTGGTGAGAGTGGATGGCTGTCGGCCAGGGAGCTCATTCAGTATCTGAACATAGAGTTCGACCGGTATTTTCGAAACCATCGGTATGCCCCTGGCTTGCGAGTGTGTATGCTTGATTGTGCGGTAGCTGTTGGTTCCACGATCGTAGTGGTATCACGCTTGTGGCCAAGATGGAGACGTCAGCCGAACAGTACACGACAGCTACTGCTGTGGACGTAGGCTCGTCCCCAGCCTGTTCAGTGATGGCAGGCCCTAACTCTGTCGATCGCTTGCAGGAAAACTCGCCACAGACTCGATCAGTAGCATATAAATTTTGTAAATTATTAATTAGCTTTAATTTTTTATGTTGTATAGTTATGACCGCCGGTCCGATCATCCGAGCGGGTATTTTGATATGTTATCGATACGCCGTACGTACAATACATAGCGCTAGCACTGGAAGCCACGGTGTCAAAAGCACTGCAGTGACAGCTTGCATGGGTGTCCTAATGATCCTGCGTGTGTGCAGACCGTGCTCCCCTTTCTTTCCGTCCCGCAAGATGTCTAGGTGGTATCTGCCCTACACAATCGCGCAGAGCAACGCCAAGTCGGACGCACACCAGCACTTGATCAACACCAGTGCTGTTCTCAACACCTTGCACATGGATCGGGACCATGTCCCAGTGCGGTCGGGGGCGTTGGACCAGGGCAACTGAGTCCCTCGCATGTCATGGTCTGCTGCAGTGACAGTAAACCCTCGTCTCACGTTCTAAAGCTTGTCTTTGTCGCCATCATCAGCTTTCCAATATGATCAGTTTGAGTGCTGTACTCAGGAGGCCGGGGCTGGCTTCCCTGGACCCCTACTACTCTGATCAACATGAAAGCTCATCTGGTCGGAAATGCGGCATAGCGCATTACCTCGAGTGAAGGGAGCTCGAATCAGTAACGGTCCAATGAATGATGTCGACTTCACCCCTATCTCGTCGGATCGTTGTGCAGCGCCATACCTTCACAGGGATGGCGCGTTGCGCGAGCACCCTTTATGTCGATCGTTGACTTACTGGTGCGCCACTGCTTTCAATGAGAACAGTCTGTTACAGCCAACAGACACACGGCGTATCGTGTTGTGGTTGTGGGAAACTCCTGTCGTGACTTCTATGCATTGGACTGATCGCATAGATTCATTGGCCTCCATCTCCATATTGACCCTTCATGACGGGGCCGGAGTGGGGGACGTGACTAGCCTCAGGATAGAGGAGCTGCATCTCGGCGGCCAGGTCGGGCTCTCCCACCCTCGTCCTCCACCATGTATTCAGAGGACTCATCTTCAAATTAGCGCCCAAAGTCTGGCCGACACAGGTACTGTAGAGTTTCTGGGCGGATTCCTTCGTCAGCGTCCTCGGCTCGTAGTCCCTACGCTCTCTCACTGAATATGGGATGAGCAGCACGTTGGACCTGTCAGAAGGACGTAACTCACCATATTCGACAACGGTTATGGACAATACCCGGTAGCGGATGGACTCTTCGCCCGACTCAGGAGCGTTCGCTTCAGCATGGCCCAGCTTACGCACAAACTGACATCGCGTACCCGAGGTCAAGGACGTCCTCGAGGAACACGACCGGGCAATGAGCTCACCTCCCAATGAATGCGCAGCCCTCTCCACCCATATACACGTCGTGCACGATCTCGCCGGCAAAGTATCGGATCGTCTCTCTGGGATGCTGAGACCAACGCTGAACCCGGGCCTCGACGCCCTCGGCGCGCCTAATATTGCTCTTCACCGTCTTCATGAAATGAGCGTGTTAAGGCAGCTCGAGGTCATGTCCGAAGAGCGCGTCTAAGAACGCCCGCCGTCTGGAGAGAAGGCCTCGGCCATGCACTCAGAAAAGATTAGGAAGCTATCGGCCTCTACGTTGCGGCAGATCGCGACGGCACAATGCATGGCGTGGGCAGCGAGCAGCACCTCCTCATCGTTCCACAGACGAATCTCGTTGTCATTGGACCGCTGCAAGTCGTGGTTGACATTCTGCACGGCCTCGTTGAAGAATACAACGGCGGGCAAAGGAGACGAACGCGCAGGAGGCCATATTCTCGGGGAAGCCTGCCGCGACCATACGCCTGAAGAAGTCGACGTCCGAGCCGTTGCTGAGTAGTTTGGAGGCTTTGTGAAGATTTAGCGTCCATCCCGAGACGTCGGCAGATTCCTGTGAAGATGCCAAATGGTCTTGGACGAGACGCTGAGAGGAAACGTCCGCGGCGCTGCGGTCAACAGGGTATGCGGAAGGGAGTTCGACAGATTTTCAACCAATTCAGGATCATCTGCCAAATAGTAGTCGATATGCATGCCACGAAGGTATAATGGCGGCTGGGGACCTACGGTCATCCGCAATCCAACCCTTTCCTTCTATGAAGTTGATAACTCCCGCGCGTACTTTCGCACAAGTCGAAGTCGCGCTGCTCCTGATTAGGCTGAACACCCTTCTCCTCCAACTCTTCACGACAGTTCGCAGCCACTTTGTCCAGCTTCTCTGATACTTGCGCACGGCGCATCCTTCAGTGCCATGATGTCGGCATGTTCGAAGCTCGTGCAGCCCTCACCTCAAGTAAGGCCCAGTCATAGAACGCAGAGAAGCCCGAGAAGCGGGAGATGACGCCATGCGTGACGCCCGCCCAGGAGCGTCTTGGCAGCGCATGCGACGCGGGCTCCTTGGACGAGCCGCAACTCCGGAAGTACCTGGGGATCGGCAGCCACCTCTCGAAGCACAGCGCGTCCCAGATGTCGAACGGAAACCCCTTCACGACCACGCACGCCTTCGCGTTCCGCTCGGCGATGTCCTTGCGTATCTCATCCAGGAGGCCCAGGGTCTGGCAGTCGAGCTCGCGCCGCGCGAAGTACGGGAGGCGGTAGTCGTCGCCGTACTGCTCCCTGCGGCCCTGGCCGTCCTCCGGAACGCTGTCCTTGTGGAGCGCGTCATAGTATGGCTTACAAATATTCGACGCGTACGCGGCGGTGCGCAGGTAGCTGGTGGAAAGGGCGCTGAGAAGGGTTTCGAGGCCCGAACTGCGCTCTGCATTAAAGAACGTGAATATACAATTGTATATCTCTAAGGGGAGCTCTGGCCGCGAGCACCCAGGTGACGAGTCCTCGTCGTAGCGTGGAGAAAGGCAAGGCTCGACTAGCGTCCACGCGTCGCGACGCGTCAAAAGGATCGCGTCTGCGGGCGCTTGTTATGAGAAGGCCTGGGTGTAAAGAGGCGTATCACAGCGAACCATTTGGTATGGTGTCTGACGGAAAGACAGTACGCTTCATCGCGTACCACCATGGTGAATGCCTGAAGCAGACACGTTGGACCCACTGCACGAGTGTAACACCGTGTCCGTGAAAGTTCGTACATCTAAGTCAGACCATCGACAGTATCAATGGTCGTCAGCACCCTTGTATCCCCAAAGCACCATGCGCGACGCGCCGTCGTTCCATGTATCCACCCGACGGCGCGACACGATCGAATACGTCGAGCGGTCCGTTCCTACGAAGCCCATCGCACCAGACTGGATCGCCGCGTCGAGGATGACGGGGTACCACCGCCCGAAAAGCTCGACCGTGTGAGCAGCCTCGTGGTCAACGGTGCGCCAGCCCAACGCGGCGACTTCCGCCCACCAAGCCGGGTCCTTCTCGTCACTGGTGATGATAACGCGCGTCATGGGGATGTCGATTCCCTTGCGCTGACGCAGTTCCTCTTGCACCTCTCTGGTTGTACGTGTGAGCAAAGCGCAATGCGAACGTCCCGTTGAATTGTACCCACTTCACCCGCCGCTCAATCACAGAAAGAGGCGCAAAGCAGTCTTCGGGCTTCTCCGCTTGCCAGCACCAGTTGCCAAAGTCCCCGTGGCGAACGTGGATTGCGATATACTGCATCGGGCAACGAAGCATTGAGACAAGAGTGCTGTATTAGATGTCACAGCATAGCTTACAGGTGGCACTTCCTCCTCGGCAGGTAGCCCAAAGACCCGCTTTACGTAGTATTCAGCGATGGACTCTATGCGCTCGGTCCAGTGAAGGTATCGCAGGACGAATCTCCATGTTGGCGCATAGTCGTGCTCGAGGTCGCTAGACTGTGATAGTGGGGCGTTAGCAGCGTGCTGAAAGTGGGGATGTGAACGACCGACTTGCTGGGCACAGGCGTAGTACAAGTAGTCGAAGCACAACATATGCTCATCTGGGTCCAGCCTAGCGTTATGCATAGGAGAGGGAGAAGGGTTGCCGATATTCCGGGCGCGTTCTTCCGGGAAGCTGAGCCGCGTCAAAGACCAGAAACTGCTGCACATGTCATGCGGGTAGTCAGGGATCATCTTGATCCACGCAGGAGCCTTCGTGTACGACACGTCTGCCAGACCGCAGTACCGCATGAGCATAGAATGGAAGAGAGACGTAACGGGAATCCTCGCCTAGCCCGAGCATGTGTGGCACCACGCTTCTCCTGGGAAAGTGCTCGTTGTACTGAACGGCTTCCCAGATGTTCCAGCAGCCCAGTTCGTCCACCACTGCGCTCGCTGGATCTTTCACCTCGTGCCACTCCAGGAGTGGTATGCCAGACTCCTCGATGAACCGAGGGACATCGAAGACCTCGCCAAATGGTATCGGCTCGGCGTCCCCACCAATGTGAGACGGCGTGAACATAGCGACGACGGGGACGCGGTCCGTGAGGGTGCCCAGGTATATGAGATTTGCGTACGTCATGATGTCGTTAGCTGGGGGTGGGGAAGTTAGTCAAAGCCGCGCCGCGAGTGCCAGAGAACCATAATTGCGCACTCCATCCCGCGGATATCCAGGAGGTGATGTACTGGGTATCGTTTCGCAAGTTGTCACGGAAGCTCTGGGTAGGAGGTCCGAGGAGGAAAGGGGAGAACTCGGGTGCCTCCTCGAGCTCTTCTGCCGGCGGCTCATCGAGAGGCGGCGTTGGCTGAGACTCTTCGTCGTGCGGCTCGTGATGCTCGCTGACTGGGACGGGGACACCTAGTGAAGCCTCATGTACCGAGAGGGTAGTAAAGGAAAGGATCACTAGGACGATCGCAGCGAGGGATAGGCAGGCGGTCAAGACCAGACGACGCTTGTGGGCGAAGTAGGGCATGGACCGAGGGGTAAAGGAGCGAGACGCAGGCGTCGCAGGCAGGGAGGAGTCGGCGTAGGGAAGAAGGGGCAAACTGGATTCGGACCGAGCATGGGCGTAACCGTTGGACGCGGACTTTCCGCTGAGTGGCATCGGTGTGGCTGGCACTAGCAGGGAAAAGGGGGTGGCTGAGGGAAAAGTGGAGGTTAGCCAGGGCGGCGACGGATGAATATTAAGCGAGGTGGGGAGAAAGGGCGGGAAATCCGTTGCATGGGTGTTCTGGAGTGCGCGTCCTCGAGGCTGCTGAAGGGCCGGAACGACTGTGGGCGAACGGGCGGTGGCTGAGTTCCTCTTCGATCGGCCCAGGGATCTCCAATCTCGCGTCACACGATCAGGCATTTCCAGCGTCACGCTCGGTGGCAGCGCCGTCACGCTTGCGCTCTCTCGCACGTCTTCCTTGTCTCCAACCGCCATTTCGCCCGCAGCTGCAGCGCCGGATCCTCACTGTAATTCTATCATCCGGCCTGAAACGTCTCGCTCGCATATCCTAGCGGTTCCGGTCAGCGCCTCTCCCTAGACCCCCAAAGTCGTGGGCCATCGATACAAGATGCTCCGCTCCGCGTGTAAAGGGGATTTTAATATTCCAAAAAAATTGCCCTGAATCGTGGCGTCTCCCCGCTTGCTTCGGCCTTCCCATCCCCCTCCAGATCTCTATCGGGACGTTTTCCCAGCGACAATTCCGCCCTTCACAGTTACAGGAGTGGGCTAGCCTTCCATACCGCCGGCAATTAGGCCCTGTCTATCCACGCCGCCCCCCTTAATATCTTCCACCTCCCGACGATGGCCGATCGACCTCGCATTCAGGTCGGCCGCATTCATCTGCTCCTGGAATCCTCTCCAGCACTCTTGCGCGGCTTTCCTCACCGACCTACCTGAGTACACGATGGACAGCAAGGACCATCAAACCTGGCAAGTGGCCGGTGTAGTCACATTCTACATGTCTGCAGCACTTGTGGTGCGTCATTTGCAGCTATGCAGGCGATAGTTGCTTGTGGCCGAATCTCAACTGTACTCTCTGGCAGATGGTCTTCGTGTAAGGGTCACCGCGCTGCATTCTCTGGCATGAAGCTAACCAACCTCAAGTAACAAGGCTGTGATGATCTCTTCCCCCGATCTGCCGCTCCTTTTCCTCCTCATCCAGCTCACCCTCGCTGTCGTCCTTCTCCATGGGGCATCTGTCATCACGAGCAAGGTAGAAATCCCCAAGCTCGAGCTCAGAACAGCCAAGAAGCTTGCCCCCGTGACCATTGTCAACGTCGTTGGTCTTGTTTTCAACCTTCTCTGCTTGCGCGGTGTCGATGCATCCTTCTTCCAAGTGCGCATTTGAATCGGCCATCCATGTCTTTCCCTTACTCATCGCCATCTTGATCAGATTGCGAGAGGACTGCAGCTACCTCTCACGATTGTCGTGTCTTCGCTGCATGGGCGTTCCTTACCGTCTAGGCTAGTCATCAGCGCGGCAGCCATTGTCACCACTGGTTTCTTCATTGGCCTTGCACCGAACTCCCTCTCAGTGGACCGTCTTCATGAAGCCCCCAGCCGCCTTTCTATCATCTACGGCGTGCTCTCCTCCCTCTTTATCGCCATCCATGCCGTACTTATCAAGTACTCGCTGCCGCATGCTCAAAATTCCGCCATCCAACTGGCTTACTGGCAGAACCTTGGCTCGGCGCTCATGCTTGCGCCGTTCATCCTCCTCCAGGGCGAGCTATCAAAGCTGTCGGAGCTCATGACGACGCCTACATGGAACGCAGAGGTGTTTGTGTGGGGCAGCATTGTCACAGGCATCTTCGGCTTCCTGCTCTGTGTTGCTGGGCTGCTGAGCATCAAGATCACAAGCCCGGTTACCCACATGTTCTCTAGTGTGAGTTCACTTCTACCGGACATGAGCACATGTCGCTAAACCTGGTGTTGCTTCCGCATCGCTCCCGCTATCGCCCATCGACGCTGTCATATCGTAGGCCGCCCGTTCTGCCATCCAGACACTGCTGGGCGTATGGCTCTTCAATGATCTGCTCACTGCGTGAGTCCCCTTCCCCACAGATTTTCCATCTGGTACCTGGATTCTGGTCTTCTTCCTGCTCCCAAACTCC
This sequence comes from Trametes punicea, assembly GCA_025528855.1. NCBI lineage: Eukaryota > Fungi > Basidiomycota > Agaricomycetes > Polyporales > Polyporaceae > Trametes > Trametes punicea. The sequence continues at coordinate 320,930 of VICQ01000007.1, read as the reverse complement.
CTTAAGACATTGACGCTATGTCTATATCATATGGTAGAGTGCTTGCTAACCTCTGCATGTTCTTATCTCATCTAGGAACCGCGCCATCTCCATCCTCCTCATCGCCCTGGGGACGATGTTCTATACCTGGGTGAAGTCCATCGAGAACACGCCCGCCCCGGCCAAGGCCTCGCTGAAAGACGACGTTGAAGCCAACGCCGCTGTACATATGGACCGGATCGAAGGAGAAGTGCATGACTGGCAGGACGAGAAGAGGACACACCCTGCATAGAGCGCGCAGCATGCTTGGGACGATTGTCACCTCACGCTAGAAATTCGAACGGCGATCGAGCGATGGCCGCGGATGTTGTCTCGCCATAGACTCTCCGAATCCGATTGGACTTTTCCGGACATCGTTTTCTAGATAGGGTGATGACTGACGAGATGGGCTGTTATTCGGCATGTACAGTACAGCCACCTGCCCTCGAATTGGCGCATGCTTGCTCTCTAGGATCATCCGGCATTACTGCGCGGTGTGATGCCGCACGTACCACCGGACTTAAAGAGGTCATTTCAGCCTAGGCTGTCTTGGCGTCAGCGCACGCGTCGTGCCCTCCGCCGACCTGGAGCCAACCTGCCAACCTGCGGTGGGATTGCACCCTCGGCGGAACGGCCTTGGAGGCCTTCTATCGCCTCAGAACCTTCTCACAGCAGCTCCATACCCATGAACGCCTGGCGCAGGCTGTGTGCGGCGCCCTTCCGTGCTCCTTGCCCGTTCTTCTCCGGACGTCCCTTCTCATGTGTATGGGAACCGTCAAGCTTCTCGAGCCGACCGTTCGTCCATTCATCAGCTAGCTATGGCAATCGGACACCTATTCAGTGTGTGCCTGGTCTGGTCATGTCATGCCATCATCTATCGATCCGCCTGCCGCTCAATATCGAGTCGGAGAACAACGCAGACGCATCGTGCACATTTCGCGCCTGGTTTAGCGCGGCGGACGTACGTCCAAGAGGCTTTCGAGACGCCCCCGCCGCCTTCTGCGGACGTTCTGCAGCGTTCGAGACGTGATGCACGAGGTCCGGGGTGTCGACTGGCTCCTCCGAGGTTTGAACTAGCCGAAGTGCCCGTCATCGTATGAGGGTTGGGTTCGAAGTAGTACACATGTCGAATGACATCCCGACAGCGAGGGCCGTGATAGGGTGACGGTGATTTCAGATACTCTCAGTTGACCTCTCCTCGTTGACATCACGGGCTTCGCGTAGAAGCACGGCTATGCCATGCCAGGTGCGTCTGCACCCGAAGTGGCGCGTCGTGGAACGTTGCCGAGGCGAACAACCTGTAAGTTATGCGCGCACCTGGTCTCGTTCCCAGACGACCATCACAGTTCTAGTTGACGTTGAGCGATGTCTGAGAGCGTGGTATTTTTGAGACCTCGAATTGCACCCTTGACACTGACTTTGTGGCGGGAGTGCTAGTCCCGGAGTTGACGCGACCGGGGCTGGCAGGGGGCTCGCTTCAACGGGACCATGTCTGCGATCTTGACGATCGCGATGATATGTGGCACATTGACTATCCGAAGGCCGGGAATGGCCCTCAGGTGCGCTGTTAAGCCATGTGAGGAGAGAGTGACTACCCTTGGTTTGCTTCAGGTCGGCTCGTTGCGGACTGGAGGATCGAGTGTAGAGGGGCCACCCTGAGATCCTCTTAATTCCGCTCTGATCGATGCCCGTGCAGTGCGCGGAAGTGCCGCTTTGCGCATCCTCTTTGGCCACCATTACGTCTGTTCTGCTGAAGTACTGCAAGCTCAGACAATTCAGTAATACACGTACAGCACAGGTCGGCTCCTGATCGAAGTCCGTAATACCTACAGGATGCGTCTGGGTCAGGGCGGCTCCCAAGGTACCGCAATGAGTTTTCGCGATCGCAGGCCATTTGACATTTACACTACCTCGATCGCCCGAAGATCGCTGGATCTGCAGGCCTCAGATGCTCAGGATTTTGGTGAACCGGAGGATGTACTACGGTCGAGCGTGACAGAAAACGACGGGGCATACATGGTGCCCGCGGGTGCGACTACAGTCGAATTCCTCGTAACCCATGTACTACCTTAACCCATAATCTATGACTTCACATAGCTTTGGGCCATTCCCAAGTTGGTGCGGTGGGGATAACCCATAATCCCGCAGTACCCCATAACCCATAGCTTTTAGCGGTATAGGTCTACTATATATCACCCATAGCTTCTCAAATTTGGCAATATCAGCAATCATCTTGTGAACTTGTGTTGCTCCCAAACGCTTTACCAGCCTTCTCTCATGTCCGTAAGGGGCTCATGATTCTTGAGAAGCAGACTGCAGCTCAAAAGACAAGTGTCAAAGCCCACATAGAGAGGAAAGAATCCCTTACCACTAAGGAGGAAGCCTGATTGGAGGATGATGCCAACGCTGTTCAAGAACAGCCAGCGAAGGCACCTGACTGCAATGTTGTCATGCGAAACCTCTCCCAAGAGCACAGAATGATTGTAATGCGATTGATGGACCATGTGTTTGGCTAAGTTGGAGAGACTCTGAAGGTGTAATACTGGCAATACAGTATTTACTGACTATTTCGGTCGCCAGTAGAGAACACATACATGCATTCTTGGGCGCCTATGGTGAATGCTGGGACCCCGCGGGCCCTTAGACGCCCAATCACTAAGCCCATAATTCCTGATAACCCATAGAATTTGCCTTACAAGGAATTCGACTGTAGCGTACAAGGAAGTCAAAACCCTAACCTCACATGCAGGTGGAGATGCGGAGCGTGACGGTGAATAAACGTGCCGCTTTCATTTCTTCCACCATGTGCAGTTCGGTGCCAAGGCGTTTCGCTCGCGCGCGCTTTTCGTCGCTGTGCCGGAGTCATTGATGCCCACAAGGGTACGATCTTTCGAAGGCTTTTCCCACCGGCGTTATGACGCCTGCATCGAGAGGCTCAACCTTCATCGCGTCGGCAGTATCTCAGATGAGGCTCCGTAGCCCCTCTACCCGGCTCGATGCCGACCAGGCCTCGAATCCATTTTCGACAGAATTTCATTAGCTTTCAGCATCCCCGCACGTCAGGGTTGCAAGACGGCTGGCGGATGCCCTGCTAGTGACCCCACCCGCGTGCCATTTATTACTCCTTGTGCGGGGTTATGGCTCGCGCCCGCCCCTACTTGCCGCCCCGTTCTGTGCCCGCTCGTCGCCTTCGACGTCTGTCTGGTTCCATATATTGCGATGCCTGAACGCCTCACTTTGCGTACTGGTGTCCGGTCTGACTGCTCTGCCGCCAAAGTGGCCATGGCCGACCTTGCTGAACTGCCTACTCCTCCCCCGTCCGCCACGGACTTTCTCGGCGACGTCGAGGACAAGTTCTCTCTGGATGGCACACAGTCGCGGCTGGATAGCACCTCTGCCGGGCCATCGTGCAGGCATCTATACGAGCGAAAGATGGGAGACACCGAGCTCTCCTACTTCCTTCCGTCCAGGCAGACAGGCGTCAATGACATGTGAGTGACGCTTGAGTAGGCGTCCCTCGAGCCGTGCTGACATCCTGGACAGGTATCTTCATCTTGGCTTCAAGGCGCCTCAGCGCGTCACTCGTCGTGCTAGAGTGTCTACGGTATGGGCCATCCTTCGACTGCGCCACCCTCTGCTCTGCGCCCGCGCGGAGATGCACGACTATGACGACGTAAGGTTCATGTATGTATACAGTTTGTTGTTTCATGTGGGCGTCCCTCACTGCTTGACGTATCTCCGCAGTTACGTGGCGCCCGAGTCTGCTGAAGACGCGTACCGCGATGCGGACTCGAACCTGGAGTATCGGAGCCAAGCGAAGGATGGTCAGTCCCAGTGCATGATCGCACAATCTACGCATTGACGCCCCATGTCCTTCGATACAGAACTCATCGACGCGTACCTCAATGGGCCTCGCACGCTGTCGAATTCTAGACTGTCGTACCTCATCCTGTCCGAGCCTCCGACTCCCTCGGAAATGATGCCTACTCCGCCTCGGACGCCCTCACCCACGACGGTCACGTTCGAGACGGGTCCGGCGTCCGACGATGAAGAGCAGGTCGAGCCTAGGCGCGAATACGAGCTGCTCATTTGCGCGATGCATTTCCTCGGGGACGGTATGGCATTGCATCAGTTCGCAAATGACTTTTTCGGCTTGCTCGCTGGCCCAAAGTCGGATGACGAGTTACGCGCGATGCTCGAAGAGGAATGGTGCAGCCGGTGGAGCGTCGCCCCTGAGGAAGTGAGTTTGCGATCCTGCTCTTGGGTAGGTTACGGCCACTCACGCCGCACCCGCAGTGCATTCTTCCCCCAGCGCTCGAAGATAACATGCCGCTGCCTTCTTCGAAGTTCCGCAGGGTAGCCGCCCATGTAGACTTCCAGCTCTCGCAGCAGCGGCTCGTCGGCGGGCAGGTCTTTCCTCGGCGAAAGCACCCCGAGCGGCTCACCATCGTCCCCACCATGTCCATCCCCGAAGAGCGGACTAAGGCCATCCTGAAGAGATGCAAAGCAAACGGGGTCTCTATCTCCGCAGCGCTCTTCGCCATCTGCAATGTCGCTTGGGCCCGCATGGGAGGCGGCAGCAAGACGGCTCCCACACTCATGTACTCCGCGCTCAACCTCCGGCCATACTTCACGGCAAAGCGTGGGGCGCCCTGGGACTCGTACTGGCATCTCGCCATCGGATACTTCAACGTCATCCTGCCGAGCTTTCTCCCCTCTAGTACCGCTGCCGAGCGTACGTTCTGGCTCCGCGCGCGCCAGGCGAAGGAGCAGAGCATGCGGGCCGCGAAGAGTCCTCTCGTCGCCTCCCGCACGCTTGAGATGGCAAAAGAGCGGGGCGCGAGGGCGCGAGCGTGGGCGAAAGAGGACGACGAGCGCGAGCAAGGCACCTGGGTTGTGCCTGCCCCTCCTGTCTCCAGCTCGCCCCCGACGGAGCCGGTGTTCCCTGCACGCGCCAAGGCGTCAGCTGCTGCCCTCATCGGCCTCTCCTTGCTAGGCAACCTCGATGGCATCTACAAGCACGCCACATTCCCGGACGCAGAGCTACATACCCTGACGACTGGCTCGCGGCAGCGCAACGGTGCGATGCTTCTGTTCGGGTACACGTTCAAGGGGCGCTTGTGGATAAGTCTGGGGTATGATACCAACGGCTTTGAGGAGGGCGTAGTGGAACGCTTCTGGAAGGAGGCGTTGGACTGTGTGGACGAGTTTTTGGGATGATTGTGTCCAGTAAGCCCTCTGCGGTATCGTTCGCACTACGGACATCTTGCATTATCTTATGAGACTCTCACTAGACATTTAGTGGCATCTTTCCAGGCTTATCTCGTAGCTCGTAGTGTTTTGTATTGCAGACATTGGATCTTTTTATCGGCCGAGCACAGTGACTCTCGATACGACGACCATTAGAAATGAAGATCATATAGCGAGAGAGAATTCTAGCATAAGGAGTTCGTCTAAGAGTCCGTAGAGGGCTACCTGAAGGAGTTCTGTCAAGGAGGGCCATTTCACTGCGAAATATGGAACACTGTGGGGATTCTGGGGACGCGAAGTGGTATGATGAACCCGAACGTCTATACCGCGTACATGACATTGCGCAGTAAGATGAGCGAACAGGTCTGGATTACAATCACCGAGAAGCTCCAGAGACGACAGAGAGCCTCGCCTTGATCCTACTTTCTCCAAGAACGAGACCAGCGGGATCTCATGGGAGGGTGCGAAGGCAAACTTGAGAACCCTGAGACTCGGCGGAATATGCTGGAAGAGATCTTCAGAGAAGACTCCCTGCCCGCAACGCAGGTATTCGAGCGATTGGTATTGTCGGACCAAGGCGTCCGCGAGCGGTATAGGGGCCTTCGGCGGCGTGATCGTTTCGATGTCGAGCCGCTTGAGATCGGGACAGTGCGTATGAATGCAGGCCACCAAGGCGGAGTCTTTCTGAGGGTCGTCTCCTAACTTGCCGTTGACATGCAGGGACTCGATCTGGGGTCCAACGGCAGCGAGCAAGTTGTCCAAGGTCTGCGAATGTCCATCGTGCGCTGTGACGCTAAGATGCCGGAGGCGGGAACGGGTCAGGGCCAGCGACCCTTCTTCGTCCCCTTTCAGCTCCAAGGTCAGGCTCGAGACGGACGGAAGCTCAAGGATTTCCTGTAACGTATCCATGGTATACAGCTTCCCCTTAAGTTCGATGCGCCGCGCGGTACGAACAGCAGGGAACGTCAAAAGCCAGGGTAAAGGGTGGCCGCGCTCCCATATCCACCGGAAGACTTGTAGACAATGCTCCGGAATATGCTCCATCCACTCACAGAGCTCCGGGGTCGGGGAGTGGGTCCATGTCGTGGTTAGGGACAGGCAGCGTACGAAACGCAGGAGATGCGGGCGAGTCCGCAAGGTGCATGCAAGCTGCGCTTGTCTGGCACAGCGAGATAGAGGGGAGTATTCTAGGTTTCTGTATAGGGCGGCCTGAGCAGGCGATGTCCAGCTGCAGCATACGATGGAAGCACATGCCAAAGTCGACGGGCACGAGATGTAGCCAAAGATCTCGTGGAGAAGGTCCTCGTGTAAGAGGGCGGGAGGGCGGTGGAAACGACACTCCATCAGAAAGGTCTTGATATGTCTCCTGGTATATCCAGAACCGAAGGCCTGTAATGAATGATAGTGAGGTGAGCTGATAGAACTAGTAACAGGTCATGGACATGTTCACCTGCGACGGGCTCCGGCACAATGATCAGCGGTTGTCCGCTTATGTTGATAGAACTAGCTTACTCTCTTCGGAAGAGCGATTGCAGTTCGTGCTTCTGGGAGTGCAGAAGACGGGACTCAAACTTCGCTTGATGTCCGAGTCCCAGTTGCGTGCACGAGTACCCTCTAGTATATACGGTTCGGAACCAATAACTGCCTCTTACACGACCGGTAGCCATGTCTGAGACTGTCTCGCTTCTTTGCGGAAGTATTGGGCATTGTGTGAGCGCGCTGGACCATTGAGTGTCGTATCCGGGCCCGAGGCAGTGAGGTCGGCGGTGGTGGCTTCTTAAGCTGGCGGTGACACTGGTCAAGCGCTCGTGCAAATCCTTCACGTGCCCGACGCGTTCGACGCGTCTGTCTTACCCGATCTTTCCCTTCGCCTTCCACCTCCCTTCTGGTCTCGTCTACTTGTCTGACTGTCTTTCTCTCGAACCAAACCGAGCGCCTGAATTGCTGAACTCCAGGTATTCCCTTGTTCAGCATGGCCACCGTTGCTCAGACCGCTGGCTATCGACGTCAGACACCGGTATCCGCCGCGCCTCGCCCAAATCTGACGGATGACTACGAACGTGAGTGCTATTCCAGGATCATCACAACGGCTAAACAATTGTTTCATCTAAGGCTGGTACACGGAGGCAACGCCCAACAACCGCATGCTTCTCTCACTGCGTTCCGGTATCGACTCCGAGGTGGCTTGGGCGCTCGACCGGCTCTGCAGGCTCTGCCAGAACGAACAGTTCATGCTGAGAGCCATTCCAGGTCTGACAGATGCCCTTTTTGAGTGGCCGGAGTGGTACACAAAGGAAGGGGCCAAACAGTACAGCGACGAGTCCATTTTCTTCTCCCTTCCTCCTCGACAGGAACGCAAGCGAAGACATGCCCTCGAATCACTGTTCATCCTCCGAAATGCTGCTATGCATCCGTCTAACGCGGAGGAGTTAGCTGTACACCCAAAGACGCGAGATCTTATTCTTTGCACCCTACACGAGCTGCAGCCCGACTCAGACGCCAACTCCGAGTTCCTACTCTATGTCATCGAGGTCCTCCAATCCATAGCCATGAGCATCATCCTACCGCCACCAAATGCGTCTTCGAAGGCCAGCCCTATTGGCCCTTTGCAGCAGATCGCGGGCTACTCCTCTAACCGCTCCCTTGTCGTTGCCGCCCTCACTGCCCTTACAATCTTGTACTCAAATCCCAGCAACATCTCTCATCTCACCGCTCAATCGCCCGCCCTTGAGACGTCGATGAATGTACTGCCTCTGATCCTCGACAAGGACCTTATCGACGCTGCTCTAAACTATATGTATGCTCACCTCTCGTATCCGCCTATGACTAAGGCCTTCCTGCTACACCCTCGAATGCCGGGCACTCTTAGACTGCTGGTATCTCTGATCTTGGCGGACCAGATGGAGGAGAATGTATCCTTCGAGATCGGCATGCCTGTCTACACTGCACCTGCTCAGACGTATACCTCAAAAGATCACGAACTCACCAAGGAGGAGCTTGAAACGCTGCTTCCGATCCCTGAGCCTCAGAGATGCTATGAATGGTTAGTCACCACTCCTTGGGCGCAGATACAGTACTCGAACTCCTTATACAGGATGAAGATCATGTTTGTGGCCAAGGCGGATGGGGAACTGACGCAAGTGGACTTCTGGAACCTGTATAAGGATGTATTCTTTCCCTATCAAGAACGTTACCCTCTGCTGGTCGCCTCAGATGTGATTAAGAATGTCACGACAGTCTTCCCTCAAGCTCAAGCGATGGTCCTCCCTGGTCCACCCCAGCGGTTTATCGTGCGAGGTGTAGATCGCAGGAAAGACATCTCGACAAACGCTCAGTTTACTTGCCGCTGGGACCGGTCACAGTGCTCCGCGGACGTGTTCACGTCCACAGACGCACTTTACGAGCATCTTTTGGAGCAACACATTACGCCATTCGAGGCCACCCACATGCCCTGTCTCTGGGCTACGTGTCAACAGTCCAACATCACGAAGGCGCAGATGCGCGGACACGTCCTCACACACCTCCCTGACAAGCAACCTCCGCCGAAGCACCCCTCGCAACCGGACACTGTCACTTTGCCTGCACCTAATTACCCGCATCCCGTTCCCGACCCGACCACCCGACCCCCACCTCCAGCGCGTTCCACTCGTGTAACGTATATGCGACCACATGTGGACCCTCCGCCGAGCTCGCTGACTGCGCTGCTGATCCTCCGCGTGCTCTTTCGCGCGTCCTTCGCGTCTTCGGATGCGGCCCCTCGTGCAGACGAGGACCACTTCGGATTCCCTGGTCTTCTGGACGATGCCGAAGAAGACGCCGAGGAGGAACGAAACAAACATTTGGACAGCGACATGGAGGGCGAAAGGCGAGGTAGGAAGGCGTTTATAGGTATTCGGTACCTCATGGAGGACGTGCGCATGCGGCATGAGACTTTCCAAGGCTGGGTAACAGAGATGGTCGACGCGGGGCTCACGGGCACGACTTAGGTGTAGTGGTCTCCCGTTGTCATTTTGTACTGCAGTGTAGTGTACCATGCAGCTTGTTCTACCTACCGTATTGATCATAGCATAGATTTGCTTAGTTGATAGCCGCTGTCTGATAAATAGCGTACTAGAGCCCCTGCTTGAATCAGATCGCTCTTCGTATTTCGTTTGGACCGTTTTCTGACTGTGGGTGACACTGCCGCTAGTTCAAGTTCCTAGGCGTGACCGACGTGCGTCTACGCAGGCTTCTTTACGCCCGTCGGATTGTACACAGTACAGTAAACCCACCACGATTATCGCCACTGAAGGGGGCCAATACTTTGTGGAGGAGTACTGATAAGGCACGGAATCGGCAGGTAGAACTAGCACTGCTGCTTGACCACAGCCTTCAATGGAGCGCCGCGGGTCCTTGCAGTTCACCTCGAACTTTGCTGCGACGTATAGCCGACTGCTCCAGGTTCGTTCTCGATCATGAGAGTCAATGATCATTCCGTCATTTGGAGGCACTTTGTAGGGAAGCACACCGGAACAGCTTGCTCCTAAACATGATGTGGAGAGTTTCTGGTCCGACTTGCTCGACCTCGAAGTCGATAGAGAGCTCTTGTCCGCCAAGTTGAACGAGCTCCGCAAAGACGATTGTCTAGGTAGAGTGAAGGTCTGTCGTCTCATGAAGCAGTCTTCTCGCCTCTCACTGACGCGACAGGTGTAGCCAGTCCTGAACGGGCTGGTGGATGCGTGCATTGCGACCCTGCGCTCCGAAGAGACCGATGAAGTCAGGAAGAGCCATGCTGCAATCACTCTAGGGGTCGTAAGCCGGAGCATTCTCAGTAAAAATCTTGCCGGATGGGAGGTCATGGAGGTCTTCGCCGGGGGCGTGAGCGAAAGCGATCGGGTCTTTAGCGTAAGTCCACAATTGACTCGGAAGGCAACCAATCTCATGTTCCTTCAGGGACTTACAGCTGCTATAGACGAGATTCTGAGCAACAGAGCAGCGTCCGGTATGCATATGTAGTATACTCGGCCTGCATAGGTTGACCTAGCATGGCTGTTAGCCGGTCTGCGACACCAGGTCCTACAAATGGCTGTGATTTTCGTGTGCGGCATCAGTCAGCTGAGCCCAGGAGCATACTTCCTGCGGCACGATCTCGGTCCCTGCATTGTAACGGTGCGTCACACATGGTTCAATGATATCCATGAGACTGAAGCTATAGCAGACTATCACGTCTCCCGACACGGAGCAATTCACGTTCGAGGCCGTGCTCCTCCTCGCGCTCCTGGCGAATTTCCACAAGTCCGATGCTGCGAAGCTCAATCCGTACCTGCGCCGTATAAGGGAAACTACAAACGAGGACCTCATGCACAAGATCTGCTGGGCTGCCAATTTCGCAGCAGCTGCGGTCGTGAAGTTCGTTCGTCGGTCTTAGCCTCGGAGCGCTACCAAGATTACTAACGTCTGAGGACGCAGAGCATACCAGAGTATATCCGATGACTCACCGCCCTCGTTCAATGTCACCTTTGGTTTTTTACTTTCTGCACTTCGACCGGATCGCGCTCTGGCTACGAATCCAGTAGACACTCCACGGGAGCTCTTCAAGAATCAGTAAGCCCGAGAATCTGAGAAGGATCATGTTCTTCCATTCTGATCGATTTCTCAGACCCATAGAGGCGTGTGTAATCTTGCTCCCCCTCTTCGAATTTCTACACGGCAGTGCAACGTTTCGCGACGTCTTCGCCAAGACTCTAGCTGCTGAGGCAGGAAAAAAGACTTCGACGCCCATCACCCCGCTACAACTCACTTTACTTTCTCTATCATCGTATCTTGTTTCTCATGCTTCTTCGTCGTCGTCACCTCGCGCAATCGCGTATGCAAGTCTCGCGCTGAATACCCTGCTTGTCATCTGCGAGAGCAAGGACATCTTAGCTGCCCTTCGACAGGATACCTACGAAGAGATTCGGCTCTGCCGTCAGGTTTGTGAAAGGAGTCGCGATTCATACTAGCAGCTACCCGTAGTTGCTGACGCGTTCACAGAGGCCGCCTCCGCTTCCCCCATTTCAGCCACCGAAATCGCCGCTCTGCGCTCTCCTAGACTGTTTCATCCTATGGCTACGCCATAACCTGCACAGAAGGCTCGAAGTGCATTGCTATCTGTAGGTGACATGGATCTCGGACTGTGCAACTAAGCGATGTCCAATATTGGAAATTATCCAGAATATGTATAAGATCGACCTACAGAGTGCTGTGGTACCTGCAGAAGGAGCACGCTAGACTAGGTAGATTCGCGTTGCGATTCTACTTCCGGGATCTAATCGCCGCTGCGTAGACTACCATTGGCAGGAACTATGGCGCGCCTTGATTCTGCTACTTGAATTCTTGGCCAGCAAGTTGGATAGCCTCACCACTACCGGAGGAGTCCAACAACTCGTAGAGGAGGTATGCATATGGTTTGCTTACGCATCGTCGTGGCTTCAGCCACGCTGAAGGAATTCCACGCAGACCTTGCTCTTGATTGACTTCGCGCTCTGCCGTTGCGAACAGCTCATGCCGAACCCAAAGGTGGTTCATGAGCTAGTCGTGAGTCGTATCGTTCCACTCAGCAGAACGAAAGACTGATCCCTACCGCAGTACGAGGTCGTCCGCTCTGCGGAAGTGTTCCGAAAACAACAAGGACTCCTGGACAAACTCGCCAATCCCCACGCAGGTGCCTCGCAGAAGCGGCTCTCAGGGTCCGCGCCGCGGGCACCTCAAGCTCTCGCCAGCATCATCGCCCTCGCGGAGCACTACGAAGTGAAGCTTCGGGAGGCGGGCGTTCGCTCCGCGAACCAAGGGCTCCGCGCTGTGGCGAAGGACATCGAGAAGGACGGTTTGAGCTACGGGTCTGACTTGCACGGCACAGATGACCCGCCGTAAGTGCGCTTCCACCGATGGCTGGAGCTAGCTGGAGCTGACGCGACCGACGATCACCCTTTCAGGAAGCAGTCGGAGGATGTAGTTGGCTTCATACGATTCGCTTACGCTGATGGGATGGCACTTATGCCCTGACGTAAAGTAGACTGCCCGACAGCCAGCTGTCGTGGTCTTACTGACGGCTATTTTACGAGCAAACAGTCATCACGAGAATCATGCAACTATGGCATGACACATCTATTAGAAGCTATGGGGATGAGATGGGTGTCAGTGATCGTCTCACTCCTTACATATAGCAGCCAGATAAGACCACAAATCCGGATATCTGCGGTTTGCAGCAGGGAACCTGGCAGATTTTCCTGCTACAGCACATCAGGCAAGGTTTCTACCCGGACGAGTCGAGTACATGATGACGAGGACGACGAGGACGACGATATCGGTGAGAGCTAAGTTGGGTACGAGCTGTTCGTCGGGAGAAGAACCCAAAACAGTAATAGGCCGACGGGATCGAGCCCTCGGTACGGAAGGGCGTCGGAGCCGAGTCAGGTGAAAAAGCTTTTTCACCATGTGGTGGCTCACTCGTGACTGCTCCGCCTGCAAGCTCCGTTTGGCTTTTGCGGCTGATTCTCGAGGAGTCGATGGGCGCGAAAGGGTAAGGTGCAGGGTACATAGTAGTATTATGCCTTCCTATTGCGCAGAGATCTGTACGACCGACAGTGCTGCAGGAGTCGATGCAAGAAGGAGGTAAGCAGTGGACGTCCGAGAGGCGCCCACGGAGCGCCCAAGGGCGGGAGAGGGCGAGGAGGACGAGGCTGGACGCTGCGTTGCACGATAAGCGTTTGCTTTTACTCGGTGAATGGCTCGGTGAATACACGATCGTCAAAATGGCCTCGCTCCCCGTCTGCCCCTCCTCACTGCTCCTCCCTTTTCCCAGTCCTCACCCAAGCCCTTCCCCGGGTCGCAGGGTACCCCTCTTCCGCCCATGGCGGCCTTTCGCAACCTCTGTGCCCTTATCTCTAGGAATGTCACTCATGTCCGTCCAGCACAGTTAAGGATTATGACGCGTGGTCTCGCGACCGCCAAGGCCCCGTCTTCTCTGTTCGCATCCTTGGACACGTTCGCGGACCGCCATATCGGCCCCGACGACAACGAGGTCGCGCATATGCTCGCGAAGCTAGGCTATGATTCCATGGATGCGTTTGTTGCCGACACCGTCCCTGAGAAGATCAGGGTCTCGCCGGCTGCTGTCAGCAATGAGTCGATACCCTCCCTGAGCGAGTCCGAGCTCTTCTTGCGTGCCAAGGAGTTGGGCAGAGCAAACAAGCCGTTCAAGAGCTTCATCGGTATGGGCTACCACAACGCCGTCGTGCCGCCTGTCATTCTGCGCAATGTATGTTCTCCTGTCCGTGTCTCAGTTGAACGTTGACCCTGAAGTTCGGAAACAGATCCTAGAGAGCCCGGCCTGGTACACTCCGTATACGCCCTATCAGCCTGAGATTGCGCAGGGTATGGTCCTCCCGGTTCTGCCATAGTCAGCGAAGCCTCAATAACGTCTGTTGCCAGGCCGTCTTGAGTCGCTGGTGAATTTCCAGACGATGGTGATGTCATTGACGTCCATGGACATCGCGAACGCTTCCCTTTTGGACGAGGCCACGGCTGCGGCCGAGGGCATGGTCATGGCATTCTCCGGCGCCAACGGCAAGAAGCGCACTTTCTTCGCAGACGGTGGCGTCGCGCCTCAGACCATTGCCGTCCTCAGGACGCGCGCCAAGGGATTCGGTATCAACCTGGTTGTCGGCGATGCGCTAACGGACTTGAACGACAAGGCTCTCCGCGCCGATCTCTGTGGGGTCCTGGTCCAGTACCCCGACGTGAATGGCGCTGTCAAGGACTTCTCCGGCTTGGCCGCGACGGTTCACGCAGCGGGCGCTCTGCTCGTGTGCGCGACTGACCTCCTGGCGCTTACAATGCTCAAGCCTCCGGGTGAATGGGGTGCCGACATCGTGTTGGGCAACTCGGCGCGCTTCGGTGTCCCTGCGGGCTACGGCGGTCCCCATGCGGCTTTCTTCGCGTGCACGGACAAACTCAAGCGCAAGATGCCTGGTCGTCTCATTGGCAGAAGTCGCGATGTTAACGGAAAGCCCGCATATCGTCTTGCTCTGCAGAGTACGTGATCACTTTGGCGTTCGGTTCTCGTATTCTGATCCTTGTGCAGCTCGTGAGCAGCACATCCGTCGTGAGAAGGCCACCAGCAACATCTGTACTAGCCAAGCGCTGCTCGCTAACATGGCCGCGATGTACGCTGTCTACCATGGCCCTGTGAACCTGCAGCGCATCGCACAGAAGGTCCACGGCTTCACGCAGATCATCAAGAACGCAGTCGAAAATTACGGCTACAAGACGGTCAACGCGCAGTTCTTTGATACGCTTACCATTGATGTCAGCGGTGTTGTCAAGAATGCGGAGGCCGTACATTCCGCTGCCGAAGCGGCTGGCATCAACCTGCGTAGGATTGACGATCACTATGTTGGACTGACACTCGATGAGAGCGTCGGTACCGAGGATATCGTAGCTCTCATCAACGTCTTCGCGTCGGCTGCTTCGCAACCTCCTGTCTCCGCGAACGACCTTGCATCGCCATCAGCCTTCACTATCCCGGAGAACCTGCGGCGTACCTCCAAGTTTCTGCATCACCCTGTCTTCAATACGCACCACTCCGAGACCGAAATGCTGCGATACATTTACCACCTTCAGTCTAAGGACCTCGGACTCGTGCACGCCATGATCCCGTTAGGCAGCTGCACCATGAAGCTGAACAGCACGAGCAGCATGATTCCACTCACTTGGCCCGAGTTCTCGAACGCGCACCCGTTCGCGCCCAAGGACCAGGTCAAGGGCTACGAGCAGCTCATCAAGGTGGGCATAGATATATATCCACTTTGGCTCTAGATGACGCCTGCTTACTCTCATTCTAGGAACTAGAGTCCGATCTTTGCAAGATCACTGGATTCCACGCCTGCTCTCTGCAGCCCAACTCTGGCGCCGCTGGCGAGTACGCAGGGCTATCGGTCATTCGAGCGTACCATGAGTCTCGTGGCGAAGGCCATCGCGACATCTGCTTGATTCCTGTTTCTGCCCACGGTACAAATCCCGCTGTAAGTCTCGTCAATCCAGCCTACCGGTACATTCGCTCAAGGTATCGTTGTAGTCCGCTGTCATGGCTGGTCTGAAGGTCGTGCCTGTGAAGACTCACGCCGATGGCAATCTTGACCTTGAAGATCTCAAGGCGAAGGCCGAGAAGCACAAGGACAATTTGGCTGCATTCATGGTACGGACTCTAGATGTTCTTCCTGCTCTTAATGCTAACACAGACCTTCTGTGAAGATCACCTATCCGTCAACCTTTGGTGTGTTCGAAGACGGCGTGCAGGACGTAAGCGATTCCCGTATATAGATTTCCTGGGACCGGTTGACTCACTGTATAGGACCGCAGGCTTGCAAGATCATACATGACAACGGTGGTCAGGTGTACCTCGATGGCGCAAATCTCAACGCCCAGATTGGGTTGACGAACCCTGCCACGTGCGGTGGCGACGTCTGCCACATGAATCTCCACAAGACCTTCGCGATGTAAGTGCTCTGGATGGCGCCCCGCACAGGATGTGTTCATGAATGTTTCTATGTCTCCAGCCCTCACGGAGGTGGCGGTCCTGGCGTTGGGTACGTACACCGCTCAAGTTTCGCTGGCGGTGTGCTGACTGATCTTCCACAGACCGATCTGTGTCGCGGAGCATCTCGCGCCCTTCCTTCCCTCTCATCCCATTACGCCCACCGGCGGTGACAAAGCGATCAGCGCCGTCGCAGCGGCCCCCTATGGCAGTGCCTCCATCCTTCTTATCTCCTGGGCGTACATCAAGATGCTTGGCGGCGCCGGTCTTTCGGAGGCGTCGAAGGTCGCCCTCCTTAACGCTAACTACATGGCGCATCGCCTCTCTGGGCATTACACTTTGCGCTACAAGAACGGCAAGGGCCGCGTCGCGCACGAGCTGCTGATTGACCTCGCAGAGTTCGACAAGGCCGCCGGATTGAAGGTCATCGACTTTGCGAAGCGCCTGCAGGACTACGGCTTCCACCCGCCCACCTGCTCGTGGCCCATCTCGACGTGCATGCTCATCGAGCCAACCGAGTCTGAGACGCTCCAGGAGATTGATAGGTGCGTTTCGCCCTATATCCTGCTTTAATAGGCGCTGAGTAACCTGCTTGTAGGTTTTGCGATGCTATGATCCAGATTCGCAAAGAGGCCGAGGATATCATCACCGGCAAGCAACCCAAGGATAACAACGTCCTCAAGAACGCCCCTCACCCCATCTCTGTGATCGCAGCGGAGGATTGGGACCGGTAAGTAGAGCTTTCAGCCCAGCGCTGTTGAAGAGAGCCGCTGACTAACATTCATCCGTAGCCCGTACTCCCGCGAAACTGCAGCCTACCCCATGCCCTGGCTTCGTGAAAAGAAGTTCTGGCCCACTGTCTCTCGCATCGATGACGGTCAGCCCATGTTGCTCTTCCTTCATCATGCAGTTGCTGATGATACTCACTGGTTGACAGCCTATGGCGACCTCCATCTCATCGTGAGTAACCCTCTCTGGACTATCGTCGCCTCGATTTTGACCTATTCTTGTGCAGTGTGACTGCCCCTCCGTAGAGGAATCCGCATCTTCGCTTTGAACTTAGTTAGACCTCGCACCGCTTTGATACCTTACTTCTCTATATGGGCTTTCTACTCCACTAGATGGCCCAGCCCGGCCCTGCGTCCTGTTCAACCGCGCATGCACGTCTTCTGTATCATACCTATTGCTCTGTTGCATACCATAGTAGTCCGCAATATATCGCATTCCATGGGTTGGATTACATACAACAGGTGTACAGTGAAATCTAAGCAGGATACAGCTCCCGGATGGAGCTGTATAGTTTGGGTAGGAACCGCTTCAGACGATCGCGAACCTCCATCTCCTGATTCGATTTCATCGCGAACTTGAGCAAGATGCGCGCTGACTCCTTGTCTGGCTCGATGCCGTCGTCCCGGCCCGTCATCTCCAAGCAGACCACCTTCATCGCCTCGTCGAGACGCCCTAGGCGGCAGAGACACTCGATATACGCGTTCCAATTCCTGATGTTCATCGGGAAGCCGACGTCGTTGAGCGTCCTATACACGCGCACGGCGAAGTCGTACGCCCGCGCGAAAGCGCAGGCGTCGAGGATGATGCTCACGCTCGCCTGGTTGAACTGCCCGGATGCGAAGAGCATCTGCCAGATGCGGCACGCCTCCGCGAAGCAGCCTG
Organism: Trametes punicea; assembly: GCA_025528855.1. Lineage (NCBI taxonomy): Eukaryota > Fungi > Basidiomycota > Agaricomycetes > Polyporales > Polyporaceae > Trametes > Trametes punicea. The sequence continues at coordinate 303,436 of VICQ01000007.1, read as the reverse complement.
CCCGCTGGTATGCGTCCATGAGCTGGTTGTAGAGTGGCGTGTCGGGCGTGAAGGACGGGTTGACGGTGAGGTGGTTGTGGACGCGCATGATCGTCTTTGCGATCGCCCCTTGCAACTCCGACTTCTGGCTCACGACCGTGGCCGTCGCGAGCTTGCCCATCTGGCCGAGGAGGACGGTGTACACCTTCGGCCCGAGAGGTACGCCGCGCTTGCGCATGTCTGTGAGGATCTGGAAGTAGAGCTGGGTAGAGGGGATGCCATCGGGCCACGTGGGGAGCTTGCAGAACGTGTCCAGGATGGCTACGTAGCCAGTCTGGTCCAGGACGGGTCCTTTGAACTGCTCCGAGGAACACATGAGGCGATACATCTCGAAGGCTTCCGCGGGAGTGGAAGATGCGGACATGAGTAGGACGAGAATGCTGGTGGCCGTTTCCGGTGCTAGCCGTACGCCGAAGCGACGCATATCCTCCAGGAGGGACACCGCGACAGGGAGGTACTTGTGCACATTGCTGGACTTGGTGAGGGCGCGAAGGATCAGACGGTACGTCGCCTCGCCTGGATACAACTCCTGGTCCGCCTTCTGAGAATGGGAGGCGGACCCATCCAAGAGATCCAGAGAGGGGGCAGGGTCTTGCTGTGTCTGGTTCGCTACCTCGGCTTTGTCAAGTTCGACGACAAACTCGCGATAGAAGTCCAAAGCGGCGTCAATGGCCTGCTCTGTAGGCCCCTCGACGCCGCGAGACGTCAACAGAGGCTCTACGACGTAGTGGAGCATGGTGCCAGTCAACGGGATGCCATTGGAGATAACGTACTTCCACAACTCAAGGACGGACACATTTCTTTTGCGTTGCTGTTCCATGAGTCGGGTGATGACCCGGGAAGAAGGCTTGATCTGCAGCACCTTTTCCCAACGTCGTAGATCCGAGGGGAGGGCGGAGTCGCCCAGAACAGCGATGAAGGTCTCCTCTGACGGCGTGAAGCCGATCCGCATGAAACGCTTGCAGGCCTGAACGATACCCTGGCGGTCTTTACGACGCGCAACGTCGGCCAGGATCTCGTTGAACTGACTGTGCGGTATCGTCTCCGAGCTCCCAAGGACTGAGATGTAGATATAAGCGGCCTCCTTCGCAAAGTCTTCCTGGCCGTCACGTGTATAGCCGTCAACAATCACTTGAAGCGTGTGCTGATCAAAAGGAATGTCGTAGCGGGGAAGGATATTGATCAAATGCTTGATTGCGACAAACGGAGGAGGTAGATATTGGTAAGTCCTGGAGGTTGGTCGAGGGCGGAAGACTGCTTGAAAAATGATAGCAGACGTCTCCCTCGTCGGTCGCATCTTCAGATGCTGCAGGCGTCGGAGGATCTCTTCCACCAGGGCTTGGTCTCGGAGTTCGGCAGCCAACTCCAGAACCTCATGCCACGATGAGAGGTCGGACGTGTAGGTGACACCGTCTATATCCAATGAGGCAAGTAGCCATTGGTATGCTGCCCTTGCCTCACGTTCGAAGACGATCCGAGAGAAAAGATCCCTGGCATAATCGTTGATGTGTACATCCTGGAGACGCGAGACGCGCCTGACAGCGTCAGTAAGGATGTCTTCCGCATATCGAGACCGAGCCAGCAGAGCAAGCGTCTTCTGGATTTTGGTCCAATATATAGGTGACACTTCAGAGACTGAACTCCCATGAGAATCTATGCAGGAAACGAAAGCATCGTACGAGGCCCGCGGAGACGATCTCGAGTTCGCCATCGCTGTGTGGAAAACGTCGATCGCATTTTGAACCTTATTTTCTCCAGTATTGGCAGGGCCAGGGAGTCCGGTGCCATCCGGGTTCAAGGAAACTGTAGAAGAGGCGGCCGAAAGCGCAGAGGAGTGGAGGTGCCGAGCTTGGTAGGCGGTACGACGGAGTGCGGAACGCCTGCCTTCAACGAATGTCCTCCGCAAGAACATTCATAAGGTGCTACAATCCCTTCGTTCATTTGGATGACGCACACGAGTGACTACCCACGTACCTTTCCATCAATCAGAGGCTGAGCACGAGCAGACGACGAAGGGGCGGACGGTGGCGGCCGTTACTGAAGAGACGGAGAAACTTGAAGCGTGGTGGGCGCTTGCCGGCTGCCATGCTGCTACGGTCTCGTGACTGGAGGAATTCCACGTCGACCGCCAGCACGGGCTCCTCAGTCCAGCTTATCACCTTTCCCCCACCCCGCGTCGCTCTCCACATTCCTTAGCAATGTCTGAGAAGCTGAAGGAATTCGTTGAGATCCCCCAAGAGTTTGTTCAGGATGGACGGCAGGTGAGTGTGTCTCGCTTTGCGGAGGAGACTTCCGTTGACCATCTCGCTACGCAGTTCCTGACCCGGTGTACAAAGCCTTCACGGAAAGGTTTGCGTTGCGCAGAACCCAGTGTTCTCTGCAGCTCTGACCATGCTCTCTAGAGTTCATTCAGATCTCTAAGGCAGTTGCAATTGGTTTTGCGGTCATGGGCTTCATCGGGTACATCGTCAAGCTCATCCACATCCCTATGTGAGCCTTCTCTACGCTGTCTCCATGTCGGTTGCTCATGATCTCTGTCTCGTATATAGCAACAATATCCTTGTGTGCGTACATCTTATCTGCAGCCATAGCGTGGTACTGAACTCAGGCTCAGAGGCGCTGCATGAGATGCGGCTTGACTGGATGTCGGGCGTCATCTGTGTACATTTTGGGACTATTTATTTCTTCTTCTCTGACTACTATACACCGCCCCTGAGTTTGCATGAGGATCACTCTTCACTCTACCCGTACATTTGAGGGGGCAAATGCCTCCGCTGCGGACACTCCAGTTAAAGGCTCCAGCGCGACTTCACTAGGTCTTGCCCTGCATGGCCTTGCTCCGCTTGCTTTCATGATGCCGGGAGCGTGACGCCGTCGTGCCTATACACTGAAGACGTAGACGACCTCTGGTGGCTGGGAAAGGGCTCCTCGGTCTGCAATTTTGAATTAGGCTGCTTTCTGCGTTCCGACATTATACCATGGAACCGCCTGGTAGTGGGAGTGATGAAGATGGACCTGTGGCGATGGGTGTGGTCGAGTCGATGGTTGTGCTGGACACGAACGAAGCCGTGCGGGTGACATGCTGTGTCTCGACCACCCTCGTCGTCGGCCTTTCCGGTGTCCATCGACTCTTGGGGCTCCAGAACATCCAGACCAGCATCACGTCCTACGAGTGATGTATCAGTGAAGGAAACTGAGTGGTCTTTTCGCGCGCACCTTCTGCAATCCAAATATCAGGAATGCAGCCAAAGGGACTGTCGTGGTGATCAGTATATCTCGCTCGAGACGTGCAGTGCAACACCAGTCGCGAGAGACTCACGGGCAGCCTGTATCATGCAACCGAACGCATTCATGTCCTGCATCAGGTCCATGATGCATACGCTAAGGTCACATCGGTGTGTATACCGACCCATGACGACCATTGCAAACATGGACACACCTCAGAGTCAAGGTTGCATAGACCAGGAAAAGGCCGGCCTGTATGACATGACAGCGCTTCAACTCTGCTATATGACCGCAAGAATGACGCTTACCCTGCACCATGGGGACAGTGAGGGCTTCTTCGGTTCGAGCAAAGGACAGACGTTCTTGATGAGGTACCGCCCTTGCATATACCGTATGAACGTCGCAACTACGGTTGTGACATGAGCACACCAACGATCGTGCAAGATTGCCGTTCGCTCACCTTCGAAGCCGATGATGATAACAATGAACGACCCGCAGAAAATCGGGACAGCCAACATCTCGCTGAGTGCGGACCGTATGAGCTAAGTCACCCACGGCAATCAAATGACTCACAATCCTCCGTGTATTAGGCCGCAATACAAGCCGTTCTTCACCGTGACCCACTGAGTATTCTTGAGGCCATACTAGGTATGAGACGTGTCAGAGCGCTTCGCAAGCCAGCTCGCAACGTTGGCACCCACATATCCTGCAGCTACTGAGAAACCCACGAAGACAAGATAGGGAGGCAGAATAATCTGGTAATGCGACATGTGAATAGGGTCTCACGTTTTAGTGTTGTTAAAGCATACCGCTAGCATCTTGACCCACTGCGGAATGTCAGCTAGCCGAGCTCCTTTCCACGGTTCCACGAACGTGCTCCAGATCTATTGAGGAATCGACTCGAGTGCTCCACAGTGAAAGCTGAGGATCTCGCACTGACCTGGAGGACGACAGCAAGGCCGGCAACCACCGCCCTATGTCGGCGGAGCTCACTCAGCAATGCTGTTGACTAACATACAGCGATAGCGACTCACATGGGAGGTGCGCCGTAGTTCATAGCAGCTTGCGCGAGGCATAGCGCATGAGGCGGGCTCTCCTGCAGCTGACGACCGCCATATAGCCTGATTATCCCGTTTCAGCTCATGACATGGATTGGATGGAAAGAGCTACGTACAGTAAACAGTATATGATAGAATACAAGATCCATATAACACAGAAGTTGATGATGGTGGGATGCCGCTTAGCTGTCTTGGAGAAAAGGAATGTTGCTACAAGAATCGGCAATCCGATGTGGCCGCCGGCGAGGTGGATTGTAAGGAATACAGGTGTCAGAGACTTCAAGTCCGGCGGAGGGAGTGCTGTGAGATATCGCGGTGAGTCGCGACTGGCAACGGGCAAGTCTGTGGTGGCCGGACTGCGCACCTCTCATTGTGCTCGACCCGGGCGACCCCGCGTGCACGTTCAGAAGAACAACTCCGTCAAAGCGAGCTTCGCGACTCGATACTGGCTCGGCCAGCGAGCAAGGAAGCTATGAGGGCCAGCGGCTTCCAAAGCTGCGCGAATTAAGAGACTTCGGGGCTTGCTAATCAGGGCACTAAGCACGACGGTCTTCATAGGGGAGCGGAATGCCGAGAAGGTGCGAAGCTAACGGGGTCCAGTCCAGACCTTCCGCGCCGGATGATTGTACCAATGGTGCCTGATGCACAGGCTGTAACTGTCATCATATGTCATGATTGAGGGGCGGTGTCGTGAAGGCTGGCAGCGATGAGCATAACATGTACATCACATCGAACCTGTCAACATTTCTAAAGGAGACCGAGATAGCTCCGCATCTTTGTTACGATGTGGCTTTCGACAACATGGCACGTCTCTCGGGCTCTTAGACCAACCAGAGATAGGCGTGTTAAAAATGAACGAGCCTTTCAGCACGTCTGCCATCTCCGTCCGACTGATGGTCCGTTGAGATCCTTGAACTAGAACCATGATGATCATTGACGCCTTGGCATCGCACGTGCATTGATCTGCAATAAGGCCAAGATTGACTTCGCATTTCCCGTTTTGTGACTCCGAGTGCCTTTGATCGCTCTATCAGCGCCATTGCGACTTTCAAGCGACTCACCAAGCCTAGCGTTCCGCATGCCCACATTCATGAATTGTGGACGAGGATATAATGAGGCGACAAGATGTAGAGGCTGCGCCGACAGATCGGAGGAATATCAATAAGAAGATACATTACGTGAACTGTGAGAGCGTCCTTGGTCGCTGTGTATCCGAGATACAGGTATATCTACTTGACAGCTGCGCCGCCAGCGAGAAGAAGGCCGAATCGCGGGGGTGTTTTAATGAGTCGCAAGGCGGGGTCGAAGCCCTGTTCTATCGGCGGGGGACCAAAGAGCAGCAGGCTAGATGTCCTGTCCGCTTTCTTCGTCGTCGAGATAGTGCTACTTGCAGGTCGGGTTGGGAGGAGTGCGGCTAAGAGCACTTGAGTCTTGCTCAAGTAGCCAAGGGTCGAGGCGTCCAGATCGTGCTGTGATGGGACCTTGGCATCAGCGCGCTGACATACAACGTCAGGTGATGTGAAGGCTGGTCGAAAGAAGACAGCAGACCTCTTTGAAGCCGCCAATGGTACAGTCTACGACGTCCAGGGGATCCTTGCAGCTTGCCTCCCACAACCGCACCAGCTGTCTCAACAATGTCAGGTCCCACAGAAGTTGAGGGCGGATTGGTGGATTGTCTTGCTCCACTCTGTTGATGACTGCGACGACGAACTCCTGGAGCGTCGAAGCAACCCGTAGTCGACGACCCTCATCTTCTAGACAGATGTCAAGGTACTGCATCTCAGAGGACAGAGATAAGAGCGCTTGTATCATGGCAGGAGAGGGCCGACTGGGAACGCTATTGTCATCTGGATTGGCATCAGATACTGCAGCTTGTGATATTCAGAATATCGCTGTACCTGCGGGGTATATCCGCCTAAGCTGACCCGATCCGAGGTGACGCTCAATAATTTGCGAGACCGTCTGTGCCTGCCACTTCCGAATGATGCTGGATGCAAGGGAGCCTAACTGTCGACGGTGTGCTGTAGAGCGTCCTGAGTACAACTAACGTCCAGCGAACGGCTCATAGCTGACCTTCGGCCGCTGCTTCGCCACAGCCAATCTGCGCGAAAAAATTTGACGAAGACGATAGCTGCTGAGCTATGCGGCCAATAAACACTATAGTCCATAGGGGGGCATCTGTGTAGCAGACGGATGAGACATGCTATGGCCAGCATTCAGCGCGACAAACCTTCCCGGCCAGCGGCAGCTTCCAGCACTTCGCATATATTTCCGCAAGAGGCTTCCGCGTCTGCACGGTACGAGGTCGATATTCGATCAACATATTCCCTGCAGGGGGAACGTCATGTTTGCACAATAGGTCACCATTGATCAAGAACGTACCTCTTGCTACCGGGTGACTTCTGCATGACACTAAGATCTTCACGAATCTGAATTGCGTGTTGTTCCAGAACACTCAACGCGGAGTGCAGTAGGGGTGTCCTACAGTTGATCTGTTGCTGCAGAGAGGACCTATACTTGGAGAACTGTACAGCTGCTGCGGTCGCATTATGTGCACCAGCTTGTAATCCTGAGGGTATAGGGATAGCCTGGAAGAGGTATTCGGCAGGCCGGGTATCTGGACAGTATCAATCATATAAAGAACATAGAAGAGCAACGTGATGTGATCATACCTAGAAAATGTGCGCCGACGCTCTCTGTCAATGCCGTCGAAGCGGACCCCACCTCATCTCGGAAAGAAGCTTCCAGATGGTGCAAGGCCGCCTTCCAGACCGTCGTCGCCTGTTCCAGAGCGACAGCCTCTATGACAGACTCGAACTCTTGTCGTTCAGATGATTCAAGGCCGTCGGCGTTCTTCAGCCACTGCAAGAGACCAGACCGCACATCCCAGACGTCTCGGACACTCTCCAGAGGAGCGAACCAGTCGGACAACGCGTGGCGAATGTCCTGAACGGATCTCTGGAACCAATCTCCGAGCTTGTCTCGTAGTTGCGTCTGCAAATCCGGCGTCGCTAGTGGAGATCCATCGACGTAAGGCTTGTATGTGCGGATACTCAGAGGAAGAAGTAAGAGCTGACTCGAGGAAGGCAGCGATGACAGGAGGTTCTGCGTGGATAGCTGCAATTCTGAAGGCAAATGGCCTGGAGTGTCTGAAGGGTTTTGGAAGAAGTCTAGGGCTTGCTTCATCATCGACGAATGCCCCGGACTGCCAGAGAATATGAGCCTAGAGACGGCAATGGTACACGAGACGGCGTCCAGAGCTGCCTCTGCCCGCTGCTTGGTCTCTCTCACGATGGCCTTCCTAGGCTTATGTGGGGCCTTCCCGTTGGGCTTGGTATTCGGTGCATGACCATTGGCAGAGCCGGATGCGTTTCTGTTCAAAAGGCTCGAGAGCGTCTTCATGCGTTGAACAAGGAATATAGATAGTGTTTCTGGCAAAGGCCGCGATTCAAGCAAATGAAGAGTCAGAAGCGTCGCGCAGACCTCCTGCATTCGGCTTAGCATGGGAAGAATGGGACATAGTTGAAGAACGTACCCCTGGAGTACTCGAGATCTCGCGAAGAGATAGAGTAGCTCTGTGCGACACCTGAGAGCGAAACGGCGTGATTGTATCCCACTGTCGCTGCACCACGGGCAAATGCTCCTGATGCACACACATGAGCATGCTACAGGTCGTGCTGAGCAAATTACTCACCGCAACGTCAATGCCATAGTCGTGCCATATCTGTTCATCCTCGTCCTGCGAGAGTGCTCGATGAACGACCCGCGCCAGAAGGAACAGCCAAGCAGCGTTGAGGTATGCCTTTCGCTCCATCAGCCGCCAGAGATGTTCTGGGGCATCGAGAAGAAGCTTCACATGAGCAGATAGCGACTGCAAGGCTTGCAGATGCTTGTCTGTAACGGGAAGGTCAAGAAAGAATCTGGAGCAGCGCGACTTGATGCTAACCATCACTAGTGGTCGCGCGTTTGGGGGCTCTTGAGGGCGTGATGGAGCTCACGGTGTCCCGCATGTCCTCCAGGGCCTCCAGAACACGTTTCGAGGACTTGGCGAGATTGAGGATGGACGTCGAGGCCTGCAACAGATCGCGGTACCGTTCCCTGTCCTTTCGTCACGCCTCTTAACATCCGGTCTGACAACTCAAACCATTGCATACACGCACCCGACCATAAGTCGTAGCTCTTCCTGTTTCGCATCGGCCTCCGCTCTGAGTGCCGTAGTCGGTCCAGCGTACTCCTAGATGCCAATGAACCACCTTACCTCAGACGGCTCTGCACCAGCTTGATCTCGGGAACGGTATGTTTCGTAAACAGTTCATCGGGATCGATGTTATTCATGTTGATGGAGCTATCCACCTTCTGAGACGAGGATGTGGCACGGGTAGCAGGCCGCCGAGCTTGAGCAGCCTGCTCAAGATGAATGGCGCTACCTCTGCGTGTCGCAACCGTTGCAGGTCCATTCTGACGACCCAGCTCTGGAGAGTTTGGGAGACCAATGGAGCCCGATGAGGGACGACGAGACATCGTAGGATGGCCCGCTGGCAAGGTTACAATGACGGTAATCGGGGCGGACCAAGGGCCCAACCCTACGTGGTTAGGCGCTCGTTTGGCAGCGCCGGACGCGTCTCGGCGTCTCGCAATCGACGACGGTTTGGCTATGGCGATTACCGTCTTCACAGTACATGGAGCAGGTACAGTCCTGCCGAATGCAAAACCATAGATAGCCATTGAACGTGATAAGCAAGCAAGACGCGTCAAGACGTGTTTTGGTCGATTAGGCGCTCGTACATCGAGGTACTGTAGAATGTAAGGAATTATGACATGGACGACGCGACCAACCAATGCTATCTACCGAGACTCCTGCACATCCGCGGGGGCGTCTTTGGACGGCCCATCGGATGAAACTGTTGGAGAGACCGACGTCTCACTAAGAGATGACGGTCCCGTGCGCGACGCGGAAGGGACCGAACCGTTCGCGGCTCTCTGCGGTGGCACAGGCGACGAAGCACCCGACGCTACTCGTTGATCAAGTGCTTTCAGAGCCATAGCACTATGAGAAGGCGAATATCATAAGCCGCTTTGCTCAGAGAGCAGCCGAACTACTGACCGTCTCCTCTCAGCCTCCGCACGGGCACCGCCGGGCAATTGGCTATACCCTCCAGCTTCCACGTCAATGCTTCCAATAGGGATCAAATGGAATTTGCTCGCCAACTTGTAGGCGGTGTTGGACAACAGGGTTATAGGACCACTGGAGCGACTGTCAGCGTTCCATTATCCGTGTGCGGCGATGGAAAACTCACTGAATCAAAGGAGGGAACCAGTTCACGAAAGCGAATGTCTCGCTTCTATCTCCGTAAGCCGGCCCTCCGCTCAAGACCTCGCCGGAGTTTTTCTTGTAGAATCGGAGCCAAACATAGGATACAAGCCATCCAAACTGGATGACGATGAAGGGGCACTGGAAGCCAATGATGCACATGACGGTCGAGAACGTCACGTATGCCATTGGAAGAGTCTGCAGCGGTGGTTTGAAGTGAGCCATTATGCACTGCTGACATGTTCAAGTAGTTTACCTTGACCCGAGCCTTCAATACACCGAAGAGTTGTACTTGATGCTCTGGGATGATCTGGGTAAACGCCACAAGCACACCGATCTGTAGCGCCATCTGCCCGTGGTATGCTTGGCCATACCTGGCGAATCATCAACGGACTAAACCAGACGGATTCTTTGAAAGTGGAGCGCACAAGAAGACGGGATTCCTGAATACCATGTACTCCAACCAACAGAGCCCGAATGCGATGATATTTGAGACGGTGATAGTCACCACAACGAATTTGGCCGTTTCAACCGCTCCCCAGAGTCGCTCAAGATAGCGCAGAGATGGTGGAATTACGATCAATGAGAACATCAGCTTGAGTTGAGATTAGAGCGGCAACGTCATGCAGCACATTGAGATGACCGTACCTCGATGATAGTACTTTCAACGAACGCAGACGTCAAGAAGGTCCACGGGTAGAAGATGCTCGAGCCGGGTATGAGGACCAGCCATGGCAATGACGCAGTACCACTTCCGGTAAAGATGAGAAAGTAGTAGAGGAGGGAGAGCCCGATTGTCGCTGCGGTGATAACGCGAGTCGCGGGGGGTATTGAGGCAACAAGTTGCAACGGCGTGGAGGAGAGAATGGCCATGGTCCCGACTCAGCGATGCTTGTCAGTCATGCACAAGGGTAGGAGAACGCAAGGGGCCCAGAGACAGGTTATTGCCGTGGAAGGAGGGACAGGAGATGGCGGCTTGAGCCTGGGTGCGCTTCGACAGTCCGCGGGTCTGCGACTCGGCGTCGGAGACGGGGCGACGCGCTCGAGGCGTCTCTGTCACGCCTCACTTCGCGCCGGTGGTTGTGACGTGTGACAACCAGCTTCATGACTTGAACGACCACCACACACACGGACGATGTCCTCGGACTATGACTTCCGTCCAGGTGGCTCCCTCAAACTCAAGGGCGGAGTTACTGATGGAGGAATTGTGAAGAAGTGAGTGCTTTGCTGCACGCGTTTGATGCCGCTACTTACCCACACAAAGGAAGAAGAAGTCTAAGTCAAAGGACAAGGAGAAGGAGAAATCGGCGTCTCCTGGCGAGGAACGGCTGAAGGCACTGGAGCGCGCTATCAAGGAGGAGGAGACTAGGGCGAGTTCACCCTCCGGAAGTGGTCGCGACTCGCCTGCTGCTGTGGGCATGAGCTCTGGCGACCGGAAAACCGCCGCAGAGAGGAGGTTTGAGGAGGCTCAAAGGAAGAGGGTGCGTTCTTATGGTTTCCATGGTATTTTTCGCGCTGACATATGTTTCAGCTCGCAGACAAGGTTGCTAAATTGGCGCGCAAGAGCCATAAGGATCGCGTCAACGAATTCAATGCAAAATTGGAGGCTCTCAGCGAACACCACGATATTCCCAAGGTACGCCTCCCATTTGTCCACCCGTCAGGCGTCCAATGTCTCACTGTCATTATCGGTGTAGGTTGGACCAGGCTGAGACGTACGGGATTTCGTACGACCATCCTTGTATATTATGTACCTCAATGCAAACACAAATCGGTTCCTACCGTTGTCTCGTACTGCTGGCGCGCTACCGCTCAGGGAGATGTTGTACCGCATCCGATGAGCTAGACCTAGGATTTGCTATGGAGTTAGATAAAGGCTCTGTTGCCTTGTATTTATCCAAGATATGACGGAATAAGATTATGTCGATGCTATAAACGTGACCGCTTGCCGCGCCAGTTCGTGCCTCACCTCAACTCTCACTCGTTCATACATGTTCTTTCCTCACAATGTTCCCCATGAAACCCTCTGCCACTGATTCGACTGAAAAGAAGGGACATATCTGTCCACCTTCAAATGCGAAACATCCTTCGGACCGTTGGGAATCGCTCTTTGTGTACGGCTTCATATGCCGCTTCACGCAGCTGCGGGGAAAGGTGGAAGGATTGAATTCCCCTATGGAGTACGTTCTCAACTTTCGGCGTCGGACGTGGATGTTGTAAATTGACTATTGGCGAACTGACGTGCAGTTTCGAGGAGGCGTTGCTGTCGCCGGAGGCCAATCCGATCATGACACAGATACTTTCGCGCTTCGTGCTCAATCTGCGACCAGGGACGCGTAATTTGAGGTATGCATGGCTTCAATATGTCGGTTGGCTCTTAAAACACGTTTGGCTGACGTGGAAAAATCCTCAGCTCAGACGTGATATCATCAACTGTGGCGAGCGTGCTGCAGGAGTACTTCAAGACCTCCGAGCGCACGGTCTTCTGGGATGACACGCTAAAGAGGAACGTCGACCCGTTTCCGAACATGCCGGAAGGATTCTTTGCTGCTGATTGGGATTTGAAGGTATGTCGATATGGTTCTTACCCCTGCCTTGCGGCGCTCCATCGTCATGACCCATCCCACAGCTCAAAATTTTGCGGCAACTAGTCGAGTTGCAGCTATGCCATAGCCAGGAGATCAAGGCCATGATCGACAGAGCATGGGGAGTCGTTCACAACAAGCATAAGAAGATCGAAACTTCAGCACTACCCCCTCCTCCTAGCGACCCTCATAGCCAGGAGCGGTTACAACTGGTGCCACTAGGGCAGGACAAGGATCGGAAACGCTACTGGGTTGTCGATGGTGAGTTTCGTGGCCTCCAGACTATTTTTGATGTTTGCTAGTGTTTGCAATCCATGCGGTCCAGGATGTATCGGCTGCCGGCACTTTGCCGGGTTTCGTTATCGACTTGCGCTGAGATTATTATATCTAATGCGCTGCTCAATTTCGACAGATTCACCCAGGGTGTATATGTCAACCAACCCTTGGAAGATCACCGCGACGTTCCAAACGATAGCGTCGACGCGTGACGAGTACATTGCAATTGTAGAGAAGGTGAAAGAGAGTGCTCCTCCAGTGCCCAAACCTGGAGAGCGTAAGTCAAAGCTGGAGACGGCCCATCTCGCTCTGCTCAAGGCTTTGCAGGAAAGGATCGAAATTATAGACAGCGAACTAGCGGTGAGTTTCAACCTCCCACTCGACCGTGGGCATCGCTGCGGTCATTCTTCCGCAGGGGAATTTTCTTTCCTCGTGGGCCGATGCGTTTGCTGGCAATCTCCCTTGATCCACGTGACTGATAGGTCCGCGTTGCTCCAGAGAATTCAACGGGCTCAGCGAAAGATCCAACAAAGAAATTTGCTGATAGCGTCCGCGGAGCTGAGGGAAACCAGAACCCGTCGTCGGACAACTCGTCCGAACTATGCTTACATGAACAACCCACCCAGTGACGTGTGTATCAGCCGGTCCGACCGTGCGGAGATGTTCATTGACTATGCCGATTGTTGCAGGAGGACGCGGACGAATACACGTACCAGTCCCAGGATGATGATGAGTACGACGATCACATGGACGTCGACGACGACATGGAGGATATTGGCACACGACGGAGAGCCGTTGCAGGTACACGGCGATCAACGCGATCATCTGCGGTGAACGGTAACTCTAGAGCCAATGACGACGAATGGAGCGACTGGCGAGGAGAGCGGCGCTCGATGCGGTTAGGGGCGCCCGCGGATATTCAATTGGATGGGCTACCGCCAAAACGAGCGAAGACAGACGACAGCGCGGTCAGTGGTAACTCTGGCGACACGTCAGGACCGCCAGATCAGTCGCACAGTGCGCTGAAAATCAAGATCAATGGGGCTGCGAAGATCAAGCCTACGGAAATGGCTGTAGAGGCAGTCCCAGGCAAGAAGAAGAGCAAGTTCTGGTACTACGCTGTCGAGCCTATTCCTGGGCCTCCTGTCCCCACCGACGCCGCCGCTACCTCTCACGATGCTCAGCCGCGCCTAGGTGAAAAGGAGCAGCATGATGGGATGCCGGACGAGCCTCTCGATAACGGAGGTCGATATCCGTCGACTACGCCATCCGCATCCGCATCCGCAACCGCGTCGAATGCGGATGATCTCTACGAGAAGAGCATGAGCCGCAGTTTATCGCCAACACCCAGCATGGACGAGGCATGAGTTTCACTTATCTGTTCGTTCTGTCTTGCATAGTTCACTTTGCTCTCGGGCCTCCGTCGACGCACTCGATCGTCTACAGTCGCATCCTCTCTGCTCCGGACTATTCTCTCATACATTGTCGGCGCGGTTTACACCTGCAACTCCGCAACAGCATCACGCATAGTCTACTTTCATCGTCATGTAGTTTTTGCAAGCTTCCGTAGACTGACCCGTTACAAACGAGATTTCAGTGCAAGTCAGTGCAAAAATACGTCCATCGGCAACTATGAGCGTCGTAACTTACGTTGGAAGGCGTTTCAGCCGCGTAACGTTGCATTCGTGACTAAGACGATGAGCACGACTTGCCGCACGTGGCGCCATGCGTCGAGAGCCCTTTGCAAACTATATGTTCGGCGTTTGCCGGCCTTCACCAAAAGCGCAAGCAAAGCTGTTGAAGATGGGTCCAACGAACTCGTCTCTCGACTTCTCGCCTTCACTATCCTCGTTTGATGCTCGCGAAAGCGGCCAAGCATGTGCTTTCCAGGCCGACTACACTGCGACTCCATTTTCGCGGGTCCATCAACGCAGACAGGCGATGGGGCAAGGCTCTCGTCTCACGTTCAGCCACAACCTCCGCCATTCAGCCTGCTTCCGTCGACGACCGGGACCTCATAGCTTTCTTCGACTACCCGCAAGCGCCGCAAAAGGTCACGACTCCGACGGGCCTATTTGGGCATCGCGCACTCACCACACCCGCGGCTTTCAATGCCCTCGCCGATTCCACCCTTCGACGCGCGCAATTGCTTACAGAGCGGGTGCTCAGGGCACGGGAGTCCAGGGATGAGCTGTTCAAGGTCGTGAAGAACTTGGATAGGCTTAGTGACATGCTATGTGGCGTCATAGACCTAGCGGAGCTTCTGCGGAACGCACATCCTGACCCTGTCTGGGTCCAAACCGCCGACGATGTGTACGAGAAGTTATGCGAATTCATGAATGTTCTGAACACCAATGTTGGACTGTACGAAGTAGGCACATCCTGTATATGTGTATCTCTGACACTGAATAACTTGATGTTCAGGTCTTGGGCACTGTCCTCCGCGACCGTGAAATAGTGAAGTCGCTCAGTTCCGAGGCGTATCAAACGGCTCTCATCTTCTGGCGGGATTTTGAGAAGTCCGGTATACACTTGCCACCAGCTCAGCGGGACCGCTTCGTCTCTTTATCCACGGAGATCCTCGTTCTCGGCCGCCAGTTCCTGAATGAGGCTGCGGCTCCGCGACCTCCTGCCAGGATCAGATTCTCCGAGCTACAGGGCGTCAAGGATCTTGGCATGGGCGCACGGCTACGGTTGCAGGCTCAAGTCACAAAACGCGACCTCCTTGTATATCCTGGTTCCCTACAGGCACAGATGATCATGCGATCTGCCCCGGCTGAGGAACCCAGGAGGAAGCTTTACATGGCCGCGAATTCGAGCACGTATGAGCAGATAGAGACTTTGGAGCGACTTCTCCGTGCACGAGGAGAGCTTGCGAGATTGGTCGGCAGAGAGAGCTATGCGCATATGGTCCTTGCGGATAAAATGGCCAAGTCGCCCGGTAAGTGCATACGTCCCCTTTCACTCAAGCGAACGCCCTGACAGTCAACGGCAGAGAACGTACGACTTTTCCTTGATGCTTTGATGGATCGTACCCGACCATATGCCCGCCGCGCGCTACGGACACTGAGCATGCGCAAGCAAGCAGATCTCAAGACACCGCCTTTCCCCATCATCCAGCCCTGGGACCGCGACTATTATTGTCCACCCGAACCTCCCTCGCCCCCAGTGTCCCTACCTCCTCTCACCCTGGGTACTGTCTTCATGGCGCTCTCGAGACTCTTCCGATCACTCTTTGGTGTGTCCTTGCGGATCTCAGAACCATCCCTAGGCGAAGTATGGCATAGAGACGTGCGCAAGCTTGAAGTGATTGACGAGCAGCGAGGCCTTCTGGGCTCAATCTACGCGGATCTTTTCGCTAGGTCAGGCAAGCCCGGAGGTGCAGCACATTACACAGTACGGTGCTCTCGGCGGACAGATGATGACGATGAAGAGGGTGATATGATATATTCGGACGAGCACCTTCGGGCGGCCGTTCAACTCTCACGAGATTTCGAGGAGGAACGACGTGTTCAGAATCGTTGCCGGGGCGTCACCCTTCAATTACCAATGGTGGTGTTGCTATGCGAATTTCTACGGCCGACCACTGGTCGGGGACCTGCAGTCTTGGGATGGCATGAGGTATTCACTCTGTTCCACGAGATGGGGCATGCGATGCATTGTGAGTGTGTATGAATCGCTCCTCAGACACTTGCTGACTTGCCCTTTAGCTATGATCGGTCAGACGGAGTACCAGAACGTATCTGGAACTCGCTGCGCGACAGATTTTGTCGAGCTTCCATCAATCCTAATGGAGCACTTCTTGAGTTCTTCTGCTATACTCTCACTTTTCGATCGCGACAGCACGTCCTCTGTCCGCTACTCCTTGATTCATCATGAGGACCCATGCTGCTCAATCGACACGCACACGCAGATCCTCTTGGCAATGCTCGACCAGATTTATCATTCTCCGTCTGTCTTGACTCCACAGTTCGACTCCACCGAAACCTTGGCGACACTTCATGAAGCTCGGAGTCTCATTCCTTACGTGGCTGGCACGTCGTGGCAGACCCAATTTGGACATCTCTTCGGATATGGCGCAACTTACTACTCGTACCTCTTCGACAGAGCTATTGCGTCCCGTGTATGGCGCAGGCTTTTCCGACATGATCCCCTGAATAGGGACATGGGCGAGAGGTATATGCAAGAGGTCCTCAGACATGGTGGGGGGAAGGACGCCTGGAAGATGGTCGGAGCGCTCCTAGATTCGCTTCAACTCGCGAACGGGGATGCAGGTGCCATGGCGGAAGTCGGTAAATGGAGGATCGAGGATGACATCGCCGTGCCTGGTCGACATTAGAATTGCTCTGTGCAATGCTTAGACATTGGGGTGCTATCGCAGGGCAGTCCGCGTGACGTTCTGGGCTCAGGCCTAATAGGGTCTGCCGCATCATAGTACCACACATATTGCACTTCCTGATGTCGCTGTTCCATTACGGTTACGGACGAGATGAAGAATTGTACATAAACTTGCGATGCAGAAGCCAAAAGGAATATGAGCGTCAGATAGATGCGTGAAGCAAGAGCTGATGTGTTCTAGTCGAAATCGTGGCTGGAAGAGAACGCGCTATTGAGGTCAACAGCGCCGCACAACGGTTCGCAAAGGTGAAGAGAAATGGGCGTAAGAGAAGCGGTCTGGGACATCTCTGGTGACTTCGCTGCACCTATGCCCTGGCTAAAATATGTCTCAGGAGTCAGTGGTAACGCAATGGGAGGTGTGGGAGGCGTTGCCAGCGGAGAGTCGGTGTCACTGCTACATGCACTACCTATGGATGACGTAGACGCGAAGGAATGCCTGGGGCGTCGCTTCGCGGGAGGCCCTCCGGAGGATAAAGGATCCTTGTCAAGGATGTGGCTCCGAGGAGGATGTTTCGGAGCTCGTCTAGGTAGTATCCGTTTGGCGTTCTGTTGGGGCGGTCGAGAGAGAGCCGATGATGATGTAGGACACGATGTCGTATCAGGCTGGAGATCAGATCGCATCGCCGCCCAGGTGATATCAGGAAGCTGAACCGGGCGCAAGGAGATGTTAGGGTGGTCCTTGGTTGGCATTCTATGGGCTGCAGAGTGATGTCGCCGAGGCCGACCTCTGTCGCGTTGGATAAGAGCGGGATGCGGAGCGGGAGCACAAGGAGTGACGAAGCCGAGGACGCGCTGGGATGTTTCGCATACTCTGAGAGAGTCCGCAATGGTGTATGGTTGCTGAGTCGCCTCGTGACCATTGTCAGAAATAGATAGTTTAGCAAGCCAAGACGCGAGATCACTGATAGACGTCGATGGGCGGGGCGGGTTTGATGTGCGGTTCGTTCGCATCCACGGTGTGTGGAAGGACCTCCTGCCTTCGGCAGCGGGGAAGGGATCATATGAACAGACCGGAGGGTAAGGAGAGGGAAATGCGTGCGGAGGAGCAACGGGACTTAGTAGCCGATTAAGTTGTTTACAGCCACCGAGGCAGGTCTGGGACGGAGCAATCGTAAGCTGACTAGCTCAGCACGATGTGTGATGACTTACAGTGCCTCCATCGACGGTATTTTGATGGTCTTCCTCCCAGGACTCACGCGGCAGAAGCGTATCGATGACAGTTTGCTCCAGGATCTGTCGTGGACCGTTGCTGGCTTCTCGTTTCTCCAAAGTCCGGCTTTCCTTCCTGCAACGACTGCGGCGGTTCTGGAACTGAGGACAGAGATGAGAAGCTGGACAACATAACCACAAATACACATACCCAGACATGAATCTGCCGGTAGTCCATGCTGCAGGTCAGAGCCAATTCGTACTTCTCCAGTCTAGATGGGAAGGCGTTGCTAGCGAAGAATCGCTCTAAGAGCGGGACAGCATTCTGCCGGGAATTAGCTCAACAAGTGCGGTCAACGCAAGAAGCGCTATAATGTACCTGATTGAAGGGCCGCCGAGCCTGCTGAACGCCAGATGACTTCGTTTCGCCGGCCTTCCGACGCTTTCCAGCTTGAATAACCCGTGGAATGATGTCCTCGAGGAGGTAACGAGACCAATCGTTGACGGCTTGCGTATAGACCGCGATGTATAGCGCAGGCAACGTCGCTGGCGTACCAGGGCCGCCTTGAAGGGCCGCACGACGGCGCCGATAATCGGCTTCGCAGGAATTCCTATAGGAAGTGATGACACGAGCGAGAGTAGACGCAATGAGTGCTGCTGAACGCTCGTCGACACCCAGAGACATGAACCGTGAGGTCAAAGGTTTGGGGATAGGAAGAGATAAGTCGCTGAGAGCCACAGCACATTGCAGATTGGAAGACGAGTCGGGTTTGCGGGCTACCATGCGCGCCAAGGCCTTAGCCCTTCCGTATGTATGCCGCAGAGTATCGACTTCCGCCTGGCGGAACATATTAGTGGATGTAGACATGTCAGACAAGCTGCAGGGAGAGTGTGTCTATGCTAGCCCAAGCTGCTGTATATGTAGGATAGCTGTTGGAAGACTGACGTTGGGCGCTGCGCGTGGGGGCTTACTCAAAGAAGGGCACAATGGGTGCAAGCGTGAGAAGGCAACAGTTTGCATGTGTTTACCTCGCAAACCGTTCGTGAAGGCCCATTGTCCACCGGACTATATATGGTCGCACGATCCCTCCCACACCGCAATTTCCAACTCTTCGCCTCAACAGCAGTCTTGTCACCCATGTCTCACTTCAAGGAAAGGTTGCGCACGATAGAGGATGACTTCCTGTCCGCTCTCTCGGAAGGTGGCGATGCTCTCGTCTCCTTCGAAAACCGCTGGGACAACCTCTACAAGGAGATCGACGCGGCTATCGAGTCGACCAGTATTGACGCTGAGACACTCGCCTTCGCCCACGCAACCGCGTTGCGTTGCGCGACGCTCGCTGATCTCTCCATCGAGACGTTCACCAGCTGCGAAGCTATCGGAGAAACGCTTATGAATGAACTCGAAACGATCATATCCGAATTGCATGTATCTGCGGACTACAGCTCGGATCCCTCTACATCACGGTCAAGCGTGCCATGCTCTGCGCTGAGCGGAACTGAGCCAAAGCGCGGTCGAGCGGCGATGGACGAAGTTCAATTTCTGCAACGGTCCTCCAAGCGGCGAAGGTGCGGGTGACCGTCGAGTTTTCCTATCCGCCTGTCTGATTGTAGCCGAATGATTAATCCAGATTGAGTGTTCGACCACGAGCTGCTCGAGGTCCTACAGCTCCCCTGGCTCTTTCAACGCGTCCTTCGTTGGTCCATCTCACAGACATGTCGGCTACGTCAACCGCAGCGAGGGCGGAAACCCCCGGTCGTGAAGGCTCCTCGAAGCGCAAGCGATGTGCGTCCGATGCTGAACTGGCCAGCCGCTCTAGTCCATCAAAGCGGCGCTATATCGGCCCTCGTTTGCAAGCAGTCTCCGATTCCTTTCCAGTTTCCCTTTCGAAGCGTTCCGTCCCGTCTCTGGCAGCCTCCTGCAGCGCCGAATTTAGCTCTGATCTGGCCCCATCCAGTGCTGCTGCGGACGTACGCACAGCGTCGAGACCATCTATATTCGAAACCGAATCGAAGGATCAACTCCTCAATTTGCAGGACTCGCTATACCGTTTGCCATGTGAGTGTAATGACGTCTTCAGTCTGCTGCTTCTGTTAAAACTTCATCTCAGGGACTGAGGACGATATTCTAAACAATGCATGTCCTCCTCGCGAAGATCCCGATGCTCTCTCAACGCTTGAGGAGCTGAACGAATTGTTGCGCTTCGTGCAGGAACGCGTCCTCCCTGCTCGCGTTGATTCGAACCCTTCCCAATCCCTTACGCCAGATCCCCTCATGCTTGGATATCTGCCACCGTCAACCAGGCCTTTGACTTGTTCCACCGACGAAGATGCGGATGCCGCTACCCTTTCAAGCTCTTCGTCCGCATCCTCTTCTTCTCCATCCTCTCCTTCTCCCCTCACTCCGCCTGACCAATACCTAGAGCTTCAGCTCTGCGACTCGCCACAGGGAGAAGTGGCAGGTCTATCCTGGATCGAAGGCAGCCTCTTTAGCGACATATATTCCAGCTCGTGCCAGCCCTTTGAAAGCGCTCTCCGGAATCCCGCCATGTGGGAATCCCTTGCGCCCTCACTCGATATTGCCCGACCTTCGGTTGAGGGAATTGACCATTGGCCGTTCCCGGCGCCTCCGTATCTCTCATTTTTACTCCCTGCGATAGGAGGCCTCTCTACCAGTTGTGGCGACGTTGTCCATGCACCTGCAGGCGAGGAACATCCTTGCATGGGGCAGTCGTTGGATGCTTACCTTTCCTCGCCCTGGCGGTGTCTGGATAAGTCTCCCTCCGTCGTGACTATCCACGAGTCTATTCCAACATCGTGAATGATTTATATGCTTATTCTCATTGTCGGTGAGGTTGTAGAACCACTGGGATGCTTTTTCTTTTCCTAGCAATTCGCATACTCTCCATGTTACGCACTTGTGGCATCCTATATAGTGTATGTTGACCTCATGTTACTTTTGCTTCTTGTCATATTATGTTATTATCTTGTAGTCGACCGGAATTACTCAAGCAATCACTGAACCGGCATTTACAAGGCCGATCGTTCCGTACTTATCGCCTGGCTGCGTTCTGGCCATAATGACGGTGGAGCATGGTCACTCGGCGTTGCTCGCATGTTGCAGCGGGTCTCATCGATGGACCGTTGTGGTGTTACTACTCATGAAGTACTCGAGTCCGCTCTCCGGTGGCGCCCTGGCCCCAAAGTGGCAGTCGGGCAAGCTCAGACTCCCGACTCTACCGACAGTTAGGAACTCTCCAGGACTTGGCCAAACTGCGTAGACATATTACACTACAGGCACAGCGCTTGATCGGGGCTTGGGAGACATGTGGGATATTGCCTGTACAGTATTCCCGTTTAGGTAGTATCACTGGTCTGCCCACAGGATAGATACTTCACCTCTTACATCAGGAAAAAATGACATGTCTCGGGAAGACTCTCGACGCCCGTGAGCAGTCCGAGCCGGGTGACACAACCCTCCCAATCATGAGACATACCGAGGTCCCACCAGCGCTTGGCGAGGCCTGTTGAGGTGCCGGAGGGCAACCGCGAACACATCACGGAATTCCCCCAGAACTTGTAAGGAGCCACAATGGCCCTACGAGGTGGCTATAAGACGGTTGCAAACGATTAGTAAGACGGTTGCAAACGATTAGTAAGACGGTTGCAAACGATTAGTAAGATGGTTGCAAACGCACTAATCGTTGTAAGCGCCAGGATGGGCATAAGCTCCAAAAAACGGTATAACATCACTTGTTAGTGTATTGCGGCATGGTAGTCAGCAACACAAATAGAGCAAAGATATCTGCACACTCGTAAGGTCTGTGACGTGTGTCCTCCTTCGAACACGGTTGCCTGAACTGTAGATCATGTCCTGTTCTGAGTGCCTTCGCAATGGCCATTGAGCATGCACCGCTCCGGGAGGATTCACATTGTGATTATAAACATCGCAAAATCAGTAGCTCTTGTTGAACTTCTGGATTTGTGTACTGGCCATACCAGATCCGGATGTGCACTGTGGCGATGACGCACCGCATGGTGGGCGGCAGAGCGCCGCATGGTGGCGGTGTAGCACTGCATGGATGTTCCTTCTCATATGCCTGATATGGTAGTTCTACAGACAGTTCTACGATACGCCTGTACTTTAGCATCCGGACATCTTTGTAGTGCGTTCTACGCTGTTCCGGACTTGTCTGGATTTCTCTAGACTATGGTGTGATACTTACACCATACTCGCACCATCGTCTTATTCAGCGTACTGTAGATCACATGTTCTCCTTTTCTTTGCTTACTCATGCGTCCTCTGGACTTGTATATAAGAAGGACATTCGTTGCCCCAGCTCTTCAGTCTTCGCTCATTGACTGAAGATCTACTTGTGCGGCTCACAGCTTACAGGACGCCTTCAAGGTTCAGACTTCATCAGGTTATGAGCCCTGCGCTCTAGCCAGTTGCTACTACAAGTCGACTCGTTTGCGCACGCTATCACTCTCTTGGTCGACCTCTCTCACGGTTTGTGCACCTCCCACCTTCCTATTCCCTATCTCTTGACTGTGCCCGCCGACACTGCTGCCAGGGGGACATTTCTGCGCTCGTGACGCAGCCCTGAGTGCTCTTACTATAGTTGTAGATACTCAGCCCTTTGTAGGGGGCTTTCAAGTATCCCTGGACCAGGCCTCGCACTTGCGACTGCCAGTCCTTGTAACCGGGGTCCTTAAGACCTTAGGACCGGAGGACAACCGTGTGGACCCTCCTTACTATAGTCTTTTAGTAGGATAGTGTTTCTTGGGCACAGTTGGCAACTTCTACCCAGATTTTCGGGTTACCCGGCTGCCTGGATCTCTGGTTCACCTGAACAGGTGTTCATTCTCTCGCTTTTTCCTGGTGCACAACCACTCGTCAATCATCGCATTTTTCTGAACCGTTTTGGAGCCCACTACCGCGGAATCACTTGCTCCAGATTCTGAAGGAGAAGTCGATGCTACTCTTGACTCATCCTCAGGATCTGAACTCTACGATTGCACCGGCCTTCCTCACCTTTACGACGTAGACAATCATTGCGACGGACACGAAAGACCAGATGGTCTCTGGGCAGAGTGATGAAGTCTGAACCTTGAAGGCGTCCTGTGAGCCGCACAAGTAGATCTTCAGTCAATGAGCGAAGACTATATTGCATATGTAAGTACCTGTGAGCCGCACAAGTAGACTACAAGTACTTAGTAAGTAATCTGCATAAGTACACATAGAACTCATAGTACTTACTCTTCAGTCAATGAGCGAAGACTGAAGAGCTGGGGCAGAGAATGTCCTCCTTATTTACAAGTCCAGAGGACGCATGAGTAAGCAAAGAAAAGGAGAGCATGTGATCTACAGTACGCTGAGTAAGACGATGGTGCAAGGTGTTGAACTACAGTGCTGACTAATAGCAGTGTAGTAAGCAACTACTGACACGAGGCTACCGGTCACTTGGAGAAAGTTCCGGATACTGTGGCTACATGCTATATAGTATTACATCATAGCCCATGTACAGTAGTATATAAGACTGCTCTGTAGGAGCAGTTCAACAAGTCGCTCTTAACCATCAATCACTACGTGCGCCTCTATCCAAAGCTCTACAGGTAAGTGAGCTGAGGGGCTTTCCACTGCGTAACAAGCCCTGCTCAACAGGTTATGAGCCCTGGTTGATGCTTGGATCTGCGCCCATGCTGGCTGCGATCCTGATGCTCCCAGCTCGGCTGGTTGAAGCCTAAGTCTATGCCTGACAAGGCCTGACTTATGAGCGCCCAGCATACCTGGACGTCGCCCTAAAGGGGCTTGATGTCGCGGGCCTTAGTGTGCGCCATGCCGGCTGCACCTAGCCTGCTAGAGCGCAGGGAGTGTTCAGCATTGCTGCCCTTGGCGCCATTACGGCTGCCTTGTTGCGCGCATGGACAAATGCTGACATTCTGTTTCTACAGAACTCCCTTCATCGAAATGTCCAACTCGCTCACTCAGCTCGTCCTCTCCTCGATGGATCGAACTACCCTCGCTGGGCTGAGCTCATGCAGGCCTACCTTCAGCAGCAGGAAGTCTGGATCATCGTCGATCCACCTGCAGGCGTTACCGCTCCTATTCTTGCACAGGACGGAAGCAACCGTAACGAAGTCCTAGGCTGGGCCCAGATGGAGGCCAAGGCCATGGGTTCGATACGCTTGCGCCTAAACGCTGAGGTAACCAGGCTCGTCTCTGATGAGACGACAGCCAAAGGCCTGTGGGAGGCCCTCAAGGAGCTCTATGGGACCACATCTGCGATGGGCGCCTTTAGCTTCTACAAGGCTGCCAACAACGTCCAGATCCCTTCGAACGAGCATCCTGGCCCTGCGATCGCTAAGATCCAGAGCAACCTTGATCAGCTCGCCAACGCCGGCGCTGATGTTCCCATGAACCTGCGCGCCCTGATCATCCTGGGTGCTGCACCGCCGCGGTATGACACCGCTGTTCAGCTCTGCCTGAACAATCACGAGATCAAGGACCTTTCAACTGGTCACGCTCGTGAAGCTCTTGTTGCGGCATGGGAGTCGGCAGCGAGCCGGAAGCCTGTAAAGGCTGGCGAGGCCAAGAAGCTCAGCGCTATCAAGCGCAAGGGCAAGGACCCTGCCTTCAAGCAGCAGCAGCAGCAGCAGCGCTACAACAGCGACGGCAGCTCGCAGCAGCAGCAGAAAGGCAAGGGCAAGGCCAGGCGAGGAAAGCGTAAGGGTCAGAAGCCTTCGGGCAACGACCACGCTCACCTTGCGTCCACCGCAACCATCTCTGACGGTCCTACTGCGACTGTCGATCCGCGTGCGCTTTTGCGCAAGCCGGTCCGTATCAACGGCCCAGAGGGGGAGAGCAAGTACCCCACTCTGAAGCGTGCTTTCAAACTTGCGCGCGACATTGACGTTACGCCCAGCATAGAGCGCATCCGCACTCTTGAAAGCGTCGTCAAGGCCCTCGACAAGCAAGAAGGTACGAGCCGGATCATCGAAGTCAACTCTGACTCGGACGGCGCGGACAGTCACTCGTCGAAGCGCACCCGCCTTTCTCTGGCTGAGCGCATCGACTGGACTGAAAGAGATGATGACGCGGAGTCTGCTGTCTCCCTCGGTCTCGAGGATGAAGATGTGGACATGGAGATAGCCAATGCGGCTGGTCTCTATGAGCAGTATGACGATCAAGTTCGGTCAGTACTCTCGCTTATGCCCCACAGACAACACGCTGACGCGCTTTCCATAGCATGTAACGGCGTGGAAGGATCTGCAGTAGTAATTAGTACGCGATCCAATGTCTGTAACTCTCATTATATATGCAGTCATCTTCGCTCGTATTCAGAGTGTACTTGCTGCAAGGGCAAAGCTAAGGCTGACCAGAACGGTCCACCAATCTGGATGCTTGATTCTGGAGCATCACTCCACTTTACGTTCGACATGAATGATTACGTTGAGTATGAATCACTCCAGGAAGACATTGTCGTCAGTACTGCAAATGGCCTTGCATTTGCAAAGGGTTCTGGGACTGTCGTCCTAAACTGCCCTATCACCTCTGGGGGACATAGCACGGTGCGCATTGCACCGGTCTACTACATCCCAGACCTGAACTCTCGTTTGCTTTCTCTGGGAGAATTCCTTCGAGAAGGTCTGAGCGTGAGCGTACTGCTGATGAAAATCAGCATCTACCAGGCGTCGGGTGAACCATTTCTTGTGTTCCATCCTCGACAGCCAGGTGACACTATCTTTTGTGTCAGATCGCTTCCTTCAACGGATGCGATGCTCATTTTTCCTACGGTCTGTAAGATAGACTACCAGACCAT
Organism: Trametes punicea; assembly: GCA_025528855.1. NCBI lineage: Eukaryota > Fungi > Basidiomycota > Agaricomycetes > Polyporales > Polyporaceae > Trametes > Trametes punicea. Next base: position 277,572 of record VICQ01000007.1, on the reverse strand, counting down.
GCATCGTCGCCTAGGTCATCCTTCCAAGGATGTTCTGAAGCGTGCTAGGGAACATACTGCAGATTTCCCAACCATTGAGTTTCCCTCTGAGGAACCTCTCTGCCGCGGATGTGCAGAAGGGAAAATGCCGTTAAGGCCATTCCCGCCATCCATTCGACGGGCTTCTCGACCGTTTGAACTCATTCATTCGGACTTGAAGTCATTCCCCGTCGACTCCTACCACAAGTACAAGTATGCGATCATGTTCCTCGATGATCATACTTCGTATGCTTGGGCTGTGTGTCTGCGCTCCAAGGATGCTGCGCTCACAGCGACTAAACACTTCTTAGCCAACGTCGAGAATCAATTCAAGACGAAGGTGCAGAAGTGGATGTCAGATGGTGGAGGAGAATGTAAGTCCAAAGCATTCGATAATCTGCTTAAGGACAAAGGCATTGAGATTCTTCAGAGCGTGCCGCACCAACCACAACAAAACGGTCGTGCTGAACGACTTATGCGGACACTTTCTGACAAGGCTGAGGCCATGTGTCTTGATGCCTGTCTTCCTCAATCATGGTGGGAATTTGCAATTGAGCATGCTGTCCATGTGTACAACCGCACGCCTCTACGCCATTTAAAATGGCGAACCCCCTATGAGGCATTGAACGGCGAAGCTCCATCCATAAAACATCTTCGCGTTTTTGGGTGTGGTGCCTACGTGCATTTACCACCAGCCGTAAGGGCAAACAAGCTCTCGCCAAAGTCAGAACTTATGGTCTACATTGGGGTTGCGCCCGGTGGACATGGCTTTAGGTTCATGCGGTCACCCAACAACGTGATATTCACATCGGCTCATGCATTGTTCGACGAGAATATGTTCCCTAAATGCCCTTCAAACCAGCGACACCGCACCTCTCGGTTGCATGATGCACCAGAGGAACACCCATCAGACCAGGAATCATCCATTCCTTCAGGCCCTGATGATGATGACGACGATGAACCTCGTCATCCTCCCCAGCACCTTCCTGAAAGGAGACAGGAGCAGGAGCATGACGATGCACCTGAGACGCCACCTCGTGCGCGCACTCCTAGTCCGCCGCCCCGTGTGCCGGTGATGCCGCCTACACCTAAGAAACAGCGGCCTACACGTGAGCGGAAAGTGCCAACTCGCCCAGGCAATGTGTATGGAGAGTCACGGCATCCTGTACACCAATTCAAAGAGATAGAGAAGCAGAGGGAGTGGAAAAAGATTGTGGGCGAACAGTCGGGTCGCTCCCGATGTAGCGGACATTCTCGGTCAGAACAAATTCCCGGCGATAGTTCTGCACCACCCGCTCCAAGCAACGTACCTGCTCCATCCGCCTCGGGTGAAGCATCTGGCAGTGCACCTGATCATAACTCAGGGAACTCTTCTGACGAAGTCGAAGAGGCACTACGCACTGACAATGAGCTGGCCCTGGCAAAACTATGCCGGGAAGGGGGAGTAGCACTCATCAACTATCTGCTCATGAAAGCGGTTCCACCAGTTGATGAGAATTTGCCCGACACGTCCAATGTTAGAGAATGGACTTACCGTGACATCACTCGCCTACCACCGGCTGAGCAAAAGGAATGGAAGGCCGCCTGCCAGGAGGAGTTAGAGGCGCTCCGACGGCGAAAGGTCTTTGAACTGGTCGACCGCCCTAAAGGGCGTAAGGTCATAAAGAACCGATGGGTATTCGACGTCAAATCTGACGGTCGAAAGAAAGCCAGGCTTGTTGCCAAAGGTTTTTCCCAGGTCAAAGGTGTAGACTACGACCAGATCTTCTCACCAGTTGTTCGCTTCGAGACAGTGCGTCTCATACTCGCACTCTCAGCCCTTGAGAACTGGTATATAACCGGACTTGATGTCCGCAACGCTTACCTCTACGGCAAGCTAGATGAGGAGATCTACATGGAACAACCTGAAGGCTTTGTAGCCAAAGGCAAAGAGCGCAAAGTCCTACGGCTACTGCGCGCTCTATATGGACTAAAGCAAGCAGGTCTTACGTGGTGGCGCACCCTGAACCAGTCCATGAAGGAGCTAGGCTTCACACGCTTAGTCTCCGACGCCGGTATCTTCACCTACAAGGGGAAGAACGGCGAACTAGTTGTCGTCGTTGTATACGTCGATGACGCCCTTTTCTGTGGACCGAACAAGGCACTCGTCGAAAAGATGAAGGCCAAGTTCATGGAGAAGTGGGAGTGCGGAGACCTTGGTGAAGTCAAGGAATTCTTGCGTATGCGCATCCAGCGTAAAGGTCGCACGATTCGTATTGATCAGTGCACTTACCTGGAGAAAGTGCTTCAGCGATGCAGTATGCAGAACGCGAAGCCTACGCCTACTCCACTGCCTGCTGGGTATTACCCCAAGCCTAACGAGCAGACAGCGGATCCTACTCTCCGTTCCAGGTTCCAGACCGTCATTGGGTCTCTGCTATACATCATGCTCGGTACCCGACCTGACATCGCTTTTGCTGTGACCAAACTGTCCCAATACTCTGCGAATCCTTCGCACGAGCACCTCACCAAGGCGCTGTATATTTGCTGCTACCTCCTTGGGACCAGATTTTACTCCCTGGTCTATGATGGTGCATCAGGACTAGGCATAAGCGCATGTACAGACTCAGATTGGGCATCTGACCCAGTCACTCGACGGTCGCAGACAGGATATTTCCTGAAGCTAGCTGGAGGCGTATTCAGCTGGACATCTCGTGGACAGAAAACTATCGCGCACTCGTCCACTGATGCTGAATACATGGCGATCAGTGATTGCTCTCGCCAAGTAGTCTGGATCCGCAACCTATTGGGCGAGATCGGCTACAAGCTTGGGCCTATCCCTATTGCGGGAGACAGTCAAGGATCACTCTTTATGAGCTCAAATCCTGTGACTGAAAGTCGGTCGAAGCACATCGACATTCGCTACCATGCTATTCGAGAGTACATCGAGAATAAGCAGGTCGAAGTGTTCTTCGTCGACGGCTCAGACAATCCAGCTGACCTCTTCACTAAGAACCTGGGACATGTCAAGTTCACCAAGTTTAGGGGGCAACTCGGCCTTGAGTTTTACGACTCGGCCTGACTTAGCTGCATCAGCACTCGAACGCTTGCGCACACTACCGTGGTGCTTAGCGAGGGGGAGTGTTGAACTACAGTGCTGACTAATAGCAGTGTAGTAAGCAACTACTGACGCGAGGCTACCGGTCACTTGTAGAAAGTTCCGGATACTGTGGCTACATGCTATATAGTATTACATCATAGCCCATGTACAGTAGTATATAAGACTGCTCTGTAGGAGCAGTTCAACAAGTCACTCTTACCCATCAATCACTACGTGCGCCTCTATCCAAAGCTCTACAGGTAAGTGAGCTGAGGGGCTTTCCACTGCGTAACAAGCCCTGCTCAACAAGCTTTTCCAGCCACCACTGCAACTCCTTTTATAGCTTCTGCCTCTGACAGTCACCACTCTGACAGAGCCCAAGGAGTCAAAAAATTAGTCCACAGTCCTCTGAACTCTGTACCCCTTAAGGAACACATTGACTCCTTCAATATGGAGATCGTTTGGCTCAATGCATTCACTTTCCTCATTTATCTTCCTCGATATCGAACTCTTTTCTGACCTTATCTCTGTTTCATTCAAAGCTCTTATAGATTCTGAGAACTCACACTGCTTTGTGGACTTGCAGTTCCCAGAGTTGTACCAAGTTTTAACCAACTCTGTTCCTCCTCTCAGATTATTACTTTTCGATGAATCTTTGAATTGTGTTTTTATTCAGACAACCATCCTTCTAATACATTTTCCGTCTGGAGAAGTCATCAACATGAACTTCTATGTTTCTCTGCTTGACAAGTCCCTGTCTGCAGTCTTGGGATATAGCTGGCTCACCAGCCACAATGTACTGATTGACTGGAAGGAGTGCAGCATCCAATTCTAAGCCACACTACCTACTTGCCTATTATGACCATGTGCACAAATGCCAACCACTGAGGACATTCACCCATGTTCTTACCCATAACATGTTGAATACATAGCTGCAGCCTGAAGAAACCTGGTAATCTGCATCTGAGGGCATTGAAAGAACATGTGTGGCACATACAAAGAGTTCCTTCTGATGGTCACAGCATCTTTTATGTAGGTACATAACCAAAGCATACCCTATGATCTCAGCACGTCGTGATCATGGTGACAATGCAGACATACTAAGAACATTGATCATGTCACTGCTATGTTCCGGAACATATCACATACGGTTCATGTAAGCAACATCACTCATGTTATCTTCCACAACCTTAATTATTTCACAATCATGTTACAATCTCAGGGTCTAAGCAGAACCATAGACAAAAGATGCTTTATTTTTCTTCAATGACATGTCCCAAAGAAAGACAAGTAGCTCTCATAGTATATGTGAGTCACATATCTTCTGGCTTACCATGTAAACCACATGTTGTTGACATTATAGATGCTTCTCAGCATATCAGCAGTGTATTTTCGATCATTACATATATGTGTCATTATTTTTAAATTACAGTGATAGATTCAGCATGTTAAAACATGCAGAAATGGTTTTGGTGATAACTGTTCTTACCCATAACACATTGAGTACATAGTTGCAGCATAAAAGTATCTTAATTGTATATTATATGTGAGGACATTGAAAGAACACACACTGTGCATACAAAATGTTCCTTTTGATAACCACATAACATTTCATGTAGATAAACTACTAATTCATGCTTGATGATCACAGTATGCTTTTGATCATGTTGGTACTATAAATACCCTGCAAACATTGATTATGTCACTACTATATTTTGGCAAATATCACACATTGCATATTAGCATTATGACACACTTTGTCTCATACAACATTGATTATCCAAGCATAATGTTCAATCCCATTGGTCAAGCAGAAACATGGCTAAAAATGCTTGATGTATCTCTTGATGATACACATGTTATCCAGAAGAAAGACATCCAGCTTTCATTACATATGTTATCTGCATGTCTCATAGCTTAGCATGTAATGCACATGTCATTGGCATTATAGATGTTTCCCAATATGTCAGCAGTGTGTACTCAACTTAGACATGTGTTTAACAGTTTTTCAGATTGCAGTCATGTATTCAGCATGATATGGGTAGAAACATGTGAGAATGACCTTTGTGTCAGCAAGTAGCTTGAGGCATTGCTAACAGCTTTGCTGAAGTCCTTTCTGACCTCAGGTCCCAAGTCCGAACCACTTGTTCCAAACTCTAGTTCCACTGGTACCTCCCCAGCCTGGTTCCTAACAGCATATCTGAACTCATCTTAAGTACTCACTATGGATTGTCATCCCCAACCTGACCCTAACCAGACTTTCTGTGGGTTCTCCTCTCAAGTCCCTTGGTGGACCTTCCTATTTATACTCTGTACTTCAACTACTTCAATGCATATCCAGGTCCTCATGCTGTCACACCTATTGGGCCATGACCTACCCAAAAAGACCACCGTTCACTCCCCATCTCCATTGTCCACTTGGAGTAGCCCAACCAACCCTTTTCTGAACCAACTGATCAATCCACAAGCAGCTGGTAAAAGACTAGCCCCACCACAACCTCTAAACATCCTGCAACTGCTGAACCCCACCAAGCAGCTCACTGAAGCTATTGAGCTCCTAGCCCAGACCCTCTAGCAGCCCACTGAGGCATTAACCCTGATCAGGGGTCTACACAGGTGTGACAATGTCTGAGATCTGGAAACCTTCAACAGCTTAGATCTCAACAACCTTAGGACCTTCTTCACTCAGCTGGAGTTGGTTTTTAATGCCCAATCCTGGACCTTTGACTCTGATGAGCAGAAGGTTATTTACACACTGTCCTACCTCAAGGGTACCACACTTCAATAGTTTGAGCCATACCTCCTCGAAGGTTATTCTGAAGAGCGCTCACTCTTTCTCTACTTCTACAAAGCCTTCCAGGATGAACTCTAGATCAATTTCAGTCCCTATAATACTACAAGAGCTGCAAAACACAACCTTGTGAAGTGTGCTCCAAGAAGACCTCATCTGTGGCCAACGCCCAGGTACCCCAGGCCAACTCTGAGCCTTCTCTGAAGGAACTGCCCAATGTCCCTAAGGTTCTTAAGGAGCCACTGCAGCCCTACAAACTCTGTGTGTAGTTAGGGCTACATTGAATGCCCTATGCAGATCCATTCCTTAGACTTGATGCACCTGCTCTTTCTGATCACTCTTCCTTCATACTTTCTTTGTACTCTAACTCTACTCTGTGCTCTGCTCTCATTGACTCTGGTTCCTCTTACTGTTTCCTTGACTTAGACTTTGTCTCCAAGCATGGAGTTCTGACCTCTAGAACTTTACCTCTCCATCTGCAACTCTTTATTGGATCTTCTGACTGGTGAAGTCTGAACCTTATTGCCGTTTTCATAATAGTTGGCGCATAACCAAATTTGCGCTATAATACAGTCTCTCCACTTGAAAAATTCATAGCTCAAGGAATACTCCATGAAAGTTCATGATTAATGCAGCAGCAGATTCACAGAAAGTCCTGCTCTATACTGGTGTAAATGTGATGTGCATTGGGGGGCAGAATCTGTGTGAAATACAATGAAGACATGAACTTAGGCTTGACTGAGGAAAAGTGGTACTTTTTACCCATGCAAGGCCATTTCTCACAGAAGTACCCATTCATACTCCTGCATATGGAGCTCAAAAATAGTTCACATTCTTCTGACCATATTGAACTAGGATGCATGACATTTGGAACAGTGCTTATTGAGTTGTGATTTTTTGTAGTACAGAGACACAGCTATGTGTGAGAATTCACATGTGCCATTTATTTTGAAAATGGCAATAAGGTCAATCTGTAAGCCACACAAGTGAGATCTTCAGTCAATGGGCAAAGACTCTATTGCATATCTAAGTGCTTGTAAGCCGCACAAGTAAAGTACTTAAGTAAGTAATCTGCATAAGTATGCATAGAAGTTATAGTACTTACTTGTCAGTCAATGAGCGAAGGCTGAAGAGCAGGGGCAGAGAATGTCCTCCTTATTTACAAGTCCAGAGGATGCATGGGTAAGCTCTTAAGACATGTGCCACTCCCGGGCCAAGGGGCTCCGGGTGATGGTAAGCAGAGTTTCATGGGAGTTTCAGGTTGCTGGCAACAGCATAAGGGGAGGGGACTTTGGCGAAGCTATTGGCAACGCCCTGAGTGATCTCATCAGTTGTCCCCTATTTACAGGGAGAGCACAGCACAGGCTTAACAGAGTAGGTCAGAGATCCGGAGTTAGTGACGGTCACTCAAGCTCAGACAACAAATAAGTACACGTATATTGAGCAGGAGCGAAGTTGCGTAGGGAGAGAAGCACGAAGTATTGACAAGGAGTAATGAGTGGTGTAAATGTAAGTATCTGAACTGAGTAATTCCAGTATACCAGCCGTGCTTATATACTAAATGGAAAGGCTGATCAATCAGTAGCTTGTATTATAGATCATTGAAGGTCCTAGGATTCTGAGGGTTGTGATGTAGCCACCATCAAACAACCATTGGGGGTTCTGATTCTCTGAGGACTATGATGCAAGCAGAGGAGAAGGGTAAACTATACTGCGATCGAGAAGCTGTGATCAAGGAAAGAATAAGAAGAAAACCAAATGGCGTAAGTTCAGGTTTTTAGAGGGATTTCAGATGGAGTTTTGAAAGAGGGGTCCCCCAGGCCAGGCCTGCCCCAGGGTGGCACATCGCAAGACAGGTAAGCAAAGGAAGGAGTATATGTGATTCTGCCATACACTGAGTAAGACTATAGTACAAGGATGGTGTATGTATTGCACCATGATCTAAAGAAATCCAGAGAAGTCTAGGAAGATCCAGAACAGCATTGAATGCACTACAAAGGAATGTCCATGCAGTGCTATACTGCCACCATGCAGTGCTCTGCTACCCACCATGTGGTGCATTACTGCCACAGTGCACATCCAGATCTGATATGGCCAGTACACAAATCTGAAAGTTTAATACTAACCATATTATCACCTGAAAGGTGACCCTTTCGCTACACTTCCCTTTAGAAGAAGTCATGTCTATTGACTTCTTTGTTACTCCGCTCAACAAGTCTGTGTCCACCATATCTGGATACAGCTGGCTATCTGAGTATAATCTGTTGTTTGATTGGAAGAAGTTCAGCATTTAATTTCAGACTGCACCTACAGCTTGTATATCTGACCCAGTACCACAGGCCTCTGAGGCTCTCCCAGAGCCTACTCTACGTACTCTGAACTTCGAACTCCTGAAGTCCATCCCTTAAATCTTCCTTATCAGTGCAGTGGCCTTTGTCTGCACCTGCAAGCTTTTTGGATTGGAGAGCTTTATGCTCAATCTTTCTGCCACATCCCACTAAGGTGACCTTGCCAACATCTTGAACTCTCCACTAGACCTTACCAGAGTTCTGTAGGAATACTACAAGTTTGCAGACGTCTTTAGTAAAACCAAAGCAGATGTCCTTCTGGAACATTGCCCCTATAACCTCAAGATTGAGCTTGAAGAGGGCACTACTCCTCTGTCTGGTCCGATCTACTCTCTGTTAAAATTGAAGCTCGACATGCTCCAAAAGTGCGTAGCGAAAAACCTCCTTTTGGGGTTCACTTAGCCTTTTAAGTCCTCCTGTGGAGCTCTGGTCCTCTTTGTAAAGAAGGATGGTTCTCTGAGGCTGTGCTTTAACTATCATAAACTTAGCAAGATTACGCACAAGGACTGCTACCCACTACTGCTCACCTTAGACTTACTGGACACACCCCAGAAGGCCCAGATCTATACCAAGATCGACCTCCAGCATACATACAACCTAGTCCAGATGGCTCCTGGAGATGAGTGAAAAATAGCCTTCCACACCTGCTATGGCTCATTTGAATGGCTCATTATGCTCTTTAGCCTTTTGAACGCACCCATAGCATTTCAGTGCTTCATCAACAAGATCTTCGCAGACGTTCTAGACATTTGCATTGTAGTCTACCTAAACAATATCCTGGTATACTCTGACAACCCCAAAAACACTGGGGACATATCTGAGAGGTACTCCAATGACTCTGACAGAACCACCTGTATGCTCGTGCAGACAAGTGCAAATTGCACACTAACACCATGGAGTACCTAAGCTACATCCTCTTCTCAGATGGTCTCATTGTGGCCAAGTCTAAGGTAAAAGCCATCCTTAACTGGCCAGAACCCTGAATTGTCCATGATATTCAGTCATTCCCTTAGGTTTACAAACTAATACTGGAGGTTCATTCACAACTACTCCGAGATTATCCTCTCACTCACTCACCTGACCTGCAAGGGAGTTCCCTTGAACTTCAACAAGAAAAGTGCTGAACTTTGTTCAATGCTCTCAAGAAAATGTTTACCTCTGTACTCATCCTTTACCACTGGGTGCCTGATTGACAAATCACAGTTGAGATCAACACATTGGACTATGCTATTACTAGCATTCTCTCCATCACCTCTGACTCCAGTGAACTCCATCTGGTCATGTTCAACTTCTGCACTTTGTCTGGAGCAGAGTTGAACTATGACACCCACAAAAAGGAATCCCTAGCTATCTTCGAGGTGTATAAGACCTGGTGGTATTATCTTGAAGAATCTGAAACTCCAATCAATGTCATCACAGACCACAAGAACCTGGAGTACTTCTCGACTACAGAACTCCTTACATGCTGCCAAGCCTGATGGTTAGAGTACCTGTCGCAGTTCAACCTCATGATCTACTTCTGCTCTGGGAAACTAGGTGGGAAGCCAGATGCTGTAACCTGCAGACTGGACATTTACCCAAAGGAGGATGATAGTGACTACTTTGTAGATAACCCACACAACTTCTGGCTGGTGTTTATGCAGGAACAGCTGGCTTCCTCACTTCACACAACCATTCTGCAGTATCCCATACTCTGAGCTTCATTCCTCCTTGATGCAGAACAACTTCGGTCCGACATCTGAACAGCCCTCAACTCCGAGTCCCCAAATCCGGAGCTCGCCAAAGGCCTTGAACTTATGGCTAAAAGCAACTCTAAGTGGTCTAAGGACAAGGAAGGCTGGCTCTGCCTGAATGGTTGTATCTATGTACCAGACATCAGTGACCTCTGACTAAGGTTACTCTGATCCTGATATGACCACCTGATCACAGGACATTTGGGCCAGAACAAGATGCAGGCCCTGATTCTTTGGGACTATGCATGGCATGGACTATGACTTCTAGTCTGCGACTACTGCAAGTCCTGTACTACCTGCGCCCACACTAAGGTGCCTAAACACCTCCTATACAGTATGCTGAAACTTCTGATTCCTGGATGCCCCTGAAATGTTGAACTTCCGGATTTGTGTACTGACCATACCAGATCCGGATGTGCACTGTGGCGGTGATGCACCGCATGGTGGGCGGCAGAGCGCCGCATGGTGGGCGGCAGAGCGCCGCATGGTGGCAGTGTAGCACCGCATGGACATTCCTTTTTATATACCTGATATGGTAGTTCTATGGACAGTTCTACGAGAGGCCTGTACTTTAGCATCTGGACATCTTTGTAGTGCGTTCTATGCTGTTCTGGACTTGTCTGAATTTCTCTAGACTATGGTGTGATACTTACACCATCCTCACACCATGGTCTTATTCAGCGTACTGTAGATCACATGCTCTCCTTTTCTTTGCTTACTCATGCATCCTCTGGACCTGTATATAAGGAGGACATTCTCTGCCCCAGCTCTTCAGTCTTTGCTCATTGACTGAAGAGTAAGTACTATGACTTCTATGTGTACTTATGCAGCTTACTTACTAAGTACTTGTAGTCTACTTGTGCGGCGTACAGGTACTTACATATGCAATATAGTCTTCGCTCATTGACTGAAGATCTACTTGTGCGGCTTACAGGACGCCTTCAAGGTTCAGACTTCATCAGCAATAAGTGCATCAAGGTAGAGCCTCCAGAGGTTCAGGCTTGTCTAGGTAACTCCAGTCAAAGTTCGAGACTAATTGCTAAGCATGTCCCAGCTTAGTTGCAAGGATTCGGGAGGTCTCTTTGTTGCTACCCTCATAGCTCGCCCATTGGACTAGATACAAGAGCTTGCAGGTGCAACACGCCAGTTGATCTTAGAGTCCAGAATCTCTGAGATCTTGTACTCTAGCTCTCTGTCTACTATCACCAGAGGTAGCAGATGTTGGGTACATTCAGGAATGGAGTTCAGAGTTACGGGCTCCAGCTGAGAGACATGAAAGATTAGGTGGACCACGTGCATGAAGTCCAGTAGTCAGAGAGTGAAAGAGTGAGTTCTGACTTTAGCAATGATGGTATAAGGTTCGAGGTACTTTTTCAGAGAGCTTCTTAGAAGGGCGCATTGAATGAATGTGCTCCACACAGACATCGACCAGATCGCTGACCTTAGTGTGGGGCTGGTAGGCAGTGTTTATCCACTTGTTTCTTGTAGTGAAATTGGGCTTCAGTAATTATGATGCAAAGAATGGCATGGAATTCATTGAAGTCCACAGTGTATTTATGAGCATGGGCAGATGTGAGGTCCTGTTCTGGATGTATGGAGATTGTGGGGTTGTAGCCTTTGTTAGCAAAGAAGGGCGAGATGCTGGTTGTCGCATTTGAGCACCATTGTATGTGCACTCCACGAGAGGGAGCAGGTAGGATCAATTATTTTGCTGGTAGTTGCAGTATATTTGGGGATACTGCTCTAGCATCAAGTTGACTCGCTTGATCTAACTGTCACCTTCAGGGTGGTAACTAGAGTTAAAGTGAAGGTACATATCTAGGGCCTTAACAAGGGAGTGGAGGGAGTGTGAAACAAACTCCGAGCCCTGATTGGAGGTGTTATGTGAAGGAAGTCTGTGCTTGGAAAAGATATAGAGGACAAACAAGTCTGCTTGCTCTTGGGCATTGAGCATATTGTGCATTGGGATGAAGATAGCTTGCTTAGTGAAGCGATCAACTACAATGAGGATTGTGGTATGAACATCAGAGCTGAGGAGTTGCTCAATGAGGTCTATAAAGATGGAGTTTCATGATGAAGTCTGAACCTTGAAGGCGTCCTGTAAGCCACACAAGTAGATCTTCAGTCAATGAGCGAAGACTATATTGCATATGTAAGTACCTGTAAGCCGCACAAGTAGACTACAAGTACTTAGTAAGTAATCTGCATAAGTACACATAGAAGTCATAGTACTTACTCTTCAGTCAATGAGCAAAGACTGAAGAGCTGGGGCAGAGAATGTCCTCCTTATATACAAGTCCAGAGGACGCATGAGTAAGCAAAGAAAAGGAGAGCATGTGATCTACAGTACGCTGAGTAAGACGATGGTGCGAGGATGGTGTAAGTATTGCACCGTAGTCTAGAGAAATCTAGACAAGTCCAAAACAGTGTAGAACATACTATAAAGATGTCCAGATGCTAAAGTACAGGTGTATCGTAGAACTGTCTGTAGAACTACCATATCAGGCATATGAGAAGGAACGTCCATGCGGTGCTACACTGCCACCATGCAGCGCTCTGCCGCCCACTATGTGGTGTGTCACCGTCACAGTGCACGTCCGGATCAGGTATGGCCAGTACACAAATCTGGAAGTTCAACATTGCATAGTGGGGCAATCAAGAATTGTTCATTTACTATCAACAATTATGTACTCTGAAGTCTGACTTCAGATGTCAGACTATGCTCCTTCACTTCTTCCTTTGCTCCCTTCTTGCTCTCCATCTTTGTATCCTCTGGCCCTTCAGAGCTTCCCTTCTGAAACTCCTTCTCCTCCCCACCCTAAAGGTATTCCTTTAAGGCCCTCCTCTGGGCCTCTGTCTTCTGCACCACTAGAGCGACAAGCCAGAGCTTGTTCCCCAGCACCCCCATGGCCTGAGTGATGGTGTTTAGCTGCCGCTTCTGCAAAGCCATGGTCCCCAGAGTTGCTGCACCTCTGTCAGGAGGTGCAGCAGGAGGCCCATCTGTGAACAGCCCTCCCTCTGGGTGAGTGACCCAGAGGCTACCTCTACTGCCCAAACTCTGGGCACCAGACTTCAAGGCCGCCAGAGCTGACTGCTCTGGCACCTTTTCTTCCCCTTCACTCCTACAGTCTTCTTCAGCTGTGGGCCCAGCTTGGGGGTCTTCTCCATTTTGGCCTCATTGTTGATGATGACGATAATAGTGAACTTCACCTTCTTGTGCTTCAGGCTGGCAGCCAAAGTGGTCTTACGGTTGTGCCAGGCTTAAAGGTGCTCTAGCAGCCCCTGCACGCTAACACAAGACTTCCAGGCCTGTTAGCACACGTGGCAAGATGAGGTCCACATCCCTATAATGAATATGCAAGTGATGTCTTAGATTTTGCACACCCGACAAGGCTTACTGTGGGCTAGTCAGCCTGCTCTGAATTCCAACCTCCGAAATCCAAACTCTGACGACTCACCTTGGGGTCACCTTGACCCTACTCATCACATCACCCTCTGCCCATTTCCTCTTCTTTGCAGCCAGCTCATGGGCCACCTGCTCTGCCTGCTCCCTCTCCTTGTGCTCTCCCTACATGCACTCCTCTGCCGCATGCCTCATGGCCTCTTCCACCTCTCACCATGCTCACTCCTCGGCCTCATGCTGGGCCTTTTTCATCCTCTTTGCCTGGAGTTAGGCCTCAAGGTCTGACACCGTCAGGCTGGGTGTGCAGTTGTCATTGTCAGTGAGCATGGTGGGATGTTTTCTGCAGATTGTGTCAGTGGTGGTGGTTGCAGTTCAAGAGGTGAAATCTGACCCTGACAAAAACTTGAACTTTCAACTCTGACTTCTGATGAATCACTGATCGGATCTAGAGGACCTCAAGGGTTCGGTCCTAAAAGGGGAGGCAGTATTACAATCATGCACATAAGTGCCATCTCTGCATATACCCTTAACTCTGAACCTCAGTTCCATGCAATTTCACCTCCCAGACCTCAGTGCTTACTTGTTTCTAACAGTATGCCGTTATGTTCCCTTGGTCTTTCATTACTACCATCTCTCCCTTTGTTTCAGATCTCTTTGTATCACGAAGCCTCATGAGGGAGGAGTTACTGCTGGACTTCGGATCTCGGTAGCTCTGGTACTCCAACCTTCAGATGTCAGGCCTGCCATACATCTGACTGGACTACAACTAGCTCTGATATTCTGCGTCTTTTCTGTAGTAAACCCTTTTCAGTATTTAAGCCCACCTGGAATGTCCATACTCCTTAGTTCAGATATCTTGTTAACTGTCATCAGCTCTCGTTAACCCTACTTAGTTCTCGTTACCCACCATTGCAATACATTCACTCGCTACTCCATCTCCTGAAGTCCAAACTTCGACCATCCCTCTGAGTAACCCTTCCTTTGCAAATAGACGACAACTGGCAAGTAGCTTGAGCCATTGCTTATAGCTTTGCTGAAGTCCTCCTCAATCCCAGGTCTGAAGTCTGAAGTCCCCTGTTCTGAACTCTGGTCCCGTCTGCACCCTCCTCCCCCCACAGCAGGCAAGGGGCGGAGACCCCCTGGGGCTATGTGCATGGGATAGCGGCAACGGGCGTTTAACTAGCGCGTGGCTATCGCACGCCCATAACAGGCTGCGTTAATTAAAATATACACTGGGTGTTGTCCATATATGGTGATATCCAAAAGGTAAACTTGCGCATGGCCATATGAACCCGTGTGATAGCCTGTTCATAGTCTACATATAACATGCCTAGGGTACAATGTCACAACCCCCATTCCCCAGTTGACTGTATATTACAATGTTAATCTTTTTGCCGATATTTATTTCTAAACCTGTAAGGAAAATGGGGTACTGAGAAACACTGCAAAGCCCAACCTGTTGAACATGGAAAATACTGGTCACCCCAGGGATCGAACCCAGGTCATCCCATATACGCTGAGAGCTGTTATCAACTACATCACCCAACCGATACTAGGGTGTGAATTCATTTCAATGTGACCCTGCAATCACTGTGAGTGTTCTTCAGCCTGACCTATCCTGCACACAGTCACACCCGACCCCACCTCACCGCGCACTGTCACACTGGACAGTGTGCAGCGAGGGTGGTGTGACCATGCACAAGAAGGTGGTGGTGGCAGGAAGGGTGACAGTGCGCAAGAAGGTGGTGGCAGGAAGGGTGACAGTGTGCAGCAAGGTGGGGTCAGAAAGTGTGACCATGCGTGAGGAGGCAGGATCGGGTAGTGTGACTGTGCGTGAGAAGGTGGCAGGAAGTGTGACAGTGCGCGGTGAGGTGGGGTCGGGTGTGACTGTGTGCAGGATAGGTCAGGCTGAAGAACACTCACAGTGATTGCAGGGTCACATTGAAATGAATTCACACCCTAGTATCGGTTGGGTGATGTAGTTGATAACAGCTCTCAGCGTATATGGGATGACCTGGGTTCGATCCCTGGGGTGACCAGTATTTTCCATGTTCAACAGGTTGGGCTTTGCAGTGTTTCTCAGTACCCCATTTTCCTTACAGGTTTAGAAATAAATATCGGCAAAAAGATTAACATTGTAATATACAGTCAACTGGGGAATGGGGGTTGTGACATTGTACCCTAGGCATGTTATATGTAGACTATGAACAGGCTATCACACGGGTTCATATGGCCATGCGCAAGTTTACCTTTTGAATATCACCATATATGGACAACACCCAGTGTATATTTTAATTAACGCAGCCTGTTATGGGCGTGCGATAGCCACGCGCTAGTTAAACGCCCGTTGCCGCTATCCCATGCACATAGCTCCGGGGTGTCTCCGCCCCTTGCCTGCCGTGCCCCCTTGACCTGATTTCTAACAAGGTCCGATGTTCTGCTCCTTTTCTGTAGTGAACCTTTTTAGTATATAAGCCTGCCTGAAAGGTCTGGACTCCTCAGTTCAGATATCTTATTAAACCTTGTTAACTCTCATTAGCCCTTATTAATCTCTAAACATCTCCTTGTTAGCTTCTCTCCATACGTCTTCATACATCTGTTCCACCATTTCCTCAAACTTCGAAGTCCAAACTCTGTCTGCCCCTTTGAGTGATCCACCCTCTGCAAGTAGAGGACACTTGGTGAGTAGGTAAAGGCATGCTCATAGCTTTGCCAAAGTCCTCCCTGACCCCAGATCCAAAATCCATACTCTATAGTTTGGACTTCAGTCGCACTCCTTCTCACCCCTTTCGTCTAATTTCTAATAGTGTGTTTGAACTCATCTCAAGTATTCATTATGGATCACCAACCTCTATTTGCCCCCAACCAAACTTTCCATGGGTTCTCGTCTTGAGTTCCCTAGCAAGCCTTTTCAGTCATACCTTATGCTTCAGCTACTCTGATGCATATTTAGGTTCTTGTACCTTTGCACCTGCTAAGCAAAAACCTGCCTAAAGAAGCCACCATACACTCTTCACCTCCATTGTCTGCCTCAAGTAGCCCAACCAACCCCTTCCTGAATCGACCAGTCCACCTGCAAGGGGCTGGCAAAGGGTTGAACCCTCACTGGAGCTACTTAAGCTACTAGCCTTTACTCTCCAGCGGCCTGCTCAAGTGTCAACTCTGACTGGGGGCCCACATGAGCTTCATAATGACCCCAATCTGGACCCGTTTGACAGCTCAAACCCTAACAAGCTCTGAGCCTTCTTTGCTCAGCTACAGCTGACACTTTAAGGCCGAACCCCGGACCTTTGACTCCAATGATACCTGTGCACTAATCCTACCTCAAGGGCACTGCACTTCAGTGGTTCGAGCCATACCTCCTCGTAGGCTACTCCAAAGAGCCTCTGTTCTGCGTCTACTCCTACGAGGCCTTTCAGGATGAATCATGGATCAACTTCGGTCATTATGATGCTATCAGAGCTGCAGCGCACATTACCTTGAGAACCTTCACATAGTCTAACAACCAGCAGATTGTGAAGTAAATTTTTCACTTACACTGCCTGTCAAAGTAAGTCCACTGGGGCATGGCAGCTCTCCAGTACCACGGTTTCTACAAAGAACTTCCAGCCCACCTCAAAGACCGAATCTCCGAGGTGCGCAAACCTAAAATTCTCAAAGATCTACACATCGTAGCACACGACCACCACCATTGGGAGTGCAACACCAAGCAATTATAGGAACACTCTGGTCTTAGCAGGTCTAGAGGCAGAACCTTGACATCTTGCTCGAAGTCCTACACTTCACAGAAGTATCACCTGAGCCCTGCACCCAACTTCATGCCCACTCCAGCTCAATCCTCTAAGCCCTCTGGTAGTTCATTCAAGTCTGCTTAGTCTAAGCTATACTCCAATAAGCTAGTGTAGGCAAGGATGGCAAGCTGACTCAAGAAGAGCATCAGTGCCACTTTGTAAATAACCTCTGCCTTTTCTGTGGCTTATGCCCCGGCAGCCCAGGCCAACCCCCAACATACTCCAAAGGAGCCCCCCAAGGCTCCTGGGGCTCTGGAGGAGCCAAAAGCTAGTCCACAGCCCTCTGAATAAGGGCTGCATTGAATCTCCCCGGTGCAGATCCACTCAGACTTAACACATCTGCTCTCTCTGATCCCTCTTTCTTCATAGTTACTTTGTACTCTGACACCATCTCCACTCTGCTCTCTGCTCTCATTGACCCTGGTTTCTCCCACTGTTTCCTTGACTTGGACTTTGTCTCTAAGCACAAAGTTCCGACCTCTGAAACTCTGCCACTCTGCCTGCAACTCTTCGAGGGTTCATCAAACCATACCATGACCCAAAAAGCGACCCATTTGCTAGACTTCCCTTCAGGAGAAGTCCGTGACCACTGTCCTTGGATACAGCTGGCTAGCCGACTACAATCCATTCATTGATTGGAACAAGCGCACCATTCAATTTTGGACTGCACCCACCATTTGTGCTGTTTCCAACCTGGTACTGCAGGCCTTTTGATGCTCTCCCAGAGCCTACTCCACATACTCTGAACTCCGAACTCCCAAAGTCCGTCCGTCAAATCACCCCTGTGAATGCAGCAGCCTTTGTCTGCACCTGCAAGCTTTCTGGATCAAAGAGCTTGACGCTCAACTTATCTGCTATGTCCATCCACGGGTATGCTGCTAAGGTCTCTGGCTCCCCACTGGACCTTACCAAAGTTCCGGAGGAGTGCCATGAGTTTGTGGACATGTTGAGCAAGACCAAGGTATACATCCTCCCATAGTATACTGCCCCTATGACCTGCTAGGACTAATTTACTCCCTGTCGACACTAAAGCTCGACACGCTCCAGGAGTACATAGAAGAGAACCTCTGCTTGGGGTTCATACAACCCTCAAAAGTCCTCCTGCAGAGTTCAGTCCTCTTCATGAAGTAAGAAGGATGGGTTTCTTAGGCTATGCATGAACTATTATGGACTTAACAAGCTCACATGTAAGGACTGCTACCTGCTCCCACTCATCTCAGACTGGCCAGATGCTCTTCAGAAGGCCTAGATCTAGACCAAAATCAACCTCTGGCATGTGTACAGTCTAGTCTGAATTGCTCCCAGAGATGAGTTTAGAAACAGACTTCAGAACCTGCTACAGCTAATTCCAATGGCTCATTATGCCCCTCGGACTTTCTAATGTGCCTGAGGCCTTCTAACACTTCATCAACAAGATCTTCGCAGACCGCCTAGATGTTTGCATTGTAGTCTACCTAGAAAACATCCTGGTGTACTCCAATATAAAGGACACCAGAAACATTCTGGGAGGTACTCCGGTGGCTTTGACAAAACCATCTATATGTCTGCACAGACATATGTGAATTCAACACCAACAGCATCAAGTAGCTTTGCTACAAACTCTCCCTGGACTGTCTCACCCTGGCGGAGTTACAAGTAAACACCATCCTTGATTGGCCTGAATCCTGCAAAGTCTGTGACATCCAGTCCTTCCTTGGGTTTGCAAACTCTTACTGGAAGTTCATTGACAACGACTCTGAGATTGTCCTTCCACTAACCCAACTGACCTCGAAGAGAATTCTGAAACTTCAATGAGAAGTGCCGAACTTCGTTCATTGCCGTTTTCATAATAGTTGGCACATGACCAAATTCGCGCTACAATACAATCTCTCCAATTGAAAAATTCATATCTCAAGGAATACTCCATGAAAGTTCATCATTAATGCAGCAGCAGATTCACAGAAAGTCCTGCTCTATACTGGTGTAAGTCTGATATTCATTGGGGGGCAGAATCTCTGTCAATAAAATGAGCTGCAGGAACTTATCTTGGGGTCACCTCAACCCCGCTCAGTGTCTCACCATTCCCCTGCTTCCTCTTCGCCGCTACCTCCCAGGCTGCCCGCTCTCCCTTCTCCTTCTGCTCCTGCTGCATGTTCTCTGCTTCGCATTGCATGTCATTCTCTCGCTAACATTCATGCCATGGTGCTTGGATAATGATTGGAATCCATTGCCTGAGGGTAAAACTGGTGCTTTCGCATAGTGGTACACAAAGGAGATCGGACTTGAGGCCACAGTTGAACTTTCTTCAGTCCAATCAAGGTAAGTGAGACATTCCAGAGATTGGTTTGCATAGGACCCTGTCGAATCAGTCTGTCGGAGTGATTCATTCTTCATGAGGTAGTTGGGTAACTTATTGCACTTGTGAATTCTCACACACAGCTGTGGCTCTTAATAACGACTGTTCCAAAAGTCATGCATCCTAGTGCAATGTGGTCAGAAAAATACCAACTATGTTTTATTGCCATTTTCAAAATAGATGGCACATGTGAATTCTCACACATAGCTGTGGCTCTGTACTACAAAAAATCATAACTCAATAAGCACTGTTTCATATGTCATGGATCCTAGTTCAATATGGTCAGAAGAATGCCAACTATTTTTGAGCTCAATATGCAGGAGTATGAATGGGTACTTCTGTGAGAAATCGCCTTACATAGGTAAAAGGTACCACTTTTTCTCAATCAAGCCCAAGTCCATGTCTTCATTTTATTGACACAGATTCTGCCTCCCAATGCACATCATTTTTACACCAGCATACAGCAGGACTTTCTGTCAATCTGCTGCTGCATTAATCATAAACTTTCATGAAGTATTCCTTGAGCTACGAATTTTTCAAGTGAAGAAACTGTATTGTAGGGCAAATTTGGTCATGTGCCAACTATTATGAAAACAGCAATAAACCCTGACTCAGCAGCACCACTTTTAAGGTACATTGAGAAGTAGGACTCGATGCTCATCTGTGAGAGAACCACTGCATTGCAGTGGGACACATGGTTGCACTTCGTACAGGAAGAGCTCAACATCATCAGTCTTACCCAAAACCATTTGAGGCTCACAGACCATCACAGTCCTGACATGAGTGAAGCCTGAGCTTGCGGTTGCGCCAGTAGTTTGGAGTGCGTAAAATGTACTCATGCCTGATTAGCAATGTAGCTCATCACTTCAGCAGAGTCAAAGCTGGTCTGGTGAACTTGCGACCGCAAAAGCCTCAAGGCCTCTGTCTGCCGGCCGAGGATTGCATGCATTTGTGCTGACTCCATCCTAAAAGCAAAGCTGTTCACAACAGCTCATGAATTATGTCCATCGCCTATTGGTTGAGACAGCAGTGCTTGCAACGGCACCTGAGCTACGTTTTGATCACAGAGATCAGTGTGGGGCTGTTGAGGGGATAAGGAGTTCCTTCTTCTCAGACGGGCTGTATTGGCTTTCCAGCTAGCTTGAGTTTCATCGAGAATTCTATCTGGGATAGTCAAACCGGAAAGCCAAGGGAAGACTGTGGGAAGGGGAGGCGAAAGGAGATGTCACCACGGAGAGTCAGAAATTGAGGCACCAGAACCGGCATTAATTCAGCACAGAACAACTAGTATGCGACCTATATGCTTGAACCATGGGTCAGATGATCTATTGTAAGTAAGCAGATTGGAATGGTTGTGGGCTACTACTCAGAAGGCAGCTAGACAAGGTAATAGCATCATGCTTGGTTTTGAGCACCAGGATTCATGTTAGGTGCTTGTATGCTGTAACCGTACATGTGTGGATCACAAGCGTGACCGATGCATTGCATGATGCATGCAACATAGACACTGCAGGGGATATCATCATAGATCTCAGTTGGCACTAGTTGATGTGGCTCTAGCATGTGTGGGACATCAGGTGTAGTGAAAGTGTTGGGTAGCACATTGCTGTTGCAGGTCCAGCAAGCAGCAGCAAGAACACTATCTCTACCTCACTAATACTAGTGCATGTGTTGGGCTCATAGTATACTATCTTGTACTGCATGTTCTTGAGCACAGCTGCAGACCACCCTGTCAAGATTGGAACACTATGCATGCATTGCACAGCACGTCGGTCACACTCTCTGATGACAACACATGTACGTGAGTGCACAAGTAAGACAAATATTTGAGGGTGCCTACTTAGCTTTTCGCATGCATGTGGCGTGATATGTATTCAGGGGATGCTCATAGGGACAAAAAAACCAGCTGTTGTATTGTGTTCTCTTTCCCCTTGCTTGTGATATAATAGGAGATCCTCGTCCCAACATATGACTAGGCTGCAGCATCAAGGGTGGTGTTTCAATGAAACTGTTAGTAGCACCCTGGGCAGCCTTGTCAAGTGTCCCTATTAGCAGAGAGAGTGGAAGAGACGATGCAAGGATACTGGGAAGCTG
Organism: Trametes punicea; assembly: GCA_025528855.1. NCBI lineage: Eukaryota > Fungi > Basidiomycota > Agaricomycetes > Polyporales > Polyporaceae > Trametes > Trametes punicea. The sequence continues at coordinate 255,980 of VICQ01000007.1, read as the reverse complement.
ATAGGGGCAAGTGGAGTTCTGGAAGGAGTGTATGAGTTGGGTAGAAGGGAAGGAGAGTCAAGGGGAGGAAGTATAGTGCGTAGTGATTAAACAGCATGTGGGTGGCAAGTTGTAACAACAAGTACTTGCACTAGGGAAGTCGAGCATTCCAGCTACCCTTTTTGTACTCATAAAGAACGGGAATCAGTAAGCAACTTGGATCAAAACCACTTGGAGGTTCCAGATTTTCAAAGGGCTATGATGCAAGGTAAGCAAGGTATAAACCAATGATGCAAATTGTATGGTGTGCAGCAAGGAAAAGGGATGACAATACTAAATAGAGTAAGTACAAATTCTCAGGGAACTTTGTACACAGTTTCGAGGGGAGACCCAGAGGCACTTTTGCCTTGGGTGGCACAGAGCATGACAGTGCCCCCAGGCTGCTTCGAGGTGAGGGGTGATATCCTAGAGGCGGTAAAATCCTGTATACGGCAGTCAGCACTAAATTCGAGCATCACATCACGTGTTACTTTGAACGAGCATTCCCCTCACCTCTCAGCAGCGGCTGGCATCAAACACAGGTAAATAGTGGAGTCCGGGGAAGAACTGCCGCTGCTGTTACCTGCACCTAACAAGGCACATGTGCCTAACTTGATTCAGAATGACAGTGGTATGTCTAAGAAAGGGAAACACTTGAAAGAAGGAGTGCAAGGACAATGTCATGCTCAACCCAAGCTTGGGCAACAATAGTCTTGGATCTGGACTTCCAGCAGGGCCCTCAAGTGCTCACTCACCTGACAGTGAAGACAGTGTAAGCTGCCTCCATATAGAAGTGTATTCTGAAAAATGGCACATGTGATTTCTCACACAAAACACTACCAAAATATACAACTGCACAAGGGTTTTCCCAATTGTCATGTATTCCGATGCAATTTGTTCACAGAAATCCCAACTACTTTTGAGGGCCATAAGCAGTGGTATGAATGTGTGCTTCTAAAACAGATGGCCTTGCATGGGTAGAAAGTACCACTTTCCCTGAATCAAGCCTGACTCCAGCTTTGCCTATTGTTACCCCTGATTGTGGGTACCAATGCATGTCAGCTTCACATTAATATGAAGCTGGGTATTTTCTGAATCTGTTGCTGCAAAGCGCAGGAATTTTGATAGAACATTCGATGAGCTATGGTTTTTATGAAGTGAAGGGACCATGTTTACGTGCAAAACTGGTCATGTGCCACCTCTTATGAAAACAGCAGTAATGATTGTACAGAATGTCTGTCACACGCTGAAATGCCTACTGAGGCTCCTTCCTCCTGAAACACCATCTGAAGCCCCTCTGGGAATGCATGCTTACTCTCTTTAGGTTTGCTCTTTAGTTCATCCTTCCCCTTCCTTCCATCATGACTCCCAGAACTCCAGAACGTCCAATGGGCTATGATGTAAGTTGCTTACTATCAACCTTTCCACTAAGTATATAAAGGATGGCTGGAATGGAGGAATCCCTCAGTGTTGATACTTCATTACCTTTGTTACCTCTCGTTACTTTTCACCAGATCACATCTTTATCCCTCCTTGTACCTGAGCTTGCCCTCTGCAATACACACTCCCTTCAGACTGCGGTGCGTTATCTGTTAGACCATACCCTGCTGTCCCACCCCCTGCAAATAGTGGGTTGCACTGGAACCTTTTCACACCATGTTTTCACATCCCTGATATGGGACGCAAAGTCGCTTTAGCCCCAAGTACCTTTAAGGGACTTAGTGGTCTAGGTCCTTTGCTCCTAGCCTATAGTCAGCCCCGTAGCTGCACTGTTTGAGATGTTGTGGATATCCCAGCGTGTTGCCAATGCTTGGGTTCAAAGATTTTTGTGAAGTTATTAGTATCCTGAAACCTCTCCATTCCAGTGATCTGACTATCTGGGATCACATCAATGGCTCTATCAAGCATATAAGATATGTGAAGACTATGCCGTCTGAGTAACTCTGGAGGAGTATGGAGTTGAGCAGAGTTCATCCAGATCTTGATATACATCCTAGATGAGGAATTTTGTGAAGTTATTAGCAACATACAGGTTCACAACATTTATCCTCCCCTTGCACAAGAGGTTCAGAGTACAGAACAGATCTTTTGAAAAAGGATGAGACTAAAACAGAGATGAGACTGAGAGAACAGGAAAGAAATTGAATGAGACTGGACTTCAGACTTTGGAAAAGGCAGAGTGATAAGTTGATATATGAGATATCTGAGCTGAGTAACTTCTACATCCCAGGCCTGCTTATAATCAATACATCTGAGGCTTTCTATTAACTTCGGGTATAAAGTAGTAGGTAGGAAGACTGTAACACTATTGTTAAGAATGAACATGAATGTAAGGTGCAACAACAGTGCAATTCAAGTATTGGAAACGGCAGGAAGTTCAAAGTCAGAGCGCAGAGTGTGGACTCAGAGTTCAGAGTCTGAAGTTCAGGCATGGTATGTAACAGGACCTCTGGATGCTCACATCTGCGAATGGTGCGTGTGCATTGACATAGAATAGGTAGAAGAGTGGGCTTTTGAAAGGAGGAACGCTCTTAGTGGTTGCAGGAATCTGAGCCATCACAGAGGAGCTTTACCAATACTACAAAAAATGCGAAGAGGTAGGGAATATGCAAAAGGAGCTGCAGCTCAAGAATTTGTGCATGGAGGCGGACTATGAACGAAAGCTACAAGAGCTGGTAGACTCAAGTGTCTGTGCAGGTACATAGAGACTATCATGGGTAGTAGGTGCCTGTAACAGGTTAGGGTAGGGTAATGGATGGAATAGATAGGGGCAGATAAAGTCACACATCTGAAAAAAAAAGCCTCCTGTAAAAATTGCCAAATCTCTCCCGGACATGAGTAAGGTTTCATCACATTCATGACAATATTATCACATAGTGAGGCAGTGGTTCAATATGTATATAAATAGTCATACGTCTTGACAGCTCTCTCTGCATCCTGATAGATCGATCCATCCATGCCTGAGCTCAGAACACATTCAAGTAGAATATGTCGCACTCACTGCTTCCTTTTGGAGGCACTTCACTGCCCCAATTTGGACTGAGATGGACACTATACTTTACTAGGCTGATGAGGATGATAGACACCACTCAAGCCTATCTCAGACCAACCTTTCACTCTTAACAGCACAAAAAATATTCTGGAGCTGAAAAACAGAGGGAAAGCTAATATATACATGCTAGATATAAGAGAGCATGTGTTAGAACATCTGCTGTGGTTGGCCAAAGGGAGTTCCAAGGTAGAAGTGAAGGTTACATGGGAGTTTCAGAGAGTTTGGCTGCAGCACGAGGGGTAAGGACTTTGGTGAAGCTATTGGCAACACTCTAAGCAAACTCGTCAAGTGTCCTCTATTTGTGGAGAGAAGAGGCTGGAGTGTGGAGGTCTGACAGAACTTGAGTGAAAGTATGGAAAGATGTATATTGAAGAAGTGGGCTAGTAGCCATGGAGTATAAGGAATAGCGTAATGTAAGTGACAAAGAGCAATAATAATTAATGAAGTAATGAAGTACTTGAAATGAGGATTTCTGGCATTCCAGTTGTGCTTTTATACTAAGTGAAAAGGTTGATCAGTAAGCAACTTACTTCATAGACCATTGGAGGTTCCAGAGCTTGAGAGGTCATGACACAATCTGCATTAACTGCTTGTCGATGGTTCTTGGTCTCCAAGGGTTATGATAAGAAAAGGGTAAATTATAGTACAATCAATAAGCTGCAAAGGTAGAATGAATGAGACTAATACCAAATGAAGAAACTACAGATTTTTTAAGAACTCCAATGGGGTTCCCAAAAAAGTGGGGGCTGTATGGCAACCTGCCTTGAGTCATACAGAGGTGTAACAGTATCTCTCTTAGGGCCCAGATCCCTGGGAGTCCCCATGTGATCCTGGGAACTCCTGTCAGCTCAGGTCAGAGTTCTGTTGGGTTATAAGAACCTTAGGACTCAGGATGATGTCTTCCTTTGTCATGGGGCATACATGGCAAAGGAACTGCTTATATAGATTCAGAGAAATATGCCAACAGCCTCAGCATAGTAACTTCCTGGTCCAGTTGTTAGATTGTGTTATTGTCTGAGCACAGTCTCTCACACCTTCATAATAATCTCAAAGGGACCTAGGAACTTGTCTGACAGCTTCTTAGATGGCTGAGTGGTGTGGATGTGCTCAGCCTTCAGGTACATCAGATCTTTGACCTAGAACTTTGGGGCCAGTAGGCAATGCTTGTCTGCCTGCACCTGCTAATGAGTCTGAGCTTCTGCAATCTGCGATCAGAGGCTCAAATAGAGCTCATCGAGATGTATCATGTACCTCTGGGCCTGAGCAGAAGTGAGGTCACGCTCAGTGTGCATTGCAAGTCTGAGGTAATAACTCTTATTAGTGGAGGGCAAAATTCTGGTGGTAGCATTAGGTGCATTGTTGTATGTGAACTCTGTCAGGGGAAGGAGGTGGGGCCCAGTCATCTGGCTTGTAGTTGCAGTAGATATGAAGATATTGCTCTAATGTCTCGTTGACACACAGTCTGCCCGTTGCCTTCTAAATGATATCCTGAGGTGAAGTACAGGCACATGTCCAGCACCTTTCCAAGGGAGCAAAAGATGTGGGACAGGAACTTGGAACTCTGGTTGCTGGTGACATGAGACAGAACTTCATGCTTAGATATTATGATTGTGTGCATAAGTGCCTTTTCTAAACCTACTCTGAACTCTGGACCTCAGTCTTGCCCAATTCTGACTCCTGGACCTTGGTGCTTACTTGGTTCTGACAGTATGCTATTATGTTCCCTCGCTCTTTCATTACTACTGTCTCTCCATTCATTTCAGATCTCTTTGTATCACTAAGCCTCATCAAAGATGAGTCACTACCAAACTTTGGATCTCGATAGCTCTGGTACTCTGATCTTTGGATATCAGAGCTACCATACGACTAGCTAGAGTTTGATTAGTTCCGATGTTTCACTCTCTTAGTAGTTCCTCTGTAATATTTAAGCCCATCTGGAATGTCTGGATTCCTTAGTTATAATATCTCGTTAAATCTATCGACTAGCTCTCACTATCTCTCACTATACCTCTGTGTAATACATCCATTGCTACTCCAATTCCCTAAGTCCAAACCCTGTACATCCCTCTGAGTGATCCACTCCCTGCAAGTAGAGGACCACCTGGCGGATAGCTTGTGGCATTGCTAATGGCTTCGCTGAAGTCCTCTCTGACCCTAGGTCCAAAGTCTGAGGCCCCTATCCTGAACTCCAGTCTGGTCTGCACCCCCCTCCTTCAGCCTGGTTCCTAACATATCTAAACTGAGGAATTCTGGCATTTCAGCCATGCTTATATACTAAATAAAAATGTTGATCAGTAAGCAACTTACATCATAAACTATCACAGGTTTTGGAGCTCTGGGGGTTATGACACAATCCGCATAAACTATCCTTAGGGTTTCTGGATTTCTGAGGGTTATGATGCAAGGTAAAGGAAAGGGCAGATTATAGTATGATTGATAAGCTGCAAAGGGAGAGTAAATGAGAACAATACTAAATAGAGTAAGTACAAATTTTTCAGGAGAAGTTCAGATGGAGTTCTGGGAAGAGGGAGGCCTGAGCAGCAATCCTACCTTGGGTAGCACAGGGTGTGACAGTTGCCAATAGCTTTACCAAAGACCCCACCCCTCATGCTGCAGTGGGACTCTCTGGAACTCTTGTGTAACTCTGACCCCTTTTTGGAACTTCTCTCAGCTGACCACAGCACACACTTGATATGATATGTCGTAAAGGACAAAGTGAGCTACAGCAGATGTGGCTTGAGAGCAGTGTGGGCACACTAGGTTGATGTGCGGCAGTAAGTGAAATGAAAGGAGGTAGCAAAGGCTGGCGCTCTGCTGGTGACATGAGGCAGTGTTAGGAGTGACACAGTGGTAAGCCACATAAGGTGGGTAGGAAGAGGCAAAGGTGTGTGGTGTGTGTGCAAGACATGTGGAATGAAGAGGTGGGGATGGTTGTAGTGCAGTATAGTATGGGGATCAATAATGTGAGGCAGGACAAAGCAGGGTAAAGCATAAATATGACACAATAGGGTGGTGAGCAGAGTAGAATGTGGTGCAATGAGCAACATGAGATAACAATGTCTGAGGACAATGCAGATATTATGTAAGATAGACCAGATTGCACCATGCAATGGTCAAACTACCCAGGCAATGACCATGAGTCGTGATTGTGCTTGATGCACCATTCTGCTCTTGGCCTCTGGTGACTATTACAGGGCAGCATGCATAATTCAGACATCATGTCAAGAGAGGGAAACAGGCTCAGCACTTTGTTTATACTACCTCGTGCGATGCACACATTTCAATGACTCACTATGATAGCAGAAGCCTCTTGCGATGAGTTTTATTCAGCTATCAGCTCAATGCATAGGTCACTCTTATTATGTCTCATAGGAAAACTGTACTAACTGGCATATATTTGACTGTAGCTGTGCCATTGCCACAGCTGTTTGCTGTAATTTGACTACAACTGTCCATAACTGAGGCTACAGCATGATGTAATAGTCTTGTGCTAGTATTATCATAGTGTGTGGGATCATTGGAGAATCTGCCAAAAAATATTTATAGTATATTGCTGATCATAAAAGCAAGAATAACCGCAAGGCATATAAGATTTGTGAGATGACTTATGTGGTGATATCACAGTAAGCACAGTTCATCAAGAGCTACAACTCTCATTCAGGGCAACAAGAATTGGATGGACTGTATATCTTGAGGGCCTCCTCATACCCCTGAAAGTGAAGCAGGCTGCTTCTGGAATGCTCTGCTCCTGTACTTTATTTCATTCTGGCATGGCAAACATATGATGTGGATATATGACATATATATTAGATGCCAACAGCTACTTTACATGTTACTCCAAGCATGCAAAGCAACAGAGAGCGCCAGCCTCAAAGAGAAAGCATACTGCAGTGTCACATGATGCACAGAGGGATGCCCACCTCAACAGGGCTGGTCTTGATTGTGGTAGCACCTACTCAATGAGTATCAGTTTATACATCTGTAGGCAGAGTAAGACTAGACATACCTTCTAATAATAAATACCTTGGGGGCTTGAACAATACCTAGGTGGTGAGCAGATGAAGATGTCAGCAAGGGGAAGCAGGCTATCTAGCATAGTATGATTTTAGTCCACCAACATGGATGCAGCATGCACTACAGAGTGGATATAGCTCTAGACTATGGTTGTGGAAAAGGGAAGAGAAGTATGAGAATGAAGGTTAAGAGACTCTGCCCCTGTCAGAGATTCAGGTACACCTGTATGATGAATCTGAATCATATTCAGGTCCTATCAAGTTAGGGCAGGCAATGTGCAAGTTGCCACTAGGCCAATAAGTTTGTGATCTGATAGAGAAGCACAAATGTATATCTTATCGGCCACTGAAAGGTGCCACATGACTATTGCAACCATGCTACTGAGGTTAGAAGCAAGTATAGTGCAATTCTATAAGACATGTGTGAGCTTCCAAAGATGAAGACTTACATAGTTATCATAAGGTACACTAAGGCTTGTAGGACAAGCAGAAAGCCATATGTGGGCATACAAGGACTTCAAAGGCTTAGGTGCCAATACAACCCCTACATGGTAAAAGCAGCAGATGACCAATTTCTCAATGACTCTCTACATTTGTTACCCTGTCTTGGACCAATCACAGCTAGTCTGCAGTTATTCTTTCACATGAGCCAATATGGAGGTGTAGTGTCTAGAATAGGAAACCTCCCACCAGGCTATAACACTGTGCAATACCTCTTCTTTATGTTACCCAGGAAAGAATATGGCATCCTGAGGAACCCTTATTCAAGTTTAACTATTGCACATGTGTTGATAGCCTGTTGATGAGCTTTGATCAGTTATACATTCTCCCTCAATCCTATCACTGTCATAGCTTGATCATGACTAAATGCCCGAGCAATTCACAACATGGCTATAGCTAGGGGTTATTTTCCCCCTCCCCCCCTTTTGCCCCCTGTGGCAACTTATATTATAACCTATTGTTAGGACTGTGCGGAGGGTGAACCCTGAAGGAGGCCAGAGTTGAGTGGAGTTCATCCAGAGTTTGGGCTTCGCATGAAAGAGGACTTCTGCAAGGCTATTAGCAACATATGGGTACTGCGACAGTTGTCCTCAATTTCGGACAAGAGATTTACAGATGGGACTTAGATAGGAGGATGAGGCTAGAACAGAGATGAGACAAGAAAGGCTGAGCCAGAGGTTGGACTTCGGACTTTAGACAAGAAGAGACAAAGTGAGCTGGTATACAAGATATTCGAACTGAGTAATGACTACATTCCAGATCTTTGTTACGACCATGCGCACAAGTACTACCTCCAGACCTACTCTGAACCCCAGATCTCAACTCCGTGTAACTCTGGTTATCGGACCTTGGTCCTTGCTTCCTTTCGACAGTATGCTTTATGCTCTTCCAGTCATTTCTTACTTCCATCTCTCTGATTAGTTTCAGATAACGCTAGGTTTCACTCAGGATTGATCTACCCCAATCTCCGGACATCAGTAGCTCCAGTATTCCGATCTCCGAATATCGGACTCACCACATGTCCGTCCGGAGCTCGATCAGCTCCGGACTCCCACCCCTTTCCGTTTACACCTTCACAGTATTTAAGTCTGTCTGGAATGTATGCATTCCTCAATTCCAATATCTCGTTAACCACACTCTGTGCTCATTAACTCTCTGTATCCTCTGCACTCATTAACTAGTCTCTACTTCGCACTCAACCCTGCAATACACTTGTTATTCATTAACTCTAAAGTCCAAACTTCATCCACTCAATTGCGCAATTTACCCCTCTGCAGATAGAGGACACCAGGCGGGTAGCTCGTGGTGTTGCTAATAGCTTTGCTGAAGTCCCCCCTGCTCCAGATCCGAAGGCTGAGCTCCGATCCTGAACTCCGGCTCAACTCCGGCCCCCTGCCCTTCGGCCTGGTCTCTAACAGTCTTCTTAAATACGTCCAAAGCTTATTGGTAGTGTAGACAATAAGGAGGCCTAGAGTACGAACTAGTGGATGCAAAGACAACAGACTTATTGTTTAAGGATGGACACGTGAGGAAGGTGTAACAATAGTGCGATCTAAGTATTGGAAACAGGACAGAGTTCGGACTAGGGTGTGGAGTACAGGTCTGGGGTCCAGAACTCAGAGTTCAAGCACAGTGCATAACACCTATGAGGGATTCCGGAGCTCCAAGGGTTATGACATGAAGGGGAGGGAGGAATAAACTATAGAGTAAGTAATATGATGCAAGTCAGAGAAGGGATGAGAACAGTACTAATAGAGTAAGTACGGACTTTTCGAGATGCTTTGGACTGAGTTCCAGTAGGAGGGAGCTCTGGTAGGCATTCCTGTCCTGAGTGGCATAGGGCATAACAAATATAGTCTTTGCTCATTAACTTAAGATCTTACTTATGCAGCTTATAGCCTTCAAGGTTCAGACTTCATCACCTCTCTCATTTGCACTATTGACTACTTTCTATGAATAACCAACAACCTCATGTTCTTTGCTTATTATGATGCTATTATTTGGCATGCAGTGCAACACCCTTCAAGTTCAGTTAGAGTCCTGGATAAAACAAACAGCAGCAAGTCTATACACTACTGTGTAGGTCATATGTGGAAGAGATCTCACCTATGTCTCCTATCACTGATAGCATATTGCCTAATGTCCCGCTTTCCGCACCCTTATCTAGGGTTAAATACTATAATTTGTAATGGCACTGCCGTTACACTAACCTCAAGACTCGTTCCGGTGCCTGTGATGATCCACATTAGTATAGTGCTTGCTCTTATTTGTGCTTCAATGGACCTCCCGCCTCGACCAATGTACGGTACACTCAGCGCCACAAGTATGTAGCACAAGCTTGTTACTTATACACTGGCCCTCGCTGTCTTGTACCCTTGTCGAACCAACACTGTTCCTTCACACACCAGGTCCCTCGCTCACATCGCCTCGCTCGGCTTCCATTGTAACGCACCTGCCCTCTTGGGCTTGTCTCGACTCGTACTCGATGTGTGCTGTTACAGTTTGGTTCGACCGCCAAACCCCTATCCAGACGACTTGTTCCTGGGTTGTGCCTTATAGGCTTCTGGACTCCTTCGTGGATGACTGGTATTTTTCTCATCGTTGGGCCTCTCGTTAAGCGCCAAAAGCGCTCATATTCAACTAACAGCCTAGTTTCTATCCTATGTTCTTCTCAGGTGCATTCGACGCCCCCGGGATGGAATCCTGAGGTGGTCTCTCGTCTGCAGGGCAGCCCTCAGAGCCCAGCACGTCCTCCTCGGGTGTTATGGATGACAACTCACAGCCTGGCACGGTCCCTCAAGTGGAGCCCCACCCTACTGCTCCTGGCACCCCCAATTTGTCTGACATAGCAGCCATGTGGCAGCTTCTTGAGTCCATTGTGGCTCTTGGACAATCAACGGTGAACCAGCAGGAGATGCAACGACTCCAGGGCCGCGCTCTCGAGATACTTGTCGACCACCTCGAGTGCAACCTTATACCCACTAACCCGGCACTGACGGCTTGGACGACACCTCCTGCATCAAGCAGCCCCTCCGTTAAGGTGCCAAACCCAAGGAAGTTTACGGGTAAGGCGTTGGAAGTGGAGCTGTTCCTATGTGAGGTTAAGGCCGTCATTCTGCTACAGCCTGACCTGCGTATGGATTCAGCTAAGTGTACCCATTTTTCTCTGTTTCTTGACGATGGCAGTCCCCAGTTCTGGTTCACTGTGCTTCGTTTGCAGCAGCCTAAGCTCTTGCATAACTGGCCGGCCCTCCTTGCCGCTTTCTGTAAGCGCTTTGAGGACCCAGACCTTGTTATGAGATATTTGCATAAGCTTGAAGGCTTGACACAGACAGGGTCTGCAGCGGCCTACACCAACCAGTTCGAAGAGTATCTGAGCTACCTTGACTGGATGCCCAAGATGGCAATCACACAGTTCGATCGGGGTCTCAAGCCTAACCTGCTACTAACCCTGGTTACCATGGATTGGCCTGCCATTCTGATGGAGTGAATTCCAATCATTGTGGACGCTGACAACAAGCTCCACAACCTTCAAGTCGAGGTGCGCTGACGCAGCAAACAGCCATCAAAGCTGTCCTCGCAGCCAACTCCACTCTACTGATCGCTCTACTACCTCTCGCGCAACCACCACCACTGCCTCCGCTCCTCATTGGCCATGTCCGCTTCTTCAGCACCCAACAACATCATACCAATAGAGGTCGATGTCATCAAGCACGGGAAGCTCACAGCTGCGGAGCAAGAGCGGGGCTGCAGAGAAGGCTTGTGCTTCTACTGCGGCCAAGGTAAGCACCATATCTCCGACTGTCCAAACCTGTCCGAGACTGCAAAGAAATATCGCAAGGCTGCTCCCAGCTTAGAGAAAGCTTAGCCAGGGACTCTGATGCAGTCCCAGAGCCCCCGGCACCACAAGGGACTCAGGCACCCGTGCCTGGAGCTCCGTCCCACGTCCAACTTGACAATGGGGTGTGGACATCATGGCCTGCTGGTGCACCCAAATATCGTCTCTTGTCTCACGTTCATGCTTCCCAGTCTTCATCAGAACATTTTTTTATTTCTATATCTCTTGAGTTCCCCAACAGGAAACCCATTCGGACGTATGCTCTTGTAGACTGCGGAGCAATGGCGTCCTGTATCTTCTATACATTTGCAAATTGATATGGACTTTCCTGCCGTCTGAAGAATGAACCTGTACCAATAACCGCAGTAGACGACTGCCCGATTGCAACGGGACTGGTCACTCACGACATTATCACATCACTTTGTTTAAAAACCATGCAGAGATGATCACTTTGGGCATTGTCTCTGTGCCATACCGCAGCATTCTGGGTATGAACTGGCTTCAATACCATAACCCCTCAATTGACTGGGTTAAGTGCAAGCTCATGCTTTCATGCTGTGGCGTGAACCCATCGTTTCCTGTGTTGGCACTGAGAAAAGGCTGAGGCCTTGCACCTTCACCATCCTTTGTCTCCTCTCTCTACTCCTGCACTAGAACAACGGTCGGCCTAGGCTTAGGTCTCAATGGCCATGCCCTCTCACCCACACATCCTGACACTATCATGCACTTTGATCAAGCAACGTATGCACCTCACGCATGAGGCATCTCGTACCTGGCTTCTTCAACACTCCCCTGGCATGCCCCTCGACTCTTGCTCCCCTTGCTCCCTTATCCTTCATCTCCTTGGTCTCTGCTTGTGTCTGACATTGGCTGAGGCCAAATCGGTGCGCCTCCACATGCCCCTCTCTCATTCCCACTTCCATCTTCTCCGCAACCTAGTCCCTCATCCAACACCCCCTCCCTCAATGTCTCGTTCATCAACTTTGCATGCTTCCACAAGTACGCACGCAATAATCCTGCTGCTCTCATCTGGTATCACCCGCTTGGCACCCCAGGCTACACCGTCGCTGCCACTTCCTTCGCTGCGGCCTCAGTGCCTCTCAATCTGCCATCACCATCTTCATCTTCCCCTTTGCCTTTGCTTTCGCCAGAGATACCATCATCAGAAGACTACCTCTGCTATGTCCCAGAGAAGTACCACAATTTTGCATTGGTCTTCTCTCCAATCAAAGTCGAGAACCTTTCTCTGCACCATCCTGGCTTCAATGCAGCAATTGAGCTCGAAGATGGCAAAGCTCCTCGATTTGGCCTGCTCTATCACCTCTCCCAGCATGAGCGCAAAGTCCTCTTCAGCTACATCAAGGCGAACCTCCAGAAGGGCTTTATTCGCTGCTCCACCTCTGCTGCTGCCTCTCCCGTTCTCTTTGTATGCAAGAAGACTGGCGAGCTACGCTTATGCGTGGTCTGAACGCCATCACAAAAAAGAACCGCTACCCACTCCCACTCATTGATGACCTCCTTGACTGTGTCCAAGGCTGTAAGATGTTCTTGGTCATAGATCTCAAGAACATCTTCAACCTTATTTGTATACGCGAGGGTGACGAGTGGAAGACTGCTTTTTGCATGCATCTTGGACTCTTCGAGTATACAGTTATGCCTTTCGGACTTACTAACGCACCCAGCATTCTTCAGGCCTTCATTCAAGACACGCTACGTGACTTGCTTGACATCGTATGGGTGGTATACATCAATGATATACTAATCTTTTCACGTTCACAGGAAGAGCATGAACGTCATGTCAGTCTCATTCTTGAGCAGCTCCACGCAGCTGAACTCTTTGCTAATGCGAAGAAGTACATCTTTGAGCACTCGGAAGTCGAGTACCTCAGCTACCTTCTTGGCTCTAAAGGCATCAAGATGCACCCATGCAAGCTCGAGACGATTGCTGATTGGCCATTGCCAGCGTCTGTCAAGGACGACCAGTCTTTCCTTGGCTTTACTAACTTTTTTCGCCGCTTCATAGATGGTTATGCACAGATTGTCCTCCCGCTCAATGTGCTCACCTGGAAGGACAAGCGTGCTGAGCTGTTCATGCTCACACCAGCAGCCATTGACGTGTTCAATACACTGAAGCGTACCTTCATGTCCTCTCCCGTTTTGTGCCATTTTGACCCTTCTCTTCCGTCCACCCCAGCTACTGACACTTCAGACTTTGCTATTGCAGGTGTCCTTCATCAACCCAATGCTGATGGCCTCCTTCACCCTGTTGCCTACTTCTCTCGTAAGCTCTCTGCTGCGGAGATTGACTACAAGGTGTATGACAAGGAGCTGCTTGTAATTGTTAAGTCTTTCCACGACATGCGTGCGTAGCTCATTAGTACAGACTCTCCCGTTTCTGTCGTTTCTGATCATAAAAACCTCGAGTAATTCCTGATGTCGCGTGTTCTTAACCGACTTTAAGCTCGTTGATTTATTTTTTTGTCCGAGTTTAATTTTCACTTGGATTATGCTCCCAGGCTTAAGAACCCTGCGAATGCACCCTTAAGGCATGCTGATTTCGTGCCTCGAGAGGGGGATGATGTCCTCTGTGCAAACGAAAAAGTCTTATTGACACCTTTGCATACACAGAGACTTTTCAGCGCTCCATTGGCAGTTCATGTCAATGCCCCTCACTACCCTCTCACTCGACAACTCTGAGTTCGCAGAGCGTTACAAGGTGGCCGTTCGCTCGGACGCTATGTGACGTGATGCTATAGCTCAGGGTGATGAGTCTTTCAAGCTCGACGGCAACCTGTTCTTTCATCAAGGCTGGTTATATGTCCCACCCTCAATGCGCCATAACATTCTGTGCTCTTGTCATGACTCACCACTCTCTGGTCATCTGGGCTGTGCGCGGGCACTTGCATTTGTTCAGTGCGACTACTCATGGCCTGGCATGGCAACATTTGTGCGCAACTACACCCGTGCATGCGATGTCTGCGGTAGGATCAAGACTCCTCATTACAAGCTGTTCGGCCTCCTCCAGCCTCTCGAGATTCCGGACTGTCCTTGGCATTCAATTACCATGGACCACATTGTCAAGCTTCCTCTCTCGCACAGCTACGATTCAATCTGGGTTGTCTGTGATCAACTCACACACTACGCACACTTTATCCCATGCAATGAGTCCCTCGATGCTCCAGGGCTCGCATGGCTGTTCCTTGACTGTATTTTCCATTATCATGGACTTCCCGAGTCCATTGTCTCTGACTGCGGTTTGACTTTTGTCTCTTCATTCTAGAAAGAACTGACTGCCTTGCTCCGAGTCCAACTTAGGCACTCAACCGTGTATCATCCTCAGACAGACGGCCTTACAGAGCGTACTAATCAAACACTTGAAGTGTACCTCCACACCTACATCTCATATCAACAGGATGACTGGGTTGACTACCTTCCTCTCGCTGAGTTCGCATTCAACAACCATGTGAACTCATCGACGAAGCAAACTCCGTTCTTTGCTATCTACAGTTATCATCCAACATTCGAGCCTCGACTTGTGGACTCGCCAGTCTCTGCTGCTGCCGACTTGGCTTTGCGTTTGGAGTGCCTACATGGCAAGCTGCATGCGGAGCTCAAGGAAGCTCAAGCATGCCAGACTCGATACTATAACGAGCGAGTCTCTGAAGCACCGCACTTCAAGTGCAACCAGCTCGTCTGGTTGTTGCGGCGTCACATCAAGACCACCCGTCCATCTGACAAGCTTGATCACCGTCGTCTTGGCCCCTTCCCGATTGATTACCCCATCTCCAACACGACCTACAAGCTTCGCCTTCCTCCATATCTCTCTTACCTGCATCCCATCTTCCATGTTTCTCTTCTCGAGCCCTATCACAATTCCTTCGAATTCCATCCTCATGCTTCCCCCACTCCCTTCCAAGTCTCTGATGACTCCTCTCTATCCTTGACTGTCCAGGCCATTTTTGAATGCTGTAAGCTCAGCCAGCGCTACGAGTACTTCGTGCGCTGGAAGGGCCTGCCTCCCAAAGAGGACTTCTGGGTCCCTCTCTCTGACATTCCTATCTCCGCCAATGAGATGATTGAGCGTTTTCATCACTGTCATCCTCGTGCTCCCCATCCTCTCCACTCCATTCTCCACTACTCTGCACAGACTGTTTTTGACACTGATCATGATCCTATTTCCCCTTCTTCTAATGTACAGGTCCTCGCTCTGTCCACACCTGCGCCCTCCTCATCCACCACCTCTGAACCTGCATCCACCACCGATTTCATCGTGCCTGTTTACCCTACTGCCCTGCCTGCCGCTCCTCATCCTGCATTGCCACTGCCCTCTCACGTCAACCTGCATGTCGAGTATATTCCACCGTTGTAAACCATGCTTCACTCTGGGCGTGTGTCACAACCGCCGCCTCGCCCCCACACATGATGTCCGGGTGTTGAGACCAAAGTCGCATTTAGCATGGGCAAGGTCGCACATTTCGTTCTGAGGTGCCGCCTATTGCTGGGGACTCGAGCGGAGCACTGCGCTCTCTTCAAGGCAGCCTGTGTCGTTGCGAGTGTCACCAGTTGCTAGGGCTTGTGTTACCATGCTGTGCTTGCCCGTAAGGAGGAGGTAGTGTAATGGCGCTGCCATTACATGAACCTCAAGACTCATTCCCGTGCCTGTGATGATCCACATTAGTATAGTGCTTGCTCTTGTTTGTGCTTTAATGGACCTCCCACCTCGACCAATGTACGGTACACTCAGTGCCACAAGTATGTAGCACAAGCTTGTTACTTATACACTGGCCCTCGCCATCTTGTACCCTTATCCAACCAACACCATTCCTTCATGCACCAGGTCCCTTGCTTGCCTCGCCTCGCTCAGCTTCCATTGTAATGCGCCCACCCTCTCGGGCTTGTCTCAACTCGTACTCAACATGTGCCATTACATAATTTGGGCAAATGTTAGGGGCCGGGCCAAAGGGCAGGTGGTCAGGGTTGAGCTGGAGTTCAGGATCGGAGTTCGGGCTTCAGACCTGGGGTAGGGAGGACTTCGCTAAAGCTATTAGCAACACCTCGAGCTACTTCTATTTGTGGAGGGGAAATCACACAACCAAGTGGCCAGGGTTCGGACTTCAGAGTTGGCAGGGAACGAGTGTATTACGGTTTGAGTACAAAGTAGTGAGTAGTTAAAAGGAGGTTTAATGAGAAGGTCAGTGAGATATCCGAACTGAGGAGTGCGGATATTCCAGGTAGACTTAAATACTGCGAAGGTGTAAATAGAAAGGGGGTGGAGGCCCAGAGCTGATCAAACCCCGGACAGACCTGTGGTAGGTCCATTGCCGGAGATCAGAGTACCGGTGATGCACTCCAAAGATCACCACCAGTGGTTTTTGCATCCCACATGCACACTTCCATAACCTCCGTGATACTCTCTGGCTCACACAAAGACACTGGCCGGCATATGCGACTCTATACACCCACGTGAAGGCTCCTCAGTGCGCACGTGACTGCGCACGACAGTGGCGAAGCTTTGCGAAGGTCCGCAAAGACCGCCATGACCTCTGGCCACTGTTTCGGGCTATCCGGGAGTGCGGAGAGCCGTGCTAAGTCGTGGCGCATCAGCTAAGCATGACATTGACCTCCGGAGCATAGGGGGCTGGGCATGAAAGTGTTTGCACGTGCTGCACGGTGTCGCAGCATGTTTCTGCATCATTTCCATAGTACTTCAACCGTAGCTACAGACACTCTCTTGTAAATACTGACAAAAGTCACTCAGAGAACTCAGATTCCTGTCCCCCCTCCACGTTCAGTGTCCAAAACTGCGTCTGCATCTGTGTTACATCCTGCATCCTCTCTGCATTGCGAATTGTGTTTTACTGCGTCTGCAAATAGTGTTGCGAACCCTGCGAATCCTGCGAACTCTGCGACTCAAGCCTGCACCTCGATAGCGTCCTGTGAACCTCGCGAAGCCCACAGCAATCCTTAAAAAAGTTTTCCTTTCTCTCTCTCTCCTGCATTGTGAAGGGCTGCCAACCCTCCGCAAAGACTCATAGAAGACACTCCCCGTCACAGGGCACCCGACACGAACCTTTCCGCATCTCCTCCCCTCCGCGTCCTTCGTCCGTGTAGCACGAGCACAGGCCTCGACCTTCAAGAGGCTCTCAGCCTGATTCTCCCTCTCCTCTAGGGGTGGGTTTGACACATTATTCTGGTGACCACCACAGGGGATGTGTTTAGATTTCACTGTCAGTTTCCTCCTATTTCGACAGCCCTTGCGAGCTGTCTTCTTCCACAATTGCGCCTGTGACTAGAGCCCGTTCCCAGCCCGCAAACCTCGTGACCGAGCTCCTCACCCCTTGCTTCCACCAGCGAGTCCGACAAGCGAACTATAGACTTGATAGTGACAAGCTTGCCGCTCTGCTGGATACCGTCTGCTTCCTTCTCGAGCAAGGACTTGAGCGAATCAATCAAAGCGACCCTTTTGTGACCAAGTGGATCCGCAAAACCGCGTTATCTGTCATCACGCGAGCCTTTGAGGTCCCCCAGCCTGCGAACGAGCTACCCGGGACTCCTGCACCCGCAAATGCCAAAGAATCCCTTATCCGCTACTCCACGCCATTCAGCAGTCCTTTATGTCAGCTAGATCACCTTTCCACACTCCCTTCCAAGCATTTTGAGCACGACAGCCCCACGAACGAGCCTATTACACTGGTCCTTCTCTGCAAACCTTCCCTGGAGCTCGAGATAGCAGAAAGACCTGCAATGCCTCTGCGTGGCAACCCCCGCACTCCCTTCTTTGACCCTGACAACCCACGAACACTACGAAGGTTCTTCCAGGACCTTGAGGTGTTATTCGAGCATAGCGGCGTTGAGAGCGATGCCCAGAGGAAGCAGTGGGCTCTTCGCTACTTTTTTATTGATGTTGCGGATCTCTGCAAGAATCTACCTGAGTGCGCGGATGAGGCTAAGACCTACGAGGACTTCAAGTGAGCGATTATCGCGCTTTACCTTGGTGCGGACGACTTGTGCAAGTACTCGCTTGTGGATGTAGAGAATCTGGTTGCGCGAAGGGCTTCTGCACCTATCACCACTGCCGTGGAGCTCTCCAGTTACTACCGCAACTTCTACGCCATGACCTCTTACCTGATCAGTCAATACCGTCTTTCCACGTTGGAGCAGTCGCGTTTATTCATTTGTGGAATTGTGCAGCCTCTCTGGGCCCAGGTTTCGCAGCGCCTCCAGCTGAAGTTGCCGGACTACTACCCCAAGGATCCTTACAAGCTAGAGGACGTCTACAATGCTGCAAAGTTTGTTCTGCATAGCACTGTGACGGCTGTGCCTCCTTCGGCGCACGCAGCAATGTCTGCGAGCAACTCCAGCGGCACTACAATCAAGATTGAGAACTTTGCGTCACTCCTGCATATGCGGACCTAAGCTGCAAGTGAGGGCGCGGTGAATGCGACCGTGAACATGGCCAATCGCTTTGTGAACCCTGCGCAAGGTGCGCCTGGTGGAGCCCTGTGCTACTAAGGCAGATTCAGGCAAGGCAATCAGCGCAACACTGGCATATAGGGGAATTTCTGTCACTACTGTGGTAATCCAGGCTGCCAGCTGCGTAACTGTCCTTTCATTGAGGAAGACATCTGGGCGGGTCGCTGCGTGCGCAACCAAGACAGGCGCGTGGTGCTCCCCAATGGAAACTTCGTTCCTCGGCAGTTTCCTGGCTTCGATGGGATCACCATGTGCGACCGCGTCTACGAGTGGCATCGCCGGAACCTGAACAGGCTCACACCGCCTACAGCAAACCAGATGGTCCTCTCGATCACCACTGAGGAGCCTCGCTACACAGCCACGAGTTCCTTTACACTCAGCACGGAAGACCAGATCGAGCAGCTCGAGTGTGAGCTCTTCGCCCTTCAACAGGCCCGTCGTACACGTTTCGATGGCGTGCATGTGCCTCCGCGTCGCCCCCAGCATTCGCGCACCTCTTCGCCCCCTGATTGCAAGCGTGGACGATCGCGCGAGCCGCGTGTAGAGCGCGAGTTGCCGCCTCATCTGCCCAACTCTGCGCTGGCTCAGCTGCATGAAGCTGTGGCCCTCCAGCGCAAGAACCAAGAGGTGCGTGGCGCCCAGCCCAAGTCAGTTCACGACCTGCCAGTGCGTACAGCGGAGGATGCGACTATCCGAGTCTCACGAGAGCAGCCCAGCGAACCCTGCTGCAAAGCACAGCGAGAAGTGCCGCGACTACCTACTCCAGGAGCTTTTGCACCGGTGCAACCCCAAAGGCCTAGCGAACCAGCTGAGCACCCATTCGTGAAAGCTCGTGATGCAATGTACACACCTCCACGCCAGCGGAACTTTGGACAGCCGATGCCTAGGCCCAAGAGCGGAGATTGCGAACCTGCATATCGCACGTGTGCACCCATCCAGCAGGAGGAGATCATCCAGGGTATCTTCCAGCGGACTATGGCATCGCCGTTCCTCACTGTGTCGCTCGAGGAGATCTTGTCCATCTCACCTGATATGCGTGCTCACTTCCGTGAGAAGATTACGCCGCGACGAGTCCCTCCTGAGGCACGAACGGTAACTTTCGCAGAGGTTGAGGAGGTTGCGGATCAGTTCCTTTTGCAAGTCGCGTGCGACAGCAATCCAATGGTCTCTGGCGGCGTGGTTGTACCCGATCCCTACGACGTTTACCTCTGCAACATAGCGCCTTCGCGAGGTGCTGTGCAGCTTACTGTCACGAGAGAATCTCATGTGCTCTGCTTGATTGTGGGGCTCGTGGACAACAAGGAGTATGTCGAGGCGATTGTGAATCTGGGCTGTCAAGTTATTGCGATGTCCGAGAACGTCTGTCATGTGCTTACACTTACATACGACCCGAGTATTCACCTGAACATGCAATCCGTGAATGGCGAAGTTGACAAGTCCCTCGGTCTCATTCGTAATGTCCCTTTTGTGGTTGCGGATATTGTGCTCTACCTCCAGATCCACGTCATTCGCAACACCGCGTACGACATGCTGCTAGGCCAGCCTTTTGACGTCTTGACTCAAAGCATCATGAAGAACTACGAGAATGAGGAACAGACGATCACCATCTGCTGCCCGAACACTGGTCAGCTTGTGACAGTGCCTACCATCGCGCGTGGACAGGCTCGATTTCGAGGGCGAATAGCTGCCTAGTCCTTCACTTGAGGGCCTGCTTAAGGAAGATGGTGAACAAGTCGCGCTAGTCATCACCAAAGACAGCAGAGGCCCTCGCATCTGCACGTACTCTCAGATACCCGAGCCCGAACTCTCTATTCCTACTATTTACCTCTCTGCCTGCGACAAACTACTGAAAATAGCGGAAGTCCTCTTCACGCGAACAAACCCAGAAAGTGAACTGATTTTTCCTACATCTACTACTCCCTCTGCGTATCGCGACCCGCGTAAACCCGTGAAGATACCCCACGAACCCCAAGTAACCCCGTGGATGCTCGTGCTGTGCCCCCTAGCCAAGATACCACGCGCGCGACGTGCACCCAGTCAGCGGCAGCTCAACCTGCGGTGACAAATTCTTCACGATACTCGCGACTACCCCATGAGCCCAATAACACCCTCACATTTCCATACAGTGATAAGGGCACCACCTACGTTGTCTCTCTGTGTTCGCAGACTACCCCAGCCAGCATCTCCGTCCAGCAGAAGAAGAAGTACAAGCCTGTTGCGCAGAAAGTTCGCGCTATGCTCGGGACCTGCCCCAAACAGTTTCGCATCGAGGGAAACATCATTGGCGATCCTCTCGCGTCCATGCCGAAGCTGAACCCTAACCCACCTAAGTTTGAGCCCACTGGTCGCTATACGCAAGAGCGCAAAGAGGCGACAGACCACGCGCATGGCAGCAACTTTCTCTGGCCTAAGGGGAGGAAGCTACTACACGACTTCATACAGATGCATAACAAGGCGTTTGCGTGGAATGACAGCGAGCACGGCTGCTTCAAGCCCGAGTTCTTCCCTCCAATCGAGTTCCTGGTGCTTCCACATATGCCCTGGGTCAAGAAGAACATCCCTATACCGCCTGGTCTCTACAAAGAGGTCTGCGAAATCATCTAGAAGAAGATCGTGGCTGGTGTATATGAACCTTCGAACTCGTCCTACCATTCGCAATGGTTCTGCGTACTCAAGAAGGATGGGAAGTCCCTTTGCATTGTCCACAGCCTCAAGCCATTGAATCACATCATCATTCAGCACTCTGGTGTTCCGCCGACCCCGGATTACCTTGCGGAGCAGTTTGCAGGACGTCCTTGCAGTGCAATTTTCGACCTCTACATTGGCTATGATAAGCGGCTTATCGCGGAAGCTTCACGCGACCTCACATCCTTCTAGACCCCCTTCGGAGCCCTGCGACTTCGTACGCTGCCAATGGGCTGGTCCAATTCCGTCCCCATCTTCCACGAGGACATTACCTACATCCTTTGCCCTGAGATCCCTGAGGTTACGGTCCCGTACATCGACGACGTACCCTGCAAAGGACCTGAGTCAGACTATTGCAACAAAGACAGGACATACGAGACCATTCCTGCGAACCCAGGCATCCATTGCTTCGTCTGGGAACACTTCGGAAACATCAATTGTGTTGTCCAGCGAATGAAGTACGCAGGCGAAACTTTCTCCAGAACGAAGTCTATCCTTCGCGCACGCGAGATTACCATCGTAGGCCACCACTGTACACCCGAGGGGCGTCTCCCCAAGAAGTCGCAAATTGCGGCTGTCAAGAACTGGGGTCCCTGCAAGGACCTTTCTGAGGTTCGCACGTACCTGCGTACTGTCGGCATTGCGCAGATCTTCATCCACAACTTCGCAAAGCGTGCGCACACGCTAGTCAAGCTTATGCGGAAGGATACCCCATTCGAGTTCAGTGAGGAACAGATCAAGGCGATGGAGGATCTCAAGGAGGTGCTGCTGAACTCGCCTGTGTTGCGCGCGATCAACTACAAGTCAGCGGCAGATGTCATTCTTGTGGTGGACACTTCGTACATCGCGGTGGGCTATCATTTGTGCCAATGCGACAAGCAAGATCCCAAGAAGCACTACTACAACCGCTTTGACTCCATTACACTCAATGAAGGCGAGTTGCAGTTCTCTCAGCTGAAGCTCGAGCTCTACAGTCTCTTTTGTGCACTGCAAGTGACAAAGCTCTACATCGTTGGTGTACGCAACCTGGTAGTCGAAGTAGACGCGCGATATATTCACGGGATGCTGAACAACCCTGATCTTGCGCCGAGTGCGAGCATTAACCGCTGGATCCTCGCAATTCTAACATTCCATTTCCACTTAGTGCACATCCCTGGGACTTCGCATGGACAAGATGGCCTCTCGCAATGCCCTCCGCAGCCCGGCAACGACCCTGTGGATGATCCAAACAAGTTCGAGGACTGGATTGATCGCATTCACGGATTCCTGCACCAGCTGCTCCCTACACCTTCAAGTTTTGCGCAACCGCACATGGACCCAATTCACCTCTTCGCATTGGCGTCACCAACCGAGGACGGTCGAGATTTCAGCGAGGGGGAGGAGGACACAAATGAAGATGCGAGCGCAGACCTGGAGAAAAGAGATGATGAACATGCGCAGCGAGCAGGGACGTGCGAAGAGGCGTGAATACGGTTCGCGACAGAAGGTGAAGCACAGAAGATAGTCGAGCCTCAAGTATCAGTTAAGTTGCCTTACAGTGAGAAGACGCGGATGGTGAATGAGAAGCTGCGCATGGTTGCGAAGTGGTTCGAGGTGTTCCGCAAGCCGGAGGAGTTCATGGACGACATCCAAGGACAAAAGTATCACAAGTTCATCGCGTACACGCAGCATTTCTTTCGCAATGGCGATAGACTCTGGTGAAAGGACCCGCAAGGCGCGCACAAGCTCGTGGTATGGCCAGAGAAGCAACTCGATATCCTGCGAGCGGTGCACAACAATACTGGTCATCGCGGACACTTCACGATGGTCCACCTGGTCGCGAAGCATTTCTGGTGGCCCTCGCTGCACGAAGATGCGATGTGATATGTGCGAAGGTGCCATCTCTGTCAGCTTCGCCAGCATCGCAAGCTGCTGATTCCTCCAACAGTTGCGAGGCCCGGGGGACTCTGTGTTCACTGGTATATCAACTCGATGAAGATGCCCAAGTCTGGTGGATTCTCGATCATTGTGGTCACACGCTGCTCTGTGTCTGCCTGGCCCAAGTGGTGAATGCTTCGCATGGAAAATGACAAGACTCTAGGCAACTTTATCTTCCAAGACTTGCTGTGTAGATGAGGTGTGGCAACTGAGCTGATCACCAACAATGGCTCCGTGTTTGTCAGCGCTGTGCAAAGCCTCGAGAAGCGCTATCATACCCACTACATCAGGATTGTCCCATACAATTCTAAGGTGAACGGCATCGCGGAGCGCTCACATTTCGACACGCAACAGATTCTGTTCAAGGCGGCGAGCGGAGATCAGCACAAGTGGTCGCAGTTCGCGCATTACGCCTTCTGGGCTGAGCGAGTGACTGTTCGCAAGCGCATGGGCTGTTCACCATACTTCGCGGTCACGGGCTGTCATCCTGTACTTCCACTGGACATCGCGGAGGTGACCTATCTAGTTTCGCCACCTGAGGGCTTGCTATCCACCGAGAACCTGATCGTGCGACGTGCTATCGAGCTACAGAAGTGTCAAGACCAGCTCGTGCAGCTCAACTCGCGAGTATATGATGCACGAATCAAAGCAGCGCAGAAGTTTGAGCGTGCACACACGGCCACCATTCACGACTATGATTTTCCTCCAGGCTCCTTGGTTCTGATGCACCATACTCAGATCGAGAAGTCTCTTAATCGCAAAGTGCGTCTGCGCTACACCGGACCGCTGGTAGTGATC
The DNA here is from genome assembly GCA_025528855.1 of Trametes punicea. Classification (NCBI taxonomy): domain Eukaryota; kingdom Fungi; phylum Basidiomycota; class Agaricomycetes; order Polyporales; family Polyporaceae; genus Trametes; species Trametes punicea. The sequence goes on along the minus strand of VICQ01000007.1, from coordinate 231,685 downwards.
TCACATAACTGCAGAGGTGCATACGTGCTCTGTGAACTCGATGGCTCAGTCTTGCATCACGTGATCATGGCCTTCCACTTGATTCCTTACCTCACATGAGGGACTATCCCCTTGCCTGCGAACTTCGTGGATATCTCTAGCAAGAGGCTCTCCGAGCTTATCGCATCCGACGACGATGGTGAAGACGATCCAGAGCCTGAGCTCATTGGCGAACCTGTTTCGGACCTCGAAAGTGACGAAGGCGCGAGTAGCAAAAGCTCACTCACCGGTTAGATATCCGAGGACAGTCCCTACAACCTTTATTTATTGTTCGCCATTCCTTTCTATCCACTCGTTAATCACCTTCTACCCTTCGCAAGCCGCGAAGGCAGTGATCCCTTGTTCCTATTCAATTCATTCTCACCCCACCTTCATTTGTGCTCGCACTTTCGCAAAGGCTCACCTCACACGTTCGCAAGGCTGTACAATTTTCTTCTATCGCTTTTCTCTATTTACCTCCAGCCGACTACTCCCTTACTATGCTAAAAGGTCTAAGAAAACAAGACATATCAGAGCATTATACATCAAGAGGCCGTATATACAGGTCCACCCAGCACCGCGAAATCCATGTGCCGCGATATATGCACAGTCGAGTCCAAGCCAGCCCCACAGAGGTCCACTTACCAGTTTGTGTAGTGGCTGAAGATCTCCGCGTCGGAGAGTGGAGCGTTGCACGTGCAGATGCGCATCTCGTCGCGCACCGAGGCGAGAGCTGCGACCTGACCTGAGAGCGCATCACAAATGCTCTCCAATGCACGCACATACGCATCACCAGCTGGAGTGCACCGCAGATCGAGGGGTGCGGAATCCTGAGGCAACAAGAGATTCGTGAGGAGGTGGTGTGCAAAAGTTTCGCAGAACCACCTCGTCTCTCGCTTGACCAGTTCCCTCAGCACCAACTGCTGCAGTGTAGAAGGCGGCGGCATGGCAGAGGTGGAGGCATCCGCGGGCGTGCAGAAGGAGGGAGGTGCGAGTGGTACCTCCGCAGTGAAAGGTGGGACCGACAGCGGACGCGGCGCAGGGAGGGGAGACGCGGCACGCAGGGCAGCAGGAGGGGGAGATGAGTGTTAGGAGGTGTCACGGGGGCCAGGGATGGCAAGGACGGCAGCGTCATAGCCCGCATGGATGACGAGGCAGTGGGCTGTGAAGACGACGAAGGTCCCGTGGGCACGGCGAAGCAGACACGCGGGACAGAGATCTGTGGCACAAGAAACACCCCAGGTCAGCGACAGGGAGCAAGGTCAGCAAGGAAAAGGCGATACCTTGATGTGCGAGAGCTTCGCGCTACCTGCAGAGGCAGATGGTGTGTCCTTTGGGGGTTCGCATAGAGGCAGCGCCTCTAGTGGACTTAGCGGAGGGAGGCTGTGAACCCTCACTGGCCATTGAGTCACCTGGGGACCCTGCACCAGCTGCGTGCAGGGCCTTCCGCACCGACCGTTGCGTCTCCCAAGCCTTCTTACCTACCCTGGAAGGTTGGAAGATTGCCCACGCAATCTGATGACCTTTGCGGCCACCACCCCATCCAGGTGAATCGCTACAAGGCCAAGATGGTTAGCGAACGCCAGGGAAGAACTAAAGGATGTGGCGACATACTGCGGGTGTGTCCCTCGCCATCGTACCAGTCCCCGAAGGGCTTCTTACCGCCCCTGGGTACCTAGCAACCCTGGCGACCCAGTAAGCATCGGCCGCACTTGATAAATCCCTCGCAAAGTACGCAGCATCCACCCTTGGGGTGCGACGTGCAGTAGGAGCACTGTGTAAAGTTAGCCGGCCATGCAGCAATGCGGAAGAAGATGGCGGACTTACGCAGATGGACGGGGAAGGCTCTGTGAACGCCAGCCTCCACATAGGCTCGAGGAACACCAGGAGCTTGGTCCTGGCCCTTTTGCTCGGCGATAATGCAGCAGCAGACTCGTCCACGGGGAGAGCGCGCTTCGGCTTACTCACCGAGACGTTCGCGGTGGGGTTGTGCTCGGGCACGCAAACGGAACAGGGGCGACCTTGCACTTCACGTGCGTCTGAGGGACCGGCGGGACTTCTTCGACGACCTCCATGTCATCACCGGCGAGCTCACTGACCTCTGCAACCTCGGCCTCTACCTCCCCAGCCAACATTGGCTCATCTTCGCACTCTGCGGCAAGTTCAGCCTGGACCTGCACAAAGGCTTGGCGGTAGAGTGGGTGTGTCCAGGGGATGTCTGCGATAACCTCCTCCCTCTCGACACCGGATGTGAACCCAATGGTCTCGTGAACCAGCCGCACGGCCTGATAGGCCACCTCCTCCATGAAATCACCATCCCCGATCACGTCCTGCGAGCGTTAGCCAACAGCGCAGAAAGAGAGCCTAGGGACATACCAGCTGTGCAAGCACACAGTGCGCAAAGTTCGTGTACTCCTCCTCCCCCGTGATACTTCCACCCAGCGTGGATGCGAATAGGGCACTGAGTTCTTCGAGCACAGTGGCGCGAAGTTGGGCCAGAGTTGTGGCCTTCTTGCCCTTGGCAGATGCGGACCTAGTAACAGCGGAGGCAGATATGGCGACAATGGATAACGCCAGGAAAGGTGCAAAGGGCAAGGGACTGACGGAAGCGAGGGTAAAGGAAGAGCACAGAGACAGGATGTGAACGAGGGGATCAAGAGCGCAAAGGACGCAGAGACCAAGTCCTTAAGCCCAAGTGGCGGAGGTGTGCAGTGGCGGCGTCCCATTGGTCACGGACTCAGGCACGATCACAGCGAATGACGTTGTGCACTAGCACTCTGTCATGAGTGCCCTATGGGCCCGCGCGGTGATCGTGAAGCGTGTGAACGCGGCAACCACACTCAACACAACAGCGGAGCCCGGCAAACATGCACAGAAGATCCGCAGATGTTGGTGACTAAATCAAGCAATTCATCGCCTACGCGCGGATGTTACACAAGTTCCTACAGCTGCGAACATATGACAAATCTCCCCCAGCTTACATTTCTTCCACGGCCTCTTTCAAACATCGGCGGGCCTCCCCCTCTTCCATTTGCGGTGGCTGCTCAAAGCCCGGGAACTGTTCTTTGTGTTCGTGGGAGGCTTCTTCAGTCCCACGACAAGCGAAGCAAGTTCGTGCTTGACTTCACGCTCGAGCGAGATCATGGTGTTACGAAGATCTTCGGCGCGAGCAAGCGCAGTGACGTAGCAAGGCCCTGCATAACTGTTTCGTCAAGGGCTTAGCAAGCAAAGAGATGCGAAGAACATTTATGCGCTCCCACTACCCCATAGACATGCTCTCATCTCCCGCATTATCGTGTGCAATCTCATCGGGTCCATGGCTGAACGAGGACATTCAGGATTTCAGCAAGGGGGAGATGATGCGCCCCAAAGGCCGCTACCCGTGGCTTTCGCATCCCGTGCGCACGTGTCCGCAACCTCCGCAACACTTTCTGGCTCGCGCAAAAACACAAGTCGGTGTACACAACTCTATAGACCGCACGAAGGCTTCTTGGTGCGCATGCGACTGCGCACAACAGTGGCGAAGCTCAGCGAAGGTCCACGGAGACCCCCACGACCTCTGGCCACTGTTTTGAGCTATCCAGGAGTGCAGAGAGCCGTGCCAAGTCATGGCGCATCAGCCAAGCGTGGTATTGACCTCCAGAGCATAGGGGGCTGGGTGCGAAAGCATTTGCGCGTGCTGCACGGTGTTGCAGCATGTTTCCGCATCATTTCCATAGTACTTCAGCCGTAGCTACAGACACTCTCTTGTAAATACCGACAAAAGTCGCTCAGAGAACTCAGATACCTGTCCCCCCCTCCACTTTCAGTGTCCAAAACTGTGTCTGCATCTGTGTTGTGTCCTGTGTTGTTACAACCATGCGTACAAGTGCCATCTCCGGGCCTACTCCAAACTCCAGTCCTCAACTCCGCGCAACTCCGGCCGTTGGACCTCGGTCCTTTGTCCCTTTCGACAGCACGCCTTATGCTCCCTCAGTCTTTCCTTGTTTCCGTCCCTCCCATTAGTTTCAGATATTCTTGTAATGTCAGGTTTCACTCGGGACTGATTGACCTCGATCCCCGGACATCGGTAACTCCAGTACTCCGACCTCCGGATATCGGACTTACCACAGGTCCGTTCGAAGTTTGATCAGCTCCAGACTCCTGCCCTTTTTCGTTCACACCTTTGCAGTATTTAAGTCCACCTGGAATGCCCGCATTCCTTAGTTCGGATATCTTGTTAATCCTCTCGTTAAGCCTCCTATTAACTACCCTCTACTCGTACTCAGTCTGATACACTCATTCCCTGTCAACTCTGAAGTCTGAACCCCGGCCACCCAGTTGCGTGATCCCCTCTCCGCAAATAGAGGACACCAGGCGAGTAGCTCGAGGCGTTGCTAATAGCTTCGCCGAAGTCCTCCCTGCCCCAGGTCTGAAGCCCGAACTCCGAACCCAAATTCCGGCTTGACCCCGACCCCCTGCCCTTCGGCCTGGCCCCTAACATGCGTCCTCTCTGTGTTACGAATTGCGTTTTACTGTGTCTGCGAATAGTGTTGCGAATCCTGCTGTTAGGAGCCAGGCCCGTAGGCAGGGGGGGTCAGGGTAGAGTTGGAGTTCAGGCTCGGAGTTCGGACTTCGGGCCTGGGGCAGGGAGGACTTCGGCGAAGCTATTAGCAACGCCTCGAGCTACTCGCCTGGTGTCCTCTATTTACGGGCGGGGACTGCACAACCGGGTGACCGGAGTTCGGACTTCGGAGTTGTCGGGGACGAGTATATTGGACTGAGTATGAGGTAGAGAGTAGAAGACAGGAGATGAGGTGGTTAACGAGAGGGTTAAACGAGGTAGTTAACGAGATATCCGAACTGAGGAATGCGGGCATTCCAGGCAGACTTAAATACTACGAGGGTATGAATGGAAAAGGGGCAGGAGTCCGGAGCTGATTGAACTCTGGACGGACATGTGGTAAGTCCGATATCCGGAGGTCGGAGTACCGACAGCCCCGAGTGAAACCTAACGCTACAAGAATATCTGAAACTAATGAGAGGGGCGGAAACAAGGAAGGACCGAGGAAGCACAAGGTGTGCTGTCGGAAGGGACAAAGGGCCAAGGTCTGACGGCCGGGGTTGCATGGAGTTGAGGACCGGAGTTCAGAGTAGGTTCGGAGATGGCGCTTGTACGCACGGCCGTAACACCTGCGAACTCTGCGAACTCTGCGACTCAAGCCTGCACCTTGATAGCATCCTGTGAACCTCGCAAAGCCCGTGGCAATCCTTAGCAAAGTTTTCCTTTCTCTCTCTCTCCTGTGTTGCGAAGGGCGGCCAACCCTCTGCGAAGACTCATAGAAGACGCTCCCCGTCACAGAGCACCCAACACGAACCTTTCCGCATCTCCTCCCCTCCACGTCCTTCATCCGCGTAGCGTGAGCACAGGCCTCCACCTTCAAGAGGCTCTCAGCCTGATTCTCTCTCTCCTCTAGGGGTGGGTTTGATGCATCACCAGAGTTATCGATGCCTGGAGATCGAGGTCAATCAGCCCGGAGTGAAACCTGGCGTCACCAGAATATCTGAAACTAATCGGAGAGATGGAAGTAAGGGACGACCGAAGGGGCATAAGGTATACTATTGGGAGGGACAAAGGACCGAGGTCCGATGACCGGAGTTGCACATAGTTGAGGACCGGAGTTCGGAGTAGGTCCGGAGGTGGTACTTGTGTGCATGGTCGTAACAGCAAAGTGGATTGTTCTATCTCGGAGCAGGAGCCAAAAACTAGAAAAAAAAAGTGGAAGTGAACTTGTCACTGTTACCACCCTTTCAAGACTAATTGCTGAACATTTGACCTTGAGCAGGAACGGTACTGGCCTGTTATGACAGGGTTGAGGATCCGGCCCGACATGTCAAAGGCACGGTCACGTGACGATCACGCGTGCCCCGTGGGCGCCTACGAATAGATTCATAGGATAGGCTCTGGAATGCGTTCAATTCCGAGTACTTGTACCGGAATCTCGAGCTTGAGTCCAGCGTCTTCAACTACCTTATACTCCCGCTATGCCACTCCTTGGAGAAACAGTCCAGTCTAGCCGAGAGAAACGCTTGGAAAGACAGCAGGCTCGTCTCAGAGACCGCGGAGGGTGGGTGCCAGCCCCGCCACTCACCGCCCTCCTATGCTATGATTCTCATCGTCTAGCCCATGTCAGAATATTCAAGCCCTCTGAACACAACCCTCTACTAGACATTTTGCTTGCCCGTGGCGTCAATGGGGAGTCTCCCTCTAGAGTTAATTCACCAAGACGATCCCGCAGTCGTTCCGCCTCACCCTCCCGTAAAGGTCAATCTGTCCCATCTCCCAAGCACAAATCCAGGACCACTCACTCCAAGAGCGATCGCCGGATCTCTACTGTGGAGAGAATCCCGCAGAAGAGTGCAAAACTAGATAATTCACACATTCAAGGGCTCTCTGAGGATCTCATCCCAAGTGCTTCCCCTTTCACCACCTTCCTTTCAGCACCTTATATGCTCCCTTCCAGGCTCTTCCAAGTCAGTTACTTCTAAATTTTCTCTCAACGGGCGTCCTGTCAGATCCCGCGCAAAGGATCGGCGGTCCAAAACTCAAATTTGTGCGTGCTGTGGCTAACACGGGTCTGGTTCCGCTGACCTGCTGCATCACCTCCACTTCATTGCAGCTCACCGTCAACCGAATCAGATGCACGAAGATATAAACATTGAGCCTACAGACCGAGGTGTGTTCATAACCTCAAATATATCCCGGGCTTTGCTTATTCTACCATCTAGAGCCTGGTAAGTCCGAGAGACCAGCAGAGGACAGGAGCACTCAGCAGACTACGGTCTCTGGTATGTAGCTCGAGTGTGCTTCTCAGAGACTCCGTCCTCACACCTTTTGACCACCTTGCAGCACGCGCATCTGGATTACAACGAACTGCCAAGCGCAATGCCCCATTTTTGGAGGCCGATCAAGAACAAGACGCTGACGGTCACGCACCCGGTGATGACGAACAGTTCTTACAGCCTAAGGGAACAAAGTCCTCTGTTCGTTCAGAGTCAAGTGTCAAGTCTCCTTCGCGAGAGAAGCGATTACTCATCACACACGCGAGCGATGAGGCAGACGTCACAAGCCCTGAACACGCGAGGCGGCAGCGAAGTCCGTCAGCCTGGACATGCGCTTGCCTGGTCCCTGACCGCAGTCTAACAGGTAAACGAAAGAGAGAGAAGCACCCACCTGGTTCCAAGAAAACGTTCAACGAGGCTCACGTTACCCCTCGCGCTGCCTCCCGTCATGACCTACGAGAGACGAAGTGCGAGCACAGGGGAAGGCGCAAGGCCGCCTCTACAACAAGCGATGTAGGGGTAGCGCGAAGTGAGTAACAATGGTCTAGACCGTTCGCTGCTCATATGTTCTCTCGTGTCCAGCAAGAGCTGCTACGACCCCGCCGGTCATGAAAACCAGAAATACGAAAAGAACAGTTGCTCCGGCCTCAGCAAATAGCGGGCAAAGTGGTACAGTAACATCGACTGATCCGTGGCAACACTCCGCGGACGAAGCAAACGAGCCAACTTTCTTACAGAAGGCGCATCCAGTGAGGAACACTAAGGGCAAACTACCAAAGGAGTCGTTGGACCACGCTGATGCTGTGACACAGGATGATGACGACCAATGTCCTGTGCCTCAGTACTCAGAGCCGAACGAGCCCTCCTCTCCGGACGTTCCACTTGCAAGACTACAAACTTCCAGCGGCAAGCAGAGAGCGGCAAAGGCTCTTGTGGCCAAGCGCAGCAAGGACACTGTGCATCACATAGAAGACGACACGTTCTTGCCTCCGCGAAAGAAGGTCAAGCCACTGGAAGGAGAGCGGTGCGCGCCTGCCCACAACGACAGGAAAGAGAGGCGGCCTGCAAAGCACTTACCCCCATTGGGCAGCCCGGAGTCCGAGGCTGTCCGCAGGCGAGCGCCGTAAGTCGGCACATCATCATTGTGCGCTACTATGCTGAGCCATTGCTGCTAGACCGGTTCTCGTGTCGAAGGGCACCGTGCTTAAACCCAAGCCAAGAGTTAGTCCGCTGCTGAGTCTCACCAGGAACCACTCACTTATACATAACAGCCGCGTCTCTCGCTGTTCCCCGTGCCTTCACTCGACGAAGACAGCGAAAGGGATCCCATAGACTTTCTCTCTTGAGAGCAGAATACCCCGGTTAGCCCAACGTACATACGGACAGTCACACTGTATCATAGGAAATACTTCCAGCATTGTCCTACTCTTCGCATTGCTCACTCGAACCTCAGCATTATCACTCGGCCTCTCGCAGCACGCATCATGGTTCGTAGAAAGTCGGTTGATAGATTCTGAACAGTCTATACAGCCTTGGGGTGAACAATGCCCGTTGCAGCCGGCAAGACAGCGTCCTCATCCCTCCCTATATGCACGCATGAGCAGGCCAATTGTTGTCACGATGACTGAGGGCACCTACCTTCATAGAATTTCTGGAGGAACGTCCGCTGAGGACGACCCCTAGGAGCGAGGAGGATGCCCATGATATGGTCAAGCTGCTTCCAGCAGTTCAAGGTCTCCTGGTACTCCTGACGACCCTTTTGAATGAGGATATCGATCAGACGGGTGTCGGTCACATAACGATCCTCCTCAAAGCGGGCGCGGATGCATTGACGAACGTAGGCCGGAGTGACATTGAGAGCATAGAGCGAGCAGATCTCGGGGGCCTGACACACGTCCGTCCAGAGGGTAGCATACGAGGTGTAGAAGCACAATCGCGATCTATGAGCTGCCTGGTGGGATAGAATGACAAGGAGGGGAACGCACGCTGCGATACCAGTCGCGGTAGAGTTGGATGACGCGCTTCCGCGCGTCTTCTGCCGAGCCGGAGATGCGGGCAGTCCGAGCAAGGCGTGCGGGAATAGTGGACATGAGCGACTAGCTCCTTGTCGTGATGGAAAGAGATGTTCCGGGATGAACTTGGAGGAAAATGAACGATGTCTGGTTGCTACACGGCTGCAGACGAGCGACTCGGGGGCGAGCGGACAACGTCGGGTACAGAACGCCTGCGCACGTGACCCTCATTGGGTTGCTTTTGGACCGCGTATCAGATTAATAGTCGAGCAAGGTGCTCTTAAGCACTTCGGAGAGCTCCACAGCTGGTTATCTGCTTGCCATCACCATCAGCAGAGACGTTCCTCAACCCTATTACTACTGTCCGCGACCACGACCGACGAGCGATCGCCATGGGCAGAGGTACCTTCAAGCAGAAACGCGGCGGAGGCAGAAAGTGCGTCCCCTCTTCGCTCTGCCTCTTTCCGATCGTTCCTCGATCTCACTTCGTCCATTTCTTAGCTTCAGGTATGTCTCTTCAACCAACTAGCATGTAATTTTTGTTCACAAAACGTTTGTACGACAGCAAAAATCTCGTCCTCGATGAGAATGGTACTGCCGTAGCTACCGACAAATGGTGCGCCTCTCTTGCCACTAACATCTGCCTGTTCATTGGCTAATCCGCTCTCCTTCATCCTGCTCCGTCCCTCAGGGCCGCTCGCGGTCGTCGCAACGAAGACGATGATGACGATGACGACGAGTCAGGTGAGGGGGAGGCTGAAGAGAGCGAAGAGAGCGAAGAGGAAGAGTCTGTCGCTCCCTCTAGCTCTGCGCCCCCGGAGCTCTCCCGCACTGAGCGCCGGGAGCTCAAGAAGAAGAAAGCGCAGGCCAAGCAGGATCAGCAGGCCAACGGCGATGGCGAAGAGGACGGCGATGATGAAGACGCTCTCCTTGCAAACCCCAATGTCACGGCAGGCAAACGGCTCAACATCTCCGATCTCTCTGCTCCGCGCGAGCTGTCACGCAGGGAACGGTGGATATCTGGTTTCTGTCCATGGAGACCGTGGCTCACTTTGCCTTAGGGAGGAGAAGGAGAAGAAGGAAGCCAAGGAGCGCTATTGGAAGGTCTGCCGACATACCCTCTAAACAATGCCCAGGGTCTTACCTTCATTGCATAGCTGCACGCGCAGGGCAAGACCGATCAGGCTAAAGCCGACCTCGCTCGTCTCGCTAAGATTCGCGCAGAGCGTGAGGCTGCTCAAGCCAAGAGGAAGGCGGAAGCCGACGGTGCGTCCCCAGGATAGTTCACAATCTGGTGATCACCATTGAGTCCAGTCATTCATGTAGCCAAGGCCGCGGAGATAGAGGCCAGGAGGAAGGAGCAGTTGGCGAAGCTCAAGCGTTCGTGAATGGTAGCCCGTCCTGGTTTGTGGTTTGTACAATTAGAGCCCGTCTACGCATGTACCCTGTATCACTACATAGTGCCTGTACCGCTGTCTCTAGGAAACCCACCGTTGTGCAAAATCCCCGTTTACCGTGCCTTCGACCAGCCTATGACTGGACATTCTGCTCACCCTTGTCCCTCGCCGCCCCGCCTAGGATCAGTCGATCTCTGAAGAACTGCACCCTCCTCAGCGCCTTCTGCGTCTCTTCTGTCCCTGGTACGCGCTGTTTACCCACCCAATCCGTGATCCACTCCAAGAGAGCGTCATATTGGCTCCTGTTGGGGCCCTTGAACCGCTCGATCAGAGGGCCACCAAGACTCACTTCCGCCCAGTACACCAGCGCCGTGGCGAGGGTGTCCTTTGTTGGGACGACCTGCATGTATCGCATCCACGTCAGGACGAGGGGAATCAGCGGCGCCCGATCTTCTTCCCCAAGCAAGTCAAAGAGAGCGCGGAACAGGGGATCGTGCGGTACGATGCTGAAGTACGTCCGTCCGTACTCGTCCTCCGGAGACATTGCTGACGATGTCACAGCTCCATCGAGAACTCCGGCCGCCGGGGGTACGACGCTACGGAAAAGGTCCGCTACTGGTGAAAGGGCCTGCGCGGACGCATTTCGTCGAATCGCGCTCACTGGCGACCGGAGAGTCGCCAAAGTGGGCCAGTTTCCCAACAGCACTCGCCATGCCAGGCGCAATGCAACAGCCCCGGCGCGCTCGCCTCTCCAGAACCCGGTCACAACGCGCTTCGGGTCTGGCTTGAGGAGTTGCTCCAATCCTTCGATCGCCCGTTCACGGTCGAGGTTTTGTGCGGCAAGCTCGAACTCCGAGGACATGACGCGCAACGGCAGGATGCGGCGAAGACCAAAGTCTTCAAGCGCGACCTGGAGTGTTCCTTCGCACTTACGTGCGAAGCGAGCGGCCTTGAGGAGGATAGCGAAGGTTGTTGAGTCGGGCTCCACACGAAAAATGCGTGGCATCGTGTCCCAAATGTAGAAGACCGCGTCCGGGCGGCCAACGCGAAGCAGCGCGATCATGAAGCTGTTCAAAGTACGCGTCTCGATAATTGCGGAGAAGGGACCGGACGGGTCAACCTCAAGAACGTTTTGAAGGAGACGGAAGGCAGCATCCGCTTCGCCTAACATGGTCATCGCTTCTACTGCGATTGTCAATTGCGCTGCATCAAGGTTATCTTTATCATGAAGGATGTCCATCAAGAGGGGCTCGACCGCTTTGAAGTGTTGCCGCCGCAAGAGGCTTTTAGTGACAAGACAAGCGGCAATGAGACGTTTGTTACGATTGGATATGCTTTCCCGAATCTGCTCGTACAAGACAAGCAAGCGATTTGTAGGTGTACGGTCGTCCTTCGCAGCTGTCCGTAGGACTTGGAGCCAGATGTTAGGTCTGATATGGTCGGGACTGGGGAGCATTGGCTTGGAATCAGCTCTGACGGCCTCCTGAGCTTCATGAGTTCGCTGGGCCCGGGTAGTCGTTTTCAAGAAGTAATGAAGGTAAGATTGAGACTTCTTTGTATCCTTGAAGGCCTTGAGGTAATCTTCGAGCATCATAGACTGATACTTCTTCTTGTAGATATACCGCGGCACTTTGCCATAGAATTGGCCCAGACGGATGCGCCGCCAGTAAAGGGCAGCATGCTTTCGGCGCCCACCCTCGCCATATATCTTGACAAACGCTCGAGAGTGCGAAAGGTTTGGTGTAAAGCCGATTTTTCTCATATGCGACTCGACTAAGACTGCAGTAGCACTGTGAGCGGTGACGCCGCTGAGGAGGGCCCGATAGGTGACAGAGCCCAGTTTCATGTGGTAGGATTTGGCCAACTGGAGGAGGAGGATGATCATGCTTCGTACGTCGTACGTGGATTCAGCTTGAGCGAGCACTCGAAGGAGAAGAGAAATGTGAGCGGCACGGAGCTCATTGTGGGACTGAGCGATGCGGAGAACGAGGTGCCGTAAGGGAGAATACATGCGAAATTGGGCTAGCCATCGCGCTGTAAGCAGCAGGACGAGGGGCATGAGCAGAGGAGAGGCCGAGATAGGAAGGGACAGAGCGAGACGATGGACGACGAACACTTCCATTTGCGACGCTGGCAGTTTCCGGAGAAGGGCGAGTATGGTCCACACAGGCGTGACGCTGTGGGTGGTCTCCTCCTCAGAGGACGTTGACGAGGTGGATTGCTTGGAAGCCACGATATGCTGCACCGCATCAAGGGCGCATGAGAGTGTGGGCGCGACGACGACTGGCCGCCAGACATCATACTCGGCGCGGTCTACGCCTGCAGACTGGAGCGCATCGATGACATTTTCATGTAGAGCAGGATTTTGAAATGCATGCACTAGGGCAAGGGAGGGATGATTGCAGGAAGCAGCATAGGCAGCGAGGAAGGTGTCCTCCGTGTCGGCAAGAGGGACATGGCTAGCAGCCTTGCGAACATACAGACGACGAAAGGGACGGCTAGCGAAACAGAGGGCCTGAAGGTTGATGGACAGCGTCCTCCGCAACATACACCGACTGCCAACTCTATGTTAGCATACGAACGACAACCCAATGGAAGAATATGACCGAGGCGTACCCGTCGCGGAACGCTACCAGCACGCGTGCCAATCAACGCGTCTCCCGCTGGTGCGAGTATCACTGCGGCAGACTGTCGTAGCAGGAGTAGCGCAATACCAAGCACAGCGCCGGCCACCAATGTAAGTCAAGCGTGCTGAAGCCTCTCAGGTCGACTGAGTCTCCGCAGATTCCCAAGTGTACTACAGTAAGTACAGTACTGGTAGCAGAGTCTCGTCCAGTGATGAGCGCCGCAGCCACCACGGCCATCCCTCCATTTCGAGCGCCCCTCCAATTGTCGCGCCCCAAATTCGAAGCGGAGATCGAAACAACCACAAACCCCGCCGAAGTTGGACTTGCTCTTCGCCACGTCCTCCTCGTCAAGTTCGACGACGACGACGACGATTGCCATCTGGTCCGGTCTAAGGTATTCAGCGTCGACAACTGACGTCTCTCACTGCCAGTCATGCCTCGTATTCTCTTCGTCAGTGGCTTCAATCCCTCCACTCGGGCCAGGGATCTCGCCTACGAGTTTGAACGGTGAGCTTTTGCCTTCCCGTGCTTCCAACCGCCTTTGCTCATTCCGTGCTTCTTTCCCCAGCTATGGTCCTCTCGTTCGCTGCGACGTTCCCGCTCCCCGCAACCCTCGTGCCAACTCCAATCCGTAAGTGCCTTTCCTCTGCTGCTTCGACCCCTCGTTGCTCTAGTCGAGTCGTCCGCCTCGATCGCCATCCGTACCTCCCAATTCAACAAAATTTCGCGTCGCACTCGAGCGCCTCCTTCGCCTCCGCCGTCGTTAGCCCTCGAGCCGCACGTCGAGTCGTTCATTCGCTCCGGACCGCGGACAGACAGAGTCCTCCCGTCGATCGAGAGCAAACCACGCGTTTCGATTCGATTCGATTCCATCGTTCACCGAGAACATCCGTCGCTCAACGCCTCCCTCTTTCGCCTACGCAGTTACGCTTTCGTCGAGTTCCGCTCCCAGCGCGATGCCGAGGATGCGTACTACGATATGTACGTCATCCTCTCACTCTGCAACAGCGTTCGGCCTTCTCACAGTCTTTCACGTATGTCAGGCACGGCCGCGTATTCGAGGGAGCGCGGTTGAGCATCCAGGTATGCATTCACCATTGTGCTGTGAGTTCCAGATCCTTGTTGACGACGTTGGGCGCACAGTGGGCCAAAAATCCGCCGTCATCGGTTTGGCGCTACGACCGTCGTTCGCCTCCTCGCCGGGACCGGGACCGTTCCCGCAGCCCTCGCCGCCGGAGTGACAGGGACCGCGACTACGACCGCGACCGTGGCTACGACCGTGACCGTGATCGGGATCGCGAACGCGACCGGGAGCGGGATCGAGATGACAGGGATAAGGATCGAGAGGAGAGGAGGCGTCGAAGCCGGACGCCCGAGCGCAGGCGGAGCCCGAGTCCCGAGAGGCGCAAGGAGGATCGGGCGAGGACGCCTCCGCCGCTCGAGGAGGGCAAGAAAGACGAGGATCGTGAGCGTGAGCGTGAGCGGGACAGGGCGCAGACGCCTCCACGCGACTACTGAGTGTCCCATTCTCCTCAGCTCTCCGTATTTCTTCTCAATGTTTTGAAAAGGATTGCGCTTCGTGACCCATTCTTTGCCTATGCCGCCGATATGAGAATGTGTAGTACCCTTTGTGCTCGGTCCTCATGTAATTCGGACGGTAGTATGGGTATAAATTAGTGATCTGCCAGAATTTGTGGTGCATCGTGTGTGCGTGTGTGTGCACGGCTGGCAAACGCTGACTGTCACTGGCAAGAGTGCCGCAAACGACAGTCAGCTGCTCCATCACCTCACTGACTCCGTTCTCCCCTGTTTTCCATCTCCTCTGATTCGTCTTGTCCTCAGACTCTGGTCCATCTTCACCCTTGATCACTCATGGCCCATCCGTCGGCAGAGTGGGTGCCCACCGTGGACGACCTCAAGGTGCGCCCACAGTCTCTGCGGACTCGCATTGGCACTGGTCCTTGCTCAACGTCTTGATCGTCTCGCACAGGTCAAGTCTTGTTATATCTGCCTCGAAGAAGAGCGGTTCGACAGTGAGCTCCTCGCTCGTCGCATGCTTCTCTTGCATGTCCATACCAACCCCCGTCAGGGCCAGAAGATCCTCCACGTGCATGGACGCATCCCTGCTCGTGCACCCTCGTCGCACACGAGTCTTGTCTCCTCCAGTGGATAAAGTCCGCCCAGCAAGACTCATTATTAAACAAGAACGCACTCAAGTGTGCTCAGTGCGGCACCCAGTATGAGCTGGAGAGCGACAATCCCCTCATCCTCAAGGTCCTCAATGCCCTCAACAGCCTCCTCTCCACCGCAGGCCAGGCTGCGACCATCGTCGGCTTCGTCAGCCTGACCGCCTCATTCGGATTCAGTGCGTTTTTCCCTCCTGCTCTTGCCGTGATGGAACCGCTCATCATTCGCAGCCATTTACGTCGTCTCCACTTCATACGGCGCGTTCGCCGTCAAGGAGTTCCTTGGAGAGAACATGTGCATTTTGGTCCTCCGCTCTGCCTCGTCCTCACTGACTAAGCGCATGCACAGGTTCAATATCTTGCTCACAGACGACCCCGGCAAGTGGCCTTGGCACGCCTTCATTCACCTCCCTATGATTCCTTTTTCCCTCGTTCTCTCTCGCACAAACATCGTCGATACACTTCCTCTTGTGCCCCTCCTTCTCACCTGGGCGACCACCCCGCCCATACGCAATTCCTCATCTACGGCCACGATACCCTCCTTCTCCGGCGGCTGGAGCCTCTCCGCGCGGGGTGGCACCGCGGCCGGGTTCGCTCCCGCGCTCAACTGGCCGCCAACGCCACTCATGGCGATGGTCTTATTCCCCGTCCTCCGCAACCTCTATTGCCGCGCGTTCGACAAACTCACCAAGTGGGTCATGGGCAGCGCGACCGCCGATACGGTGCGAGGGCGTATCCGGCGCGTCATCTTGGCAATGAACGAAGACGGCCCAGCGCCCTTGCGCGTCCGAATCGGTGCTAACATCGAGCCCGCAACAGAAGCAGGCCAGCGTGCACGCCAGCAACGTCGAGGACGGGACGCCGGTGCAGCTAACCAACTGCGGGAAGGCGGGGCTGACGAGGAGGATGCGCGTGATGACCCCGCCGCGGCTGCCGAGCGAACACTGCACGTCACAACATCCTCTCTGGGCAGGTTCGTCGGCGGTGCTCTGCTCGTGCCCACGATCTCGAAGCATATGGGCGCGCTCCTCTTCCGCCTGTCCAAGCATTCTCCACTCCTCCGTGCATTCCTCGCGATCCGCGACCATCCAGCCACTCCCCCTGCGGCAGTGAGGATACAGCTCTTCAACCGGCCGCCGAACAACGACGTCGGGCTACTGCGGCAGATCGGATCTGGGCTCGTGGCGGGCATCAACATACTCTGCAGCGGGACAGCAACATGGAACGAGCACGATCCCGTCTGGTGGCGGAACGCGGTTGGGCTGGGCCTTTTCGTGTTTGTGAGTCACCTCCTGCTAATGTGCCGCCCGCGGAGTGCTAATCAGTATGGCTGAATTTCAGACAAAAGACTGTATACGTCTCCTGCACCTTTGGCTGACCAAACGCGAGCTGGAATCACGCCGGGTGAAAAACCGACCCTTCGCTGGCGTGGATCCCCAATGGCTCAACCTGATTCGTGGTCCGCCGACAGCTTCAGCTCAGGATGAACAGTCGCAACCTGCCCCCAAGGGGCCGGCGGATGCCTGTGGAGATACCTAAGGGACAGACAAAGGCGATGAAATCATAGCATGTCATACCATCGCTTGGACATCAATTGTCTGGCCGATTGCTGCAGCCGCCAGCGTCGTACTGTCCCATCCTGCTGTACTCATCATCTCCGGGGATCTAGTCAACAATGCCACGTCTGTCCAAATCGGCATCCCTTACTGAGAATATACCCCCATGGTGATGATGCGTTCATAGCCATGATGCTCACTTTCATCGGTGTCGGTCAACTTTGCGCCCCGGTACAGAAGTCATTCAGCGCAACAATGCACGGCTAACCGACTTACTGCCCTGCCCTGTACACGCATTCTTGGCGGCCTCCTTGCACAAGAGCTGCATAGAGATATCACAGAATGTTTTGGCCACGGGTGATCGTGTTGCGATGAGAGATCGACTATCGGCGACCAGGACACAAAATTAGCATAAAATTAGTGCGTTACGAATGTGGTTGACACCCAGGTGGATTAGAACGAGGCGAGATGCTTGGGTGAAGCCGTAAGTAGCGAAGAGCGATGCCAGCGTGTCGTCATCTCATACAGCCACCGAAGAATATTTGAGGGGCCACAGCGTCCGGCGGACAGGTACGATGTCCAACCGCTCGCGCCCCGGTAGCGAGCGAGGGAGCCACCGTACCCTCTGAGCCCGCTGCTACTCAGCCTTAAACATCGCGATAGATCGTGTCCCACTTTAACTCATCCCTTTCAGGGTGAGATGATACATGCGCGAGGACCGCACGGAGTGGATATATGTAACACGCCTCTAACGCTACAAATTTTGCAACTTGAGTACACCAGGGGGAGCACTTGACCTCAGTCCACCTCCAAGACTGTGCCGCGTTGCACACTGCCCCAACCTGCATCATGGCATGAAAGAGGAACCCATGAGTCACGATCCAGAGACGCTGCCAAAAGCGGGAACGACTCACCGACGAGGCGCCAATGCTTGTCAATGCGTCTTGAGAGCGCGACCTTCTCGCCGATCTCCGTGCACGCGGGGGATGTGAGCTGGATCTTTGCAAGGTCTCCCTTCACGCTCAGCACACGGCCACCGGTCGAGGTAGAGCCAATATTGATGAGCAGGAGCTCGTTCTTCGTGAGCTTAGAGACCTTGGTCTGCTTCTTGTCCTCTGTCTTCACGCCGAGCAGTCGACGCAGCAAGAACAAACTGATCTCCAATTCTATCAAAGAAAGAGAGCTGCCGTATGAGTCATCACGCCCTTTCAACAAATCCGTGAATCGAGGCGCACCGGTGAAGATCTTGGGCAACTTGCCCACAGCGCCCAATACCTGACCTACGAGACGATCCGCTCGGCACAGCGTAGGGTCGATGCGTGTGCCGACACCGATCAGACCGCCGGGTACGGCGAATTGGAGGTGATTGCTCTCCGCATGGAGGGAGACGATGCGCGAGAAGATCGGTTTGCACCGATTCCTGCCCTGTGCGTCCTTTGTGACGATACCTGGCCGAATCTCAACTTCCTGGCCGAGACGGAGGACACCGGTGAGGATAGACCCGCCGGCGACGCCACCCTTTAGCTCATCGACCTCGGCACCAGGCTTGTTGACATCGAAGGAACGGATGACAATGAGACGCGGGTCCGCGGTGAAATTCCTCCTCGGGATGGGGATCTTCTTAACGATGTACTCGTTGACTGCGTCGATATTGTATTTGAGTTGCGCCGATATAGGCACTATCGGCGAGGACTCGGCCACAGTGCCTGCAGCCACCACAGGTGATTAGCGAGAATGCCGAGATCCACCGAAATGGCAGAACACACCCTTCACGAACGCAACGATGCTCTTATGGTGCTCTAGCGCCTGCTCTTCCTTGATTAGGTCGACCTTGTTCTGGAGGATGATGATATTCTCGAGCTTCATGATCTCAACCGCAGCTAAATGCTCGGACGTTTGAGGTTGTGGGCAAGTCTCGTTGCCGGCGATGAGCAGTAATGCGGCGTCCATGACCGCGGCACCGTTCAGCATTGTGGCCATGAGAATGTCGTGGCCGGGACAGTCCACGAAAGAGACATGCCGGACGAGCTTCATGCGCGAGTTGCAGCCCGGACGCTCGCATGGGGGGTTGTCCTCCTTGTCGGAGCGGTAGGAGCGGTAGCAGCCTGGTCGAGGACATGCCTCGTTTTCGCACTTGTATATCTGCATGTGCAGCAGCCATGAATGGCGACGAGGATGAGTATACGCGATGATGAGGAACACATTCTCAAGTGGGCATAGAGGCACGCACCTTGGCATTCGCATAGCCGAGCTTGATGGTGATGTTCCGGACGAGCTCATTCTTGAAGCGAACCGTCTGCACCCCTGAGATGGCCTTCACCACCGTGGACTTTCCGTGCGCGACGTGGCCGATCGTGCCTATCCTCGTCCGCTTCGTCTCAGCACCTCCGTAGACCATCTAATCAAAGATTTCTGAGTCCTACCCAAGTTGATTGTGGCCTAGAGCGCATCACCTTCAGCATTGCTGCACAGAGGAAACGCACAAAGCCTCGTACCTGTTTCGAGATGACCTCTGGGGAAAGCGGAGTTAGCTTTGAAGGGTCGATGTCGACCTTGGTGATCGACTCCGAATCGCTCTCCTCCGAGCTGTCGCTCTCCTCGTGAGTTTTGTGCAGCTTCTCGTCTTCCGGCATGATTTCTGTAGTCTGTGAAGCGATCGCGAAAGTGGTGAAGGAAGAACAACGCGAAGTGATGGCGGGGGAAAGGATGAAGGGAGTCGGCGGTGGCTAATAAACCTGCCAAATTCGCGACCAGCTTTCGACTCGACTTCGTGACAACTTGTCACATTCCGTTACCAACCATGTGTGTCTGACTGAGGCGAACTTGTGCGCATCTCCCGAGTCATCATAAACACTGTACTGTATCTAACTAGACACTCCATGACTCGCAGGGCAGATGAGACGAATGAGAGGCGAATTGATGGATTTCGCTCAAATCTCGATCGAATTTACCCCAGACTAGTGATGTTCAGCGACTCGAGCTATTTATCCACGCTGCGACAACTCGTTGCAAGGTATGAACAGAAGTGGCTCCATTCATGACTCCATCTCGAGTCATGGACAGTCATCTCGCGGACGCGAGGCAAGTCTATTGTACTCAACAAAAGACATGGTCTCGCTCACACACGGTGCATTCAGCGGAGAGCGGCTCCATGTACGCAGTCCACGCCGTCCGGGACCGTGGCATCGTCATATAAAAGAGCTCCTGATAGAGCCCCTGTAGGGATCCAGACTAGGAGAGAACCATCGGCTGGAGTCCTCGCATATACGTACAGTATTTGCGGCCATATCTTGGGGGCCCAGTGCTCACTCTGCTTGATCGTTGTACTGCGCTACCGAGCCCATACCAACTGGCTCCACTCGCCGAAAGCGGGACAAGCACGTCCATTCGCCGGCATTCGACGACCAGTGCTGCAAACAGCCCGAGCATCATACATCACCTTCTCGACTACTACTCTCCCGAGCGCAGCAAGCTGTGGCAGAAGAAGGACGAGTCATCTAGCCGGCTGTCCTCCAGCCACGCTGTCCAGGCTCCGAGCGCATCATCTTGGCCTCCATAAGCTGATCTACAAGACCTCCAGAGTTGTCTTCACAGCACCCTCGAGGCCTGAGCAACATCACCGTTTCATGCGGCTGCTACTGATCTACCATCACCACGGCTAGCACCGGGCCAGGAGGACCTCTGGGAAACAGCTCCTTCTCATGTTTGTGACCTTCGCAAAGCGTAGCAAGCTGCTGACTGACCTTCGTTCCAAGGTCAGTCGACTCGCTCAATTTAGCAAGCAGGAGACGGACACGGACGGTGGCAGTAAGAGGGTCACCTTGTCCACAACGAGCTGGATCAGAAGTCCTGCCCCGGTGCTCTCACCGTGGACGTCGCGGGCGACTCGCCAGATCTCCTCGAGCAATTCGACATATGTGATATCGATGTCGCTTATCGTGGCTCGATAGCCAGGCCTTTGCACAAGTGGCCCAGGACCCTGCGTATCCGTCTACGATTTCTATCCTCTCAAAGACGTCATCCGTTCCGTCACTCCTGCATAGGCACGCCCATCACTGCTTTTCAAACGTCTCACACGCAAAGAACTCTGGCCTACTTCTTCAACGTCCCCGAGGCTATTTCGTGCGTCACTGCTCGCCATGTGGTGTTTCCCGAGGATAGAGGATAGCGAGTATATCCATTCCATCCGTCGAGATGATAAACGCAAGCCGGAAGCATGCCTTCATAATCGGCCGAGTGGCCTAAGAAAGTTGTACTGGTGCGCCTCAAATTTCACCAACATCTTCGTGTTCATTTAGGCCCGTATCAGCATCTTGAACCATTAGTGTCTTGGAGAAGCGGGCTAAGAGTCACACCGAGAGAGTGCAGGACGGTTGCTCTGACGCTGGGCCAGTAACGACCGACCTGACGGCGACTGAAGAAGGCATTAAGAACAAGGTAGCTGCCATCGAGAGGCTCAAGGACTTTGACATCTAGATGTTGAAGTAACGGTTCGAGCTGAACAACTGCATGATCAGATAGGTCGTCTGCGCACCGCCCATCACCATCTTGGACCCCCCACGACTACAGCAAGGACGTGGGCATCCGTCAAGCTCGACGATTAAGAATCCAGCAGGATTTCCAAGTCGAATGTGATCGACTCGGGTCCGTGCTGATCCGTCTAACTGAAGTCGCCTGACCCATGAGACTGTTCATATTGCCAGGCCCCGATATCGAGTCGGGCCTGTTCTCACGAGCTTGACGTCTGCCGTGCCCTCCGAAGTCGACTATCCGGAAGGTCATTGATTCAGCCTTGACAACGTCCTCCCGCTGCTGGGACCCGCGCACTCGACGACCAGGACCACCACGGCAACTCCGTACGATTCGCCTTAGGCCATCCTGCGGCCCGTCGCACTCTTTCCAAGATGCAGACAGGTGCTCTGGCTGCCGAACTGCCGTTCGAGGTACGTTCTTCTCTCTCGCACGTCCGTCTCGTCTCGTCGTTTCGCCCTCCTAACTAACGATATACGCGGGCGACCTAGGCCCTGATGAGCCGTCCCGCAAGTCTATTTCTGCGACCTCTTGGTCTCCCATCCCCTCCTCCCTCAAGTTATCCTCGTTCTCCCGAGTGCCGGTTCTACGCTTGTTAATACAGATGCAGGTACGCCTCCTGGCGCGTCCATCACCTTTTCTGACCGTCCAGTAGGTCTGTCTTTGCTACCCGGCGTTTCGGGCTTCGGACCCTCAGGACGACCGCGGCGGCGTTCAGGACGGAGGGCTGTATCCGGTGAACCACTCCATCCTGAGAGAGCTTAAGCCGAAGTCGCGCGCGCCCAGGCAAGCCAAACGATCTGCTCGAGCGCCACGGGCTGTAGTGGGTCAGATAGCAATGGCACCAACGCAGCTCAAGGACCCCACGACTCACGTTTGTACACGCATGCACGGCGAACATTAAACATGCTGTTGACGTCCGGAGTTAACAGGCATGTCTTGCCAATCCTTGTCCACAGTCTCGTACTGCACGAGGCACGTCTATTGTATTTTACGAATACATCGTCTCGCTGCCACGAGGCACGCAGCGGAGGACAAGTACATGTGCACGTTCCACACGGCGTCATACACGATATATTTCTTCTCTTGGCTAGTCGTCCCGTTCTCCTTTAGATGGCACCGTCGCGCTTGGCCGCGAACGCGAGTAGGTCGCAGACACGCTTCGAGTAACCCCACTCGTTGTCGTACCAGGCGATCAGCTTCACGAACCGGTCGTTGAGCGCGATGCCGGCCTCGGCGTCAAAGATCGAGCTGGCCTCGCTGCCCGTGAAGTCGGTGGAGACGACCTTGTCCTCGGTGTAGTCCATGATGCCCTTCATGTTGCCTGCGGCGGCGTCCTTGACGGCCTGCTTGATCTGCTCGTACGTCGCGGGCTTCTCGAGGCGGACGACGAGGTCAACGACCGAGACGTCGATGGTGGGTACGCGGAACGCAAGACCGGTGAGCTTGCCGTTGAGGCTGGGGATGACCTTGCCGACGGCCTTTGCGGCACCGGTCGAAGAGGGGATGATGTTGGTGCCGACTGCACGGCCACCGCGCCAGTCCTTGTGAGACGGTCCGTCGACGGTGCGCTGGGTGGCGGTAGTGGCGTGAACGGTGGTCATGAGACCCTCAGCGATGCCGAACTTGTCGTTGATGACCTTGGCGAGAGGGGCCAAGCAGTTGGTCGTGCATGACGCATTGGAGATCTATGCGGCGGGATTCGCGAAACGGCGCAAGTTGAGTTGGAATTCCGAGACAGAACGTGGAACGGACGATAAGGAGGACGTACGACGGTGTACTTGGAATCGTAGGCGTCGAGGTTGACGCCGCAGACGAACATAGGCGCGTCTGACGAGGGGGCGGAGATGATGACCTTCTTGGCACCGCCTTTGAGGTGAGCAGAGGCCCTGTTAGGGGGAGTACCGCGTCAGTCGGGGAAGAGATGCCGGCGGGGATGGGATGCGTATGCAGACTTTTCGGTGGTGGTGAAGACACCGGTAGACTCGACGATGTATTCTGCGCCGACTTCGCCCCACTTGATGTTGGCGGGTTCCTTCTCCTGGAAGACGGCGATGGGCTTGCCCTCGACCCAGAGCTTGCCGTCCTTGGCCTCTACTGTGCCCTTGAAGCGGCCGTGGACGGAGTCGTACTTGAACATGTAAACCATATACTCGAGGTCGATGAAGGGGCTGGAGTCAACGAGGTTAACGTGATGCGGATGAAAATCAGGCGAATGAGGAAGAGCGATACAGACTCGTTGACGGCGACGACGTTGATGTCACCGTGGAGGAGGGCATTACGGAGGACGATACGGCCAATACGACCTAGGGATGGGATGAATATGGAGGCCGGTGGCTTGTTCTAGATAGGCGCGATGCTTACCGAAACTGGGAAGAGAGGGAGAATGGGTGAGTGCAGCTGTAGTACAAAGTGTAAAAGGGGAGGGAGTGTGGGAACTCACCCGTTGATTCCGACCTTGACTTGCTGCTCGAAGGGGTGTGAGCAGAGGGTGCAGAATGATACCAAAGGGGGAACGAGGGCGTACAGGCATGGTTGCGATGCTGGGGGTGGCTGGAATGGACGCGACGGAGAGAGGGGAGGATGAGGATGAGGATGAGGATGAGGAGGAATGGGGGAGGCGAGGGATGGTTTTATAAGGGGCGGGCGGGATATTGGGGGGGCGGGGGCGATTGTTATCTGAGATCGAATCCGCGAGCAGCAGTCGATGATTTCCTCGAATCGTCCTCAGCTCATCTCATTGCGCGTTTCTCCGGGGGTGCGTCACCGTCTCCGACACCATTCGTTCATCGTCAGTCATCGCCGAGCGTTGGGATGACTCTGCTCATTGGGCGGACGGTGGGTTGGGTGCGGTTGAACGTGCGCCGTCGGAGGAGTCATGGACTGGCTGACGCTCGGCGCCAGATACAGAGAGAGACGGCATCCGGATTGGACGAGGTTGGCATACCGTCGACCGTACGACGCGAGATCGTCCCCATCGCATCCCATCGCATCCCATTCTCGACCATCCATCGACCACACTCTCTTTCTCTCTTTCTCGTGCCCATCTCTCATAGGGACACCTTCAATTTCGATGCCGACCATGTTCAGATCAAAGTGGTTCTTTCTCCGAATTCGAGTTCTGGACGCGGCGCGGCGCGTCCTGGCCAGTGGGCTGCCCCTCCCCATGTCTCCTGCGTATTCCTGATTCGCACCTCGCGTCTGTCAAGGCATCGGTCTCGACAGCTCTGGTAGTAGCTGAGCACAGCCGCGGTCAGCTACAGGGACGGTCACGACCACTCGCCCGTTGCGATTCGTATCGCAGCAGATCCGCGCGCTCCGATGCGCCCCGCGCCGACGCCGACGCCGACGCCGACGCACCGACGACGTCATCCCGCATCTGATGTCATATCTCCACGTGCCTCTGCCGTACTGACTTGCGCTACTACTACCCACCGTTCCCAATCTTAGTACTCGTTATCCTGTGGTTGGCCTGGCAGTCACGATGGCTGTGTACATGAGCGGCAAGTACGCTCCTACCATCGCTGTCAGCACATCCTCGCCAGGTTGACGCGGAGGTGCACAGTACCACAGGACGCCGACAACCAACGCCCTATCACTGCATTCTCTCCTCTGCCCGCCCAAGCCGGATCCTACTCGCCCTCCTCCTCTCGGTCCGATCGAGTCACGGCCCGTTCACCCCGTTATACCGTCGCTCTGCAGCCTCTCTCGACTCCCCAACCTATATATGACTGCAATCCAAATCCTGACCAGACTTCATCAATCCCGGCTAGCTATCATACAGGTTGTCCATGCCACATGGACTTCGCCGTGATCCCGAAGCTGGCTTGGACCACGTCCTGTCATCGCGCGTGCCGCAGCGGACGGTCAGTAATTCCCAACGTTGTCTCCAGTAAGCCAGTGACAAACCACGTCATCGGCGACAAACTATCTGTTTCGATACCCCCGGTGCTCCGTGCGGACCTAGGAGACCTCTGCGTTTGTCGCCCATTGGTGAGTCATGAAGCCGTCTCTATCTGAGAAGTGCACAGTGCACATTGGGAAACCGGAGAATGACGCGATCCGACAAAGGGCCAAAACGTACGCCATGATCCATTCATGGCGTCTTGCCTGCGGCACAGTCTGTCCCGCGACCTGTGAACCCATATGAGCCTCAGGCCGACTCGGACTAGAGTGACCGATCTTTGTCCGGACGTCTCTGGCGCGTTTCGAGAGTCCGAGTCGCGAGTTCTGATGCCAACTTGCGACACGATTCGTAAATTCGACCCCTCGTTCTACGCTTATCTAGACAAAAGCCATCTCGGCACACATCTGGTAACAAGGGACGTTAGAAGGCGCATCATACTTTCTCAGCATCCTACGAATTGATATAAAGAACAAACCGTATCGTGGCACTGTGCAGGCGAGGTCGTCCGCTTCAGGCTCACCACTGATCGCAATGAACCAAAGACATCTTGACGAACTCCAAGCTATGAGATGCAGGTGGCATATTGAAGACGTCCTATGTGCCCTCGAAAACACCACACCTGCAGAGCTGGCTATCCTCCATCTGCACGTCGTGCTCTCTGTGGAGAGCAGCAACTTGTCCCCAGCACGACCCAGTTCAACTACGACAGCTCTTCAAGGTCGCATCCTGGTCTTTCCGCTGAAAGGCGAGCGGTCATGTAGCACGAGTTTGATCAGTCAGAAGAGAAAATGGCGCTGCTCATAAGATGCAACGATAGGAGCAGCAGAAAGGAAAAGCGCACAGGCGGACAAGCCGCAAGTATAGATTCGACCACTATGTCACGTGCGTCACAACCCCTCTCCTGCTCAAGTGCTGCTTGCTCGAAATCCTTCCAGGGGCAGTTTGGTGGCTTTAGAGAGGCTCCAGAATAGATTTGAGTAACAAACCACGCGGCGGCGGAACAGACGCAGAAATGGTCACGTGATGGTCGGGTAAAATGGTCGAAACTACACTGGGTCTACCTTACTACTACTAGAACAAATCGACGCCGCACAAAGGGGGCGGTACCAGGTGATGCATCAATGTCGGAGCGCCCAGGAAGTTCTGGTTCGGATGACTGTCCTCCCAGCCTCTGCCTTCTGTAGCGGAACGCACACACAGAGGATGCAGGGCGTGGTAGCAAGGTTCGGAGCCTCGGACGTAGAGGTGAAATAAACGACGTCCGCAGGGTACAGTTCAGGCTCCCTGTGAATCCCCATCCTGATGTATAGACATATTGCCACATAGCAATTATGCAACAGCGCTGTGATCACATCTGAGTGGTGCGTAAGAGCCCTCTTCCGACCTCCACCGAAAGACGCGAATTGCTTCTGAGAAGAGACGTACGTACGCCCTCAGCTCGCGCGACTGTGAAATTCAAATACAGCAAGAGAGAGTGGAAATGATAGCGCTTCTCCTGGCCTGTCACGCCAGTCCTGCCTGACTTTGCGAGAGTGGGAAAGGAGCCCAACGCCACGATCCAGCATGAACCAGCAGTATCCCGCGCCTCAGCCACAGCCCGCGACGAGAGGCATCACCACCAGTGTGCCACGTTTGCCCGGAGCCGAGATGCACACTTGAGCCATGACCCAGCCAAGGACGCATGCTCCGAGTTGCACCTCACGACAATCAATGGCCGACATGGGGAGGCCTCGTGTCATGTGGCGTCATGCGTGCAGCGTTCCTGCGTGTGCAAGTCCGCCTAACGGTTGTATGCATGTGCAAGACTCTGTGGCACAGGAAGGACCGCCCACGACCCAACGCCATGCTTCATCCTCAAGGCAAGCGAAGGAGTGCATCATATTTTGCGTTTGTCCCGCCAGGCCATGGTGTGACGGGAACCCGGGAGCGGTCCAGATGGGCAATAACGGGAAACATGAGGACATATCTGGCAGGAGGCGCAACGCCTCGAGGCATCGCAGACCATTTCTCCTGCGCCGGCGTGGCTTCGTTTCGGAGTCTAGTTGGACTCATAAGACTTCTTGATGGAAACTCGGCACGCACGACGGGCGACGGTGCTCCTGTCAAGAGCAGCAATTATGGCCTTCCAGACATCGGCTGCAGATTGGGCAGCGTAGCAGCGGCAATTGACAACGAGATCCCACATATCTGCAAGTGTAGCGCTGCATTCATTGAGGCCTGCTTCTGGCGATGATGGTGAGATGTAGAATAGGGATATGACGGCCGCCTGTATCGCCATACACATGTCAACTCTTTTTCCATATATACAGTGCGCACTGGGAGGGTGGCGACTTGCCCCCCTGCTGTTGCTACCTGCAGTCTATTCCCTTTGTCCGAGCAATCATCATTCCAACGTCGTTATGGCACCGCGTAAAGACAAGAGGAACATCAAAAGAACAAAGAACACCAAATCAGACTATTCCAAACGCACCCCGCACACCTCCCTTCAGCGTCTCCTCGGAGATAAGGTCAGTAGCGAGCTCGAGCGTTGGAGCCGCACTCCCAGAACGATGACCTACAGCTCGCTTTGTACATCTCTGCGGACGATTGGGGACGTAACTATAATACCGTCTTCGGCGTGGAGACCGCGAAACGCGCGAAGCAAGTGCGCCGAAAGCGCCCTTCGTCCTCGGAGACGCAGCGGATCAGCGTCGTAAGCAGCTCTATGATGGCAGCATGTTCTCCGCTCACAACCTCCCAGACGACAGCTCCCGAAGAGAATCACGGCATTGTCACGATGCAGGGCCTCCCTGGGAGCACGCCCTTGTCCTCAGCACACCCTGCTCGTGATAGCGCCTCGCCGTCGGCCTGGCCCGTTGAGCCAGTCACTCCCGACCTGATTCAGGCCGATGACGATCGCAACCAACCGGCACCCTCGCAGCTGACGTTCGGAGGGCATACAACCCCCTACACGGCAACGAGTCTGGAGACACACTGCCAACAGTCACCGAGCTACACGCTCGATCAGTCATATCCGGCCAGCTATCACCACTTACGGCAGTCGTCCTCCGAGTCGCCTCCGGACATGCATCCCGTAACAGGGTATCAGTCCTCTATACATACCGCCGAGGGTAGCATGTCAGGTTGGTGGCCTTGCAGCGCAGACTATGCAGCCCCTACTTGGCCGGCTGTTACTGCGCCTCGAGGGTTTCCAGGTCCTCTTGACCAGCCAGGCATCCTGTATAGACCGGATGCGAGGCAGGTCCAGCAGACCGGTTACGCTGCTGATGGACCCCTAGAGGACCAAGAGCAGCCAAATCCTGACTGCTCAACCTGTGCAGCATTTGGAACAGAAATGCTGCACAAACATACCGAAACCAGAAACAACCGAACAGCACAGCATGTGCAGTCCGACGATGTAACTGGCAAGGTATGTCTGTGCGGCAGACCAGTCACAACCATCAGCTCAAACAGACGAGCAGGCATCCGCTTCCCTCCCTTGGGCGGCTGAAGCAAATCTCGCGAGTCTCGCTATGGCCAGCGCAGGTTACGTCCAGTTCCCAGGAAGCCTCGCTGAGCAAGAGGCCATCATGTCGGCGCCTCCCCACATCCAATCCGATTTGCCTTGGCAGACATGCAGCGACCTGCAAGCCACCGCCTTCGAGCTCCCCATTGCGGGCGCTACAACGCTTCCCTGGTGCCCTACGGGCGTGACACAGGGTAGCGGCCTAGTACCCTGCTACGACCCAGGGTACTTGGATTTATGCTTATGGTACCCTCGGATGGTCCACACCGCAGATCCAGAATTTGTAACGGACTACTCACATGTGCAGGTGTAGGACCAAACATGATCTGGCGGCGTGTAGTTGCTTCTGGTCGGCGCGACAGGTTACGCGAGTGGCTGGATGGACGGGGGGAGGTTGGATATAAGTTATGAGGGCTGGACTCGATATGCGCACTAGGCTCAATTTGTGTGATAGTAGGTTTTCTGTCGAACACCGGAAGTTGCGATAGGCAGGATCGAGAGCAGACGACGGAGAGATCCTTGACCGGTGGACGTTGAGGAGGACCATGGGCAAAGCGAGATGATCGATCGATTGCGCGTCGTCCGTCCCAGTCAGTCAGAAGGGAAGCAACGCGGAATTCGTGGCCTCACGGTGTGCTTATCAGTTCAGCTCAGAGCGCCCGAGGACCAGCATTTTGTTTTCATTGTTCCCTCGCCCGGAATGGCATGGGGTCGAATTCCACTCTCATCACCGGCTTCGTCCTCGGTTTCTTCCTTGTTCTTACGCTATTCCGTGCAGGTACCTACGTTGGTTGAATTTCGATAGCCATCGCAGGCCCTACGCATCGAAAGCGAGCGAAGACGCGGCAAGAGCGTTCATCAGCTACTACCGGCGGGACTGTGCCAATGGAGGCCTCACATGCGGGCACTACCGTATCAGTGCGCTCAACGCGATGCCGAGAGAAAAAATCGGCCTCTCGGTGCTTACGGTACTTCAGCAGGCCGAGGTCCGCCGGATAAGCCGCAGGATGAACGTACAGTACCGCAGTCAATGCACAGCCGCAGTCACATCACTCGCACCCATGTCGGACGAGTCTCCCCCAGCTCTGACACGACATCCAGCTCACCCTGCATGACCGCCTGCTCCCTGAGGAGACTAGTTCGCCGGATAGCGTAAAGTCCCGCAAAGATAACAGGACGGGGACGGTCCCTCGACGCGCCCCCGTCAGCCCCATGGTCCTCCACGCCGGTAGATCGACCGGTAACCTCGTCGGCTATGGCGATGCAGATGGCCGAGCGCCCTTGGAGCATCGTATGTTCTCCATCCACAAACAGGAGCGCGTTCACCTTGGCCGGGGGCGAGGCGCTGAGGTTCAACGACA
Organism: Trametes punicea; assembly: GCA_025528855.1. Taxonomy (NCBI): domain Eukaryota; kingdom Fungi; phylum Basidiomycota; class Agaricomycetes; order Polyporales; family Polyporaceae; genus Trametes; species Trametes punicea. The sequence continues at coordinate 201,764 of VICQ01000007.1, read as the reverse complement.
CGAGCACGTACGCGGTCTTCGATGCGGTATGAAAGACGTACACCGACTCCTCAGAGACCGGAATGGGCGTCCTGAGAGGAGAGAGGCAATAGTCCGCTACGAGCCCCTGCTCCGTGCAAATTGCCGTCCCACTTTTCACTTCCCAGGCCCGGTGCAACCCCGTCACCAGCGTGCGCGGGGCCCAGGTAAAGCCAGGCAACGAGAGCCTTGAAGCCAAGTTCACCCCGAACGGCACCTCGTTCGGGATTTGCCGCAGCTGCAAGAGGAACAACCTCATGCGCCTCTCCGCGAGGTTCGGCCCATCGCGTTCAGCGAGCAAGAGATCGATCCTGACCGTGGTTGGCAGCAGACTCGAGATGGCGATGAGCTCGTCCTCCTCCTTGGTCGTCTTGCGCCCCTCGAGCAGCCGCACGACCTCGGAAAGCGGCGTCTCGCGAGTCGCTCCTGACTCTCGCCCGTCTGCTCGAAAGCTCAGGATAGGAACGAGGGAAGCTGAGTAGTCGCCTTGCACACGCGGCCTGGCGTCGACCTTCACCGGCCCCTCAAGAAACTCAAAGTACAGCTCGCGCGCCAGGATGCCCTCCTGAAGCGTCCAGACGCGCCGCACCCATTGTGACGTGGCGATCCGCAGGAGGTTGTCGTCCCAAGACTTGCCCTCCGAGCAGAGCGTGCGAACGCAGTCGTCGATGACGAGCACTTTCGCCGCGTCTCGATACGTCTGCGCCATTAGCATGATCGCGCGCTTCCGCTCGTTGCGTAAGCTCGGCACGCACAACGAGTCCATCCAGAACGCGCCCTCGGGTTCGGGCAGGAGTGCTCGCGCAAGACCCGCGATGCGCTGCACCACACACGTCGGTAGGCCCGCGTCTGTGGTGCTCCCCATTCCTTCCGCCCAGACATGTGAGATAGCAACGTAGGGAGCCTGCTCCGAAGAATTGATGCGGAGTGCTGCTCCGTCCGAGACAACAACGGGAACGACACCTTGGGTGAGTAGCTCGAGTACTTCGGCCAAAGGAGGCCTCACATATGTGCAATGACAAGAGGGTTGGACATGACGGGGAACATACGAGTCCGTGTCGGTGATGGTATACAGAACGCAGGCGTCTTCTTTGCAGCCCTCGTGTTCGTCTCTCGAGCTTTTGATGTAGGGCGGAAGCTGGACCAGTCTGGAAACCATCTCTATGGGAGACTGGTTCCGGAAGAGACCGTGCAGCAGATAAGGGCACCAGCCCGCCTTCCGCATCCGTCGCCTGCATGACCTTGCAACCTTGTGGTCTATGAGAAACATGACGTCTCCTACCAGCTGACGACGGAGGTCCACAAGCTCCGGGATAGTCCTCCATGCCAGAACAGTGCGCGTGGCAATGCTGCAGAGAAACCGGACGTTGAACGCAACCGCGGCGTAGATATCCTCGACTTCGTCTTCCGAGAATCCGGCGAGCGACAGCATGCTGGACTCGAGATGAGACTCTTCCAAGAGCGCAGTCAAGGCTTCCTTGAGCAGGCCTACCACTTGCCGACCACGTTCCAGGGCCGCCACTTCGGTCTCACTTTCCAGCCGTGTCCTCCAACAGCCGAGGAGCTGTAAAATACGCTCGCCGGAGATGACGGTCTCGCCTTCTTGCCCCCCTGGGACCAGGAAGTTAGACTCCACCATTTCAATGCGCGTAACAGCCTCCAGGAGACCGAACGTCATCGCGCTGACCCATAGAGCGGCGTCGTCACGGAGACTGCGAGGCATAGTAGGGTCGCGACGAATTCTGGTGTATCTAAACAGGTTGATGCAAGAGGTAAAGCCATCATGCCTCGTACCCAGCCAGGGTATGTCGAGGAGTGAACCAATGGAATGACAGATCGCCCGTGTCCACCCGTTAGGGTCGCTGCATAGGTCTTGAAGAGTGGCAGCTCCAAACGTGACCGACTCTGCTGCACGATGGATAAGCGGTTCGCTAGTTCACTAACGTGTATTTAAGTAAGGCACTGACCTGCATCGATAGGTGGTCCTGTAGCAGACTCCAGTAGCGAGTTGCGAGACCACGGCATGGGCGACGCCACGGCGACGTAGTATCTCCAGAGGTACAAAGAGATCCAAACGTGCACGGCGCAGTCGAGGAATAGAGCATGGTACAAATCGATCTCTTGATCGCTTGCATCTTCTGGAGATGCTTGGACTGCGCACAACAGATGCGAGCATTGCGAACGCAGCCTCCGCTCCCTCTTCGTCGGCAACGCGAACGAAATCGCCAACGTGACTGAGAAGAGTGAGGTGACAGGGGGAACAGTCGTGTATGGGCGGACGTCTAGCGATCTGAGAGCGTCCGGCCCCGCTAGAGTTTCTGGCCTCAATACGTCGGCAAGGAGAATGGCAAGGCTGCCGAAGCAAGATGGCAGCTCGTGTATCGCCTTCCGCTCAAAGCCGTCGACCATGGAGCACGTTAGAGGTGAAAGTGGATAATGATCTCGCAGAGACCGTAGGCAGTCGAGATAAAGGATGTAGTGGACATCTGACTCTTCCGCAGGCTCGAACAATGGGAGAGAGGTATCACCAGGCTCTCCAGGACGGATCCCAACTGCGCTGAACCCTGCGCTAAGGCGCTGCAAGACCTGGGTCCACAATGGCAACAGCGGCGGGGCGATATAGCTTCCATCTGAGGGCGTGTCAGTTACAGAGCGGAGAGGACAGAACAACCTCGGCGGCCTACCGTCGCTGCTTTCATCCGAGTAGCTGGTTAAGGAGACGAGCCAGGGAAAGCATTATAAAGGGCAAGTCTGGTGATCATGATTTACTACGCAACTTACTCTTCACCTGCTCTCCCCTGCGGGCATGGCCACAAATCTTCACAAAAACAGTAGATACGCTGTTCGACGTGGTGAATCGGACTTAGTTCGACGTCTTTGAGCGCCTTGGATGAATTGACCCACCATGACCGGGGGTCGCTGTATATCGAGCGGGATGGAGAGACCGCAATGGGAAGATGTTGTTGGACACGAGGCAGACAGCCCTAAGCCATGCGAGCATTGGCCTAACGAGAATCAAGCTCAAGGTTCCGCTGTACTTGAGATTGACGCGAGTGGTGCGGACTTCATGGTACGCGGTTTGGGACTAGGTCATAGCGTCGTGGACACATGCCGCAGCAGGCAGATGAATTCATACGAGAGTTTTGAACGCCTATCAAGACTCGATATTCTGTGCCTACGGAGCGCGATCCGTATGGTAGCAAGGTCTGCGTTACAGAAGTCAGCGAGAGGCGCCGTTCGATAACCTGGAGTCGCATGCCCACCTGAGAGTCGTGATTCCCATAGTAGAGCCACGCTCGCATATGTTGCGGTAAATATCACTCACTACCACATGCACACGCACGCATAGGATCACAAAACGGAACGAAGTCGCAGGAACAGAACAAAGTGGTCAGTCAGAGAGTAGAGTTCTACAGAACCAGTATGCCACAACCGTCCATCCTAACCAACCACGCTCCCAACGACTACTTCTTGTCAGCGTACAGCGCAAGCGCACGATCCAGCGTGTCCGCGTCCAACCCGCGCAGTTTGAGAACTTTCTGGAAGATCTTCTTATCCAGGGGGTGTTGCACCTTGGACGCCAAGTGCTGCCCAGCCACCAAGGACTTGACAACCCCACTGATCAGACGCTGCTTGTGGACATTGATCAGCGGTTCCAGCTGCATGGACGGGGGAAGAGGTGCCAGCGTCGCAAAGACTTCCGGGTGGGCAGGTGCCTCAAATGAATTCGTGACCGGGTCAATCCCAACAGGCTCGTGCGGGGCTGTAGGATCAATGAGGTCCGGAAGGTTGCTGTAATGATGCACTTGCGCCAAGTACACGCCTGCAAGGCCATCACTCTCTCGCATCCCGAGGAAGTCACCAAGAGTACTTACCGAAGAAGGGTATGCACGCCGGTGGCGTTGGCGGTTTGCTGTCGGAGGCGGCCCGGCTGCGTCCAATAGCCGCCGGTCCGTCCCCATTCTTGCTCGTGGAGTCTTGAGGACCCACGGGCATCGTTTTCGCCTCGACGAGCGCATCAACGGTCTGGCGGATATGTCTGAAGTCACCAACAGGGGAGGTCCATTCCTTCAAATCGCGCAGCATCCGGCTCTCCCAAGCCCCAATCTTGTTGAACGCCTGCTGTTTGGCTTTGGCAACCCATTCGCTCCGCAGGCCTGCGATGACAGCAACAAGAGCGTTGAAGTTCTTGAGACAATATGCTTTCTATATCGCCAGAAGATTCCTCTTAGATGGTTAGCATGAATGATGGCACGAGAGACATACCCAGGCCAGCCTGATGAACTTATTGATGACCATTGCGCGCTCGCTTGGATGAGTGAGGACGATCTCGGACGTCACGAAGTTTGCAAGCAAATTGAATCGCCCGCGAACCGCAGTGAGCGCGCTCGTCTTTGGACTTGCCCGTCCTTCAGCTTTCAAGCGGGCACGCTCCCGTAGGAACTGTGCCCAATCCAGCACATGTGCGTCCTCCGCTGATCCCATAGCATGCGACGTTATCAGCTCCTCGAAGCTGATGTTCAGGAACAGCTCTCGGTCAATCATCGACAGATGTTGCACCAGCGTTTCTGAACGGTAGTTCAGGATGAAGGAGTGATGCCGCCGAAGGCGCGGAGGCGGTCCAGTTGGCGGTGGAAGCCCTGCGGATGGCTGGGGAGTAAGGGCTTCATTCGACGGCGAACCGGCGGAGGTCGATGGGCGCGAAGGCACACGGCTCTGCAAGATCTCGATGGGGACTGCGTCTTCGATGTGCGGTTTCGCTTGAGCAGCGGTCGACACAGCGGTGGACTCGCCGCTGTGTGCAGGAGGGGTCTGGAGCTCGTCCAATGCCGGCCGCCCAGCTGCGGACATCACTAACGGATTTGCGGACGCACTGACGCTCGCAGAGGCGGAAGCAGAGGCAGAGAGCGATGCAGATTGCGAGATGGATGCGAAGGAATCTCGCGAGCTGAGATGTGGAGACGTCGCGGACAAGCCTGCCGACATATCGATCGCGGACTCGCCTGAGAACCGCCTGCGTTCGACCTGCCCATAATCCTCGTCTGAACCCGAACCGTCCGCCTCCGCGTTGTCTTCATCTTCTCCCACGGACTCGCGCCGAACAAATCGCTGCCCGATACCCTGACGTTGCTGGATGGACTGGATCCATTGGTCGACCTTGGACTGCTTCGCGCGCTGTTTGTCCAGGTTGATCTGCCCCTCAAGGCGTCGCAACGCCGCCTCGACATCCCCACTTTCGTCGTCATCGCTGAGCGAGTCCAGGATAGCGTTGATGTGCCAGGCTTGGATGGGGCCTCCCATCTCAGGTCCTCCGCCATTTGAGACGACCTCGGAGGAAGAGGAGACGATAGAGGACGTATCGTGGGAGAACATGGATTCTCGCGTGCGAATGCCCATCGAAGAGACGCTGTCGATCGATTGGCGTACGAACTCGAAGTCCCGTCTAGTCGGAAGTCTACGCGCAGGCTTCTTGAGGCCAAGGCCTGGAGGTACAGAAACATCTATGTGCTCGTCCGACGAGAGGTCGGAGAGGTCAAGGTCGTCGATTGAGACGATGTCGAGCTGCTGCGTCTTCGGCATCATAGGTTCGACAGTCGCGGCGGTCTGGAGTGACGCAGTCTCCTCTGAGACGTACGAGGACGTGGATGCGCGGGGTTCGGCCTCCTCATAACTTGGCGGAGGAGGAAGCTCATCCTCTTCTGGAACAGCTTCCGAGCCCCCATCCGGCGGATGCACCTCCTGTGGCTCATGAGTGGGCGTATCGTGTCCCGCGATGGACTTCCTCAGATCGCTCTGCGCAGACCGAGGAGATTGTGGGAGCGACGGAGGGGCTTTAGGAGGCGGGGACGACATCGATGCCGCGGTGGACGTCGTTGACACCATGGACGGTCTCTGTGCGGCCTGCCCATGCCCATGGTTCGCCTGGCTGTCGACCATACGAAGGTACTGCTCGACACCACCATTGATCATGAGCAAGTCGCCTGTCTCATTCGCCTCCACGTCGAACGCGGACACGTCCACGCCCGCCGTGAGAGGGGGCTGAATGTGTGGACGGGAGTTCAACACGCGCTTCCACCGGCCCAGACGTCCAATGGTGTTCACGAACACGCGCGAGATGGCACTATGCGGGAAAGGCGACAGCGCGGCATTGGAGTGGGCTTGCGACGTAGCGCCACCCACGCTGGGGACGTGCACGGGGCTCTGGTTGCCGTACTGAAGGACGGCCATATGCAGCGGCTGCCGCATCATGACCAGGTCAAGTGCGTTCGTCGGGCTTCCATCAGCGGACGCGAGGCTGAAGTCGCCCGCACGCGGGGACACGCCGCCATCGAAGTCGAAGTCGATGTCAAAATCCTCGGGATCGTTGAACGAGCGCGCCTGCGAATCGGTGGATGGACGTGGCGCACCGTCTGGGAAGGCCGATAGTTGAGGGTCAGCAGCCCGACGTTTGTCTATTGACTTGCGCGCAGCTCGATTGAGCTTCCGTATATGCGCGTCCTTGCAGTCGAGGATAACCTTTCGCAACTGCCGAACGATTTTCTGCAAAAGGATGAGAGGGGCCTTCCGCACAGTGAAAGATGTCGCGCACCAGAGCATCCCTATGTCTTTGCAAGATCGGGTCCCGCCTCAGTGTATTCAGCCATTCCGCGAACAAGAGCCGTAACTCGCGATTCGGAACAAAGTCGATGTCGAAGAACGTGAGCAGCCAATACCGTATTGCCGTAAACGTCCGCACACGCACAATTCGGCGCACCATCTCGTCGCGACTGTTTGACGCCTCGCCCAACGCCCAGTGGAAGCGGCATATAAGCAAATGGCCGAGGTCGACCGCAGATACGTATGTGCGGTAGGTGAGGAAGAAAATGAGCAATTCATCATAATTCAGCTCACTGGTGAGCTGCGCGATCCACCGCTCGATTGTCGCCGCTACAAGCACCCGCTGGCTTTCCTTCGACGCGTTGGTGCCTTTGGTATCAAACGTGGGCTGGTCAGACAGCTGGTGCCTGTCCTTAGTCATGCGTCGGCGGGAAGCCGTAGAGTTGGCATGGGAGGACAAGTCGGTAGCGCTCGATGGCGTTTCGTCATAGACGTCGCGATCCGGGTCGACCTCACCCCAGATGACAAATCGCGGATCGTCTCGGGGGGCAGCACTCTCGTCCGCGCGCAATGAAAGACGGACAGTCGTTTCGTTCGGGGAAGACTCGATCTTGTCAAGGGACGGCAACCCGCGATACGTCTGAAGGACGTCGAACAGCGCGGTCGAATATCGAGACGGTAACGTTGTCGCAGCCAGGTTCACGGGCGTCGGAGTTGGAGGTTCTGATATCTTTATCGGAGGCACCGGAGAAGATGACGAAGGAGATGGGGTGTCCCTTCGCAAGTCCTCGTCCGAGTTCGATGTCCCCGTGAGTGATAGTTTCGACATTCGCGACATGCGGGGCAAGTAGTCCGCTCGAGCCGTGAGACCAGACTCGAAGGATTGCATCTCACGGATGACAGGTGGCGACGCCAAATGGGAGTGTGAGCGCCAGGCGGGAGAGTCAAACGTGACTCCGGCTCCGAAAGGATGCGCGATCTCCCTCGAGGCCTGACTCGGCGTATCAGGCAAGGGAGGCTGATACCTGAACGGCGCAGACGAGGAGCTTGAGGCAAAGGGAGACGTCGGCTGCCCATTCCACGCCATGGCGTCCGCAAAGAAGTCGTTCACTGGGGCATGTACCTGAGTCAAGTTGGCAGCTGCAAGCGTAGCTGGCGCCGCAAATGCGTCCGCGCTGGATACACTGTGCGCATGAGGTCGACCAGAGGGTGGCGCAACTGGCTGGGTCGACGTGCCATCGGCAGATGACATTCCATTGGGAATGGAACGAGTCTTCCTGAGGCGTCGAGACGGAGGAGAGCGAGAGGCATCGAACACCGTGTTGTGCATGGTGGCGGGGCCCACACCCGACTTGAACACAGACGAGGGGAGAAGGCTGTGTACGGACATGCGCGAGCGAGGCTTAGAGCTCAGGGAGCTGCTTGCGCCACCGGGGCTGGTATGAATTGTATGGTGATGTGTCGAGGAGGCCGTCGATGCGGCGTGATGTGTGCGATTGTCTTCGGCGTCCTGCGCGGCTGCAGCGGGGGCGGTCATGTCGCGAGTCCTTAGCGCGAACGAACGCAGGGAAGGGCGCAATGCCATCAGCACCATGCATGGACGGCGAGGGAAGTGACCGGGCAGACAATAAGGGCTGGCAAGAACTTACCCGAGTCTGTACATTTGCTTGCCATGCTGGTTGACGAACGCGGTGATGACATAGGGGGAACGGACGTCTTTGCCCACACCGATTGCGCGGTCCAGGCGTCGCTTACTCTCTCTTGCGGCGGCACCGGATGAGGTTTCAATGAAGGGTCTGCCACCTGTTATTTGCGGTCAGGGTCGAACGCGATTAGACAAGGCTAGGTTGTGAAGGAGAAGGCGAGGGAAACTCACGAGCGCATGAAATATCTGCACTCGCGACTTCTGGAGGTACTGGCTCGGAATCGAGACCTGATACGAGCTCTGCGGGAAGAAGGGCGCCGAGAATGGCAGACCACGAGCGGGTTGGTTGAGAGTGAGCAGTAGGCGGGGAGGCCGAAGTGGACGGTGGTATGGAAGCGGAAGGGGAATCAGGATGTATGGACTCTGGCTGGAGAATGTCGTTACTGTCGTTAGATTGCGTGGAGGACATGGCTTGAGTTAATCAGGGAGTGCTGGCTACGAGAGGAGCATCGTCCTTGCTGTTTGTACGTTGCTCGTCGTCGCGAAGAAGGCTGGCGCGGACAAGGGGAGAGACGGAAAGAGTGAAAGACCCTCGTTTCCCGCGCGAACGCGTCGATGGCCCTTGCCCAAATTTGTCCATCGCAGAGTCTGTTGATACATTCACTCGCTGCTCTTCGCTCGATCTCTCAGACATCTACCTCTCCCGCAGAAGCGTTGAAGAATAACTACTGTTAGATGCGGCACAGATCTCGAATTCACGAGGATCTCGAAGCTACAGACTGCATCTAGTACGACTTCGCAAGTAGGCGCTCAGTGAGCGTGGCCACATTCACTGCTTTACGTTCCTACATATATCCGGTGAATCCTTGGTGTTGCCCGGAACGATCACTTCCAAACCGCTCCATGCGATGACCTGAGAAGGCGAGACGGAGGGTAGGACGATGAGCAGTCTTGGCTCCGCATCAAGGAACTCGTGGACCAAGAAATTGGAGACTTTGTCTTTCATATTCACATCAGCTGGCAGCTTGAGAACATACAATTGGAGCTATTGCATGTTTGCCGCTATGTATTTCAGAAGATACATTATCTGGACACACAAGGTTCCCTGGACACATGTCGGATTGTCACCTGAGTGGAGGGATATCTCTGGACCCATCAGAGTGGATGGACGACAGGCGAGTCTACACCGAGGCAACTTGTCAAGCAAAGGCGTACGAGAGCTATGCAGATCTAGCAGTCGTGAGGTGCGCCATGCAGAGTTGATCATACTCTGAAGAGACAATCAGGGACGATCGTCGGAGGTGCAGATAGCGAGGATGAGTGAAACAAAAGCGAGCAGTGGTCGTAACCGCCACTTGGTACAAGCCTTCGCTAGAGCCCCGAGGGAAGGATGGGGATCAAAGAAGCGCATGAAGTAGAGTCTGGCTGATCGGCTACAGAGTTATCCAGAAAAAGGCGAGGAGCTTGCAGGCACAAGCACTTCGAGAGGCCGGCTTATCTAGCAGGAAGACAACAAAAGCAATGCCGAAATCCATTCTGGGGGTTCCTGCGCTTAGAGGCCAGCGTTGGCATGCGGGTGGGCGAGAAGTGCCAGTTGAGTCTTCGGGCAGATAATATCGTGGAACAAACTATACCTGGGAACTTCAGGAAGCCCGACAAGACTGGAGACAGACGAAGCAAACTATTCGTTTGAGCGCAATGAGATGTGTCTACAGAGGTCATGTAGATGCCATAGAGCCTGTGCACTCATTTTGCGAAGCACTGGAAGCGGCAAAGCATGGCTGGCTGAGCGCGTGTGGCGCTTTCCGTGGCACATAAAATCAATGATCGTCGCCGCACGAGAAGGGATCTTTCGTCGCCTTGAAAGTTCCGTCTGTGGCGAGTCTGCGTGAGATACGGAGCGGGACGGTTGCCGTGGAAGTGACTCGGGAAGGGAGGGATAGGGAGAGACAACGATAGAGGAGAAGTCGGATATTGAACGGCTCTGTGCGGGGGTCCGAGTAGGCCGGAGCGTACGCGTGCATTGCAGATCAATAGACGATGCGGCGGGAGAGCGATGGAAGCCGACTCGAAGATGCACGCGGCTTGTAGATGGGATATTATCGGTACGTAGAACTGCCTGCAGACCAAACGGTGCGTGCGTTTGGTCTTGACCAGGAGTTCTGCGCTGCTCCGCCAGCGGACATCGACGCGCCACTCGAACATTCGACGGCGCCGCCAACGATGGCAGTCACGGTCATGGGACGCATGCCGGTGTCCGTGCAGGCACGAGAGGTAGAGCGAGCTACCGACGGGCGAGGACACTTTCAGTCGCGTCGGCCCAACGACGGAACCGCGGAGGGCTGAGCTCGAGCGAGCGAATGAACTGGCGGAGGTTTCGCTGATGGACCGTATCGAGTTCGTCGGGCGCTTGCAGAGCTCGGTCGCGGGCGCTTGTGGAGGGGCAGGCCGGCCGAGCCGAGGAGACGGGCTTTTTCGGAGAGAGGGTCCGAATCCAATCAGCTGTGATAAATTCGTCACCAGCTCGTCTCTCTTCTGATCCTCCATCCTCCACCTCCTTCCCGTCGTCTCTTTCCCTCTGCAAGGCGACAGACATGCTCAACCTAGCATCAAAGACCCAAGCGGTCAAACGGTCGCTTCAGCGGCTGGCCGCAGGCATGGCCACCGCTGCAGAGCCCATCGGCGCGACCAAGGTCCCCATGTCAAACCTCGAACCGAACGCCTACATCAACTACCAGCGCATCGAGGACAACCTTGCTATCGTGCGCGACAGGCTCGTATCTCTACTCGATACTACTCTTTCACCTCCCAGCCTAACCACCTCTGCAGGCTCAAGCGTCCTCTGACGCTCTCCGAAAAGATCGTCTACGGTCACCTCGACGACCCCCACAATCAGGACATCGAGCGCGGTAAGAGCTACCTCAAACTCCGTCCCGACGTGCGTCGATGCGCTCTTTTTTTACTACCGGTCTCGCTCACCTCCTATCCCCTTGCAGCGCGTCGCTTGCCAGGATGCTACTGCTCAGGTTCGTCCCTCCTGTCGTTGGCCAGCTCACGTGCAGTCGTTTGACGTCATTCCCTCTAGATGGCAATCCTCCAGTTCATGTCCGCTGGTATGGACACCGCTGCCGTCCCGACCACCGTCCACTGCGACCACCTTATCGAGGCCCAGGTTGGCGGCGTCAAGGATCTGGAACGTGCGAAGCAGACCAACAAAGAGGTTTACGACTTTTTGGCTACCGCGACCGCCAAGGTGCGTCTTCCCCTGACGTCGTCTCGCCACTGCTCCAGAACCTTATCCCCCGTCCTTCCCTGCCCATAGTACGGCCTTGGTTTCTGGAGACCCGGCTCTGGTATCATCCATCAGATCATCCTCGAGAACTATGCCTTCCCCGGCGGTCTCATGATCGGTACGGACTCGCACACCCCTAACGCTGGTGGTCTCGGCATGGTCGCTTGCGGTGTCGGTGGTGCCGATGCGGTCGATGTCATGGCTGGTCTTCCTTGGGAATTGAAGTGCCCGAAGGTCATCCAGGTCAACCTCAAGGGTAAAATTGGCGGCTGGACGACTCCGAAGGATGTGATCCTCAAGGTGGCTGGTATCCTCACCGTGAAGGGCGGTACGGGTGCGATCGTCGAGTACACTGGTCCTGGTGTCGAGTCGCTTTCATGCACGGGTATGGCTACGATCTGCAACATGGGTGCTGAAATCGGCGCGACAACCTCCATCTTCCCCTTCAACCACCGCATGGTCGACTACCTCAACGCTACCCGCCGCGAGGCCATCGCGGAATACGCCAAACGCTTCCAGTACAACCTCAGGGCTGATGAAGGCGCCGAATACGATCAGAGCATCGAGATTGTGAGCGTTCGGCGTTCGCTCGCCTCCTAACAATCGCTGACGACTTTTCCAGAACCTCTCAGAGCTTGAGCCACACATTAACGGTCCTTTCACTCCCGACTTGGCTACCCCCATTTCAAAGTTCAAGAATGAGGTTGAGAAGAACGGCTGGCCCGCGGAGCTCAAGGTCGCGCTCATTGGTTCTTGCACCAATTCGTCTTACGAGGACATGACTCGCTCTGCATCCATCGCGAAGGAGGCGGCCTCTCACGGTCTTCAGACTAAGAGCAAGTTCACTGTAACCCCCGGTTCGGAGCAAGTCCGTGCGACCATCGAGCGCGATGGCATCATGAAAGTTTTCGAGGATGTCGGCGGTCTCGTCCTTGCGAACGCCTGCGGTCCTTGCATTGGTCAGTGGGATCGTCGCGATGTGAAGAAGGGCGAGCCCAATTCCATCATCACTTCCTACAACCGTAACTTCACTGGTCGTAATGATGCCAACCCCGCCACCCATGCGTTCGTGGCCTCGCCCGATATCGTCACTGCCATGGCGTTCGCCGGCGATCTCCGCTTCAACCCTCTCACGGACACGCTCACTGGGACGGATGGCAAGCCGTTCAAGTTTTCAGACCCGTCCGGCTTCGAGCTCCCCCTCGCGGCTATGACCCTGGCCAGAACACCTTCCAGCCTCCTCCGGAGGACCGCGCTTCTGTTCAGGTCGCCATCGATCCCAAGTCCGAGCGTCTGCAGGCGCTCAAGCCCTTCCCTCCTTGGGACGGCAAGACACCCACCGACCTTCCTATCCTCATCAAGGTGAAGGGCAAGTGCACGACTGATCACATCTCTGCTGGCGGTCCCTGGCTCAAATACCGTGGCCACCTCGAGAACATCTCTCAGAACTGCCTGATCGGCGCCATCAACGCTGAGAACGGCGAGGCGAACAAGGTCAAGAACCAGATTACTGGCGAATGGGGCCCTGTTCCTCAGACCGCCACGTGGTACCGCGATCACGGCATCAAGTGGGTCGTTGTTGGCGACCACAACTACGGTGAGGGTTCGTCGCGTGAGCACGCTGCGCTCGAGCCGCGTTTCCTCGGCGGCCTCGCGATCATCACCCGCTCGTTCGCCCGTATCCACGAGACGAACTTGAAGAAGCAGGGTATGCTCGCACTCACGTTTGTCAACCCCGAAGACTACGACAAGGTCCGCCCGTCCGACCGCGTCGATATTCTCGGCCTGGAATCCTTCGCACCCGGCAAGAACCTCACCATGGTTCTCAAGCACGAGGACGGCTCCCGGGAGGAGATTCCGCTTGCGCATTCATTCAATGAGGGTCAGATTGAGTGGTTCAAGGCTGGCTCTGCTCTTAACCTCGTAGGTTTCATTTCGTAGCCTTGGTTGCAGTATGAGTCGCTAACTTGACTCTCGTAGATGGCTTCTAAGGCCAAGCAAGCCAAGCAATAAGCCGCTGGCAGCATGTCGTCCTTTGTCCGTTCCGCTAACGAGGGGATAGCGTAGGAGAGGCGAGAAAATGTCTCTTAACTCTTGTAGATGCCAGATGCTGTGGACGATCCAGAGTGCCGCTGTCTGCCGCCGTTGCCCAGCTGTCTTACTCGACGACCTTCACACACTCATCGTTGTACGATCGTACCTCATGTTACGTGTTTCCTAATGTCTTCCCTTATGTAATGAAATAGCATGACACGATCCTTCGGCCTTCGTTTGCTCACTTTCTCCGTGTGTTCCTTCAGCAGAGCATGGTAGTTCTGCCAAGTGTCGAGATACTCAGCTCGACGCTTCAACCCCACTAGGACCTGGGGCACATCGCGAGGTTCATGACCTGGCTGCGACATCCTTCTACAGTACTGACGGTACGAGGCTCAACGCCAGAAATCTCTACAGCTCCGAGTGGCGGGATCATTCAATATGATTTCCTCGTCCTGACACGAGGGCCTGAGTGATTATGGTGGAAAGCTTCCTTGCCTTGGGGCGGTGAGCGAAGACACGGTCCAAGGCCTAGGAACCAAACGTTCGTGGGACTCATGCCTCCCGCGTCCGATATTCGTCTTCTATCAGTAAAGCACTGTACAGCCCGGCGCTCACTACGGAGGTCATCTTCTCTCATGACATGCACACCCACATGCAACATGGACGGACGGAATTGCTACTACTAGTACTCTGCCATGCCATGTAAGCGCTGAGCGAGGAGATCTCAGCTTTGGAAGAGACAAATGATATGCTAATCTCGCGCTCGCGTACCCTCGGACAGGTGCAAAGATACGTCCTGGCCCGTCGCCATGATGGTCGTGGGTATCTCGGAGCTCATCTACCTTTGGGCGCTTCGAAAGGTGGGGTTGCGTCCCTGGGGCCTATTTGGACCAACTAGGCTACCACAGAAGGCACACTTCGATGTCCTCTGGTATGAACCCATGGTGGACGTCAATCTCGGCTAGTGTCCCTACACTACAGCTGGCCTCGATCGAAACGTCGCATCCGTCTTCTACTACCCAGCTTTTCTCCGACTCTCCCCGCACGTCAGAAATACAGCCGACGAGCACGCGCTGTGTCACGGCGACGCATGCAGATTCTACACGTTCAAAGAGACGGATGAATACACGCCACGTCACGTCACCTCCTGCTGCCCGATGCGACCATATAAAACCTGCCCTCCATGAAGTTCACGGTCTGCTTTCTCGCCAGATAATCCCTGTCGTTACTTACGATGGACATGAGCTGAAAGTCTTACCAGCTACTGAAGGGACGGCTTATGTTGCCATCTCTCACGTATGGGCGGGGAGATGGAAAGTACGTCGGACGAAGGCCTGCCGATCTGTATCGTCAAGCACATCGCACGCCTCGTAGAAGACATGCGTGCCTCCAGCAATGCGGCGCTTTGGATTGACTCCCTTTGCGTGCCGAGCGACAGCGGCTTGCGCAAGTAGGCCATCAAGCTCATGAAGGACACCTATCGCGACGCTGCCAAGGTTCTCGTCATCGATGACTGCGTCCGGACGCTCTGCTCCGAGAACAAGTCGTGGGAGGAGAATATGGCCCGGATCGCGACGTCAGCGTGGGTACGGCGCATATGGACCCTGCAGGAAGGTCTGCTTGCACACGAGTTGTACTTCGAGTTTGCCGAAGGCGCGGTGAAGTTGGACGTGGCGAAGGTACACCGCGAGTCGTCCCATGCTATGACGTTTCTCGCTTCGCTCCTTAGATTCCGGGCCAAGATGTCTCAAGACCTCGGCATTGCAGCGGCAATCCACCTGCTATAAAGACGCACGACAGCGAAGGCGGAAGACGAGCTGAAAGCCATCGCGAGTCTGCTGCCGTCGACGGTAGACTTGGAGTTGCTCCTCGACGAACCCGACGCGCCGAGGCGGAAAGTATCCCACCTCGTTCAATTGCGGGAGTTGCCTCTGGTTGTTCCTTTCGGAATGTCACCCGGCTCGCATTACCCAACTTCACCTGGGCGCCGGGGATGCTGGCAAAGGAGGTCATGGACCATTGGGCGAATAAACTTGTATATGCGGTAGGGACGGTTCTGTGGGGAAATACCTCCTAGAAAGGCTCGGAACGCCCATCTCTGTGCCTGTGGACGAGACGATCGTCGTCCGCCACCGAGGCTCGAAGACTGTATGGGCCATTGATCCTCAAGACGTCCATTCTCCTTGCTCCATCAACGCCCTCTTTCAAGTTGTTCCGTGACTGAAACCTGTCCCCGTCGGCTGTCCTCCTCGATATTCGCACCATTGCGACGACTACTGACCTCATCCCTGCAGGAAGCGCCACCATCTCAAGTATGTCACGGCCTTCACCATGACCAGGGCGTGCCCAACCACCGAAGCAGGGTTGGAGACGGATCTTGAACGAGATATAGGGATAGTAGATGAAAAGAGTGGCAAGCCATGGGAGGGCGAACTCATCGATCTCGGGGAGCCCCGGGAAACACTGATCTTTCCGAGACAGATGTCCTTGGTCTCATATTCTGATACCGTACACCTCGATGTTGACATCGCTTGATGTGCACTCACTGCATTTCTTGATTGCCTACATGGTATGTCCTCAGTTCCTTTAATCGGCGAACAATCCCCCTTCTCTCTGCTTTGCCGCCGCATCAGCGCTGCGCTCTACACCGCCGACTAACCTCCTGCCCTTGCGTATCTGCGTCAACTCGTCCCGCCAGCGCTCGAACTTGCGTAGGAGCGCGTCCTCGTCCGAGGCGGCACCGACGCTCCTCTCCTCACTTCGAATCGTCGATATCACCTCGGTGAGCGCAGTCTCGAGCCGCGAGAGGGAATCGTCGAGGACGTAAGGGTTGCCGAGGATCTCGCTTGGGTGCGGGTTGCGTTCTCCGCCTGTTCCTGGCACAGATTCAGGAGGGGCAGCTGTACGGTGCATGAGTGTATGCGCGCGACGCAGCGAGCACTCTTCTGTGACGTAGAGTCTGTGAGAGCGTAGACGTACCATGAGGATCGGATTGAGGATAGACCTGCATTGCATAGTGAAGGGTCAACCTGTCGATCATCGCTGTGCGGCGAATACCTACTTGTCCGGGGTTTTCTCTCGACGGAGATGGAGGGATGGCAGTGCTACGCTGGCCCGGGAACTTCGAGTCCACTAGTGCAGAGGAGCGACTCGGTCACTCGCGGCGCAGGGTCGGAGGTACAATGCGACGCACCATCACCCATAGACATGCTTGCGGTATAGTTCACAAATGCGCTGCAATCGCTTGCGGATGCGTACAGTATGAGAAGCTCAAAGACGGTGTTCAGCCATGGTGCGCGAGTGCATCCCAAGTTGACTTTGGCCCTCGCCGAAAGTGGAGTGGCCCAAATGACGCACAAGCACAGCCACCATCGGTCATACAGACCTCTTTCACATAAACTCTAGTATCATTGTAGCGTTGCAACCCTGCCGTAGCGGCGTTCCTATGGGATTCACAATAATCGGTACACAGTCGATTCTACGATAACCGTAACAAACCATTACAAAGAACATGGCAGGAAATACTGTACCAGTGGCACGATCTATGCGCCGGTGCCGCTCGCGGGCTAACACAGAGCACCTTCTGCCAATCGCCGCGGCTCACTGGTACGATTCTCCAAACAGACCACTCGCCGACCACCCCTGTATCTCCGCAAACGCCGACCAGTCCACATCATAGTCCTCCCCTCCTTGAAGCAGCCCGAAAGGCAACACCGTCCCCTGGCTCGACGAGACTCGTGCGCTCCCACCACCTTCGAACCCGGACATCCCCAACGTAAAGGATGCGCTGAACTCCCGTCCGTCCCCAAACGCCATCGGCAAAGACCCAGAGCCAGAGGATGCGGACGACTGCACAGGGGTAGGTGCATCGTTGAGGAACGGAATCGACGTGTTTTCCATTGCACTGTACGACGCCATGCCATACCTGGCAGCGTCTGCGAAGCTCTCATCCGCGGCATGAGCGTAAGCGAACATGCTGTCCTGCTGCGTTGCCTCAGCCGCCTGGTCTTGCTGGGAGCTTTGACTGACTCGAGAGCCCTCCGCCTCCTTCCGCACCTCACCCTTCCTAATCCTCTCGTCCCATCGGCCAGCCTTGCGCAGCGCATCGAGAACCGCGATCGCCCTACTCGCCGTCTCGCCCTCGCCATCGGAAACCCCGACTTCCCTCATGGTGTCCGCGCACCAATGCAACATACGCATCGCGCGATCGATCAGCGCAAGGCACTCCTGCGCCTTCGGATGAAGTGGCTTCTGCGAGAACACCCCGACGAGCGCGATCGCGCCGTCAAAGACGAAGTACGCGTAGTGGAACAGCATCGCTGGCAGATACGGATCCGGCTCGAATGCGGCGGCCTCCTCCTGCGCATCACACATGACGCGCACGAGCTCCATCGCGAGCTCGATGCATCGCTCACGGGACGGATTCATGATCACGGTCATCGACGCAGAGAGCGGTTTCGGCGGTGGTAGAATGGGCGGGGCGTGCATCAAGTATGGCCGATGCAGAATCATGGTGGCACAGAGGTAGTAGCCCGCACACATGTGTCGCTGATACGCAAGTGCGCGCTCGTGAGGTGCGACGGGATTCGACATCTCATGCGATCGGCGCCAGTCCAGAGATGGGTGAAGCCGACAGAGCCAGAACTTGAACCTGCGATCAATCTCCAGTATGGTCGCATACGCCGGCATCTGTACACCGAGGCACTGCAAATAGATTTGAAAGCTGTGCAACGACACAGCATAACGACTCCCTTACCTTCTCGATCATCTCGCCGATGATTTCACATAGACCAATAAAGTGCTGGTGAAAAGTAGCGGCAGCATTCGGTGATCCATCACCGTGAACATCTTCAGGGACCATCTTCACATCGAATGAGCCCTCAGTAGCCATCATAGGGCGGCCAAGGGTGAAAGAATATAATCTAAGAGCCATGCGCCCGGTGAGCCAAGTGGTCCTCGGTGGGATGACAACGACAGACTCACCTGTCAGCGATTACGAGGTACCACCAGCCAAGAACGCGAAGCTCCCGCTCTTGCTTATCCATCGTCTCCCATTTCTGCCACCCAGGGTCCCGATGGAGACCTGCCGCCTGAGCCTTACGCAGTGCCGTCCCAGTGAGCTTCCAGGCGTCGCTCACACGTCCGCGATCGGCCAAGTACGCGGACATCAACGCGGAACCGATACAGGTCAACACAACGCCATGCACCGCTGCAGGTTGCGTGTATGCCCGTCTCGATGAGAGCAAGATGTCCTCAATCAGCCGACGTGCTTCGAAGGCTTTCAAGAAGTACCCCTTCGCGTTATTCCCTACGAGCCGTTGCGGAGCGAGCGCCAAGACCGAAAATACGAGCAATAGCCAGTGCGGGTTGAGCTCTTCCGTACAGCGCGTGCACCCTCCCGAGAGGTGACAGGAGGGGCCAGGACATCGTAGGCGAAGGTGGTGCCACATTTGCTGGCATGAACGGCGGAACCACTGCTCAGGTAGTCCAAACTGCCAGTTGCGCTCGGCGAAGTAGCCGTCGATAAGTGCCTCAGCGACGTTGCGGGGAGGGAGGCCTGCAACGCGCTGTTGTATAGGGCCCGACAGCGGGTGGTTGCCGGGCTGGAAAGGTTCACTGACGGTAGTCGTGTCAGCGGAGCGAGCATATCTCCACTTGGCGCGATAGGGATCACCGAGCTAGAGGTAGAGCCTACAGTCAGCCAGAAGCTCCAGGTTTGTGAAGGCTGATACCATACCTTGGAGAGAGCATGCGGGATCGTCCCCATTCCTATGTACTCGTCTTGAGGGGCCAACGAGAGCTGGGCCAACGCGACCGCAACTCGTTGCACATCGTAGTCGTAATGTGACAGTGAGCCCTCCTCCTCTTCACCATGCATACTGTTCTTGGAGGACAACCCCTGGCTCGGGGTCGAGGCGGCAGTGCTAGAACCGTCATTCGCTGAAGCCTTGGCACCTGTCCTTGTCAAGCTCTTATCAGAAGACGTGCTCTCAGAGGGTGAGGAAGCGCCAGCCACTCCGCCAGAGGATAACAAGGATTCGATGGTGATAGACGACAAGCTCTCCGCCCCTAAGGCAGCACCGACTCGGAGTTCCTTGTTACCGTGAACGCCGCGGATGTGGACATTCTGCTGCGAGATGACTTCCTCCAGCGTGGCGATGCGAGCGGATAATGTGGCGATTGTACTCTGCGCGGCCTCGGGAACCGTGGGAGCGCCTTCGGGAGGTCTTTGTGGTACAGGCCTGGCTACCAAAGGTTCCCATCTGCAGAGCTGGGGCACTCCGCGTGAGACGCAGAGCCCACACGGAATTTGACGATCACATTTCTGTCGGAAAATCGGAGATAGGATGAATTCGTAGCACATTAGAGGCTCTTCGCAGGCTAAATAGAACACACCTGTCTCCTGCGAGTGCACTCTACGCAGCTTAATCTTTGCCTTCTCCTAGTCTGCTTGGCTTTCCCGGTGGCGCCGGAATGACCGTTCCCGTGCTCATGCATAGACGCTTCGCTGCTAGCAGTTGCTGCGGCGGACATGGTCGGCGTGGCACGGTGATGGTGGTGGTGAGAGACAAGCTGGCGATTTCCGCATTGTAAGGCCACATAGACTTATAGAATTGTTTGGCTTGACCATCGTCGTGCGGACGCTGCTTGGGACTCATTGATCCACTCTCCTGCGATCGCGACCCACACCCAAATCCAACCTGTGCAGGCGCCTTCCTCCTATCTGCTAACTCCGTTGCCTCCTTTGGCCTTCCGGGGCCCGGACCCCGCCTGATCATCCCTTTAAGGCCTCAATTTCAGTGAGCTCGAAGCCAGTGAATCTCGTTTCCCCGAGTCTCCAAGAAGCGTCAGCACTGCCGGTTGCAGATCAGCTGTTGATCCATCTCGACGACAATAGCCACGTCCGCGGCGGTTTCGTAGTCAGTACCTCACCCATGTGCGGTCAGAATGCTCACAAAGCAAGGTGGCATTGCGATCCGACTCTTTTCGGAAGTACGTACAAGGGCTGGTTGGACGACTACCATGTGTACACGGTCCTGAGCGAAAAAGAAGTTACTTTCACCGCCATAGAGATGCCACGAAGGCCCCGGCCTCTGCAATATCAGAAAGCGGTGGGCTGACGCTCGTTCTTGTCAAGCTGTATACCTAGCTCTTCCGCGATGATTACGGCAGCTTTCTCTCCGATGACCACAGCCGTGGAGTACGTGTTCTGAAGGAGCGTCGTCAACCTGGCAAAGCAGATTGGAGAGGATCCGTGCTACACTTACGGCTGCGACGTTTCCGGGACAGATCGACATATCTGTGAAGTAGAATCACGCCGCCAAGATGCGTAGGTACACATGTGAAACATAAAGCTTGGCACGCACCTGCGACTTTCAATCCTTGCACGCCGTAGACATTCAGACGGGGATCCACGACGCCGCCGTCGTGCCGCTTCTTCATCGCGCACGTGCCAAGCTAGACAAGTCGGTGTTCAGCACGCTCATCGCACCAATGTGGTTGCCCAGGACAGCTCACGGAATGCCATGCGGTACCCACAGACCGCCTGACATACTCTTCCAATGCCTTATCATCATCCACCGTGTATTCCAAGTCTGGTTCTGACACAACTACGGGTCCCTTACGCTCCCCCGCTGCAGTCTTGCTTGCAGGAGAGAAAGCCGGATGAAGAGCTGCCACCTCGCCGCGATAGGAAGGGAGACGGCGAGCAAACTCGCGCGAACGCTTGTAGCCCCACTTCATGAGCGCCAGGTCTTCCGGCCTGTAGATCGTTTAGACAACATGACATTTTGTTTAAGCCAGACACGATGACTCACGAGTCCAAGAATCCGGGATGGAAGTCCAGAGGAGCCTCAATATCATCACCGGAGGTGATGTGGGTGTGCCCGACAGACACAGGGTGTTCGACGTACCAGCCTACGCTGAAGAACTTCTTGGATGAAAGACCCGTGCGGTCACCGAGGAATCTGTGTCAACAGACGACGAGTTAGCCGTATCATCACGGCCTTCGAAGTGGGCCGATCAATGCTACTGACAGAGACACTGTGCCAAAGAAAAGCACAGGCTTATCCGGGGCCGGCACGTAGTACTGCAACCATCGGTCGCGGAACACCTCGCCGATCTCATCGAGCTCCTTCCCGGATGGGCGAAGCTTAATTCCAGCGTCAAGGCCACTACAGCAAGGCACTCGTCAGGGCATGCTGCGTGATATAGTACAAATAGGTATATACGGACTTGTGCGCAAGTAATCCGGTCCCATCAGTATACCATTGCTTCGTCCATTCTGCGATCTTCAGAAACACCGAAGAGTTGAACGGAACGTGGACTGACTTTCAAGCTCTGCCTTGTCATTACTCACGATACCATCGAGCGTATGTGTAGTATCAGTGGCGATGTACGGCGCGAAAATAACCTGATGGTCTGGAAACAGACGGTAAACATAAGCAATTCCTCTCATGTCCATACATCGAAGCCGCGCCTTGATAACGCTCGCCCACTCCAGGGAGGTCGACCAGCTGTTGAATGCCGACCCGGTCGAGAATCTCCTTTGACCCTATTCCGGAGCGCTCGAGAATCGCAGGGGATCCAAAAGCCCCCGCGGATATGATCACGAGTCGTCGCGCGTATGCCGTGAGCACGTCCCCCTGGGCGTCAGGATTGAAGCGCTTGTTCGCAACGTATTGAACGCCTATAGCCCGTCCACCGCTGCAACA
Source organism: Trametes punicea (assembly GCA_025528855.1). Lineage (NCBI taxonomy): Eukaryota > Fungi > Basidiomycota > Agaricomycetes > Polyporales > Polyporaceae > Trametes > Trametes punicea. The sequence continues at coordinate 179,461 of VICQ01000007.1, read as the reverse complement.
TCATCATGAGCACCCAAGCGCACCGGCATTCCCAGGTCTTGCGTACTTGATAAGGACCTTCTTCACATGGTGTCCCGTGAGGATACGAAGATTGACATCGAAGTTCTGATTGTATAGATAGTGGTGCGGAACATCCGAGCGGGTACCCGAACGGGCGTCTATCCACCTAATAGGGATTATGATAGAGCCAGCAGGTGGGCAAAGCGCTCACTTTTGCCAACGCTATACAGTCAAAATCGAACTTAATCAGGAGACATTGCAAAGGAAGCAGTATAACACACCCCATATTTGTTGCATTCGAACAGATTGTTCACGTCGTCAGTCTGTCCACGACTCTTGTCGTACTGCGCCGTGATATCCAAGAACTCCCGCCCAATCTCCGTGAAGAACCCACCGTAGGACACCTTCAACGGCCCGCAATAGCCATGGGTACTCTGGCCTGGTTGCACTTGGTATGTCTCGCACTTTCAGATGACCGTTAGACCGATTCAAGCCGTGAGACACCGCTAATTTGGAATAGACCTGGTCATGCACCTTGCGAAGAAGTGGAAGGAGATCCTTAGAACTCCATCCACCATTCCCATATACGTTCGCCCAATCGTCGTAATCCGACGCGGAAGCCCTGGTGTACATAGCGACTGCGCATGGGACTCTTGAAGTTACGACCCTTGTGCTTGGCACGGGTAAGGAGAACGGCGTACAGTTGACACTGGAGCCTCCGCCCAAGCATTGCCCACACGGTACAACAGGAGAACGGCTCCCCAAAGCTGCGCTCTCTCTGCCAACATGGAACTTCACCGTCTTGCTACCAGGTTGCAGGTGATGCAGGTATCGAGCTGGCTGAGTGTGCTGGGGATCGTCGCGCGTAGGGGGTCCTGCCTCAAGCACAAGGATGCTGGAAGTCGGATCGGCAGCCGCTAACCGTCCGGCAATGATGCAGCCGCATGTACCGCCTGGACGCAGGTTGGGGCCTGTTGGCAAATGCGGGGCCTGGATAAGACGGTGAACTCACCTCCGGCAATAATAATGTCAAAGGTTTGCTGGGTCATAGCGATGAGTGAATGAACTGAAGAGGGGTAGTGCCGAAGGACCACGGCCAGCATATATACCCTTGGTAAACCAGTTTAGCGCGCCGTAGTTGTCCGTGTAGCGCCGCCATGGTCATCTGCGATGGTGCACGAATTCGAAATCGCTCATTTGGATCGCTGCATGGTGTCGTACTGCTTGAGAATGTCTTATCCAAGACAAGGAATTAGACACTACGTAGAGGAAGCCAGCGTCGCCGTAAATTGCAACAGCGTAGAGAAGCCTCTCGCGCCGAGCAATCCGGAGCGTCAACGCGCAACATCTCACCATCAACGCCCACTTGAACGGGACCCGGTACCACGTTAGGCTGCAGCAGGGGCAGCCCCATATCTTATGATGGTACAATGCGAATTTATTTACCTTGCCCAGATTTTAATGAGTTTGGCCGGCCGATCGGGCGGCCTTCCTAGGATCTTGTAGCAATGATGCTATGCAATTGCAAAGGTGCTCACAAGCCATGATGGAATCGGGAACCACTACCCACCACGTCCTATATAGGGCAAACACAGGCATGGGAGACTCACGGTCGACCGCTTCCTGCTAACGCTACGCAACCTTAATATCCGTTCACACCATCAGGGAAGCTCTGTCCGTATGGATTGCCACTGACCAGCGACTTGTGCGAGAACCTGGAGTGGTCGGATCACGGATGAGGGCTATAGAAGGGACAGCCTTCTATCGATAGTCTCCCTAGTAGGCAGACCTCGCGGCTTCCGTTCGGAGGGTCGGATTTCCGCTGAAATGGCTACCAAAGCCCGCTTTGCAGTCGTGCACTACTCAGTGGGATACGATGATGACTCGGAACCGTCGGCCTCATCAGCTTGCGCTACTGTATGAAATGAAGAACCGTGTAGGACGGTCTGAGCCAGCGTTGTCTGAGATGCGAGTTAAGAGCATCGAGGAGGACAGTATCATGATACCGACTGTCGTGGTAAGTTACGTAACACTTACTACTGGGCAAAGCTGATATAAGCCCCCATTGTTATAAGCTGGCGATAAGTAAATTGCGATAAGTCGAGGAGGTTCGCGAGCGTGGTAAAGAAGTTGCAGCCGGTCTAGGCCCGGGTGAACCGCTTTGGTCCGCCTGAAGTGAACCGTAAACGTCTTGTCTCCGCCCTCGCGGACGTCGTCCCCAACGATGGCGACGTCGAGCAAACAGAACTCCCGTTTCTCCTCATTGAAAGTCTTCAAGTTCGCTGCCGGCTCGAAGCCTCCTCCGCTTCCTCCCAAAGATCCGTTTCGCCTCCCCAACCCTTCCCTGCCCTCCCTCGGCAACTCTCTCTCCCCCGACTCCCTCCCATCCCAGCCTGCAACACCGCTATCCGCCCAGTATGCTACTCTTGTCAGAAGCCCTTCACCGTCGCCATCCTATACTCCTAGCGGCCACACAGCCGTCTCGCCGCCTTCTTCCACATCCCTAGGATCAACTAGCTCCCGCAAGGGTCTTTTCAAGTTCTCATCCTTGAGCAGGCGTCCCAAGACTCCCAAGACCGCAGAGTCCGGCTATTCTGCAGCGTCAGAATCCTCGCAACCACCAGAGCCAGCCGATGACCCATCCATCTCCTTGCCTTGGAACTTCCAGGTGAGCCCTGCTGCACTTCATCCTTGTCTCACTCCTCACCTACCGTCCGATAGCACAATATACATGTTGACGAAGGGTGCGTGTGTTTACCAAGTCCTATGGACGCGTCCTCACGGACTTGCAGCTTTGCTGGGTTGCCACCCTCATGGGCCGCATCTCTGGCAGCAGCGGGATTCACCGAAGAAGAGATAGCAGCCATTCAGGCCAAGAGAGCAGAGTCTCGTTTACGTAGTGCGCGCTCCATCTATTCCCTCAGTCCAGATCGGTCTGTTTCGCCGACCAGCACCACACGATTCCCTGCGTATACAAACCAATCCCGAGCGGGGTCGTTGCGACGAGACCAGTCCGACGCATCGCTGTCCCAAGTATCCTTGACTAGTAGCCAACGGTCTTATAGCTCGCGATCACATACCCGCCAGATTTCTGTTTCCTCACGCGACCCTTCTGAGTACTCTTCCTCAGGAGCGCCACAAGCCGAATCGAGTGCGCGACAATCGCCCCCCATGTCGCGACGAACGCCGACTCACGCGTTCACATACCCCCAGCTGCATTCGCAGAGCACTCCACATCTCCCCACCCACCATTCCGGCGGATCTATGGCCCGATTGATCCCTCCAATACCCCCGCCGCCTACTATATCTATCGTGTCCTCGGATAGCTCCTCCAATTCAGCTGTTTCCGAGAAACAGCTAATGGCCCGGAACGCGCGTCAACGCTCCTTTCACGTCGCTAACGAGTCAATTGATACTGCTTCCCATTCCCCTCCCCCCGCGTACACGTCGCCCAGGAAGGAGAGTCAGCTGTCGCGAGCGGATGAAGACTTCAGTCTACCGCCCCCGATTGAGCAGCCTGCTGCTGGGTCCAGTCCCAGGAGGAATGAAACTGGGAGGCTTTCTTCCGAGTCCTCCAGCTCTGGCTCACACGAGCCGCGTATTACCTCTCCAGTCCTCCCTGCACCGCCGCGTTTGTCTTTCCATCAAGACGACCTCTCTTCCTGGACCGAGTCGCTGTTCTCGTCGATCCCTGCGACCATTACCTTATCCCCACCGAAGCCGGCGCACACCACCTCGTCAGATTCAGTATCCGGGCTGAGGTCCGGGAGCATCAGTGCCTCCCCTCCTAGCGCAACCTCTGTGTACGAGCGAAGCGGCTCGCCTTCTCCCGCTGCGCGGCAGCTGCCTCCTCAAAAGCCTCTACCCAAGCAAGAACCGCCGCAGCGGGTTGCTCCCACAGCCTGTCTTCCGTCGCCACCACTGGAAAGCGGAGTCATTGCTCGACATGAGGCTGCAGGACTGACTGCGAGCGCTAACAGTTCAGGGGCATCTGTCTCGTCTGGGACGCAGGATTCCTCCACCGAGGCGGCCGACATCTCCACGGACTCCCAGTATTCGTCTTCGACATTGCTGACACCCGTGCTTGATGAGTTCCCGTCCATTCCTCGCATGACTAGCTCTGAACACTTCGATATACAAATGTCACTGGCACGGGACAAGGAGAACCGGGACTCCGGGCTGTCGACTGTCACAGTCACACCTGCTACCATAGCCACTGCTGCCATCGCTCGCAGCGCCCGACCAAACGTGGTCCTCTCCCCGGTGCTCGCAAATGGCGAGGGTCCCACGAAGACCAAGTCTATCGCTCAGGATTCTGACGATGCGCGGCCTCACTCTCCAAATAGCACAGAATCTCACTCCAGTGCTTCGAGCTCGTCGACATCGGCGTCTTTGTCCATGTCGACGGGAACTGAGTCCGCTTCGTCTGACTCGCGGCCGCAAACGTTGGCTGCTTCTGAGACGCAGGATTGGCGGTTGTCCGGCGGGAATCCGAAAAGCGTTGGTTCTATCGACTCTCCGGTGCCTTCCCCACGGGTCGCTTCCTTCGGAGAGCGGGATGTGTTCACTGTCTCTGTAACCAGCGAGATACGAGAACGGGAGCCCGCGAGTGCAGGGACGCGACGTCCATCCGTTATCATCGAACAGTATCTCTCCGCGACGCCGACTTCAGACGGCAAGCCTCTGACTCCCGTCTCTCCGGCTTCGTCGAGTTCGCCCTCGCCTTTGTCTCCTGTCCCACGGTACCCTGGTTGGTTGTCCGCGGTTGTTGCGCCACTGAAGTCGTTCATTAACGACCAAATCGACCCGCGCGATCTGTACGCGGATCTTCGGGAAATTGCCGAGGGTGAGAGCGGCTCTGTATACGCAGCGCGCGTCCTCGCTACACCAGGCTCGCCGGAGAAGCAGCCCGGCTCTTTTGTCGCAATCAAGAATGTCCCTATCATGCCCTCGGGCTCACCGAAGATCGACGACCTTCAGAGAGAGCTGTCATTGATGAAGGGTATCTCTCATGCCAACATACTAACGATGGACGCGCTGTATGTGGACCTTGTCGAGGACTGTCTATGGATCCGCATGGATCTCATGGAGCGTAGCTTGGCGGATATCATCGCATATGCGGGGGAGGGGGTCATGTTTCATGAGAAATCGATCGCTCGGGTCGCGGGGGATGTGCGTGATTCATTACGAGGTCGTAGGTGGTATACTCACTGCTGATCTGCAGGTTCTGCACGCCCTTGACTACCTGCAGACCAAAGGCATCGCGCACAGAGATGTTCGCTCGGACAACCTCTTGGTGAACCTCGAGGGCGTCGTGAAACTTGCGGACTTCTCGAGCGCTGTTCAGGTCAGTAGAGCAAAGCCCATTCGCACCGATCCGGCCGGCGTGGCATACTGGCAAGCTCCCGAAATGAGGACGTGAGTTCAATGATGCATCATCGTCGAATATTCTTGTTGCTGACAGCGGCGTCGCAGCGGTTCGTACAACGCCCTCAAGGTCGACGTATGGTCCTTGGGTGCAACCGTATGGGAGCTGGCGCAGGCAGAACCACCCTTCAGTGATGTTGCGGATCCAAGGCAGTTTGGCGACAAGCTTCCTCCCCTCAGCCAACCCGAAATATACTCACGATCTTTCCACGATTTTTTGCATCTATGTTCAAAGCCAAGCTCCTCACGACCGGACCCCCATGAATTGCTAAGCGTAAGTTCTGGCGCGGATATCGCGAAGGTTAGCTACTCACTGGGATATCCTCACCGTAGACTCCTTTTATCCGCAACCCTAGTGGACGTCAAGCTATCGCAGACCTGTTGGCCGACTGTCGTGCAATTGAGGAGCAGATGTCCCGGAGGCAGAGCACCCGCTCGACAGGGACACTATCGCGGTCCTAGCTATAACCTATTAACTATATACCCCACTCGGTTAATTATCGCTCTGGTATATGGACTTGATGATTGTGATTAGCGTAGTGCATCAATGCTTTGCTTCTGTAACATCGCCTCATGGACGCCGGATTAGCATGCTCTGCAGTCAAGTACCGTGCTGTGATCGTCCGTGAGCTGCGGAGAATGAGCAGCGTACTGACTGCTTCAAGTACATGGGACCGCGCTTCCGATGCGCAGCAGCTTTGTGTCAGATCCTCTTGAGCCGTACTAACACTATCCGCACCCAGGCCTCTGCAAGCTACGCTAATCCCCAGCCTAGACGTGAAATCTGCAAGTAGTTCCTACTGACAGCGTTATCTCATGGTGCATTACATATCATCAATCTGGAGGTCGTTCAGCAGACTAACTTGTGCCTGATTGTGCATTAGGTGATCACCCCTGCCGACTCGAAGAAGACGAGCTACGTCGCCATTTCGCACGTGTGGTCAGAAGGCATGGAAAGCGCAACGGAGGTCGGACTGCCGGCATGTCTGGTTCAGCGCCATGCAAAGCTTGGATACGACCTCCGTGGAAGCTGCGCTTCCTGGATCGACTCCTTGTGCGCGCCAGGTGCGCGCGACTATCGTAAGCACGCGATCAGGCTCATGGAGCAGACATACCGCAACGCAACGAAGGTCCTTGTCATGAATAACAGCATCCGCGCACAGTGCCTCATGTACAAAACTTGGCCAGAGAATCTCCTACGAACTGCGACGTGTAGGTGGGTCAGGCGAGTACGGACACTCCAGGAGGCGGTGTTGGCGCAGGAATCACCTTTCAGTTCGCTGAAGGCCCGGTGCACTCCAAGAAGGGTTCCAGATTGACGGTACACAAGGAGCGCAGTACTCATCGGAGCTGGTTGTGCGGGCACGTCCTCCCGATCCTCAACCTTCGGGAACGCGGAGTCGACCTAAGAGTTCGAGGGGCGATCACGCTTCATGACGTGATCTGCCTCATTCGAGGCATAGAGACCACCAAGGCGGAAGATGAACTCGTCGCAATGCCAAGCTTATCACCCTCCCAAGTCGCTGTGAAACCGCTACTGGCTATCAATAACGGACCACATGCTGTGGAGGAGCGCCTGAAGTCGTTTGTTCTGCAGATATGGGAGCTCCCATCTCTCTGTGTTCGCGGAAATACGCCCAGTCTCATGCTACGGGGCTTCGCCTGGGCTTCACGCACACTGCCTGACGTTGGAAGATCCTCAACTTTGGTATGACGGAGAAGGAGGTATAGGGATGGGCACTTGTACCGAAGATGGGTCCATCGCGGAATACTTCGTTGCACCGCTTGAGAGGCCAAGCTCGCGCGTGCCAGAAATGCTGAACTGAGTCTTCGTTCGCCACGACGCCTCTCAGACTGGATATGTTCTGCAACCGGTGATGAAGCGACTGAAGCTGGAGTCCGCGGTCACGCATGTGGGAAGGCTTCTGGAGAGTGAGACCGGACGTGGTTTGCATTGCAGTATGCGATATCGACTCCTCGGATAGTTCGGATTTGGAGGTGGAAGAGAATGGCAATGCTCGACAAACGTCACGCAGCCGTTTCTGTAACACACGCCATGCCAACTCTCCCGCGTAGCATCCTTGCTTGAGAAGATTATGGAACGAAATGCCCACTCGGAAATCGTGCGGCTGGGGGAGACGCATGAACTTTGGGTGCGGGTACAGTGAGTAGGCAAGGAGCGGAGCCGGACTGGTAGAGTAGACAGTAGTTCTTGATTGTCAGCAGGGCCATCCGCGTCCTCGGGACCACTGACGGCTCTGGATTCGCTTGAGTAGTGCACTACGGTGGGTGGTCATATGGTAGAGATGTTCTGTACTGGCCGTGGGTGTAGTCCATGTAAAATCAATCCTTCTCGTTGCCTGAACGCGAAGTCCTACTGGCTCTCTGAGTCTGAGTGCTTGCAGTGAGTTCGCAAGCCTCGTTTGCATCCTCGGCCCGGGCCATCACAGCCGCGGGGGAAGACGCATATCTGAGATCTCAGATCTAGAGTCACTGGCGATCGGCCACTTTGACGCCCAAACGATCCAAATTTCGATGGCCCGGCATGCACGCTGAATTCGCTTTCGCGAGCTCTCTCTGCTGCTTTGTTCTTACACCACTCCGGGTTGTCTGCTGACAAGACTTCTTTCTCCTTCGTGCTTTCCTTGGTCAGACAAACGTTGGATTGTTTGCCTGTGCTGGGTGCTGCCCAGCACCTCAAAAAACCAACTGGTCCGGATGGTCTCCTCCTTGTCAGAGCAGCTCGCAAGGAGCGCGTCTGTGAACGCCAACATACTAGACGAGAAGGCTCGCAAGCAAACTCAGTCCGAGTCCTATCTCTTCTCCCCAAAGGAAGCAAGACAGCATGATTTAGAGTCTATTCACGCTCTCGGTGTCAACGGTTTCCTCCAGCTCAAGTCTCTGCAACCTGCCATCGCTCCCTTTGAGCAGCAGCTGTTCTCCGATGCCGCCAAGTCCTTGGATAGGACTCTCCAGACAGAAGAGCAGAACAAGAAGCTGAATGCTACTATCTCGGCCTTCTTACCTCTGCTGGGCCCTTTTCTGTTGGACTCTCCCACCGGGAAGATTTTGGAGTGGCTAGTGCGCAGGTTCAGGTGAGTATCTGAACTCTGAACTCGGTTCATCATTTGCTTCAATGAGCGTCGTGGCATTGCGTGGGTGGAGCATGGGCCGCTTTTGAGGTGCTGCAGGCGCGATGTTATGCATGTTTGTGACTATAGCATGCCAACTGCGACTAAAATCTGGCCTACAGAATCCATGAATTCAATGTGGAGGCCGTTGTCGCCCTGTTCATCCCTTATCACGAAACCCCTCACTTCGTGAAGATGGTATCCATTTTGCATATACAGTGAGTCTTCCACGATGCAGGCTTGTGATCAAATATGCTAATCGTGCCCGACTATATAGGGACCGTTCTACGCTGCGTTTCCTCCGTGCATTCAAGGCGACAGCGAAGCCCCTTCATCGACATCTACTGATCAATGAGATGCTCAAATCCCCAGGTGTTGCTCGCTTCGTCTCCGGAATCCTGCCTGGTGTCCTGAATAGTCACAGCGCCGGATTGCACCGTCCATTGATCGCATTTCATACCGGGGTGCTCTTAGAATTCGTAGGGATGAACAGAGCTCTGGACGAGAATGCCATGGCCATCGTACTGCCTGCTGCCTTGGAGCCTCTACAGGTCGCTAGTAACGTCAACGTCCAAGTGAAGCCGGCGCTGCTCCAAGAATCCATTGCAAGTATCGTACATATGTGTTCCTGTGCTATCTGGCTCATATTTACTTGGCGCACCTAGCTCGGGAGCTATCTCATCCTTGCAGCAATCTCACAAAAGACACATCTCACAGCTAATGCCGTCAAGTCTATTATGCTAGCGGCAACAGAGTGCGCACAATGTGTCTCCCCGAAGCAGCTTATCCGAACGTTGGTGTCCATTGCTGCACCTCAAGACGAGCTGGAACGCCTGTCTGGCGGCGTCATCAAGACTTTGGTGAGGATGCCGTGAGTACTGTGCTGCGTTTCTTCCACCACCTGAGTGGGTTGTCTCATGAACACTATCTAAAGAGATATCACATCCGAACTCATCGACGCTATGGCTTGGACTGGTGCAGAAAAAGTTATTGTCCCGCTCCTGAAAACCCTTCTTACGCGGTAAGCCATCAATGTCCTTGACACGACGCTTCCCTGACGATCTGTAGTCTGGATGATACTCTGGTGCCGGACATCGTTGAGGCCCTCATTACTTCGCAGGCCCTTCCCGGTGCCATCGCCCGTTCGGCTGCCATGAAGCTGATCCGCGAATTGATGGACCTTGGTGATGCACCGTCAACATCCATCATGCGTCAATTGTTGTCCCAGCTTCATCAGCGTTATCCTAAAGCTGTCGAGCGAGCTTCTCGTATTCTGATTGAAGAGAACCCGAGTCAGACGGATGCAATCGAGCGACTCATTCTGTCGCTCTCCTTCGTGAGTGTTGCATGACGCTCTTCCATACATGTGCTGCGCTTAATCGATTACAGTCTATTGCCAACCCTTGCGGTGCAGAAGCAGAAACATCCACCTTGCTTGTAGGGTCTGCGAGTGTGGATGCTGCGATCCGCGCACACTCCGTGCGGGAACTGTTGGCTCGCCTATCCTCTGATAACCTGCCAGACGCTGAGAAGGTGAGTGTTGTTGACGATGACTGCATAACCCTCCAGTGCTCATATGCTCTGCAGCAATCCATCTGCTCGACGCTGATGCTCCGGGTTCATGATGACGAACTCTCCGTACTCAAGGCGCTTTATACTCATTCAGCTGATGTCGCTGCCAAAGCATTACTTTCGAATTCCCCAGCAGCTTACCTGGATGCCCTCGCGCAAGTTCTGCATGGCTCAGGTGCCAAGCCTTCTCGTGACGTTATCCGTGTACACTTCTCCTTCCTGCTGTCCCATTTCGTCCCTAGCCTCGTCTTGCGTGAAGACGCAGAGAGTTTCCGAAAGCTCACGCGACGGATCGCCATCGATATCGTCCTCCCTTTCCTCCTATACACCAAGCCGCGCATGAAAACTGCGCAGACTGTCTGGGATATCATCGAAGCGGCGGAAGATGCGGGGCTTGACCCTGCCGTTTACGAGCTGCTTGGCGGCTGTGCCGAAGCTGTTCGGTGGGAGAAGCGGAGGCCCGACGCGGGTACGAAGGACAACGAAAGCGAGAGAGCGAGCATGGACGTGGCGCTGATGACGAGGATCAACCTTGCCGTCGCAGCGAAAATTGCAGGTAGGTTAAATGGTTCAAATCCTGCTCAATTCTCACTCGGTCTTGATGCACCTCCGTAGACAACATACTTGCTTCCAACTACTTCCAGCAGCACCTGGACAGTATATTGGCCAAGCTGCATGACGAAGATCCACATGCACGCTCTCTGGTCTACCTGATCAGTCGAGCGCTGCTCTCTCGAATCGGCGGAGAACAACGCATTGACACGGCTCACTATATTCTGCGTGCGATGCAGCTAGAGACACTTGAGGGCATGGGTGACTTCATGCACGGTGTGAACGACGTGTCGAGCGTAGGTCTTGGTGCCAAAAACCAGATTGGATCATGTGTTGATCTTGTCCGTGTTCGCACAGTTCTTGAACGACAACAGCGTCGGAGCAGCTGTGGTTTTGAAGCCCAGCAGTCAGAATACACTTCATCGCCTACAAGTCGCTGTTCTGTCGGTGCTTCCTAGCATTCCTCGACCGTCTGGCGCACGCCTCGATTGGGTCACACAGCACAGCGTGAGTTGGTTGAGACGAATGGAGCAGTGATGCTTGGGTGCTAATTGTTGCCTTATGGAACTCTTAGGCTGCCTCCGGAACTGAAGCAGCGCGATATGTGCTGCTCCTCCGCGACGTGTATCGCTTAAGCAATTCGTCCGCTCACCTCGCACTGCTCTCTACGCATCTTCTCCGCTCCCTCTTTGTGAATCTCGGCGACGATGCGCTGGCTTTCCTTGCCGGGCTGTGGCTCGCCTCCAGCTCAGATACGCACTCTAAGGTTGCAAAGGATGAGTCACACGTTCAGTACGCCGCCCTCCGCCATGCGGGCGCCTTTCTCGAAGCGCACGTCGTCACGCAGCGAACTGTGGATTTCCAGACCGTTCTTCCAGCAATGCTTGTTATGCTGCAGAGCCAGGACGCGAGCGTCCGCGAGGCGGCGATCAGATGTACCGCGGTGGTCACTAAGATATCATCCACCAAGGAGGCAGAGGCAGTTTATGCGTTCGACGCCATCTATGGAGATGAGTCTGGTGAGTTACCTGGCTCAGACATACATGGTTGAGTGCTGACAATAAACATAGCGAAGCTGCAGTATGCCGACTGGGCGGACTTCCAAAAGTACTCGAAGGCCATCGGGGAAATGAGAGACAATCTGGTGCACGACCCTGAATATCTACAAGCGTTCCATAGAGAACACCTGGGCCAGTCCAAGACGGACTCCAAAAAGACCGCAGGGTAAGTCAAACGAATTGAAGGAATGAACGGCGCGTTACTGATAGCATCTAAAGTTACAAGCAACGCATCTTGTGCTATCTGCTGTCTCACGTTAACGCGTGCCCACTTCCTCAAATGAAGTTCGCACTTTTGAAGAGCCTCGACGGTGTTTCGAACGAAGCGAAGGCCCGAGTCCTCATGCCAACCATCGAGACTCTTGCGAGTGAACAGGCTACCCGAGATCTTCCGCCAGGCGGCATTATGGAAGATCTCGTGGTCTACGCCGTCTCCGCCTTCGATAGCACGGCTGCCGCGGACCTCAACAATGACGGGAAAACCGCGTGGGCGGTCTACGACAAGCTGTTGACGAAGGCCCTGAAAGATGGTGAGCTCTGTTATGGAATATATCACGGAACTCCCTCTGATGAAGGCACCCCTAGGACATTGGGAGAGACCATGTACTGCTCTTCTACATCGCTTACAGCATGGGTTGTTCTCGAAGCTTTCATTGGAGCGCAAGATGCAGCTATGCCAGAGGCTCTTGCGTATCGCGGTGGAGGACGACTCTTCGGTGTGTTCGTACCTGTACTTCAATGTATCAGGATTCTGACGATCCTCCACAGGCCTTGATTTGCAAGAAGGTTCTCGCAAGCGCGTTATCAGACGTTGACCTCATTCTACGGCTGCTCGTCAAGTTGCAGCCTACTGGGGAGGATATAACACAACATGCTTCAAAGCGCCCGCGTATCGAGAAGTAAGCCCTCCTGATCAATTTCCATAGTAGGCTTTGTGCGGTACTCATGACATCGCTTTGCAGGTCTACTTATACCACGCAGATCGAGGAGATCTCTCTTCTCTCCACTTTGATAGAAGTTCTGGGATCTCTGAAGGTCTCAGGTTCTCTGGAGCTGATCTCCTGCCTTTTGGAGACTCTCCACAATGTCACACACACTATCGCATCGGACACTGCGGACAAGAGATTTGTTGAGCAGCTCATCATGTCAGCAGTAGAGAACTTCGTTCAGCAGTTCCAGGTAAGTCTGTCACGATCTGATTACACACCACATCGCACTGATCACGTTCTGTAGGACTCGACTGTGATCCCGCCTGGTTCACTTCGTGTAGATGCCCTTGTGGACATATTACGTCGTACGTCAGCTTCCTGGCCTGGTTGTGATAAACACTAATTCCGGTGCAGGTTCCGAAAATCCTCAATCGTTCCATCAGGCTTCGCTACTCCTGGCCAGCCTTGCTCGGATTGCCCCTGACCCAGTCCTACACAACATCATGCCCATTTTCACGTTCATGGGCTCAAACGTCTTCCACCGGGATGATAGTTACACCTTCAGGGTTGTGCAGAAGGTCAGTAGAGTGTCGATCATTGAAGTTGGCCTCAGATCTGACTGCCTGGCAGACTATCGACAGCATTGTCCCTGTCATGGTTGCATCGCTCAAGGGCGAGCATGGTACGGGAATGCATCTATACCTTGCTGCTCGAGACTTCCTCCGTCTTTTCACCACTGCTGCGAACCACGTCCCACGCCATCGTCGCGTACAGTGTGTAGTCTTTTCGCGAGTTTACATCACCACATTCTAACCCACTTCGCAGCTTCTTCTCGCATCTGATTGATACTCTCGGCCCTTCTGATTTCCTTGCACCGGTCATCATGCTCCTAGTCGACCGAGTCGCAAACCGCGTCGCCCGGCAGAACTCGGCAGAGGTGGTTGGCTCCCTCTTCCTGCCGTTGGCAGTCACCGAGCATTATCAAACCGCGCTCCAGCTTCCGGTAGGTGCTTGTTTCGCATTTAGCGTTTGAAGTGTACTCAGCCGTGTTCTAGCTGTTCATTGAGCTTGTCCACGAGGTTGAAAGACTTACGCAATCGTCCGGATTGACTACGAAGCCGTTCCTGGAAGACGCACCGTAAGTTTTTGATTAGCATAGTTTCACCCGGCGGGTTTGTTGATATCAGCCTCAGTGACGACGGGCATCCCCATGCTGAGACTTCTAACAAACGTCGAGCCATTGCTCTTCTCGTGTTCTGCGATAATGCATTACAACGCGTCGGGGCAGGTGCTTTTGCGATCTCGGCACAAGAAAGTACGCAAAGTAAAAGTTTGCTGGCGCTGCTACTCTCAGTGGCCACCGCAAGGACGGATGACCTTGCGTATGCTGAGGTTGCATCGGCGGCTCGCTCGGCCATGACCAGCACTCTCCAAATCATGTCCGCACCCGACTTTGTGGCTGGCATCTGTACCATCCTCCAATCGTCATCTGCTAATGTGAGTCCTATGAAGGCTTATGACGCTTTCCCACCTGGCTCACACCTGCACGGTAATTAGGCCCAAGCAGGCGCTCTGGAGCTCTTTGCGTCTCGGTTGACAGAAGTGGCAGAGAAGACTCGTCGACAGTTGACGCCGTCGATCATCAAGATTGTGGAGAGCATTCATACATTGTTCTCCGCCTCTCAAGATTTCCTTCGGCGGCCTGCATTGAGAGCTCTCGCGACTGTCAGCGAAACGCTCTCCCCAGGCGAGGAAGGTTCGATCGCAAGCACTGTGCCCCTGGTTCTGGACGCCGTGCGGCAAGAGACCCTTCGAGTGCCAGCATTCAAGGCCTTGCTGTCGTTCTCATCGAGACTTGGGCCACGAACAATCCCGTATCTCAAGGAGATCGTGAAAGAGTCTGTCACACATGCTCGCGAGGCCGTACTGGTCACTGCAGGTGAGAGAGGGCGCATTTCTATCTCTATCCCGGTTGTCTAACGTCCTTTTGTAAGCAGATTCCGAGCTGATCGCTGCGGCTGTCGAAGTCTTCCGCAATCTCCTAAGTTCCATCCCTACCTTCTGGGGAGAAGCGGATTTGCTCCAGGTCGTCGAGCTTTACCTGGATGCTTCGGACATTTCCGAGTCAGCGGAGATGCGTCTTCTAGTCAAGACTGTAGCGAAGCGCGCATCTCCCACCGTGCTGCTCCCTGCCCTCTGCGAGATGTGGGAACGGTCATTGGTCAAGCAAGCGAAGGTATACATGTTCATGCGACTCGAGGTTGGGTATGAGACTTACGCTAGGTCATGCAGGACCGTCCCAAAAGAATCTTGTCGTTCATTCAGGTAGTGAAGTTGTCTGTCAAGGCCGCCTCGCGACCGGCTGTTCTGGACCATCTGCGGGAACTGTTCAAGGCTTTCCTGTCCATGTTCGACCTATGCGCCGACTCTCAGAACGCGGAGATGGAGCGCAACGTCACTGCAGCCTTCATCGAACTTGTGGTCAAGCTGAACGAGACTGCGTTCCGACCTATCTTCCGCAAAATGTTCGACTGGGCTTTCAATCTCGCACAACGTAAGGATCACGAGGCGATATTCGACCTCCGCCACGCTGACCGAGCTCTCATCTAGCTAATAGACGGGCAGTCTTCTGCCATGTATATTCAGCCCTGCTGGAGTTCTTCAAGGTCAGTGGTGTTCACCGTCGCCTGCAAGCCCAAATCTAATCCCTTCCTTTCAGGCTCTCATGGTCCCGTACATGTCGTTTGCATGGCAATCCTTGGTTGAGACTCTCCGTGGCTACACTTCATCTTCTGCTGAGGATGGGCAGTTGTGGTTGGCGCTCGTCCAGACGCTCTCGAAATCCATGGCGGCCGACGATGACAGAGGTAGGTTCGACGGTTTATACTGATCTCGTATATACTGACTAGGCTTCAGTGTTCTGGCGAAGCGACAAGCTACGACAACTCGTGCCCCTGGCCGCCCAGCAGGTTCCCGTAGCCGTGCGCCTGAATTTGCCCGAAGGCAGGGATGCCCTGGCGGAATGCCTCGTTTCGCTTCTTGGCATTACTGATGACGACGTTCTGTCAAAGTCACTAAACCTCGACATCCTCATGCACAGCCGCTCCGATGATGCGCGGGTGCGCCTCCTCAGCTTGACCTGCGCGGAGCGGTTGTGGCGCTCTCACGGCGAGAAACTACTTGGTGCGTGGTTTCGTGTGCGATACTGTTGATACTGTACGGAGCACTCACCATGGTGCAGGCTTCGTGGCGGAAACGGCAACGTTCATCGCCGAAGCTGCGGAGGACGAAAATGACCTTGTCGTCCGGGAGGCTCACAAGCTTAAGGCAGCGGTGGAGGCGGTCGGCGGAAGCATCGATGTTTCGTAAATGCCTTGTCCGAGGACCATGTCATCCTCATTGCTGTACCTTCATATGGCTATATGCCATTGTGATCTCATATTATATGTTACCAGCGTCCGTTCACTAGTTCGGAGTTTCTGGTGCCGGAGGCTCCTTTGATAGCTGCACCAATCATGAGCTTCTTTCAATCAACACAAAATCAAAAATCAGGAGCGATAAGCAGCTAAGGTTATAGTAGTACAAACGCATTTTTACAAACGAAAAGTCAGTCGCAGGGTATTAGAGGATCCGGGTCGTCCTGCGACGCGGACGTAAGGCCGCGCTCGGCCCTTGGAAGTAACAACAAATTTTACGCCTCTCATCGGGGCCAACGGTGACATACTCCGCCCTAACGGCCTAGATCGCCTGCGAATCAGCAAGCTCCCTCTCCGATTTGACAGAGTCGGCGTCCAGCGCAACCTGGGACGGACCCGATTGCGTCGTGGGCATCATCTTCAGCTCGATTACCGTCGGCTGTGAAGGTGGTGCGGCCGTAGTGGTCTGAGGAAATGCGTTGATCAGCAATGTGATCCTGGGGATAATAAAGGAAGGATGAAGAGGCATTGAATACGCATACCTGCAATGCGTTCCTCCCACTCACTACCATCGTGGAGGCTTTCTGCCCACGCAGAATGGTGGTGGCGAAGGGGTTCGTCTCGCTCTCTCCAGTGATTCCGCGTTGCGCGAGGGATTTGCGGGTATTGAGGCTGAACAGACATTTGAGCATCACTCATGTGGATGACAGAAGGACTCCGGGGAATACTTACGCGACTAATAGCGTGTTCGCATACACTGTGAGCGTTGGCGTCAACTTTCGACATGTCACTGGAAAATGACGAATGACTTGCTTACGTTTGGTGAGGACGATAGAGAACGCAGAATAGATGAGATTGTGAGGATATGCAAGAGACTGATGAGTGTTTCAGATATGGAACGTTGCACCGTAGGACGTGATAGGATCACTCACGAAAGCGACGTTCAGGGCGTTGAAGATACTGCACGAACCAACACGCCAATCCATGAGTTACCTGCGCTGCGGTGCTCGTCTTGGAAGTACGCATACCATATCACCAAACCTAAGGCCAGTTGAAACTCATGCGGGCTATGCGAAAGGAGAGAAGTGTCGCACTCACCGGTGCTGATGGCGTATATTATGAGCAAATCTAAGAGGGAGTCCGTCCTGCGGTGGATCAGATCGGCCACCCACGGGAGAAAGCGACGAGGAAGCACACCGTGTGATGCCAGTTCTACTCTTTCTCAAGGCATAGATGAGCACGGAGGTCACCAAGAAGTCTCCGAGCATTATGAAAGAAGAGCCGGTGGAAGCCATCCACTACCAACAGTGTTAAATGCCAAATCTATGATAAACGAAGCTCACAACGAGCTGAGACGCACGGAGAACTTCAACGCCTCCTGAAAGTTATTTACCTGCAGGCTGTATAGGTAGTCAGCGCGACGGGGTCTTAGAGCTGACAGTCGAAAGGCTTGCCTCCTGATCGACAGTGCTGAGCATCTGCGTCAATATATGGTCTGGTCGTCATTTGCCACCCATGACTCACCAGTATAGAACCCTGCCACGGATGTATAATGCTTCAGGACGCAAACGCGAGGGGAAGTGTCTGATTAGTGCATACCGGAAAATGCCAGAAAGCAGACCATCTGTTCGAAGCGCGTCATTCAACGAATGGCTGCGAGGCGTTATCTAATGCTTACGGCAACTACAACAAGTGGCAGATAACGACGGCCAACTGTCAGGTCGCTACCATTAGTGGATTGATGCATAGACCTTGAAAAGAAGATGTTGACCCATGTATACGCGTCTGACGAAGAAGCTGGCCACATTGTATGAGCAGAGTTTGACTTAGGCGAAGGGCAATATAAACCTCACGTTTGACACACGACCGCAGCCAATGACTAATGGTCGCGGGCACGATTGCTATTAGGACTGCAGCCCTCAACAACACATGGAAGGATGCTCACCCCCGGAATCGGTAGGATCTACCATCGACCATTCAGCGTCAATCCAATACTCTGGGAAACAATGCATAGTGTGTGGCGTACAGTCATCGACCTGTATGATAGGCCGTTCCATGATTCATTATGTGTTCGTTATCCGCTTGTGGCTACATGGACGTACCAGACAGGAGCACCCAGAAGTGCAATCGGGTCAAAGTAGTTCGTTATGAGATAGACATAGCTACATATGGATTTAAGCGACGATGGTCATATTAGAATAAGTTGATCGGCACTCACGAGGAATGCATCGTTAAGACCGTGTTCAAGGTCTCTAATAACCTATTGAATGTTGCCATCAACGTGCAGCACTCAGTCACTCTTGCATCACCTACACGACAATAATGACCTATGATGAACATTCAGTGTGAGCTACGGCTGCCAGACTGCCGGACTCGAAGGGGTAACACACCCAGATCTTCAGATACTGGGGATCATTCGGATACATGCGAAAGTATCGGTATGCTTGATGATACACAGTACCCTGCAGGCTATGCGGTTGTTCAGGGTATTGAGCCAAAGTGACAAACAACCATGCTCACAGAGTACCGATGAAAGTGCCGACGAGCCAAGCACCAAGGGTATTATCCAGGTGCGGCAGTCCGCTCGACGGTAGCAGGGGCACCGGAGACATGGTCAGGGAGGGCTAAAGGGCGCAAGTAGAGACTCTGCAAAGATTATATGCCCCCAGACGTTGAGGTACTTATATACGCACCATGGAGACGGTCCAGACGACATATTCCTCTATAACGAATCGAAATCCAATGGTAGAGCTCCATAGACCAAGCGCATCCTCCGATACAGTACCTAAGCTTCTCGGATTCCCATCGGCCGGGCGCATCATGTCAGTACTGATCATCTAAACCTTGCACCAGTCAGATGAATCACGACTTATTATGGCACCAATCGAACGCGAACTCTACCACTCCGAGGAGGAAGGGGAAGTGGCGTCTGAGCGTTCTTTGTAGTGGCAGGACCCGGATACTCTGGTAGGTTCCTCAGCAGCAGCACATCAAGTCACCAACAGTTCATCAAGAACTCATCGCAACGATGGTTCCAGACTACAGTTAGGGGATATTCTACCGTAAGGAAGTGGTCCCAAGGCAGCTCGATGGTGAGTCCACAAGATATCATGGATCATAGTACTGACTTAAGCGACGCCCTCAGCTCTAGATAAATCGGCAATTTGCCGGTGGCGATGTGAATACGGCGCAGCCCATGTGTAACCGAAGTGGTATTAGGCTGATAGAGCTCTGGCCATTGCCCATGGAGGAGGTCATGGCAAAGTCGTGCTAGTCATGCTGCTGCCTTTCTCCGGCATCAGCGAATGAGCCTCAAGGGCTGCAGTGGATAGCTTGGGAGCTCTTGAAACACGGAATCTCAGTACTAGTATAGGCTTGATATCGAGGCCGACGAGAAACGGTAGACGGACCATGACATCGACTCTGAGGGGCGGTGCACCCGCTATCATCTATGGAAGCCATCTGTAGACCGTGTCTGGCATAGAAGGACTCGACTGACGGACCGTAACCATAATCCAAGGAGAGGTGTATTGAGAGCTCCGGGAACGAGCCTCATGCCGTGTCTTCTGCCGTGCAGGAGGCATCAGCACAAAGCTCTGATAATTTGTCCATAGCAGTTCACGAGGGTCGAGTTGAACTGCGAGGCTGTCCCCGTGAACCTTGCCATGCAGCAGCAGCCATTGGAAGGCTGGCTTCGCTTCCTCCCCGGCGCTGTTCGAGCGCAAGGGTCTGAATTATTCCGGGTGACAGCCACAAAATTCAAACGCAGTACCTTTCCCATAGGTATCAGTTCACGAGGCCCAGAGTCAGACTGTGAGGCTGTGTTCGTGGGACCTTGCCATATGGGAGCAATTGGAAGGTTGGCTTCCTCCTACGGTCTGGAATCTGCATCATTACCGGTAACAGCTACAAACCTAAACGCATTCCTACGTATACTGTATTGCCAGCACTCTCACACCGCCCAGGTGCAATCCACAGCCAGACTTGGGAATCTGACCAAGTCCTCACTTCAGATCAACCTCTCGACCATGGGTCACGCAGCGTCCAAAGTTACCGTCAAGTCTCCCTCCTCTTTCGCTACGCCATATACTCCCAGTCTTGGCAGCCTTGTCTCCGACCAAGAACTTGAAAGGTGGCCAAGTTTCGACTATGTAATCGTCGGTGGCGGTAAGGGAAACGTGAATCCTGAAGATACTTTCGTTTCAAATGCTAAACCCTTCTGACGCATACAGGGACTGCCGGCTGTGTCCTTGCCTCCAGACTGTCAGAAAATTCAAAGACTACTGTCCTCCTCGTAGAGGCCGGCAAGAGGTGCCGGGCAGCTTTGACAAGTCATACTTGACGTGCTGATTCCTGGCTATAGCCACACGGAAAGTTTGTTCTCTCGCATCCCTCTCGGCTTTCCCAGACTGTTCAGAAGCGCGTACGATTGGAATTACCAGACGATGTACGTCGAACTATAGAAGTCGTAACATATTTCAGGTTTCATGGATAGCCCGTAGACCCCAGAAAACCCTCGGAGATCGATCGGTCTACTGGCCTAGGGGCAAGATTCTCGGCGGAACTAGGTGAGCCACTCATAGCACGAAGACGTGCCGTCGTCTCATCGAGACCGCACTCTCGCGTAGCTCTATGAATGCGATGATATATCACCGCTGCGATCCATCAGGTTTGTTCCATAGCTCAGGGACGCTTGTCCCCCCTTACTCCATTCTATAGACTTCGATTCCTGGGAAAGCCAGGGAGCGACTGGTTGGGGTTACGAATCGCTCAGGCAGTACGTGCCATGGGCCATGCTTGCTCTGTTTGTCCTTGCTCATTGATCTCTGAGGTATTTCCTGAGGGCAGAGAAACACATACCTCATAAGTGGCATGCCGGAGATCCTGCTAACCACGGTAGCGATGGCCCTTGGACAAACTCCCATTTGCCCAATGCCGTAAGCCGCAAGTTGCGCCTCTTTGTTCAATACTGACCTCCCCTTTCAGCCTATCTGTACCCAAATTCTTGAAACCGCCGAATCCCTAGGCATACCCTTATCGGAGTAAGCGCACTGTCCTGCTGTACGGTTCTCTCTTAACGATGATATCACAGCGACTTCAATACCTCAGAGGGCACTATTGGCGCCGGCCCATTCGTCGCAACTGTGGACGAGAAGCGTGAACGTGAGCAACTCATGGATCACGTCCGGGTCAGTGGTATCGCAGGACCGTTGATCATGACTATCAGGGAGCTCTACTGCCACTGCATATCTCACCGATGACGTTCTCCTCCGGCCCAATCTCACGGTGGCAGTCTCGATCATGACTGAGAAAATCCTTTTCACCAAGACGTCTGAAGGGCTTCCCAAGGCTGTCGGCATTCAAGTGTCCTCGACGCGGTTCGGCACACGTTTCACCGTCGCAGCCAATCGCGAGGTTATACTCTGCGCAGGAGCAGTAGGCTCTCCACAGCTTCTCCAGCTCTCTGGGATCGGTGACGCCGAGCACTTGTCCAAATTGAATATCCCTGTAGTCCGCGACCTTCCGGCCGTAGGAAGGAATCTCCTTGACGTAGGTCCCACGCTCCATTCAACATGTCACGACGCCGAATGGATGACTGCTCCCTTTACAGCATATATCCGCCGGAGCACTCGTGTTTCGCGCGCGTGCAGGACGAACCTGGGACTACTTGATGCAGAACCCATTCAAAGCCTTAGTTGCTCTCCTCCGTTGGCTAGCGTTCGGAACAGGCGAGATGTCTTCACTTGCCACCCAAGTCGGCATATTCGTCCGCACTGACAACGAGAAGTAAGCAGTGTTCCATCTTACTCCCATCTGCACGGCACTAAATCCGGCTTCCTTCCTCAGATTGCCTTTCGGACCGCTCCTTCCTGTTGTAGACCGCAGTTCCGGACCGCGGGCGCCAGACGTGGAGTTTGTCTTTGTTCCCTTCGCAGTGATTAATCATGGACTGGGCTATCCTCCTCGAGGGACCTATGGCATCACGACCGTACGCATATACGCTCGCCCTTGCAGCTGCTATCATCGTCATTTACCCCAGGACACTCTACTAAGGGCTCGGTCGTTCTCAAGCCAGCCAGCTCCGGCACCGTTCTGATACAGTCCACGGACCCCTACGACCACCCCGTCATCAACGCGAAGTAAGTCTCCACTCCTTTCTAGACGCAGCGGACGGCATCTCAAATCAAAACACAGCTACCTTGCCGACGAGAGCGACCTCAACGTTCTGATCAGATCAGTCCGCTTTCTGCTCCATTTCGCGCGGACGCCCCCGCTGGCCGACGTCCTCGAGTTCCGATCCTCGACCATCAAAGGCGATATGTTCTGGCCTGGCGATGTTGACCCGGAGAAGGTTCGACGTTCCTTCGGGCACGCATTGAGCTTGGGACCCTAATCAAGCCGTGCATCAGATCACAGACGACGAGATCAAAGAGTTCATACGAGATCACGGCCAATCGTCCTGGCACCCGGTGAGCTAGTCATCTCTCCACTTTCACTCGCGCGGGCTACTCACCTACGAAGTAGACATCATCAGTACGAATGGGTAGGGACCCTAAGACGAGCGCGGTAGATCCGGAGCTCCGCGTGCACGGCGTTCAGGCCCTCCGTGTCGTCGACGCCTCGGTCTTTCCCGATCAGGTCTCTGGGCATCCGTGCGCCGTGGTCGTAGCTGTGGCTGAGCGGGCTGCAGACTTGATACGACACCACGCTGGCCAGTAAGTGGCGCTCCCAGACAACTTGGCTAGGATGCTGCAATAGGATATGCTGCCAGATCTTCATGCGCTTAACGTCTCCAACGTACTGTATATCACAGGGCTGCCGCTGCTATAGATGCCCAGGAGGTATCAACTTGCCCACACAATCGCTCGGACGAATGTAGTCCGCCTGTCTGGATGTAATTTGAAGGGGCGGCTGCGTGCAAACCGCCACGCCTGGTCATCATTGCATCTTGGGAGCGAGATAGTCGTTGAGCAATCTGCTCATCTACCTTTTCATCTATGCCGCCTCCGTGCTGCGGCGGTTCAGAGGGATCGCCTAGTTCACCTTGCGACCGTGATTACATGAAGCCGCCACAAATTGAGGAAGAAATGAGCAACGAATGATGCCTGTCCGCTCATACTGTAGTTCTGGACATATCCGCTGATAACTCAGACGTTGCCGTGGCACGGGAATCCAACCAGTCTGCTCCCCCTTGCTTCGGGAGTATCGACGTTCGCCAGATTGGCAATGTTTTACCTGCACACAACTTGATTCATAGGGACAGAGTATCCTTGGTGGGGAGACGGAGCAGGCGCCATCTGTACTGAATGAACAGACAAAGGAGGTGCCAAGACGCATAATGCCCTCGAAGATGTGCGCGGGACAATCTGCGGCGACTGAAAGTGGAGCCAAGTGGACTGGGCAAGGGGTTCGACATGTATCGAATCCCAGAAGCTATACCCTCCGGACCAGCAGTAAGGAGCCTTTCGGTTGGTGCTCGTTTCGCGGCTGTCCTTGTCGACCTCCTGTGTGTCGCAGCATTAGGCAAGACATTATGCTTTGTCGAGGGCTCTTCTAGCTACGGAAAGGCTTTCATAGTGTGCCTTAAGAACAGCCGCAGAGAACACCGAGATTAGTAGAATCCTGTAACAGCGATGCATACATGGAGGCAATGGAGATGGCATGCCGTGTTGGAACAGTAATAAATAATGAATTACACGGACGCCGTCAGAAATGCCCTCAGTAGGCACGTCAGACGCAAGCCAGAACGCTCGGGGCGATAGCTATGATCCCACAGGGACAACACTCCAGCTCGATGATATTGGCTTCTGCAGACCGGCGTCCACACTCCACGCAGAGTCGCCGTCTTCCCTGGGTGAAGGTTGATGTCGTATCCGCGGGTCCGACACGACTGTCGGCGACGTCTCGCCCGAACCTCCTGCGCCTTCCTCCGGGGTCCCTAGATTGGACAGCCGATCATTGTCATCATCATCCCCATCCGCATACACATCGTTCTCGGGCTCATCATGTGGGTCGAGGTCCATCACGTCCGCTACTGTCGCCGCCGTCACAAAGGGGTCGTCAACAACGCCACCGTCCCGCCCGTCAGGAGTCGAGGATGATCCAGCTGTCGGAGCAACGGACGAGGATGGTTTCCGGCGCTGGCCGGACTTCTCGAGCTTGCGAAGGACCTTGGCAACGTACTCCTTGGAGAATTTCTTGATCTTCGCCGTCTTCTCTTCTGAGAGCGAATCCAGTCGGCCCTCTTTGTAGCTTGACGACTTCTTCTCCTTCTCCGCAATTATTTGAGTCAGCTAGTCACAGGTTAGGATCAGGTCTGGGACTGTTCTTCGTGGAAGTGGGAACGACATACCTCCTTAGCATACTTCTTGAACAAGTCGTGGTCCATCTGGTCCTTATACTTGGACATACATTTGACAACCACAGCACCGATGAGCTTCAGTAACCGCTTCTCCTTATTTGCCTCCTTTTCTTCGTTCGACAGCTTCTTGTGCCTCGAAGACGAAGACGAGCTCTTTTTATGGGAGCTGTGCAGGCTGCTTGACCCTGGCTCAGGCTGAGCCTCTGGGGCCGGCTTCTTCGCAGCGGCGGTCGCAGCAGCAGCAGCAGCAGCGATGATGGCCGCGATGTCCTGTTGTCGCCGCGCCTCGGCGGCGCGTCGGGCAAGAGCCTCCTGCTGTGGATCCCGCTCAAACACGAGGACTGTAGGCTGCTCGTACTTAGGCGACTTCGGCCTGTTCGCCTCCGAAGGGAGAACGAACACCGGGAATTCGTCCTCGGGTCGGGAACGCTTCGAAGGTCGCTCATCCTCAGAGTCGTGATTGAAGACAATGACCTGATGGGACACATCTTCTCCCTCCTGCTCAGGCTCAGCTATTATATGCATTGTCATCATGGTCGGACTGGCACGTACCCCTTTCACTCGTTTGGGTATCCGGTAAGCATATTCTAGGTTCTCCCATTGAGCCAGAAGCTAAGCAGGGACCCTTAGCTAATGCCACGCAGGAATCCCGAGGCGCAATGCATACCCTCTTGGCAAGCGCTGAGAGTGCTTCATTATCCGACTCCGCGCATAACCTGACAGGCACATTGACCTTCGAATCCTCGACCTTGTTGCGCTGAATGAGCGGCCATGTACTCATGCATTCCATAGCCTATGGCGGTTGGATTTAGCACGGGCACATACTCGCGCTAGATGCTCCGACTCACGAGAGTTTGTATCTCAACATCGGTGCTGTAGTCCTCCAGGATGTTCGTCATGACGCTGAAGCCTCGCAAGCGCATAATTTGCCGAAGAGCAGCCAAGTCTTCCGTGAGCTGTGAAATAGTCAGCATCTAATCTCATTATGGAACACCGAACAACGGCATCATACCTTGATGCGCATCAAGAGCTTGACCAACACTTTCCTGCTGGTCGTCTGACGCATAGCCTGCACAACCTTAGGTACATCCTTCAAAACAATCGGCTTGAGGTCGGGCTAAAGACAAGCGAGTTAGGCACCGAGGTATTTGGAGCTTCAACAGAGATCCACATACGATGAAGTCCTCGTCAAGCTTCTTGCCCTTCTTCTTCCTCGACCCCTTGAGGCCCAACTGTTCAACCTCCTCGGAGATACCGAGCGCTAACGAGCACAGCTATGTCAGACGCCTGCCTTCATGTTAACAAGCATGAACATGCCACGCACCATCGAGATAGAGGTCGTCCATCGCGGCGAGGTCCGTCTGAGTTTTTCCGCCAATGAATCCGACACAATTGGGCTCGCCACAATAACAGGGCTGCGCATCGTGCCTTAGGGATACGGATCAGTCCAACACATACGCGAATGCCCATGGTGACAACGCAACGCACCCATATCTATCGACGTTATAGTTGAAGGTCAGCTCCTCATTCTGCTTGATAGGGCGGTTTGCAAAGATGCCCATCCGCACGTGGTCGCCAACCGTCCACTTCGCTACATAGCAGTTGGGATTGCAGCTATGGTTGGCAAACCGACCAATACCACCGCGCTTGGTGGCATCTATGAACTGAAAGGAGACTATGAGCAATCGCATGGCACCTTAAGGGGAATTAGGGCACACCTCGTCCTTCTGCAGCATCATGAAGTAAAAGTGGCGGATGCCTTCTTCCGCATACTGTCGCATTCGCTTGAGGAACGAGGGCTGACTGACGACGTCGCCGACATATTCGTAGATGAATGCATCCCTGTACAGACAATGAGCAAGGATAGGATTATGCAAGATATTCCATACTTCGGGATATCAGCGGCAGCACGAAGACCAAAGCCCTTCATCTCCGTCTTAACAATCTCAATGGGCGCGTATTGTTTGCGCTGGAAGCTATGCACTTGTAAGTATCGTTGCTGAGCAAAAAGAAACAGAAGCCATACCGTTGATTCTGGCAGTATGAGCGACATCGACAGTCTTCTGGCAGGCATTCGACCTGGGTAAGGCGATTGATACAGTCCGAGTCTTGGCCGCACGCGGCTGAAGGGTCGTCGATGCCTGTGTGTGTACGTCAGGATCCAGAGAAATCACGACAGAAGGGGTAGACACGGTTGCGATAGCTCCATGAGATAGTACGTAGAAGCCCAGAACATGTGTGGCAAGCTGGAGGTGTTTCGCCGTCGGCCGTTGCAGAGCGGCCCTTGAAAGGACGGGGCTGAAACAATAGCGGGCGCGAACAGACCGCTACGGGCGAGCGTGGCTACATGAAAAGCATAGTCTCTCATGTGAAGACATTCGTTTAGCCCAACAGCAATCGCCGTGCAAGCCATAGCGTAACTGCACGCTCAGGAGTCATGTCAAGGGATGCTGGCAACCAGAGAAGGAGGAGCGAGGCATGCTGAAAAGACCAAGAGTTGAGGAGTTTTTGACTGACCATGCTCGTACTGGCAATCGCACGTCATGCTCTCGAGTGCCTCCCTGGATCTTCCGAGTGTACTGTACTGATAGTGGTTCTCTGGGATCTCAATGAAGGTTTTCATCGCCTCCTCTTCGGCCCTGGGGAGGTGTCCAATCAATTGCACCGGTGCCTTTGGAGGCTTACTCTTCGACTTTAACGATATGGGCGGGGTGACGGACGGCGTGGACTTCACAGAGGCGTGCTCCAACTTGGCCTCCACGGATGCGCTCCGGGACATGTCTGGTTCCTCGCTGTCCTCCTTCACGGAACCCGACTTAACAGAGTCGGGTATTGGTTCCTCCTTCACGAGACTGGGCTCCATTGACTCGGCCTTCACTGCGTCCGAATCGAAAAGAAGAGCAGCCGAGTGTGTGTCCTCCGTATGAAGCTCGGTCATGGTGTACATGTCTTGGTCGGTGAGCGCGGTAGAAAAGGACTGAGCGTCGGATGAGGTACTTGCTGGGGACTCAGTTCTCAACGCCCGGTAATTGGCGTGAGTCTTGTCGCGGCCGGAAGCACGTCCAGGAGAAGGGATACCTAGCGATGAATAAGTTAGAGGTGCAAAGCAACGAGGTCGAGACAAGAGTGCAAGAAGACAAGAGGAAAGCGACAGTCCTGAAGCAGACGCAGAGCAGAGAGCCAGTAAGCGCCCGCCCTACAGCAGCGCTTTCTTTGACCACCAAACGAGGGTTACCCACAAATCTTGGTTGGCGTCGACAATCGTCATGTCCACCGCCGCTGCGAGTAGCAACAGCAAAAAGCGAAAGAGAGACGCGGAAGACGCGGGCAAAGCCACACTCACGCTCAGCACTCAGCCCGCACACCAAGTTGGCCCTGTTCTGGGTCAGTATCTGAGTGCACGACTACTCCGACTTCGGCGAGCCTGACCTCGCTTTCAGCTAGCTTTCCATCTCTAGATCCACCAAAGTCACTCGCGTTCAAGTGCTATGTTCAGAAGGGGGCGGACAAGAATGCGCCATTCGAGGCACAGCCTACTCTCATCGCAGGCGAAGCAAAAACGGTCGAGTTCTTCACCGCAGACGGGCCTCTCTCTTCCTCGGGCTGCAGGTGCGTGGTGCATTGTCCACTTCGTCAAAGCCGTTCCTCATTGACGTTGTACGTAGCTACATGATCGGCGTTCATGACAGGCGCACGAATACCACCACACTGCGTCCGGTTCCCTTGCACATCCTCACTCGGCAAGTAAAGGCACTCAAGAACCTCCGTCCGATCGAAGTCTCTACCGAGGAGCGCATGCAACAACGTAACAATCTCGGCGAAACATTTGGTACTAAGAAGGCGCAGGCTGCTATCCGCGCTCGCGAACGGAACAGAGTCGACATTGACGCCATGAAGAACGTAGCAGGCCACCTACAGGACACCATCATGCAGAACACAGAGAGTCTCCCAACGGCCGGTTAGTACCGTCCATGTCGCCTTATCTCCGTAAAGTATTGATGTTAGTCCTTCGGCAGAGGAAGCCAGGGAGGCCGCGGACAGCAGCCGTCTCATTCCACCATACAATGCGGACGCACAAAGCCCGAAGGATGTTTATGCGCTGCACGATATCATCCCTGAGGCAGAGTTCAATGCCCTTCCCATTTCCGTCTTCAAATCTGCCAAGTCGGACCACGATCGGATCAAGCTTCTACCCTTCAACAGATCAGACTGGCTCAAGCTCCAGATCAAATTGATTTACAGCGCGCCCAAACCGAACAAAGGCGAACTGTGCGTTCAAATCCTTTGCAGATTTGCTTGATGGTACCATTGACAGACTTCTGTGCAGCAAAGTCGTATACTACATCTCGACTATGATGGCCTTTTATAAGAACTCGCGTGTCGTTGGTGACAAAGATGCCCTACAGCAGCGGCTCTCTAGCACCCCTCCTATCGTAGTCGATGGCCTTATTTCTCGATTCACAGAGAAGGAACGAAGTACTAACAGGTACGTTCGTGGTCGATTTCTCTACGCCACTCATAGGAAATGACCACCATATAGGCCGAAGATGACCCCTCAGACGGAGACCATGCTGCTGACGTACATGTTTGCATTGTGCCTCCGGCAGGAGGACTACGCAGCAGACGTCGAGACCATCGCGCATGACCTGAGCATGCCTCCCACGAAGTGAGCCGTCATGTCCGTCCTCCGTCCCCATGCGCATATCTGACTACTTGTGCCATGGCAGAGCGAGCAACCTGTTCAAATCCCTAGGTATATCTTGTTACTGACTTGTCTCATGTCTTGTACTTATCATGAACGATGCAGGTTGCACTATCAAGAAGCTCAGCCCGCCTGAGCTTAAAGAACGGGGCTTGCCGGACAGTGCGGCAGAGACCAAACGCGCCGTCCTCAAGGTCCCACTCGAATTTCCAAAGAACAGGGTTAAGCGGGCACGGAGATGATCTTCACTACTGACAACTGTTGTTCATTTTGGTGCATGGTATGGCGCATCCACCTATCGTCCTATATCCTCATGTATCTGTCGTGCAGCCTTGAAGGAGCTCGCTGCTCTCTCGCCCTTCGTAGGACCGTGCAAGATCATTGGTTGCATCCGGGCACGCGAAGCGGCTGTTGAATCATCGTCCGATATTACAGTCTGCTGTTCTTTTGATAAACAGTCCCGGTTCAAGTCGGAACTCCACCGTTTTCATCCACTTCGACTAGATGGCGAATAGGGGCAATCAGTCCCTCCGTACAATAGTTAGTACCAGGTATTCTGATTTCACAGAAATACTCGTATGGTACATGATGACCGTGAGAACGTGGAAGGGAGCGGAAATGCAAGTGAACGACACGATACTCATACAGGTATAAAATTGTGGAGATGAATGAACAGGAGATGAATATTCGGGGTTTCGGTAGTTTATCTTGGGCGAGGACTCGGAGCGGAGGTCATCGAAAGCCCTAACTCGTGTAGGAGCTCCGGTCATCATCAGAACATATCGTGCGCGTAGAACTCATCCCAAGCCCGATCCACTAGCGGAGACGCGCCCCCGCTCTTCACGCCAGCAGGCTGCGCTTTCTGCTCCTCCTGCGGCTGTATTTGAGGCTGCCGCGGTAGATCAGACCCTGTAGCAGGGCCATGGACGTCTAGCGCAGGCGGGCTCACGACGACGAGGGGCGTATGCTCGCCAGGCGGAGGCGTGTGCACCTCCTCGGACTCGACCTCCATTTCATTCTCTGTGTCCGCCTCGCCATGGTCGTGGCTTAGCGGCGGTGTTGATGGACGATCAGGTTCCTCCATTACCTGCACTATCGGGACTTCAGGAGCGGCGGCAGCAGAGTCTGACGCGGCAGGTTCGATATCGACATCGGCGGGTACAGGCTCCGCGCGCGAGGGGGGCTCGATCTCGATGTCTACCGACGGTGTGGGTCCGTCGACGTCTGCGTCCGGGATGTCGATCTCAGGGGTCGGGGGCTCTTCCGCGGGTCCCTCAGGCGCGCTTTCGACTTCCATCGGGGCGACCGTTGGGGTCGAGACCTCAGTAACAGGTTCAGTCTCCATGGATTGCTCCGCAGGCTGCTCCGACGAAGGCTCAACTTGCATCTCTTGTTCACCTGCAGGGACAGTCGGCGCGGACTCGGGTTGCTCGACTGTTGCCGCCTCAGGCTGGGTCGCGGGAGCAGGTTCGACCTGTTCAGCTGGAGCTAGTTCGGCCTCGGTTGAAGGCGCGGGCGCAACCTCGGAGCGGGGAGCGGCGGCAGATTGCTCTTTCTCATCCTGCGGCTTCTGCTTGGTCCACCAGTTCCACACTACGCCCCTCCACCTCTCGACACGCTCAGCCTCGCGCTCGACCATGCGCGCTAGCTCCCTGCGCGCCGCGCGGACTCCAGCATCGCCGCGACTGTCGATGGCATCGAGCGCACTAAGGATGCGGTTGAGCTCTTCCTCGTAGCCGTGCAGCGCGGCGTTCGTCGGCGTGTATGCGAGCCTTGGGACGTGCTTGAACGGGTCGTCGTGCTCATCGACAGCGGAGAGCGATGGAGACGGCAGAGCGGCTGAGCGGTCCACTGTGACGGTCGTATGTTGCTGGCTGTCTTCGCTAGTACCGTCGCCGGAAGGGGTCTCGTAGTCGAGGGTGGTCGGAAGAGTGAAGTTCGACTTGGCCGTGAGGAAGCGCTTGCGCAGCGTCGCGATGGATTTCAACGCCTGCTTGCGGCTGGAGTAGGAACGGTACGCGTCCTGAATCTTCTCAGCCGCCGCGACTTGTTCGGGCGTTGGGTTGTCGAGAGGCGGAAGATTGGCTGTCGGGCCTTCCTTGTTCAAAGGAGCCTCATTCGGCTTGGGCGTTCCCTGCTGCTTCGGAGCGTCCGTTTGAGATTGGTGCTGCTGAACGGGAATCGACTTCGGTGAAGACTTCGGCGATGTGATAGGAATGGTGGTTGCAGGCTTAGGGGATGGTGCCTTCTCTGCAGCCTCAGTACGATGCTGAGAGGGAGAAGTCGACCCTTGGTAAGACTGGGTTGGCCTGGTAGGGCTACGAGGCGCGGACGCCCGACGAGGTGAGGTCGTACGCGCACGCATATTACGACCGCTGCGCGCATTCCGGCTTGGCCTCTCCTGCACGCCTGCGTTAGCATATCATCGTAGGGGAAACCGATCGTGCGACGTGTCTACTGACCTTGTCAGAATCCGAGTCTGAGCCAGTTGCGATGGGTACGAAGCCGAAGGCACGGAGGAGAGGCTCGAGGGTGGCTTGCTGCGCACGCAGCTGGGCACGGTCGCGCTCCCGCCGAGCGGCCTCCTCTTCAAGCATGGCGCGCCTGAGCTTCTCCTCTTCGATGGCGCGCCGCAACTTCTCTTCCTCGATCGCCCTTCTCTTCCGTTCCTCCTCAAGCAGCTGGCGCCGCTCAGCTTCCTCGCGTTTCCTCTCCTCCTCAAGGATGCGACGGAGGCGCTCCTCTTCTTGCCGACGACGCTCCCGCTCGAGCTCCAGGAATTCCCTCCGCCTCTGCTCCTCAAGCAGCTCTCTCCTGCGCTGGTCATCCAGCCACGTGCGCTGTTGACGAGGCGTCAGGCCATATGGGGCGTTCGCGTACTGGGGGCTAGTCGAGAACTGTGGGCTTGTCGAGAGCTGAGGGCTCGTTGAGTAGTTGGGACTCGAGGGATACTGAGACGTAGGCGGGTAGCCATAGGACCGCTGTCCACCAACCCAGCTAACTGGGCGTCGCTGGGAATAGTATGCGGCGTCGTCGAGGTCCATGTCGAGGTCGAGATCGTCGTACTCATCGTCATGGTAGGAGTTGTACGGAGCGGCGTAGGCCCTGCGGGCAGCGCGAGCGCGGGCGGCGCGCTGGCGGGCCTCTTCCTGTGCGCGTTTCGCAGCGGCGTACTGCTCACGGGCAGCACGCTCCTCTGCGAGTGCGCGCAGATATTCGGCGTCGGCAGATGATGAGGATGGGTAGGCTGCGCCGTATGAGGACGAAGGATAGTAGTAGGGATACATGGCGTTGCAGAGTGGTCGTGTACTGATCGAGTGAGCGTATAGGTGAGTGAGAGGGTACGAACGATAAGATATTGCTATATAACTGACCGAGACTCTCCACATTTCTGTAGCCAGACGGGTTCCAGAAATGTCCCGAGCCACCTCCTTCTGGAGTTGCAGTGGGACAAAGGCCATTCTGGGAGCAAACCAGAACATTCGAGACACTCCTAACCCAGCGCTAGGGCTTCCAGCCTTCTTCGCCCCAAAATAGGCAGCTGTGTACGTTCACCGCATTGATGGGCGTCACACTCCAGGTGCACAACCGTAGTCTAACTCGATGCAGCGACAAGTGGGAGATCGTCACAACGTCGTAGTTTGGATATTTTTAACCCGTTCATATAGGTGGTTTTTTGTTATCTCGAACCTCGTGAGTTGCACAAAGGGCCGAATTTGCCCTGCGACTTTAAGAGGCGCCGTACCTGGACTAAAATCTTATTCTCTCGATTGGCCGCTCAACTGGGCTTCACCCATCTAATAATCCAGTTTAAGATTATGAATTTGGATAGTCCATGTTCATCATCAGACGCACGCCTGGTACTGTACTTACTCGTCGATGCTGGATCAGAGTCGTCATAGTCGTATGGCAACAGGCGCCAGTCGCAGGGCGCTTAGCACACGTTCTCAGGCACCGTGGTCCCGAAACGAACGGAACGGTGAGTACTTTATCTACATACCTTGAGGCGCAGGACGTCCCCCATGTCTCCTGTAGCCATAGTGTCTTTGGCCGTCGTCGTCGCGAGCATCTGCATATACGTTTGCAGACGACATACCTCGGCTATGGCCGACGACGATAGCGCCCATCACCACGCATACATACTTGAAAACACAGTCACGCACAGTCGACTACTCCCAAGATCCTCTACGCACGCATTCTCCTATCCCACTCTTGCATATCTCCTCTCACTCAATGCGCTGGAGGCACATGCACTGGATCTAGGGCAAGGCTGGCTCTTCGGCTATGGCGACACGTCCTGGCGATTGACAGGCCTACGGAGTGGGTCTTATCTTCTGCCCGACAACCACACCGCGTCTGGAGGATGTGACACAAGAAAAACAAAACGCAGCCTCAAAGTGAAACTCGCAGAAGTGCTAGAGATGCACGGGTTTAATGCAACAAGAATACGAGCGTGGACTGCCGAGGGAGACGCGTGGATGCTCACCATGCCTAGTTACGTGGGTTATGAAGGTATAAACCCGCTGACCGTATACTTCTGCTACTCTGCGCGCGGAGAGCTGGAATGGGTTGTGCTTGAGGTATTCGTCCAGCCTACGATCTTCCAGTCGTGTACGTCACGCTCACGGCGGAGTTGTCTGGCCGAAGATACATAATACATTTGGGGAAAAGCATGTCCACGTCCTTGAGCCGGGAACTCACGAAGATTTCGACTGTCCCCCAGGGTACATCGCTCAGTCCCCGCATTCCCGATTGATTACTTACGTTCGCACAGCTTTCATCATGCTTGGACCTTTCCGCGAGACTTTCATGTCTCTCCATTCAACGATCGTACAGGATCTTACGTCGTCTCTGTCTCTGTTCCACTGCCTCCAGGGAGTCCACATCTCAAGGCATCACCACCACGCCCTAAAGTCCGCATCCATATGCATGGTGCCCTGACCAATTCTGACGAGAATGAGGCACGCCCACCAGAGTCCGCCCTTGGTCCGCTCAAACTTACCGCAACACTCTCTGCGCGACGCGCGACACCTCTCACGTCCACGGCGTTGCTGCAGGCGTTGGCGCGCTATCCGCTGGCTCTGTTTCTCTCCTCCGCGCGGATCTCGTACCACGCGTGGATCCTGCACTACATGAAGCGCCTTGACGTGTTCCCGCGACCTGACCCCAAACCGGCCGCGCGAGGCTGGGGCACGCCCTCCGGTGCGGATGGCAGTGAGCCCCCAGAAGAAGTGGCACGCGTGTACGGCGGGGTTGGATGGCAGTCCGAGGGGACGCTCGAGGCGTACGCGCGCAAAGTGGTGGAGCGCTTCCTGGCGCGTCGGGCAGACGAGCTGGGCATCGTCATCTCGCTCATGTCTGGAGACCCATCTGTACCGCTGAAGTCGTTCTTTCCCTCCGGCGCGGGTGTTCGTCAGGACGCGAACGCGGATCTGTCCATATCTTACGCGGCCCCGCGCTTCTTCACGACGCTCTTGCTTGCACCTTCTGCCGGACATATGCTGCTGCTGGGACGCGCTGAGGACCTCTTCCGCGTCAACTCTGAAGCGCTCTTCCTGCAGGTGTTCTCGCAAACCGCGGCGTCTTCCCACTCATACACCCAGATGCTCCGGACATGCTTACTGCCGCGACGCTTCACCCGGTCAATACCAGCACCTGCGGACTCAGGACCGTCGGGCCGCTCGTGTATTCCCCATACTCATCCTCTTGATCGCGATCGACCACTCTTGAACGCTCTAGCAGTTGGCACAATGCACTTGGTGGACCATCTGGAAAAGGCGATCTTCACGATACTTCGGGCGCGCTTCGTTCCTGGACAGGAGCCGTGGGGGCGATGGGAGCGGGCAGCAGCAGCAGCCGCCGCCTACTATGCCGTTGATCAGTAGACCTCGTGTTCGTTGATGTCGACAGCCTCCTTTTCTTACGTGTTGCAGGGGTGCACCAGGACTTGACGACATTGATGACCTCCATCTACCATATGAGACGAGTAGACAGAACTTGGAAGCCCAACTCGAGACTCTTGAGCGCCTGCCGATCGTGTTATGGCACTGAACTGAATATGGCGATATGATAAGCCGGCGACAGCCTGCACTACTCGCAAACCTGGAGGACGGTGCTTCGTGTAAGGTGCAGAGGGATTGCGATGCGCGGTGGCCGACGCCCATGAGGATGTGCAGTGTGTGAGACCTGCGTACGTACTGTACCAGTGTACGCCGAGTGTACCCAGGCCGGGGCGGACTGCCACCGCGACCGCGCTTGGCATCTGGCGCTGGCGGCTATTCGATTCGTTCCTCTGCAGTTGTCCACCGCCAGTACAGTACCGTCTGTCCGACTGCGCCTGTGCCTCCTTCGTCCTCCTCTCCTTGCAGACCTTCACGACCTTCACGACCACCCACCACCCAGATTTTTGACCATTACGCTCGCCGTCTATCGCGTTCTGTATCGTTCTGATGTCCAGGCGCAGCTATGCTAGCTCCATGCATGAGAGGCGGGCTTCCCGCTACCGGGTATCAGATGAAGAGCTCATGAAGTCCGTCGTCATCTTTCATATCCCTTGGCAACCCTTGCTCATGCAGATAACTCATCTCTTAAGCTTCGTTCTGCGGGTAGCGTGAGTGCCTTGAATGTCTCTGCTAGGCGTCTTAATCCTGATCGCGCGCGCTATGCGCTCAGACTGCTGAGCTACCAGCTGCAACCCAAACCAGCCGAGGCCGCTCCCGCAGAGCCGGAGCGCGATAAGGACTACTCGTCAAGATTACATGGCGCGCTCTCCAGCTCAATCTTCTCCCTTGGCGACCTCTTTCGAGACGGCCACAAGGGCGTGCGCTTTCCCAAGGATCTAATCAAGGTCCTCGAGCAGAAGCTGCAGGATATCGCCATGGGCAAAGATCCTGCGTGCGTTCTCCTTTGACCCTCAACACTCGCGAAGAACCTAACTTGGAGACAGTTACTCGGACCAACTCATCCGACGGACGATGGCCGTCTTCTACGGGCAGGTCAAGGACGAAACGTTTCGGAGGCAGATGAAGGAGAACCGCAAGATCGAAGAGCTCATTCTCATGTTCGCGACCAACGCCACCAATGTCTTGAAGAAGGAGCCGACGCTACAGGGCGACGGATGGAAAGTGGAGTTGAATAGTCACATCGCGCAGTTTGTCCGCCTCCTCCGCGACTGCCTCCGCCACGTTAGCCACGTCTCGCCAGAGCTTACTGCTCGCCTCGAGATGTATACCGCCAAGCTCGCCCCTGCCCAGCCTGCATACTCGGACTCCGGATACGACTCCGCGTCAACATCACAACGAGACTCCACTAGTTCTACGAGGCGCATCAGCATGCATGTGAACGACATGCCACTTGTACTGACCGCTGCGCGGCTGTTCAAGCTTCCAGTCAATGTTGTACAAAAGGAAATAGAGGATATGTCCGCATATTGCACAGAGAAGGTGAGTTATGGGATCACTGATTGCTTCCATCTGACTAATCCTTCGTAGGCGGCTCTGAACGATCTGAAGGTACTTTTTTCACCAATCACACATTAGGCACCGCAGATAGACATTCATTGCTCGCTGTAGACATGTCTCAAGAATATCAACGCGGGTGCGCCCTTCCCCTTTCGCCGAGAAGACTTCGAAAGCGAAGCCGCCTGGCAGTATTGGCGGACTATCGAAACATCCCACCTATCACAGCTCATGGTAGTGATGGTGCAGTTTAATCCCGAGCTAGCCAAGTCCACACCGTCCGAAGCACTACCTCCCACTCATGCAGCTAACGGCCGCCCGGGCTCGGTATACTCCACCTACTCGTCCAGCCGACCGGATTCAGTCTATGCGAATTCATCGGCACAACGTCAGGCCTCTGTGAGCAGCAGGCATTCTGTCCTCTCGCTCGGCACCCTTGGTCCCAGCGACCCAGACGCGGTGCCGACTGTGCTCGAGGGCGACGAGGAGATTCAGGTCGGGTTCCATTTCACGTTCATACCTCCAAACCCGCGCAAATACTACAAGCGTCTCATCGAGTACTGCATCGCCGCCGATCTGGAGGCGATGCTGAGCCCTGCGGTCGGCGACGACGACGAGGTCTCCCTGGGCATCCTCTCTCCTCCGCACATCGAGCTCATTAACGAATGCGCGCTGCGGTGGCGGGTCCCGCAAACGTATCGCGTCGCGAGCTTCTTGGACGCCGTGCGGCAGTTCTACGAGCGCAACGAGGTACCGCTCGAGTGCGTCCCCGAGGCGCTCGCCAACGTCACCCGCGTGGTGAACGAGATCGAACTCGAGAAGTGGCCGGTGCAGGATGTCGACTACCTCGCGCAGATATACGGACAACTGTTCAGCACATTCCTCTCGCACCTCTATCACTCTCTCGACGGGCTCCCACAAGTCAAGCCGTCCGAGATCGCGCCGTACCTCACTATCCTGGTGACAGTTCGGGACAGTGGGTTATTGGAGCGGTACGACGTCGACGTCGCAGCGCGAATGGCGGATATTCAGAATCAAATTCGCCAAGTGTCAGCGCGGTATTACGGACAGAAGTTACAGGAGCTTCAGGCCGCGCCCGGGGTCAACCGCGCCCTGCCGCTCCTCTTGATGACGGATGAGATTGAGAAAAACGCCAAGCTGCTCGACAAGCGGTTCCCGGAACCCATACTCGGGTGAGTGTACCCTGTAGCCGTTTTCTTGGAGTATCGCTGAAGTGGACAAAGCCATCTCGACATCGTGTCGTTGATGTTGGAGGTGCAAATACCGCACTTCCTCATGGATCTGGATGATTCGAAGAAGCGCCTTTTCGAGGACTCCATGAACGGCCCAACTCCGGACGTCCCGATCCAGGATATCTTCGCGCTCTATCGACGGACGAAGACGCTCCTCGGAATGTACAAGGCCTTCTGTCCAAAGTACGTGCTCGCGTTGTGAGTCTTCTACTGAATTGTGCTCACTTGCTCTGCAGCGGAGAGATCAAATTCGATCTTGGAGGCTTCTTTGAGCCATATGTAAGACAATGGCTGATCAACACTGACAACAAGACAACTCAGTGGGTACAGGCGGTATGTTGCCAAGCTCGCGCACGTATAGGAGGAATCTGACCATTGATCAACAGGCTATTGCTGCTGATAAGGTTTGTTGCTTCCGCCATGCAAGACCAGTGCTTGCTGTTGACATCTGGGGTTGCAGTTCCAAGCAGAAGGTGATGCAGGTCACAGCTCGTCCATCATCGACCTCTTCGACTCGTTACGCAGTCCCATACAAGTCCTGCAAGACCTGGAGTGGATAGACGAGTATCAAGAGGCGCGATTCTTCACGAGCTTGTCGAAGGTACAGCTGTCACTACTTGTATCTCTGCCTGCACATTGACTCCTTGTCAAGACTATCAGCAAAGCTATCAACCAGTACTGCACGACCATCGAGGAGCTGTTCATGTCGGAGATTTTTCCGCGGCCGTCAGAGTATCTTCAGCCTCAGAAGTCCTCAGCATGGCTCGAGAAGGCCAAGCAGCTGGCGGACCGAGGCGAGAAGAAGGTTGAAGCGTTCACATTCCAGCCTGAGTCGTGCGTCAAGCTCAACAATATCGAAGCCGCACGGCGCCTGTTGGACAATATGTACGAACAAATGGAGGCGGACAAGAAGATGGAGGTGCTGGAGCACAGCGCGCCACCGGTACCCGAGAAGGTCGACCGCGGAGACCGCTTTCTCTTCACCGTGAAGATCGCAATCGCGGAAGGGCTCGTTCCCTTGGATTCGAGTCCGTCCGCGAAACTGGACACCTTCGTGACACTCAGCGATGAGCAAGGTAACCGCTTGGCGAAGACGCGGACGATCTATGAGAGCCTCAACCCTCGATGTAAGTCGCTCCTTCTCTTCACGTCATATGCATGGCGATACGAACTTGGACCGGCAGGGGATGAGTCGTTCGACCTATCCGTGGATAAGCCGCTTTGGATCATGATAAGCGTGCGAGATCGCGCGCTGGTAGGCAAGCACGATACCGTTGGGCGGGCCTACCTCTGTCTTGACCCCAAGCGGTTCGGAGATTTCCTTACGCACGACTTGTGGATGGACCTGGATACCCAGGGTCGAATCCTGCTCCGTGTCAGCATGGAAGGCGAGAAGGACGATCCGCAGTTCTACTTCGGTCGTGCGTTCCGGTCTTTGAAGCGGGCGGAGAACGATATGGTGCGCGTGTTCATTGACAAGGTCAGACTTCTTGTGCCACGCCGCGTTTGTCATGCTCTGACCTCTTTGACATTCAGATGTCACCGTTCATCCAGCAATGTCTCTCAAGGACTGTGCTCAAGACGCTCGTCAAGTCGACGCAGGGCGGAAGCATACACTACAACAAGGCTCTCGGCAACGTCACCGCGCTTTTTGGTTCGCTCGGAACCAAAGACGACGTGCAGATACCCCTTCCCGTGTCCGAGAAGCCGAGGATCAAGCCCGAGAGTCTGACGGACGTCGAAATCGAGCAGGCGATCCTACCACTTTTCGACTTCTTCGACGCCAATCTCTCGACGCTCAACACCTACCTGAGCGAGTCGACGAAGGACATGGTCATGTCGCGCGTCTGGAAGGAGATCTTGAACGTGATCGAGGGACTGCTCGTTCCGCCATTGTCGGATGTGCAGAGCGAAATGAAGCCTTTAAGCGACAAAGAGGTCGATATCGTCTTCAAGTGGTTGAAGGTATGCCGTCGCATTGTCTGACTGGGCTGTATTGCAGTCTTGTTGACTCTGGGACTAGTTCCTACGGGATTACTTTTACGCGGGAGGCGAGGGGCCGATATCCTTGGAAGCGCTGCAGAACCAGAAATATCGCGACGTGCTGTCCATCCGACTGTACTACGACTGGCATACGTGAGTCAACCGTCACTTGTCTTCTAAGGTCGTTGGATGCTAAGACGCCAGATCAGGGACGCGCTCATGGAGGAGTGCGTGCGCATGATGCAGCACAGTCTCCGCGCAGCTACACCTGTGAAGAAACGCGCAAAGAGCGTGTATCAGCAACGAAATCTCGGCACCATCAAGAAGAGTAAGAAGGAGAAGCAGCAGGAGAAAGAGAAGGAGGTCAGCAACGGCGAGACCATCCTGAGGATTCTCCGTATGCGGTACGCAGCTCTCTATAATCGCGTAGCTGCGGAGTCGCTGACTCGCTTGCTTCGCAGCCCAAACACCTCGGACTTCATCGCACAGCAGCTCCAGGCTCTGAACAGCTTGCAAGCTGAGCGAGACGCTGAAGTACAAGACGCCGAGAAGCGCAAGCTCCAGAGACCCCGTCAACAACTACCAGTCCCACCTCTACCGTCTATACCTCCGGTGCCCTCGGTTCCTCCGAAGTCCCGATAGCCGTTAGTCCGTGTTATCATCTCTTCACCAGCAGATTGTCACGTCGGCTCCCTGGGATGGATACCTCGCATACTATACCTCTCGCCCACGTAGCTGCGCAGCCATCTTCTTCCACGTCGCCCTTCTCGTTGTTACGCTGCTCTGTCGTGTCACTCACGTTTGCCTTGTATACTTGCTGATCGTCGAACGCTGGAACGTGGAATTCATTATTCATCTTCTCGCGCATCGTCGCGTTCGCAATAACCTCATGCCTGCACTGTCTCTGCAGGCGGGAATGAATCTCAAGGTCCTGCGCGCTGGGTACAGTAACCATTGAGTCGTGCCACGGCTGGCATTGACCACCGTCTGATTCCTTATATGGTAGCACGCCGCGCTCTGTCATTCATCTTGCCAGCTGAGATGCAGTGTATATGCGGGACGTCCGCACAGGGACGTTTATCAACTTACCTCTGGGCGAGCACCCAAACGTTCCCTCCACGTGAGCGTGTGTTGCCAAGACGTGACCAATCGGAAGAGCCTCGCGCTGGAGCGTTCAGCACCCATACTGAGCTTCCAAAAGACACGCCTAGTCGCCGATCAATCATCAGGCTCAGCAAAATCCATGTCCTCCGCTAGCACTTATCTCTCGGAGAAGGACCCCGCACTCAACGGGATCTCATTTCGTAAGTGCTGCATTGATACGCCCTGCTGCTGGGCTGCTTCATTCAGATACCTTGCTCGCGGACCAAACGCCCGTACCGGGCGCGCACCTCCACCTGCATGTGCACATCCCACCGACGATGGACGACTCGGTCGGCACGACGTCCGCGTTTGAGGTAATCACACACGTCGACCCCGCCACGCACCGCATTGCGTAGAAGAATGTCATGCCACCGTGGCTCCTTCATGCTGAGCGCTGCAGGTGCTCAGTACGAACGAGGCCGGCGGGACGCGGTACGAGACAAGTGAGGCGTTCGGGGGCATCGGGGCATACACCGTCAAGTGGTTCATTGGAGAGAAGCTCCAGAGGAGCTTCGAGGCGATGGCCGAGGGTTTGAAAGCGTATGCGGAGCGGAAGTACGGAGACACCTGACTACCATCGCGGTGGCCCGCTGTTCGTCATTAGTCATTGCAAGGTTTTGTCATGTACGAGGTTGCGCTGAGATGTATACCCGTTACTTGTCCCTCTGGTTGGATCGTCTCATTTCTGCTACAGTGTTGTCAAGTGTATCGCCATCGGGCTCCTCACAGTGTGCGGCTGACTATACGTGACTTGCCCAAGTCGGGCTCCCACAGGTGTACATACAGTAAGCACAGAAGTTTGACACCCCCTCCCCCACAACGCTCGACGAGGCGCATGCCACTCTGTCATCGCACGGATCCCCCAGACTCGGTGCTCGTGTATCCATCATACAGCAGCAATATTATTATACGCCATACGCCCTCGCGCGACTTGCATGCATGCATACGTGCACCTCTTCCCGGTCACACTGTCCCACTCCATCGTAAACGGTTGACCCAGCACTCCCACCACGCCCAAGTCGCATTGCCCATCCCTCGCCAATCCAATCCCACCCCCAATGACCCCACGCAGGCACCGCCCCCCCTCTCCAACAACTCAAAATTCGTAGTACTGTATGTATGACCCAAGATCGTCTCCACGCCAACAATGTTTACTGCCTCAGCCAGCGACATTCCACCTACAGGAAAACCCAAAGATCCCCTTCCCCCTCCCCCTCCCCCTCCCCCTCCCCCTCCCCCTCCCCTTTCCCCTTTCCCCCCTCCCCCACGCTCCTACGTACCGATGCACCAGAGCACAGCACACTGCAGTGCAACAAGTACAAGTGCCCCCACTCTGTGCACAGCAGCAGCAGCAGCGACTCCCCAGCCGGCAGCACTGGCCAGGACTCCGTCCGGCGTACCAAAGCGATTCACGAGCACGCATCGAGATCGATCCCCAAGTCCAACGCACAGACTCCTCGTCACCCACCTCAGCGTCCGTCCTTCCCCGAACGTCTCAAAGGAGAGGGGCAGACGATCATCGCATCTTCCACACTGAAAGTACTGCGTGGGACGCCGCTACGGTCCGAGCAAAGTGCGGCAACATCATGTGCGTATGCTGAGCGCTCCGTTTCGTTCTCGACTCTGGCGCGATCGGCGCAAACCAGCACACACCATGCGATGTGACATGTGTGTGTCGTACATACAGCCATGGCATTCTCGTCCAACAGCCAACCAACATTGCACACTTGGGAGGGGATCTAGGAACGAACACCTCCACCTTGCACCTCATGCATTATACGCGCGAGCACACACGTTAAGATATCCTATCGGTACATATTAGAAAGGATCGCACGTAAAACAATCAACACTGTGAGCAGCAACGGCAGGACGTCAGCAGGTCGACGCCCGCCGCTTGAGACACATCTACAACGTAATAGCAGCCCGTGTCAGTATGGTATGGTATCGTATCGTATCATACCTTATTCTGCAACTCGCCGCGTCCTCGCTCGTTCTCAACATCACACATCTCTGCACTACGTGCGGATGGAGATCTCGGGAAAGAGATAGAGGAGCGTGAGGCGAATCAAATGAAAGCAGCAGATTGGGCAGGCCAAGCCAGGGGTAAAAGGGGGGAACGTGGGGTATGTAGAACAACCACGATCAGCACAACATCACCAACACACCAGCAGCAAGCAGCAACGGGCAACTGAACATCCAGGCCCTCTGCCGCCAAGCTGCGACGTGTCATCCGCGCTAAGACCACCAGCAGTGCCATGATGGCATGCGGACGCAGCGTGGCTGACACGCCCGTGCGAAACGCAAGCGCACGCAATGGAAACGGGATGCAGGATGGAGAGATGAGAAGGGACGGATGGGAGGGGGGTATTTTAACATCAACCCAGCCAGCGAGTGAGCAAGAAAGGATCGGATCCGGACTCGGCTTCCGGGTCGAGCTGTGGATCCGGAGGGTGCTCAAGGTTCAGAAGCGCGCAAGCCCCTCGTCCTCTTCCGAGATCGATGAGAGGGATGAATGCCGCGAATGCGGCCTGCGCCAGGCACTCTTGGGGTAGCATGGTGCTGCGCCCTGGGAAGTCAAAGACGGCATTGCAAGGGACAAGTCGTGCACGAGCGAGGGAGACGGAAGAGGGGAGAGCGTGGGCGAGGGCGAGGGCGAGGTCGAGTAGAATACGGTCACGCCAGGGGTATGAGGGGTATAAGCAGATGGTGCGAGCGGGCGAGGTGAGGCGGTGTAGATGACGTAGGGCTCGTCAGACTCCTCGAGCTCGTCGATGGTATCTGGCCGGCGGGCGGAGGCTGCAGCTGCGCTGGAGCTGTAGTCCCAGGAGTCGGCGGCGGCGTCAGCGGCAGCAATGATGTCCTCCCAAGAGTAGGTGCGCATGCGTTTCTGCAACGGGAGAAGAGCACAGGGTGTGAGGAGTGGGGTACGAGAGAGGAGCAAGAAGGCATGGGAGCACATACAGGAATGGAAGAGGGCTGATCGCCATGTGATGTGACGCGACGTGTCCATTCTCTCCTGCGGAGGAACTCGATGCGGTCTTTACGCTGGGTGAGGCTCTCCGAAGACTTGCTTAGCTTGAGAGTGCGGCGGTCCCGAGGAGGACATGGGCGGGATGGGAGCGAGAGGGGCTTATATGTGGTGTTGTCCCATGATTCGGGCACGGAGGGGAGACGAGGGAACTGAATCATATTGGCGCACTGGGAGGTGGAAGAGGACGCCATTGGTGGGACACAAGGGGTGCTCGAGAGGAGTGATGCGGGCGAAAGCAGGAAGGAGGACGCGGCACGCCAGCACGCGCTGGAGGATGGCGGAGGAAGGAAGGAAGGGGAGCTCGCAGGAGAGCGGAGGGAGGCATGGGTGGGGAGGGAGGAGGATATATGTACGGGGAAGGGCCCCTGAGGAAAGG
Organism: Trametes punicea; assembly: GCA_025528855.1. NCBI lineage: Eukaryota > Fungi > Basidiomycota > Agaricomycetes > Polyporales > Polyporaceae > Trametes > Trametes punicea. Next base: position 135,069 of record VICQ01000007.1, on the reverse strand, counting down.
AGATGAGCAGAGGAGAGAAGCCGGCGAATCGCAGGCGCTCGTCCAGCGCCCGTCATGGTCGGTCGCACGTTTGGCTGCTGCCGTCACTCCAGGCGTCACCCCCCGGCCTAGACCGCCGCCTCCGACGCCGACGCCGACGCCGACGCCCGAGTCTCCGCCGTGGCCCGCACCACGCATCTCCACCGCCCACAGCTCCGTCCGCCGTCATCCGCTTCTTCGCAGATCCTGCAACCGCAACACTTGTCTGACGACAAATCGCGCCGCGATGCTCGCACAACGCCGTTCAGAAACAACCCTTGCATCTTCCGTTCCATTCCTGGACACCTTGCACGTGTACGACCGCCTTCCGTAACCTATGTGCGGTGTCGCCATCGGGTGCGTTGCCCACCGCCGTCTCAGCGCATCATCACCAACGAACTCAACGCGAGCTTTCTCACCTGCGAACCATCCAACCACCTCCATCCTTCCAGGCCCAGGTCCACTCGCGCGCGGCACTCAGCCTCAACTCAATCTGAACCCCCGCAACGTTATCCAACATCGCCCCCTTCCCCTCGGCTAAAATAGCCATGATCTCGACCGGGGCGCCCCCATCAGCCATCCGCGCAAACACCACCTCGACTCACATTTCTTCGCGGCGCACTGCACGTCGCCGCATCAATAACAATACATCGCCGTTGCCGCCCCTGGCGCAATGGGTTACGCGTACGACCGGTCAGCGGGAGTCTGTGCCGCGGGCATTGACAAGATGACAGATCCCAAAGCACCGCAGTCGCGCGAAGGCCGCCCCGCAACAGCGTGTCCGGTCCTCCTCGGCCATTCGCCACCGTCCCTTATCCCATCACCCAAAAGGTACCGGACACGTTGTCCCAGCGCGCCGCAGTCGCCTGAACACCTCCCTCCGTCCCACCGTTCCACCGTCCAATCCCATCCGCCCATGGCGTCTCGCACTTCGTCCCCGGGCGTCCGTCTCCCCAGCTCCTACCGAGCTCGAGAGCTCCGGCAACAGAAATCAAATTCCAGACGAATGAGGCCCACAGAAAGTCCGACCACAGCGTGACTTCGCTCCCTCCCCATACTCCATAGCGAGTCCTTCGAGTCGACCACGCTGCCCGCGCGAGGGTGCTCACCTGAGAGACCGCCTGATCTGGCCCCGCAGCACTCGCAACGTCCGCGGCACAACTCGCAGACGCAGCCTCAAACCGAAGCGCGGACGCGCGACGAGCTGACAGCGCAGCAGTCCCTTGGGGGTCTGGCTCTGCGCTGCAGCGAACTGAGATTGCCGCAGGGACGCGCAGACGCGCGCAGGCGCGTTTCCCGAGCAACCGAGGGACGCTCAGGGACGGGGAACAAGTCAAATCTGCATACGGAAGACAATGACATGCCTTGACCTATCGGGGAGAAGCCGTCCCGCGGTGTCCCATGGTGTCCCAGCAACGTCGCCTACGGATATGTCTTTCGTACAGGATCTGTGTCACCTGCAACCAAATAAGAGAATTCTCAACACAAAGCACTCTCACCTCAGACAGCGCTCCTTCCCACCTGACGATAGGACAAGGAAAGCAAACCGCCCGAGACCTCAAACGACCCGCGCCTGCACCCATAGTCGGAAGTCGCGCATCCCAACATCGCACCCTTCCCCAAAACTTCGTCGTCCATCCAATCACAACCCAAAGGACCTCTCCGAGGTGTTCATCCCCGAGCGAGCCCACAGCCGAAGACAGCAGAAGACCTAGCAGCGTGCACGAACATCGAAGCTCACAGGTGAGGCGAAGAATCGGCACCAAGCCGTGCGCCGCAGACGAGATGCCGCGCTAGGATGGGCGTTCGCGTGGAGCTCGAGGACGCACGAAGAAAGCCAGTCGCGCGAAATGAACATCGGGTGGTTCGAGTAGCGATGCGGGTGGCTCGACCATTGCATGACGCGTCCCGTCGCGAATCGGGCGCTCAGTATCCAGTCATTGAGTCGGAGCCTCGCGTCTCGCGCCCCTAGTCAACGGGTCACATGATCGTGCACTCTCCCCTCGAAGAGGCAGGCTTCGTGGATCGTCTTTCATGCCTTCCGACCCGTCGCAATCCGCCACTGCCAGCAGATCCGGAGCGGCTCGCGTCAGGTACGGTATGTCGGGAGGGGAACTTTGGTCCACGGTGACCCAACGGGTTAAAGAACTACCCGTCCTATGATCAGGCCTATGTACATAGCTTTACATGCAGGTGTGCCTCGTTCCGACTTCGAGGACGGCGAGATGACGCTAGCGATGCGCTCAGGCACCTGTGGCGGACAGCGCGTGCCTATGTACCTACGGCCTACGTACATTGCAGTCGGAAGTGCATCCCTTCGTCTGCGTCGACACCATCGCGGACGTCAACCTCATTGTTCATGGCCTCAAGATAGCGATGGCGAGCTGCTACAGATGTCGTTTGTAATGTTGGTGCTCACCACTATGGCTCTCGGCTCTATGTACCCTACCTTTGCATAAGCCTCATGATCGCTGATTGCCAGTCGATCGCGTCGCTCGATCACAGCAACTACCGGACAACGCTATGGTCAATCTCTCCGACCTGCCATCTGCATCGGAGCAGCGCTCACGCACCTGGAAGCCTTCTCCTAGCCTTCACTGTCTCACCTCCTTGACCCCTCAGCGCACTTCGTAGAGCCAATACGAACTTGCATGCCGGAATAGGCGAAATGCTGTTTGGAGCCGGCCCGCCCCGACTGCGGCCATGCTGCGCTGGGCGTCGCGAGCCGTCGATTCGCCACCGTCTCTTCCTGATACGTCGCGATTGCAAAGCCGGAGATCAAACACTAACGTCTAACCAGCCGCAATACCACTCGCTGGCCAGGCCAGGCCGGTCCCCGTTTGACGGGAATGACGGTGACTAGCCGTGGCACGCGTGCACTCGTCGCACTAACGCGCCCAGGTCAACCTATGTAACCGCTTTGAGGCAGGCGTTCAGACCATAACTTGCGCCGGTTGGTGCAGCCGTCGCGCTCGACCTTCAGGCTCTTATCCTGGGCTCAGGCTACGGATTATATCATTTGATGCTCTTTGAACCTTAGCTCGACGACCGCTCTATCCTACTGTACTTCCGCCGGCCCTCCTTCACTCCGCGCTCAGTGTCCACGGCGGACGACTGACGAGTAGCAACCCTCCATACAATGACGCCAACCTGCCCGCCTCTCACGCCTTGGCCTGACTTGATCGCGAGAGGCGCTCCTCCACGACTCCGCTCCCTCCCAAGTCTTTTCCCTCCATTCTCACGTCCTTCATCTCCGGGTGAACGACGTGCCTGTTTCGTGCGTCTTCGGGAGGGACGCGTACATGTACACAAACATCGCTTTTCGACGAGCGATTCTTCCGCGCATCGCAGCCCCGGATCCGCGCGGACAAGACAAACTGGCACATAGAGGACGCCCTTCCTCGCTTAATAATACCGCAATATCTCGCTCTGCCTTCTCTTCCTCCTCACCCCCGCCTTGGAGTCCTCTATGCACTCGTCCCCCTCGCGAAAATGAAATCCTGACCGACCGACTAGGCCCCACCCTCGCACTCACACTGACCGCATACACGATCGACCTCCCTGTCTTCGCGCTCCCTCAATAGCACGCGCGGCCAGCGCGCCCGTGTGGTGTGGATCCCTCCGTCAGCTAGCAGCCCAGCGGCCCTCCGTCATCTCCTGCATTTCTCTGAGCGCGATCACGACTGCCGGCCCCGCAGATGGGCACGACGCCGCAGCCACGGCCAGCGGTGCCCGCTATTGCGGCAGTCATCACCCAGTAAGCGCACCTTGCGTAAGTCACGCCCGGGTCGTCCACCGCTTCGCTGCCCGCGCGTGGCAGCACGACGACAGCATACTCTACAAGTGCCGCGGACTTAACCTTCGGCCCGAGGGCACAGCACGCACCCGCAGGCCTGAATATGTGCGCCCCGGCTGGGGCGGAGCACCGAGTGAGAACGCCCTGGCGTAGGACCCCCGACAATGGGTGGAGAGGCCTGAGGAGAAATTCCCGAAATCATCCTAACTTGGGTACGGACAAATCGCTCAAATTTTGGCCCCAAAAGGTTCGGATTTTCCTCAGGCCCGGCCTCCGGCCGGGCTTCGAGTACGGACATCCTCAAGCCTTCAAAGCCGTTGGGACTTATTAATGAGATTTCTTCGCATGGCTGGGCTGTGGAAAACGACCAATATGGCCGTATATATGATGGGTAACTTTTGAGTACGGACAGCCCTCAGGCTTCCGAGAGCGGCCGCTGGCGCGGTACGGATTTGCCTCCGGCCTGAGAGCCGGATCAGGTGTATATTGGGTACGGATTTTCCCCAAGCCTACCCGATTTTGGGACCAAACCGGGTACGGATTGTCCTCAGGCCTCCCTACCCATTGTCGGGGGTCCTCCTGGCGTGTCCGTAGTAGGTCGAGGAACGGGTATTGTGACTTCGCTCGTATCGCTACTCTGTCCGCTGTGATTTTAAAGCGGTCTCGATTGCTAGGCGAAGGCGTTTGGGTTGCTACCACCCCGGTGTTAGGACCGAGGGTTCTCGTTGGTCATTTATCTGACCGTGCTGAGTGAGCCGTACAATGGGATGCACGATACCAGCGGACGCGTGAGAGGCCGTTGCACTACGTGCGACACGGACTTGCGTCGCGGTCCGTAAGTACGACTCGAATGTGCGTCGCTGAGCACTCTGAAAAGCGCATCTCTGATCGAAGCATCCACCGGGGTTGACGGCACGAGGGCAAGATGGTGATCATGATACACAATGACTACGAGCTACAATTAGAGGAGACCGACACGCATTACGGGGAATCCCAGCAGCAGATGATACACGTAGGGACATCACAAGAGAACGTGAGCACAACTCCCGACCCGTACCGTCGTCACATCGCGCGAGGTGTTTACAGGCTCACCACGCCAGACAAACCATCGAGAAGTAGAGGCGAGGGATCATGCAGCGGTCTCGGACTCGCTCGCGCTCGACGCGCTGCTATCCCGAATGGTGACCGTGCGCTTGGGGATATACGTCGGGAGCGCCTCCTCGGGACGAGATATAGTGTAACCTGCAGACGCAAGGGCGGCACCGTCAGAGGCCTACCCCTCATGGACTATAAGACTGCAGACCCACCTCGTGCGAGCGCCGCCTTCTCGCCCTGGCGCCCGAAGCCCATCCCGCTCTTCTGGCTGCTCAAGCTGCCGGAGCGAGACGCGTCTGCGCCGCCCACGCCAGCGTCGCGGTCCTTGTCCCACACGGCGGTGCCGCCCGTGCTGGCCATCATGAGCTGGCGCGGAGGCCCAAGCGAGGTGGTCGGCAGAACGCTCTCCTTGTACTGCTCGCGCCACGAGGTGAGCGAACGGCGCGACTTGGCGGATTCGCGGAAGATGAGGCCGAGGAGAATGTTCAGACAGCCGATCGAGAAGAGGAAGAACGCGGACACGAGCGAGAACTCGTCGACGTGGTGTGAAAGGACCGCCGCTCCGAGCCTGTGGAAGAGGGCTTAGTTCAAGGCTGCATCCTGGGGACATGTTAGGGAACGCACAGGCACTGGATGACACCGAGTGCACCGAGACCAAAGTCGTCGCCGAGGATGGGGAAGAAGCGGTTGAAGAAGGCGGCGGGCCAGCCGACCTCGGACATGATGAGTACGATCACTTGAAAGATGATCAGCAGCCGATTCAAGACTGCCCAGAAGGCACCCGCAGGCTGATTGGGGACCGTGCTTCCGCTGATCCGGTGCAGGTCAGCGAGTGCCATCCACAAAGAGAAGGATGAAGTGAGACATACTCGACATAGTCGGTGTCAGCGTTGATGCAGTCGATGTCCGTGTCCGTGCTGTTGCCCTCGGATGCACGTATGTCTGGATTTGCCTTGCCAGCAGCGATGAATGCATTCACTGCCTTGATGTCTTGCACCATCGTGACGATACTACTTGCGAAGAGAAGCAAGAGCGCGATGATGCTCAAAGCACGGACGATGTTGAGACCAATGAAAATATCTGTATTGAGCAGTCAACCCACGCTCTTCAGTAAGCTCTAAGTGAGAGACTCACATCCTTTCCTAGTGACCATCTTGGGTTAACAGTTAGTAGGGTAGACGTCGCAGAAAACCCGAGGTGAAGAGCCGGAAGAAACGAGAGTGAATGAACGTATAGCAAGATTGTGTGGTGTGCCTGCACCCTAGAATATTGTCAAGAGAAGCCCGAAGGCGAGTTAGCACGCAGGGCGCGGTCGAGTAAGAGCGGAGAGCTGCAGAGGGCGAGTAGTAGAATGTAGACCGTAGCCGGGCGGACGGGCGGGGGCTTATGAGCGGCGTCTTGACCGCTTACTGCGTAGTATTCTCGCATGGGAAACTATATTTTCTCTTTGTGCTGTTTCCGAACGGTCGCCGTGCAGGCCTCATTGTGCTTGAAGAACAAAAGTCAAACAAAAGTATCCATCCTCGAGGAACAATGGCTGCTCGACTACAGACGCCCGCTGCGTCTCTCCGCAGCCACTGGAACCAAATACCGGCACACAATGTCTCGTGCCCGGCGCTACTGTATCTGCTGTTAAGCGCTCTGACTTGAAGCCATTAACGTCAGATCTGACGGTACTTCGACACTGCGTTCCCGCCTCTGTCCCTGCCTCAACCATTCTTTCGAGCTGATACTGTTCATACTTTGGCTCTTCTACAGTGCTGTATGCTCCAGCTATGCAAGAGACAGTTTTTCCATTCACCCGGGGCTGGCGTTTCGACGTCTTGACAGCCACCGGTCAAGACTTTAGACAAGTTCTCCTCTTCTAGGCCCAACGACGATGACGAATACAGCTGAGAGGTACACCACAAGCTGGAAATCCGTTACGTGTGCCCATTTCAGATATTGTCCGTCCTGGAGCCTGCCTCCTCTGTCGGATGTCGGCGTTGATTACGATGGAGTTATTCGGCAAGATGAAAGGGTCGCAACTGGGATGGTCTGGCCAGCCAAATTGCACTCGCACAAGCAAGTTGCATGTCTAGTATCTATACGATCGGAAGGAAAAATATATTGAATAGAGTATACAATCCCGTTGTCTATGCGCTATCTAACGATACCGGCGAACTAACTACCCTGGACCCATACCCTCATCTCGCGATTGTGCCAGCCATACACAACCGACACCGTGCTCTCTGAGACCTCCAAAGTGCCAAAGGGTGATCTGCTATGAAGAGCGCAAAGTATACTCACGAGAGCAGAAGGCCGCCAAGCAGGGCCTCCAGGGAATGTCTTGCTCTCAAGGCGATGGCGGTCGGCGCTAGTAACATCCGAGCTCAGTTCGTCATGCGAGACGATTACAGATGTAGAACATACATCGTGCTGGTTCGGCCCTACAATGCGACGCGCGCTTTGCCGAGCCCGTCCATAAGCCCTTGCTTTGGGTATCAGACAGGACTGCAAGGCGTCGCACGCGTCGCGAGGACCTTTGCAAGAGCCGCCATGTCATGGCGTGGCTCCGCTCAAGTCAGGACGACCGTTGACGTTACCTACATAGCTGCGTTAGTGCTCGCACAGGCTTATGAGGGAGTCAACAGTACTGACAGGTTTCGCGCCAATTGGTGGGTCGTCATGGGCGGCACCTGGGAGCGTCCAATGTGAGTGAAGTGCAAGAATCGTAGGGAAGTAGGACGTACAGATAGCATGTATGGCCGCACCACCAGAGTAATGCATCGACGGGCATGGAAATGAATCGGGTCGCAGCGCAGTTAGCTTCCCCGCCGTGAGGCAGGTACTAGTCCCGAGGGCCACGAAGAGGCCTGCGCTATCCTCGGGAAATCTTGGGGTCTTGAGGATCTTGAAGTGTCTTCGCCGACCGTGGCCGCACACGGTAAATCGGCAGCAGAGAGAGACTACACAAGCCCTATTCTGGCACACCTCGTCACACCCGGAGCCGAATGCACACATGCGCACTCCTTGATTCCGGAGGCGGCGGGACATAACAGGGACGATCGTCTGCCTCCGCAATTGAGTCGCCGGCGCACGGACTGATTCGCGCCAGCCTTGCGGAACGGTGGTCCCCGGACCGGAATTTGACCGGCCTCTCAAAAGGTACCCACGCCCCGATTTAGGTGCTGCTGCGCCACGACGCTCTGCGAGAGGAGCGGCGGGCTCCCCGGCTGCCGCAATGGGCCCGCACCAAGGTCCAATGCACGGACAGCACAATGCTGCCCGGCTCGAACCTGCGCCGGGGACCTGGCGGTCAGCGGCGCTGCATGTTATGTACAACACCGCTGGTCGACCGCCACAACGCCTCGCCATTTTGGCTTGGCCGTTTGCCTGTGAGGGTAGTAAAATAATCAGTGTAGCAGAGATCTTGGACGCAGACCTTCACCCGCTGGGGGATCCGGCCTGCAAGACAACGCTGAACGTCCCGTGTGGTGCCTGCCCCAGCGCATTCGTAGCCGGCCGCAAGGGCCGACCGTCTATGTCAGGATGCAGGCAGGGAGCGAACAAGCGAAGTTAGCCCCGAAAGGCTACGGTGGCGCAGCAGAGTATGCAGCGCGCACCGGTAACGGGGGCCAAGCAGCGTGCCAGCACGAGCTGATGCCTCCAAGGCATCTGTCCAGCCCGGCCGCAGGTTAACCCCGCCCCAATTTAGGCGCTGTTGTGGCAACGCCGCTCATCGAAAGCGGCGAGCCTCCTGGCGGCCACGAGGGCCCACGCCAAGGGTCGAGACACGGGTAGCGTGAACGCTTCCCGGCTCGAAGACCTTCGCCAGAAGTCGACGCCGCACTTCAGACAACGTCGCTAGAGTCTGCGAGGATGCTGAAGGAGCCGGGCGACTCCAGCGAGCGTCATCTGTCATGGATATGTCAATACTCGCGCACACCAAACACGCCTACTGACACATTACCATTGGGAACGTCCGATCAGGCCCGCACCAGAGTCGATGCTGTTTGAGGCATGGGCCCTACACCCATCTCACCGTCGCCAACACTATATAGAAGTTTATCCCTGCTAAGAGACCGCATACATGTAGCGCCTCGCAGATCAATGAGCGAGTACGCCTCTAGTCTCTGAAAGAGATGAGAAGTCATCTTCGACATAGTAGGTTTCGAGCCGAGTAGCTGGGCGCCGAGCATCCCTGTTAAATAGAAATAAGAATATAGGAAGATGGTCAATGTCTGCGGAGAGCGTAGTCAGCGCTCTACAGGGCATGGAGAGCAATGGCTCGATTCATACCATGATAGTGCCACGAAGGCAGGATGTTCCACCTATGTCCCATTCCAGACAGGAGCCTTGAGCAAGCGGCGTGAGGGAGGAATAGCACTACGTACCATGAAGGCGGTGGTAAACACTGCCGCACCCGCAGATGTAGCAGGGCGCGGCGGCTCGAAAGGGAACTCGAGCAGGAAGAGAGATGGTAGTGGTAGAACTTGGGGAAGGAGAGGACGGGTGAGGAGCGGCTTTTTATCCTCAGAGGAGCCAGTCTCCGGCATCAGCCGTGTGAGCTGTGAGGAAGCTCGGACGCCAGAATACAAAAGACTCGACTCTCCTCCCAGCTGTCATGTGGTGCCTCGTTGTTGTTGTACTTGGCTGACTTCGAATTGGGCGTATCGATGGCCGCCCGAGCAGGCACCCTAGAAGCATGTCCTCTCGCCGAAGTAGCCGTACACGGGGACCCTGATACGTACGGAGGATGCTAGAATCTGTCCTGATACCGGACTGCGCATAAGATAATCAGAGAAGTTGAAGATCATATGCAGATGTCAGGGAGACAGCGGAGAGCTCTCTCGCCCGCGCGGACCTGAAGTGACTGTCCCTCGCTATTACTGCCTTCTGTATTAGTACCAGGGAAGTCCAAGAGGAAGACTTCCATAACAGTGAGAACGCAGGCAGTGGATGGGTGTGCACAACCCATTCAACTTTGGGTAATATCGCCTTGAGATCTCCGAGGCAGGTGAAAGGGCCGGAGGGCCGCATTACTTTATGCCCTTCGGGGCAACTTGGCGTAGCGTGCCCAGATGGCGGTTCGGCTATGTGTTTGGTAGTATTTGGTCGTGTGGGTATCTTGCCCTAATTCAACTGCCTCAGGTGTTGTTCTTCGCCGCATGCTTGATGCAGGAACAACTTCCAGATGGCCGCTCTGATAGAAGGTCCGCACCACGGCGGCCTGTTCGAGGCTCGGACAAATGCGTCCTTGTCCGGACCCTGTATACTGTACTTAGGGGCAATCGAGGCGCCACCATTGACTCGCCAGTCACTATTTCCGCCGAACGGCGTAATGCCAATACCGTGCGCGTGTGAGGTGATAGGTGAGGACGAGCACACAATTCGCGTCTTAGACATCGGATGCAGAACGACTCCCGCTGAGGCAGATGCACAGATCTACGCTCCCTTGAACGGAAGGAGGTAGGGAACAGCCGCCAGGCACGAGCATCTTACTCTCTGTCTGACTGTGCATGACTATGCGGGTTCGCGGATGAGGACAGTTGGTCTCCATTCTTCGGGTTCCTCCCTAGCACTATACGTTCAAGTCATCCCAACTGGCTGACTTGATATCCCATAAGATAAGCATCCCTATAATAAGCCAGAACGTCCCATCCTTGACTGCTGAACGATTACTACGCTTGCATCGCAGTGCTACCGGTGTCGCTGACAGGCTCTGCCCGCAGCGTGGCCTCCTGCCTCCGCCTGAGCGCCCCCGCATATGCCATACATACCCACTTCAGATAGCGTATGTTCTTCTCGTCCCCGACAGTTACCAAGCGATGATGAAGGAGCTCGACCTCCGGGAACGATAGCAACGGCGGCACTGTATCGTCTGGCACCTCCACAGGAGTGAAGAGGCGTACCAAAGGCCGAGGCGCCTGCAGAGCAACCCGCGTGGAGCGCAACGCGGGTTTGGGGTTGGCCTGCTTGATGACGTCCGGAGGATAGCGCTCGACGAAAGTCCGCACGAGCTGCACCGCTTCGCGCAGGTGTCCGGTACTACGAATACGACGCACTGTGAGAACAATAGCATATCGCGAGAGCCAAAGGCACAACTCACAGGGAGAGGATGCGTATCATTGCCGTGTACGCACGCTCTACCATGCGCGCATCAACTCCGACGGCGTGTGGCTGCCTCCACCGCCACGCTTCTTCCACAGGCTGCCATTCTTGCCAGACCTCCCTTGCGAACTGAAGCGCCTGCTTCCTTTCAGGCCCTCGGCGAGCTCGTGCACTGCGCTCAAGCGCCTCCACGTAGGACCATGCGTTCTTCTCAATGCCGAGTTCCGAAAAGAGCTTACGATAGAGATGCGAGCCCTCGTCGAACAGGCCGTGCACATAGTGCATGGATAGGTACGCGTTCAGCAATCGCGGCGTGAGACGCACGTTTTCGAAAGCCTCAGGCATACTTGCGGGGGTGGCGTGATCTGTGAACAGCATGCCCGATACCGAAGGAGCGACGTCTCGCAGAATCCTGTGGAAGAGGGAGCGCGTCTCTCCCAGAACCTCTCCACGGCTCTGAGGAAGTATAGTAGTGAATTGAGGGTGTCGAGAAGGAACGGGAACCTCGGAGTGTAGATCGGCATGGGGTTCACCGCGTGTACCGCTTGGTGAAAGCGCAGTGGCGGCGTCGTTACTTGGATGAGGCTCGCCGATCGGCTGATCGACCACGACCGTTGCCGCACGATTGAACGGAGGTTTGTAGGCCGCATAAGCATGGAACACGTGGGTCATGATTTCCTCGTCGACAGTGACGGGACCAACCACGTCCCCTCTGGCTGCCTGCAAGCTCACAGAGACGATTTCAGCCAGTATCCACCGCACTTTCGCCAGGTCTCCGATCCTTTTGGCTCCCTCCAGCAATGCGCAGAATGTCTTCCTGTCCGGTCGGAAGGCAGTGTTGCCGTAGGCGTCCCGGTGCCCATCTAACATCTCCTTCGCAAGTCTGAAAGCCTCGTTCACATATGTTTTCTCACCAGAACGAGCACATGCGTAGATGACCGCCGTGTACGCTGCTGCGGTAGGCGGAATCGCCTTGTCCGTCGTCATTTCTGTCCACAAGTCAAGAGCGCGAGCAGGCTGAGGCTCTAGTACCCGCGACGCACAGGCAGCCATCATCATGGTATAGAGGTACGCGTCAGGCGTTGGGTGAGCGACATATCGCATATGCGTGAAAAGATCCCAAGCTTGCGCTTCAGCCATGGCGGATCGGACAGACAGCAGAGCGTTGATGACACGGGTGTAAGCGCGCTGCGGTGCAGGTGCTCCGCGTTCCTCATAGGCATGTAGAGTATTTAGAGCGGAGGTTGGGAATGTGCGAGGGGCGATAGATTTCAAGTGAGCTTTGATATGGAGGTCTCGTTGGCGGTCCGTTGGTGATGAGCCCACGAAGGACGTGATGAACCGCTCGGTGTGGGCGACATCTCCGCGGTCCGCATAAAGGGATAAGACTATGTTCAGGCCATCCTCCGGAACATCCGTACCGGAGCGCTACCATCCGACGTCAGGCCCAGCTCTCAGCATCATATTGAAACTCACCTTAATGAGATCTATAACTGACTCAGCTGCCTTCCCGTCCTCTTCTCGCACACAGCTACGTATGAGGGATAACCATTGTTGTTCTGATAAGATGGAGATGGACAGGGGAGGGCCAGTGGCGGAGGAACGAGCCGAATTCAAAACGCCGACGATCTCGCTCAGCTTGGCGATAGCGGCGCAATACTGGGAGCGAGTATCTGTGGGGATAATCGTGGAGTCTTCTAGCTCGTACAAGTCCTGGACCACGCCGCGGAGGGTTACTGCGTCCTCCTGTTGTCGAGCCTCAGGATCGGCTAGTGTTGTATTTTGCGTCTGGGTCATGGACGGAGTGGCGAGCAACTCCTCGTACATGGAGGTCAATTCAGAATCGGAGTAAATTGACTCTTTGAATACGCCATCCTATCGAGGGGTGTTCAGCGAACGCGTGAAGTCCAGAACGCATGAACGGACCTCTGCTGAAGGGGCCTCCTTCAAATCCATGATCCTCCTTTCCAGTTCCGTCAAAGGCCCATCCTGAGAATAAGGAAAGAGGCCTCCTGTCTCTAGCACTGAACGCGACTTCTTGCTTGACTCTCGCCTGACCGTAGATGAGGAAAGGTGGGAGGTAACGAGATGCTGTGCGCTCACCTCGTATAGAATGAACGGTCGTCCGTTGCCTTGTATGCAACATATGTATCAAAGGTGTCCCGTGGCACTGCCTGATGGTGTGCATATCTCCTCGCGTGAACTGCACCATGTTTGTGAACGGCGTTATACGCTAAAGCCTCGAGACGCGCTGACGCGCGAGCGAGCGTGAATTCCAGCAGAGCATGAGGCAAGAGATGGCCAGTCATCAAGCTTGTGGGTCTACTGGTTCGAACATATAACGAAGCCAGATAATACGAGTTAAGCTGAGGATATTGTACCTGCGAAGAGAAGGAGGGCCAAGAAATTTGGAGCACGATCGAGGAAAAGCAGCGATTGAACGCTCGAGCGCTTGAGCGCCCATAATCAACCTCCGTGGGAATGAGCTGCCTAATGGAGCATCTAATCCGCGGCACACGCACCGTATGAGCTTGGATGCTCGGTCACCGTTATTGCCAACTGCGACGTACTCCAGGCTTCGATTTCTTGCAACAATGGACTCGCCCTCGATTAGATTGCAATACCCAAGTATAGTACATAGCGAGTGCAATGGGATGATGAAGTAGCCTTTTTATGAACGCGTTTTGAATTCACAACATACTGTATTGTAAGCTTCGTCCATCGTCTGGTCGTCTCGACTCTCCGCGCCATACAGTGAGGTTCTAAAATTCAAATAGCCTACTGTGAGATGCTCTTGAGGCCCAAATCTGACTCCTGATCCTCCTGCGATAGGCTCCTGTGAGCCTTCCATGCACTGGCATGACCCAGTAGGTATCCGGGGTGGAAGAGGCTCAGGGTAACCATCGCCAAGACAATCATAGCGGCGTCGAAGACATCTACGGAAGTTGACTCAGCGGCTTCCTTGCAGGGGATTCTCAACTTACTAAAGTAGGTTTCGGTGGTGATAATCTTGCCTCTCCAGCCTTCGGTGAGCTCCTGACAGCCGCATCAAGATCTACGGTCAGTACTGGCGGAGGCGTGGAGGTTGGCTATGGTTACTGACCGCTGTTCGATAGATCGATCTTATCAGGTTAGGGAGAGGATGAGCTCGAGCGCTGCATTGACGCAGACAAACGACACACCGTATAAAGAGGAAGACGGCTTCGAGCGCCAGTCCGGCGATCATGAACTTGATTTTCTTCTCGACATGTTCAGCCCTCGCTGGAGCACCAGTAGCGCGGTTGAAGGGATGGTCATAGGCGAAGCGTAGCAGAAACTCCGATGCCAGTGCCACGTAGACCACGAGCGCAGCTATGTGAAGCTATATCAGGTACCGGTACCGGACACGGAACCGCTGAGAGCAGCCACGTACCCAACTGGAATACCACCCCGGCCAGCATGATATGTCCGCCCTGCACTATGTCAATATATTTACACAGCTGATAGGTAAACGTCTAACTCACAGGGCCTGGGTCGTTTCCTTGCTTGACTGCAATCGAAGCTTTCGCGCCTCCGACTGCTTGCACGATCAGAGCGATTAGGTCCTGTGAGAACGCTTCATCAACATCGCTTCTCCTGTCCAGAATCACATGTCTGTACTCACGCAGGACAAGAAGATGATTGTATCTGTCAAACATGTAGTGAGACCGTTGTATGGCCTTCGTATACGTAGGATGCTCACACCACTTGCTGTTCAACCGGCTATAGTCTGGACCCATGCGTTGGATAATTTCACCCAAGATAATGAAACTGGCTGCAATTAGAGGGGTGGGCGCGATGATGGTGGTGGTAATCCTATAATGCGTAAGTCTCGCGGGACACGCGCTCTCTGTCCAGGTCAACGACTTACTGGATGATAAAGGGATTGAGCGAATAGGGGCTGTCGCTTGATTCGAGACGAGCAACCCAGCCGATCACTTCTCCGACTCCCGCGAAGCAGGCGGTCACAAAGAGCCACCATAATCGCGAGCGGAGGGCTTGCCCTGCGTGAATCACTTCCGTGCGGAGCTCAGCGTCCGTTCATGCGCGATCCATTGACATAGAACGAAACTCACCCGTGGCCAGAGCAAAGAGGGTGACATATAGGATGCAAATCCACTTGGTCGGGTCATAGCCGTACGGGCTGTGGCGAGGTAGTGCTGAGTCGACAGCAGGCGAAGGCGTCGTTAGGAGTGCAACGGCTACGAAAACAGAGTAGAGTGAGTGAGATGTCCATATCGCCCACTGTTGCTGGTATCCTGATCAACGTACCAGTACCGGCATTTGGTATAGGCATCCTGACAAATAAGAGGAGAAGGCGAGTGGCGCTAACGCAGCTGCAAAGACCTTGGTGGTCGTTCGGTTACGTTGGCCTTTTTATCGAAGTTCATGTGGATCCGCACGCGGGCGTCCACCCGGCGACCTCTGCTACTCGGCTCGTTGGACGTTCCGGCCTCGAACGTATGCCGGCGCCGCAGTAAGCATACCAAATTCGATAGCACCCAAGTTCGATAGCACCCGATGTACGCGACATGGATCGAGGCATTCGCGAGGCTGTGACCTGCCAGAAGCAACAGTGGTCAACATAGTACTCCTCCCGGCTACTGATTGTAAGCCGGACTCACCTTTGCCGTCTCTCGATGATTACGCGGCTTCGGGCACAGGCAGCCAAGATTCTAACTGATTATCTTAAGGATATCTGCAACTATACTAGGCTGCGTTTGAGATCACGGGCGGCGTCTCCCTTGAGCGGCGCGCCATTTGACCAGGCAGCTCCAGGCCTGCCTCCCAGTGCAGCCAGCCTTGACCACTGCACTTTCAAATGAGATTCACAAAGTGCGCAGGATTGGCAGTAGCGGGCCTGAAAGATCGTTAAATAATACAGCTACAGTGGGGGGATGCCTGAGCATCGCTGCTAAGGGTCTGCAACGGCACATCTTACCGTATACTGTGACGACTTCCAGTCCGGATATGTTCAGAAGGATACTCCAGCTCGGTGGACTTCAGACTTCATACGCATTGATATGTCCGACCTCCTGTGCTCGCGTGAGCAGGACCGTGCGGACCACATACCCGGCATCATCGAGACTGCTCTGATAAGAGTCTAGCGCCGTCGACGCGGAAGTCTGGACAGCGCTCATCCATCATTGTGGCAGGTCACGTGAATCAGACTAATCAACCCCGCTCGTATAGGGGTCCTCATTTACCCTTGTGATTGACCTGCGCTCCTGTACCACCGGAAGAATGACAACGTAAGTGATCGTCATCCACAGTCGGGCAGATTTACCGTGAATTACACGTCATTTGGTGGTAACAGGTGAATAACGTTGTAACGCTGAGAAGCCGAGCTTCACGACAATAATTGAGGCAGGGCAGTTGTGGAACGTCTGAAACATGTACATTGAATGCTCCTGCTATCCATGGTACTTACATGGTCAGCCAGACGTGCGTGATGTGTCGAGACATGGGAATTTCGAGACACGGCCTCTCAATCTCTACAATGCGCTTAGCAGTGCTGTTAGCAGGGCGGCGGGGAGCCCATCGGGCACATCTGCACTTGATCAGACTTCCCCCACCACTGAGGCTAGTCACAGTCAGGAATACTGTACCAGGATATCACCACGCTCTGCGCGCCGAACTCTCAGCAATGTCACGCAACGGCCGTTCGCTGGTCACAGCTCGAGCCCAGTACCCTACGTAATTCACCCTGGTTCACCGTGCAGTCTGAGGCCCTGGTCTGATTCAGACTTGAGGCCTGAATGACTGTAAGCGACACGCCTAAATCAACTCTGCGCTTATGAGCGCCGTATGGATCACCGTGCCCTACACTCACAGCAAGTTCGCTTCGGTCGCGGATCAGCGCTAGGCCTCACTCCCACCTCGATGTAACCTCCAGATATGAATGTCCCTATGCGCCGAACCGCCATGACCCAACAATACAAAGTCGAGAAAGCGTAGACAGCAGATTCTGACAACAATACATGTACTGTAGCTGCTAACAAGCACCGTCATAAGAAGTTCAATGGGACCGCAGCGTGAAGTCCAGAAAACAGTGGATTTGATCATTTGTTACGGTTCTTCAAGGAGGTCGTCCAAGGCGAGGAATACGCTGAGTTACTAGTGAAGGCCACGACGAGCAATGTGGCCGTGTAGAGGAATACTGGATGTCGGAGATGACAGATGATGTTATCAGTCTATCAATAAGACAATCGTTTGACATACACAAGGCGAAGTTGACGAAGGCCAATGAAGCTATGGGGTGGACATCGTCGCATATGTTCTTTGCACTTGGAAGAACCACGTTGAAATCGGAACAAGGGTGGCCCGTGAAGATCTTCTTGCCTTGGGACAATGTCGTCGCGCCGACGGATATCCAAAGGATCCATAGTATAGCTATAGACAGTGAGCAGCTTAATGGGGTGAGCATAGTGGGTAGACTGCTTGACTACGCACACAGCCAGGGTATCTCGAAGACAATCATAGACGTAAAGATACGGTCAAAGAAGAAATCGAGGAATAACCTGAGATAGTACGAGCTGTCAATACACGACGGTGCTATCCCGAGAATATGACACTCACAGTAGTGCATTTGCGATCATAGTGATGGCGCCCACAGTAATGCCCAGAGTGGTGTACGGAAATGAACCAGTGACACCGATGAGAGAGAGGATCTTGTCAAGGTTAGTAGAGGTGTGTGCACATAGCCCAATGACAGCCAGAGCCACGATAGCGGTGAGCACTATGTATCCTCCAGATCAGGCTTTGTATACTTCCGAATGCAATGGCTACTCACCAAGCGTGAAGGCACGGTACAGCCAAAGGATGTTCATGGCAGACAAGACGGCGTGAAAGTGGGAGAGGAAGGCTATGGCGCACTAGTGGAAAATGAAGACCCGGCTCTTAAATGAACCAAAGCTCTTCGCTTATCTGTGACCCAAACAGCAGCAAAGGTTAACAGCGCTGCGACCTGCACGGGATAGGATTCGATTCAGGCACTCCTGTAGTTTAGCACTATATTCTCACGTTGCCGTCCACGGCATCGTTCTGAACATCTTCATACCGGCTGTGAGGCGTTCGAGTTGATCAACGGGACTCAACCACAGTCATGAGACCGCTCGGAGGATCTCGAGTTGAGGCTGCTAAAGAGACGGCGGAATAAGTGCCAACTGTTGCGCGACGAGGAGCAGCACCACCTGACCCATGTGCGTCCGAGCCTTAGGCACCGCTCCGTTACAAGCGGAACCGCATGCATGCCTTGAACAATGACTCGCATGCCGCTGACTCGGTCTATGGTTACAGGCGGCCAATCTCACTTCAATACAGCCTGCCGGTGGTTTGCTTGACAGAATTCGATCACTTACCGATGACAGATAGGCACCCACGGAAGCCAAGGATAGGGTATTCGCGCCGTATCCCGCGGCGAGATGCATTGTTCCTACCGCTGGTATTGAGGCTAGATGAGATTTGATCTGATGCCGCGAGGGACCGTCTTGACGTTGAGGCGGTGCTCGCCACTCACTTCGAGCGCTGGTCGACGGACTTGCTCGTCACAATAGGCCCTGTGCGCACCTTTGCGGTCACTGAGGAAAAGGCGGGACGGTCAATTATCTTCTCAGCCGCCTTCCGATGCCTTCTCACAAAGCTTTCACTGGAGAGGCGAAGGGGTTTCCAATTCTCTGCGGCACAAAGGGCTACGCTATGACCGCAGTGCGTACTGCACTGCCGAAGTGTATCTTTGTGAGAAGAGACAACATCGACCGCGCGCTGATCGTTGCATGCAACAGCGGGAATTCCCGAAAGGAGGACATGATTCAGGCCCGTACGCCTACTTCTGCACGTTGCCCCATCACCCGAGAACGGGACAGCCGCGACGGGACGGGTCATCGCATAGACTCTCCGTTCAGTAGACTTCCAGCTGAGTCCTTGCAATCGCATCAGAGGTCGCGCGTGAACTTACAGCTAGAGCCAACCTACGCCTGAGAAGCGCGGGTCGCGACGCACTCTGCAGCAATCCTCCCTTCACGTTGCAACGAACGCATGCGCCGCCGCCGTCCCATCCCTGCGGTCTGCCACTTCTCTGCGAGAGGCTTTGTCATACGAAGCCGGAGACGACGCCAGACCACTCTCTACAGCCTTGACGACTCTTCTTGCTGAGATGGGGAGTCCCGCTGCTCCACGAATGCCGAGGTGATATGTACGGTACGTGCGTAACCAATGTCTTCGGGGATCGGCGGGGAGCGTCGGCGCGACGCGATATGATTCTGCTCTGGTATTCACACGGACTGCGCCTTGATAATCAACGCGATGAACGCATCACCATGAGGTGCCAGTGTTGCGACAGTTGAGTGTAGACGGAGTACCCTCGACAAGGCTTCTCATCTGCAAATACTCATGGCACCTACTTCTGCGTAAGTCATCGACGAAGTGCTGCCTTGAATGGCCAAGTTGGCACCCGGTACCATCGCCGGACTGAGGCCAGTCGAGGTATGCTCCGCAGATGGACCTGGTCCCATTCAGTTGTCAGTATACACGCGCTCTATGACAACGAGCAGACATGGTCCCACGCAGTCACGCGACTTCGCCGCTATTGTCGGCCTCGAGATCGCCTGAGGTCTTGAACCCTTTATCCTTGAGCACAGGACTCGTCCAGATCGCTGTGCCGCGCCTCGCTCTCGCCACCGCGACGAGAAGCAGTACCAGCCAGTACAGCAACACTGCATTATGAACCTGAGATCGGAGAGATCGAGTCGAACAGCTCGCAAGCGACATACGAGTGCTGGAGACCGCGGCCGAGAGTCCAATGATGGGGCCCACGTCCACGCAAATGCCGTTGGCGATCGCGTCCTCGTCGTCGCACGCTGCATCTCGGAAGTTCCTCCCGTTTTCGACGGCGGTCATGATGGCAACAGCCACCCAAGACACGGACAGCATGGCTGCCATGATATGCGGAGTTAGCGTGCGAGCACAGAAGCAGGCTTGAACGACTTACGCAGCCAAACAAGCTCGATGATTATCGGGACCGGTCTATGGCAGCTGTCCGCAATCAACCTGCATGCAGTACATCAGCACCGAAGCAGCCTCTGTCCCGTGCCAAGTGACCGCACTTGAGCACTGTCGACATGACGGTAACGATTCCGACCACGATGCCCACTCCCGCGTATAGGACATCAAAGTCCTTCTTGCTATCGACAAGCACGAATCCCCATGAAGTCAAAGTTTGCACGCCCAGCGCCACAACGCCGATTCCAAGCCCAAGGGCGAGCACTGCGAGGGATGCGCACAAGTCAGCGTGGAAAATCCACGATGAACGATGATGACTCACTGAATGAACAAAGACGGTACCCGTATAGCCAGTACATCTTCTTGCCACCGGGGTGATGACGCGGAGAAGGCGAGAGGACCAGCCAGCCGTGACGAAACGTCTCACGGACGTCCTCATTTCATACCTCGATCTGCCGCCCACGCTATGCTGCGTACAGGCTGCGTATCACCTACCGAGTGCGACACAACAACCGTCCAGTACAGATGGGAGGGCGCTCTTTGAGGCGATGGATCCCAACTATCATTCGCCGGAAGTGGTCTCTACGTCGTTACGGGCGGTGAGCATTGGTTACACTGCGTACAGCAGCCGTGGTCACCGGGTTCAGGGGACCCAATGTGAGGAGGCCTAAGGGAGGTACAGTGTGCTGCAGCTCCACGAAAAGCTGGCGGTGGCTAGTGAGCCCGATTGTCAACTAACGCAGACACGCGAGCCAAGGATCGAGGGTACAAGGACGAAGATCTCATTAGCCTGCGGCTCTGGTAGAATGACGGCCCGGGTTGACCAACGAAACGGCCGCGACAGGACGCAGCGCTGCTGCCCGAGCTTCGATCGCGAAGATTTGTACCCAGACGAGGGTATCGAGACAAGTACTCCACCGTCAATGGCGAATGCACAGCAAGACCTCCTGGCAACAATGATAGCGGACGGATGATATGCATCATGGCAGGAAGCTTATATATGCAGCTTGGTGACCGGCGCCCAAACCTTTAACCTAGTCTACATTCCGGATTTGACGCCTACTGTATACTGTATCTTCATGCCAAATGGTGCTGCAGTCTGTCCTGCCCACTCTATATCGCCTTGACCACTTGCTCCACGCAGCTGTCATTGCCTCATTGTCTCGAAGACGGCCGACTTGGTATTCGATACAGTACTTCCACTCGCCTCCATCACATCGCCAGCCACAAGCTCTAGAAAACTAACACGCGTGTAAGTATGGATAGTATCTATGCATGTACTCGTAGATATGCGTGCCACATGCGTTCGTCCTCGGTTCATTGCTATGAAACGTATCCAAGAAAAAGTGGGGACGTGCACGGCTGTGAGCGTCATTGAGCCAATGGGCGTCGTTAGGTCGTCGTGGAGGTTCGGTCAGTAAGTTCAGTCCGCATGAAAGTACAGCTAGGCGCTCTCTGCCCATCACTCTTTCCAAAAGAACGCGCCGCGAGCTGCGATAGTCGTGCGGCGTCGGGGTGCGGGCAGCTCAAGCAGCAAGCGATCTCGAGAGGTGAACGCGGGACAACGGGCAGAGACAAGCAGGGGAAGATGCAAGGAGGTCGCAGATGAACGCGCACCGCGCGCTCAACAGCGACAGGTATACGGATTGCAGGGGAATGCAAGGTGAGAAAGGACAGGACTTGAAGGGGCGAGGCGGTTGCAAACGGGCGCTGTTGAAGCATACAACCGAGCAGAAGAGCCGCCAGTCTTCACACGACCTCCGCCCGTCTCTCCGCCTCCGTCTTCTCGCTGAAGGGCGGAGCGACGAGCGCGTCGTCTGCCGCGGACGCGGACGCGGCCTTGTCGAGGTCCGTGCGGTTCGACTGCGGGCCCTTGTAGTGCCGGTGGCCGCCGATCACGTACCAGACTCTACGATATGCGACAGCCATTCGATCAGCAACGTACGTGGGATGCGAAGAACAGATGTGGATTACGCACAGAGAGAGCAGGATGACGCCTCCGGTGATGGGCTAGAATCATAACCGTCTCAACAGCCCGTTCCCAGGATACCCACCGCCAGAGAAAGAAAGCACTCACAGCAGCGTAGTTCATCGTCTGGCCGGTGACGGGCAGATTCGTCGGGAGCGAAAAGATGACACACACGAACAGCGTCCACAGGATGCAGTTGATGTTCGCAATCCATCCGATGACCCCGTCGCCCATGTAAAACGGCCCCGGGGTGAACTTCACCTCGGGGTGGTTCCTATACCATCTCCGGCTGCACAACTCCAGTCAGCATAACCAAGCTGGAGTTTCCTTTTGGCGGAGGGACGCTCACAAGAAGATCGGAATGATGTAGGAAAGGTCCAGCGCCATGGCCGTCATGGCGAAGATGGCATTTACAGCGATGGAACTCGCGAGATCGAGAAGCCCTGGGAGAATGCCGATAAGCGTGACGAACCAGATGGCACGCAGGGGCGTCTGCGTCCACGAGCTGACATGACCAAAGAAGCCACGGTCCGGAAGGCCTGTGAACATGAGGGTCAGTGACTGTCCGCTCGAAGACCGATGCGACAGTACACTCACCCTTATCACGGCTGAAGGCATAGACAGTTCGTGATGCAGCCTGCAAGGCGGTTTGGCAGACAAAAAACGCGGTCATGCATACAAACGCCTGCAAACCCGGAGAACAATATTTTTGAGAGACTATCTCTTTATCATTCTGAGCACGTCGTTCAACGTATACGCACCCATAGGAAAAGCGCGCCAGGCTTGCCCATCCTCAGGACCATGATCTGACAAGTGGATAATGGTAAGCGAAAGTCCTTGCACTCAACGCAACATCCACCCTGTCCGGCATACAAATGCCCTATCAGGGGGTCCAAACATACCTCCAGGAATGCCGAGCCAGAGGGGTTCGAGGCAGTAGTAAGATTCTCCCTGCAAAACGAGTCAGTGCATTCACACATGATTATTTCAGTGCAGCACGTACAAAGGACCCGAGCAGAGAACGAGCACGATGTTGAGAAGCCAGCCAATCAAACCCGTGCCGATGACTATGGCATCATCATCAGCAACCGATGTCCGTACCGATCGAGATATCTAGCTCCCTAGCGGGGACTTACCAGCAATGAAAATGGCAGAAGGAGCGGCGTAAGCAGCGCGCTTCACTTCCTCGCTAAATAACATGTCACCTCAGTCACCGCGCCGACCACATCTCAACACTAAGAGACCTACGAGATATGAGCCGTAGCATCATAGTCCTACAAAGCCATAAAACGCGCCATCGCGTCCTCGCTAAGCACGTCAGGCGCACTAGAGTCTGAGGCAATGAACACTTACTGTCATCTGTAGATCACCGCATCAGCGCTTAAGTCGGGGAGCGTAGGCGAACGTGACATACCGTCCATTGTACACTAAGCAAACCGAAGAGGAATGCGATCCCATTGTTCCAGCCTCCGGTCTGGTTAATGATCCCTTCGCTCCCAAAGACGTACGCTGCACTGTGCATTTCACTCCGGGGTGTCGTCGCCAGCAGAACGATAACAATGACTGTTGGACAGAATAAGTGGATGGACGCTTGACAAGAAGTGCTCCCTGTCACATACTGAGCGTAGCACCAATATTGATGAAGACAAAGCCGGTAGTGAGGCGGGCTAGTTGCCGAGTCGCAAGACAATTCTGCCAATTGCTGAATGACGATGTCACGATTCGCAGAGGAATTTCCGCTTACCAGGATGCCATGCAGGATAAGCAAACCAGCGAATAGGCCTACAGACTTGCCGGGAGTGACCGTGAAGTTACCATCCTGCTCGACGATCAGTGTGTGCACCAAAGCGTTATCAACCGATGACAGACCTTGCCTATCACGACCGCGGACCATATCATATTCGCCAACCCGAACTCGGTCGATGACAGTCCTAGGATTTGCCCCAGGATGTTCAGCCAACCAACGACCCATCCGACGATAGGACGATGCTTCTTCGGGACGAGCTGTGCAGAAGCAGTGTACCTAAAAGCAGGTCACACGACCCATTCGAATAAAAACTGTGAACAACTTACAAGCCACCGCAGGTCGGGAATGCGCTGACAATCTCGGCAATGCTAGCACCTGCATGGTAAAATGTCAATGGCGCCGTTTGCACTGATGAACCGGGAGCCCATATACAGCCAACACCACGTAGAAGAGCAATTGGAAGCTGACACCGTCCTCCGAAAACGCGCCCATTGACGCCAAAGCTCCGACCGGTGATGACGTTCCGAGGTATGCAGGGCATACTACTTGGGCATAGAGTCGACACTTGCTCGCCTCGTGATTGCTGCGATCTCACTCCGAAGCAGACCGGAAACCTTGCACCACTCCCAGCGGCAAGGAGATACGAAACGATACGCACCAAGGGTAAAGCACATCGTCGCACCGAGGATCCAGCACCACGTTACGGAGGCGGGACCACCCAGAAATAACGGAGAATTGAAGGTGGTGGCGACACTAGAGCAAAGACCCATGATGCTGAAGGCGAAGCTGATCTGGAAGAAGACATGAGGAAATGACCTGTACAATCACATCCAAAGAACACGTACAGTCGCAAGGTTGGAGAACTCGCGCCTGAAGGAGGGGACATAACCGATCTCGAGTAGCTTGTTGTCATCGCCGGAGTCGCTGCTGCTGCTCCGGAATGAGCGGGCGTCGACCTGAGCATCCTTCTTTTCGGAGAGGGGAGGGCGAGGTAGGGACATGGTGGGGGATCGGAGGAAGGGAGAAGGAGTGGAGAGGCGACTGCTGGCAGATAACGAGAGCCCTGGCGGCGGCGGAGGACGATGGTGTGCACCACTCGAGAGGGCAGAGGGACTGGGGGTCGCGTGCCGACCGCCGCCACACCGACACTTTTCTCAATCGCTGCCAGTCCCGGCCACTAGACGCCCACTCCGAAAATCAGGTGGCAGAGCGCGCTCTGCGTTCTCTTCGCTTTCCGCCCATCCCGAGCAGATCGGCCGGCCTTCTCGTCACGTCATCGGCCATTCCGGCGGCGCGCGGTGGGTCTTGGGCCCGGTTTTCTGCGAGACTCGCTGAGGGCGTCAAAGAGTTGGCCCGTCTTGGCCATGTCGCGCCGAGCACGACTCAAGCGCGTCCAATCACGACGCACGTGCGTGGTGCCTGTCACATTGTAGCAGTCAGCTTCCAGCGCGCCACTGACGCTCACCTTCCCTGAGCACCGGCGTGGTACAGTATGTACTGTACGTGGGTCCTGGGTCGAACTTTGGACGCTGTGATCTCACCGTCTTTTGTGCGCCAATCAACGAGTCCACATCGCGAACTCTTTGGACCACATAGCGGTCACTCTCGTTTTGGTCCCTGGCCCAGCTGTAGAAGTCGTCTCGAACTTGTCTTCTGGGTTCTAGGCTTCTTGGAAGCTATTTGCCTACTGCAGCAGTCGGCGCGTCGCGTTTGGTGCTACTCAACTGGCTCCAGCCAAGCCTTTGCCCTCCTTACTTCGAGAGCCGCCCTGTCCGCGCGTCTTCGCCGCCACCGTGACTGTGCCTGTGCTTTCCAATGCAAGTAACTTACGTTCGTTTGAGCCATTGCGCTCATAGGTTAGCCTCGTCGGTCTTCTGCCCTGTAACACCGTCTGCCTGTCGAGGGTCATGGTGAGGCCAGCAGCCTTGTATCGGTGGTCTCTCAGTCCGATTTCCTCTATAGAGACAGTAGCGACCTGCACTGCGAGGAGCTCCACAGATAGTGACATGTGGGTCGGGAGAAGATGACGTCCACAGTCACCCCGTACCAACATGGAGTATTTTCAGACATGCGAATGTGCCGGCGAAAGCAACATATATAGTATATTAACCGAGGCAGAATCGAGGGGCACACGACGACTCTTGGCACCCGATATCGTTCTTCACGCTTCTTAGCAGGTTAGGCAGTCTCGCCTTTCTTACCTGGTGTGCAAGTCTCCAACTTTCTTGGCCGATACCGTTGCGTATGCGCTGCACATAAGAGAGCATCACTTGTGAAGGATCTTCGAGGGGCTCCTGTTCGACGTGCGACTCCAGCACGCCCTCCATCTGGTTCGTCGGTATGACGTGAGGCGAGCTCTTCTCAGCCGGTCATCTGTCTTCTTGACTAGGGAGTATCATTCTCTTCCCTAGAGTAGGTACATGGCGAGTAGGAGGGACATTGCCCGCGCTCGCGTACGATACCGTGTCATACGGTGTTTGTATGGCTCGCACGCATGTTACGGTAGCGGTAAATCACATCACTCAAGACCCATTCCTTCTCTTGTTTCCTATGCAAACGCCTGACGGTGAAACTACTGTCTACCGTACATAACTAGAGAACCATGGGGATGCGCAGACTCCATCCAAAGCGGATGGCTTCGTTACCTAGTACGTTCAAAGCGCCTGCCGCACGTGGAGGTGCAAATGAGCGCCCATCGCAAATCCGGATTCGGACTCGAAGCGCCTAACTTTCGGACTGCAGTCTTTGTGACTGCCCGGCCTTTGAGCTATATACCTGTCGGCAACCGGGAAGGAAGAGCAAGATGATGATGTGCATGGGCTCTGCGGGCCGTATGGGGATTGTCGGGCTCAGGTGAGGATTCACCTACACAATGCTGGCGGGTCTGTTGTATTCAAAGGTGGGTAGGGCTGCTCGTCCAGTTCTGAACGCTTCGCAGGCAAGATGCCTGTCAACGTTCAGTCTTCAGGTATGTTCCCTCCTCGTTGTCCGTTGCCTTCGTCTGACCGTCTGCAGCGTCACAGAGTCATGCTCGGGCGCAGCGAGTTCCCTTCCACTCAACGGAGAGCTCTGTCATTATGGCCCTTCTCAAAATCTCCTGCGCCAGTGGAGAAGACAGAACCTGCACCTCCTGAAATTGTCCCCGAAACAACCACCACGCCCGAACCGGTAGCTGTAGAGGCCTCTGCTACCTTGGACGCAGCTTCATCCGTGCCCTCGCCGGACGCCGCGCTTCCTCCCGTTTCCGTCCCGACCGACGCTCTGCCCACCGAAATTGTCTCCTCCATCCCTCCTCTTCCCCTCCACTACGGCGACCTCGCCGCACTCGGGCTTGCCAGCTGGACGCCGGCGGGCCTCTGCCGCTGGGGCATGGAGCTCATCCAGGTCTCGACGGGCATGCCCTGGTTCTGGACGATCGTCAGCGCGACCGTCGTCTCGCGCCTCATCCTGTTCCCCCTCGCCGTGAAGCAGCTGCGGAGCACCGCCGCACTCGCCCCCTACCAGAGCGAGATCGCAGAACTCCGGGACCAGATGGCCGAGGCGCAGAAGAAGCGCGACACGGTCGCGATGCAGCGCGTCGCGCTCCGCCAGCAGCTGCTCCACAAGAAGGCCGGCGTGAGTATGGTAGACATGGTGCTCTCGCCCTTGGTTCAGTTCCCCGTCACCCTCGGCATGTTCTTCGGCGTGAAGAAGCTCTGTGATTTCCCGTTGGAGCAGCTGAAGTATAGCGGCTTTCAGTGGGTCCCCGACCTCACTGTCGCCGACCCGACATGGACGCTACCCATCATCGCAACTGTCCTGATGAACGTCCAAATCTTCGTATGTCTTCTAACTTCGTCCTATACCGCAAAGTGCTCGAGGTTCAACATACTTGTCTGCTCTAGGTGTCAATGCGTGATCTCGTGGGCCAGACACCGCAGATGGGTCATATCATGAACTACCTCCGCATCCTGACGGCTGCCTCCGTCTTCCTCATGGCAAACCTATCTTCGGTACGTAGCTCATGTCCGCGCTGCCTCTATGCCGGTCTGACGGTAGTGTCGTTGCTCAGGGCGTCGTTGTCTACCTCATCTCGAGCATCGTGTTGATGATCACGCAAAGTCTCGTCCTCCGCCAGCCCGCGGTCCGCCGTCTCCTCGGCATCCCTCTGATTCGCATTGAGCACCGCCAGCCTGCGCCGTCTATGCGCGAATCCCTTCAGTACGCACGGAAGTGGTGGAATGACAAGATTGCGGACGCGCGTGCGGCGAACAGGCCTTGAGCTCGGCCCCAGTGCCAGACCCGCGGGATGTGGACTAGATTCATGCTTTGTAGCCGAGTTCAGGGTGAAAGTACCTTAGTGCTCTATCTAATGCTGGTCGCATAACTTATAGACGTGATCTCTCCTCACGCTGATGGCTGCGTATTGGACGAACATGAGCCACCCCGATGCAGCGGCAAGGCACGAGACAGAGAGCAACCGGTAGATTCGAATGCTGCAGTAAATATACAATGCAAATCGGGAACGACCTCGATATCTCGGAAGGCGGTACGTTCGTTCTCTAGGGTACGGCGCGAGCGTGAGCAGCAGCGATCACATCGACAGCAAACGACGAGAGGACACTCAGACGAGTTCTCGAGGTGAAGACTGGTTTCAGAGCATGGCTAGCCTGACGTGAGACTCTGACACACGACGGGTGACAGCGGAGCACTCACTTCAGAACGAATAGTCTCCTGTTGAGTACCCCCTATAACCACCACCATAGCCACCGAAACCGCCGCCACCGCCAAACGTCGAGAAACCAGGTCCTCTCGATCCACCGAAGCCCGCGCCGTGGAACTGCGCAAAGAGCTCGGATAGGTCCACGCCGCCCGCGCCCATGCCGCTGAAGCGGTCGTCCTCGTCGTCTTCTCCCAAATCGTAACGTTGTCGCTTCACAGGATCTGATAGCACCGAATGCGCCTCCGAGACGAGCTTGAACTTCTCCTCATCTCCGCCCTTGTCCGGGTGGTGCTTCAGACTCTCGCGTCGGTACGCCTTCTTGATGTCTGAATCCGTGCATGTCCGCTCGACGCCGAGGATCTTGTAGTAATCCTTCGTCTTGCTCTGCTTCAATGCCACCTCCGCCTTCTTCAGCTCCGCCCGCAGCGCACGCACGTCCGCGTCACTGCCCTCAAACCCGGCCTGCTCGATCGCCGTCTTGAAGTCCGCGATCGCCGCGTCAAACTTCTCCATGTGCAAGAAGATTCGCGCTCGTGTCCGGATAGCCTTGAACGACGTCGGGTTCAATAACAACGACGCTTCGGTGTCCGCCAGCGCGTCATCCCACCGCTCCAGCTTCACCAGCGTCGTCGCACGATTTGATAGCAGCATCGCGCGGATCTGTCCACCGCCACCTTCCCGCTCATCCGTGCCAATCCGCTGTTTTCACCAATGAGAGACGCTACATCAATGCTGTTACTGTGAGCCGTACCTCCAGTGCTGAGGCGTACTTGTCGACAGCCTCTTGTAGCTTTCCTGTCTTGAACGCAGTGTTGCCCTCTTCCTTGAACCGCTCCACGTCCTTGATCCGTCTCCTTAATTTCAACGCTGCCTCGTGGCTGGGGTCTAAGCGCAGAGCAGATTGTACATGTTGTGTGGCCTGCGCAGTCTTGGCGGTCAGAAACAAGAGCAGACCACGGACGGTGATCGCATCCGGCGAGTTAGGCTCGAACCGGAGAGCGTCGCTGCATTGCAAGTGGTGGTCAGTGCGACTGAAACGAGAGAGAAGATGAGATTACACACTTGGCCGCGATACTCGCCGCGTCCCAGTTCTTCCGCGCGATCTCGTGCTCCACTTTCCACAATCGCCATTGTACAGGGACATCGCCTCCTTCGCCCTCTATCACCTGCATGCACCTATCCAGGGCGAGCCGAGCCATCCCCCACTCTTTCCGGCTCCGCGCGCCCTCCAAGCTCCGAAGATGCGCCTCCAGCTCAAGCACTTTTTGCTGCAGCTTGAGCGCGGCGTCGTTCTTGGGATCGATCGAGAGCGCGGTACGAAGGGTCGAGAGTGCAGGAGCAGTAGAGCCGGTGGAGAGCTGGCAGCGGGCGAGGCGGACGAGGGTTTTTGGTGAGGGCTGTTCAGACTGGAGAGTCGCAGCTTGTTGACAATCGGAGAGCGCAGGCTTGAACCGTTTCAGAGCCATGTGCGCAGCAGCTCGGTTTGTCCAGTATGTGGGTTCTGACGGCCGCAAGTCTGGAAGGTGTTCAGCATGAGTTAACGTTCTACGCATACTAGCGATGAATAGAGGATAAGGTCGTGGTTGTAAGGCATTTTGTGCGGCCAAAGTGACCTCCCAAGAGTGTCTACTGG
The DNA here is from genome assembly GCA_025528855.1 of Trametes punicea. Classification (NCBI taxonomy): domain Eukaryota; kingdom Fungi; phylum Basidiomycota; class Agaricomycetes; order Polyporales; family Polyporaceae; genus Trametes; species Trametes punicea. The sequence continues at coordinate 104,998 of VICQ01000007.1, read as the reverse complement.
CCCTCCGGAAGGCAGATATCGACATGTTGCCGCAGACCGAGGTTTTTCTGTGTTCCAGGACAGTAAGACTGTCGTAATGGAGTAGAGACTCCAGAGCCCATTCCACTTGCGATGGTCTTGCGGGCAGAGAAAAAGTGCATGTTCTCTCAAACGTTATAGACACAAGCGCCACATACCTATAGCTTTGCTATAATGCTCGATCGCCTCTTGGAACCGACCGGCCTTGAAAGCCGCGTTTCCTTGCTCCTTGAACTTCTCCGCCTCTACAGCAGGATCGACTTCTTCGACGGACTTCTCCTCTGGTGCTTCTTTCTCTTGGACATTCTTCGGGGCCTCCACAGGGGATGCCTCGACCTCCGGCTCCTTTTCTTCCTCATGCCTGACCTTCATATTAATCGAAGCCACTAGGTATCAAAGATTGGGGCACAAACACATCTGCGGAGCCGTTCAGTTCATCATTGGCTGGGGTCTGGGCAGCCTCCTGCTGTTGCTGCTTCCTCTTTGCCTGCTTGTTCTTCTTGTTCGTCATAGTGCCGTTCAGTAGCGCAGATCGTGGTACGGAGAGTAGCCTGAGCGGCGGAGATGGGCGCTCTCTACAGGATCGTATACAATGCTGGACGCGTGGGCCAGACACAGTGAGCGCTTACACGAACGCGTCAATCCTGGAGTGCCATTGCAAGCCTTTGAAGATCTGCAGTTTATGGGCTTGCCGTCCCACCCTCCACCCGATAGCGATACAAGTGAGTGAAACTTCTACACGTCCTTGATGATCGTATTACACCCGCTGGGCACTTTCTACAGGCGTTGCAAGTATATCCACGTATGATATATCGTGACAACCGTTTGTAACAGCATAGGGAGACGATAGCACTCCATTTCGGTGCTTGCCAGAATTGGCATCATTCTGCGCCTAATAACTTCCGCACCTTTCGTCCTGACCCTCGTCCGGTGGCCACACACCATCGACATAGTACTGGCCCCTGCCGTCAGCGAGGTAAGATCAGTCGTGACGATCTCGACGTCTTCCAACACAACTGTAACGGTAGAAGCTGACCTGCTCGATACCCTTCAAGGAACGTCAGGCGCTCACAGCACAGTATAGTAACCAGCAAGATGCCGTCCCACCTGCCTGACCCGTCATTCTCCGGTCCGCTGACCGTGAGCGTTTCAGTCGAGATCGACGCGCCAATCGAGAAGGTTTGGGAGGTGCTGCTCGACTTTACAAATTACGCAGAATGGTGAGTGAGCCGTGCACTGTGCCGCGCTGACGGTGTCCAGTGTCTAGTGCATCCAGCACAGCAACGCTCATGCGACCTTTCTAGGAACCCATTCGTGTGAGCAACTGTGGCCCTACTACTGACTGATCCATGCTGGCTGACTCAGAGCACATGATCTATGCCATTTCTTTGACTGCACGGATGACGACTGCCGTCACTCGCGTGGCACTCGCCGCATTCAGACGCAGCCAAGTGGTCACAGACGAGCACAAGCACCCGCTCGCAGACCAAACGCCCGTACCGGGCGTGCACCTCCTCCTGCGCGTGCACATCCCACCGACGATGGACGACTCGGTCAGCACGACGTCCGCGTTTGAGATGATCACGCACGTCGACCCGGCTGCACACCGCATCGCGTGGAAGAACGTCAATGCACCGAGGCTCCTCCGCGCTGAGCGCTGGCAGGTGCTCAGTACGAACGAGGCCGGCGGGACGCGGTACGAGACAAGTGAGGCGTTCGGGGGCATCGGGGCATACATCGTCAAGTGGTTCATTGGAGAGAAGCTCCAGAAGAGCTTCGAGGCGATGGCTGAGGGTTTGAAAGCATATGCGGAGCGGAAGTACGGAGGCACTTGACTACCGTCACGGGCAGTAGCCCGCCGTTCGTCATTCAACATTGCGAGATTTTGTCGTGTACGACGTTGCGCTGAGATGGATACCCGTTACTTGTCCCTCTGGTATCTGTGAGGCATCAGAATCGGGTATTGCTAGCTGCTTAACAGTGAGTGCAACAGATAAGACGGGCCATACCTGGGAGAGGGGAAACAAAGAGCTTCGAGTCCTGTCTCTCGGCCAATATCGATGGTGTGAGCTCCAATCTTCAAGTCAGTGTGACTGAACAATATATCGGCTGGAGAGGAGTTCGCGGTGATGTCTACGTTCAAGACGGGCTCGGCGGCAGGACTGGAGCCATGTTACCATACCAGGCGCCCGCAACTCCCAGTTCCGCCACTGGCACAAGCGACATGGGCCCGGCCGGTATCGATCGCCTTCAGCCTTGTACACTTCGTGTATTTCCACGGAGGCCTGCAATCGTTAGGAAGGCCCGGATAAAGTGGTACTGGTAGGTAGCATTATGTAACAACAACAAGCGCCCACGATGTGCAATTACAGTACATTGGGTTCGACCACGACCTCAACTCAGCCCCTTTGGACACAATCCAGCGCATGCTGCGACTCCCTCTGGACTATCCACTCTGATACCTTACGAATATTATTCCGAGAGAGCAGCCCACCGCGTCTAGACTGCTATCTTGTGCACCTGATGCTCGAGATATCTCACCGGGGTCATCAAGTGTTGACTACCCAATATCAGTCCACTGGTAACTGAGACCGATTAAGCCTCCTTGAGACGCAAGCCGCCTCTCGCAATCTCGACATATTGAACCGCTGATGAACGACCCAAGACACCGATTCTACCGGTAACTACCTCATTACTGCTACGCATGTCCTTCGGTGTGGCTGAGCACTCGACTGCCGTAAAAGGGGACATCGCTCCAAGTCTTTCTATCCTCAAGATGTGAACGAGCTTGGTAAGAATTGACGAGACGTGTTGTGGGGGTATTGACCTACTTATTGTGCTGCAGTTGAACTGCGAGCTCGATCTAGAACGTTTGACGGCGCGTATGGCCGCAGCGCCATAGCCAACCTCGGGTACGCCCTCACTATCCTCCGACTCTTCGATAAACGATTCTTCAAGAGTACGAGTTTTCATCTCCTCACGGTATGCACCATCTGAGAAGGGCGATGCCATCTAGTCGGGATTCTGTACACTGCGCTCGCCGGGATGCTCTTCATTCTCGCGTACTTCCGGCAGCGTCACTCGAGGCACGACTTCGCCGATCGGAACCGGAACCCAGCGGCTTATGAGAACGCGATCAAGACTGTCGGACAGACAGGAAAGCGCATCTTCGGCCGCCCATTTGTTACAGCTGGATGGATCGTGGCATTGCTCTCCGTCGTTGTGTTTGCGGTGGAAATATGTCTCTTGGTACTCATCTTCAATCTTTGACATCATGGACTCGTGCAGGACCCTCGACAGCGGTCTTGCGTCCCAAATCTCTAGGCCACTGTTTGAGGAACCGGCGCCCAAAGTATGCAAGCGACACAGTCACCGGGAATGGCTATGCGCAGCACGCAGGCGACATCGCCCTGCTTTCCCGGGATGAAAGTGATGGCCTATGTCTCCGGACACTGCCTCTCCTTCGCGTTATGGCCAATTTCCCTCCACAGCTGATGCCGCAGTGGTGGCCTCGGCATATCAACCGCTTCGTCTGACAGGACGATCGTGTGGCGCCTCGGAGCCGCTCTGCTGTTGGGTGAGCACCGAGGTCACCTTGAGGCTCGCGATCGCTGTGCATTGTGTCTACTGAAGGATGGTAGCGCTGCACCATTGTGTGGCAGCTGACGGCAAGTCCATCATTCCACATATTTCTCACATGCCTTGCGCATAAATTGAGCAGCCTTCACCTCATCAAGGACGTGTGGCACGGGCGGAGCCAGTGCACTGTGCCAGGGGTGGGACTTGCACAGCACTTCGTACCCTACCGGGAGAACTCGACTCGTATGTACATAGTTGCAGTTGCAGGCAAGTCCCGACATCGCTTCCAGGCCACCACTCGGTGTCTTTGCGCCCAGATCGCGCAGCTCTCCCCAGCCGGGGTGGTCACTCGTTACACCTCGCACAGGGGCTCGCTGACACCGACATAGTACAGTACCCCGCGCCCATCGAGGTGCCGTTGATAGCAATAATGTTGGCTCTGGCTACGTCAAGGTAGTATATTGTGGGAAATAGGACTGCAATGCCTTCTTCGCCTTGCGCGGCACGATTCCGGGACCGCAGTCACTCTGCGCTCAAGTTGTTCCGTATTGCCTGCAAGCAGTCGAGGCGCGCAGCGGCATACGCGGTACGGTCTCACCGCAGATTACACCGCACGATTCGATGTCTGTGGGTGATCCATTGGGGAATATCACTGTCCGTATACCACAGTTGACGCAGGGCGTTGAGATGGTTCGACCATGAACCCGGGCGCAGAACGGGCGATACCTGCCAATAAGTCAACTACGAGTGTCACTGAGGGCTCTTTTGACGGAGCTGAGGACTCGTGTCACTCCCGAGTTCTCGGTGGCTGTGTTCGAGAAGATGCTACGTACTATACGGACAGTACTGTATATGCATACTGTAGTAAACTTTACGCAAGATCCATTGCGAGTGACCTCATGCCCATCTGTTCCCCGTTGTGCGCGAAGAGACGGGTGACATAGCCGGTGCCGGCGGTATCGCAACCGTCTCCGAAGCAAACGTCCTGCCTCGTCTCGATTCCGACAACAACGAAGAGCGATAGGCCAGAGCAGCGCGATTGCATGATCGCGATCAGGAGAGTGAGTAAATATTAGACGGCGGCTAGGCCTTTGCTCAAGTTCGAGATAGATCCTACGCTTTGCAGTACCGTTGAGAGGCCCCTTGGAGTTCAGTCATCGTTCTGTATAGCATTAAAAGCATCGGGAAGAGTAATGGTGTGGATGAAGGTTGTGAGCCACTCGCTTAATGCAAGTGTGTCAACATGGAAAGAATCATAAGAGTGGACCTGCAAGGGGCTCACGATCTGCTCTCGGTTCGAGATGACTCAAAAAGGATATGAAACATTCGGGAAGCGGATAACTGAGCTTGTATCGGCCCGACCAGTCGTCACCCAAACGTGCACGGGCGGCGGGCCTTACGTTGAGTCGGATATGGCATCGCATCGCGACTGTCCGTCTCGCTCTGCGACGTGGAGTGGCAATGCCGACTGAAACCTACTGAGACTGAAGACGCAGGTGTTATCGCTGGCTCCGGATGTTCGTATGCACCGGTACGTCTTCTTGTCCCTAGGAAGTTGAAGCGGACTAAGTGCGAAACCTGCGAATTCGAACAGGAGGGGCGGCATTTCGCCGGGTGTGTGTGGTCTGATCGGAGGCATCTAGACGGGATACGACACCGACATGCCTCCCGGAACACGTAGGATCCAGGAGGAGTATACCCGGCTTTGCCGAGAGGCCGCCCAAGACCATGGTAGCAACACGCTGGACGAGAAGTCCTGCATTCTGTGTGAGATAAGTGTACAGCGGTACCCTTTGCTTGAGATATCTGAGAAGGATGCTGGGTTTATGCGTCACCTTCTGCGCCCGTGGTGATGAGCATTAAAGACTGCGGTGGATGCAGGCGCAGCCTGGCCTGCCGTTCAAGTCCGTGTCGCTGGGGCTGCGGAAGCGACCTCGCGGGTTGGAACTCGGGACGAGCACGAGAGCGGAGGAAAGGCGCCGAGGCTGGGCAGCGCGAAGGCTGTGTGAGGTAAGCGGCATTAGCGGACAGGGCAAGGGCGTACCCGGCTTGGCGCCGTGTAATGACGCACCCGGAAAGGCATTGAATCCAGACGAGCGGCATTTCTCGCTGCTGTTCTTATACCTACACTTCCATCTCATCTGATTCCGATGCTTTCTTCAATTTCCTCCTTTCTCCCCTCTGCCCTCCAGCTAGGCAACGACAAGTCCCCCTCCTCCCCAGACAAGCAGGGAAACTCAGCAACGGCTCCTACCAAAGACTCAGACATGACAGGAGACGGACATGTTCCCAAGAAGAAGAAAGAGCGGACCAACGAGGTATGATCTCCTTTGCGCAACATGGTCCTCTTTTCCTCTCCCTCGTAAACGTGGCAGGGACTTGTTCAACCAGCTTGTCCCGGGCACAGTGACGATCGCGCGGAGACGCTCCAGTGGCTTGCCCCTCGCCCCTTCCCCTCCCTCGCGGAGTCATGGGAACAGTCTTGTTACGATGCGGAGTGTCTGGAAGTGCTCTCCTGCATGCGCGCATCAGAAGTCGTCGAGAGTGCAGCCACGGATCCTCCAGCCTCTGAAACAGAACAAGGGTCGTCTGTGGCATGCACCCTGGCCTACTGTGGCTTTGCTGTGCAGTCCGGCCATGCAGATTGCTCTTTGAGCCATGTAAGACCGTAGCAGCTTCTCTGATGGCTTGCTGGTCTTTGGGCATCGCCTCGTCGACAAAGCGCGAAGGGCAGAGTTTACCAAGTCTTGCGTACCATGCGCCAAGCATACCGCGGTTGTGTCCGCCGTTGCAGTGCTCATAAACGGCATGTCGTGTCTCGGAGTACGCAAGTCGTGTTCGGTTTGGTGATGATCAACAACATTAGTGGTCTCTTAGGCGCTGATGCCACTGAGAGCGCAGTGCATGTCCATCAAAGCGAAGATTCTCTTGCATGTTTGCATATTGTTCAGTCCCAGCTTTAGAGCCTCTAGCCCTTGGATGCATCCTGACTTATTTTCCACAGTCCTTCATTGTCGTACGACCGCCGCCATCGAAAACGAACCACCCCCTGAACCTTCAAGTACAACTAGTCCCACCAAGCCATCGTGACTTCAACAGGTCGTCTAGTTTGCGACGCCCACCCTCGAGGGATTCTTCACTTGGTGCAGAAGATGATGGCGGCTCCGACACACAGCTCACTCGCACGAGCTCTAATCGTTCCGATGTCTCCATGTATTCCTCATATTCGTCCACATCTTACTCCTCCGTCGCTTCCACCTCTACGACCTCTTCCGGCCGCCGGATGATCATCCCACTTTACAACCTACAAGCGCACAATGTCCTCACGAACGTGATTGTCGATGCCGGCACAGACGCCAAGGTTGCGAAATTCCAGAAACGTGGTTTGGAGGTCATTGGACTGGCCGTCCTGGAACCCGTTGAAGTGTGGGGAGAGGGCGGTAATCCTGCACCCATACCTGGGAACTCCCCAGGCGCTCAATCTGCTTCTCTACCTGATGAACATGCATCGCGTGCGAGTGCTGATTTCGCGCACCCTCATCTGGCTCCAGAACCATCTCACACGCCGACGTCTTCGGCTCTTTCGCTCAACTCGGAGGGCACGTCTGAATACCCACATACCCCTGCCCATGGGCCTGTAACGCCTACACCGACCTCTGCGACACCTACGACACCAAGGAATACCCCCGGAGCAAAGAAATTCTTTGGCAAGCTGTTCAAGCGCCGTGGAGATTCTCCTGGTCCATCACCCAGCTTCCCGTCCTCACCTCTGCCGCCCATCAGCGCGCACCCACCCTCGCCCACCCATCCTACGACGGCTCTTCCCTCTGCTTCCGCTGACAATTCCCGCGCATCTCGTCGCTCGTCCTTGCTCCTTGGGAATTCGCTTGGCATACCCGGGCACTCTCCTTCTGCGTCTGCGGCAGAAGCGCCTGCGTCCAGTACTCGCGAGAACGTGATTTTGCAACCGCCAGTCCTTGGGATACAACCCGCTCTCAGCTCTCCAACATACCCTCCTCGCGGCCGTGCCACTAAATACGTATGGGTCGTACGAAGGTGGCTGAAGGGAAGTCCAGAATCTCTCCTTGGTGGCGTGAAAGGGAAATTCCATGAGGTACGAGGGGACATCCCTCGTACGACCCCTCTTGAGAGCCTAGTCGAGGTTCGTTTCGAGTGGGCGAGAGGCAAGAGCACAAAAAAACGCAGCTCGCGACGCGACACCATAGACGACGCATCACATCCGCAACGGCATAGTCTTACGCTCTCATCCGCGGCCCAATCGCAGACGTCGCTGCATCAACACCAGCAGCCTCCTCAGGTTTTCATCTCAGATCCTCCACAGTCGAAGAAGCGTGTGCCGTCCGCGTCGGCGGCTCAGGCGGAGGCGCGCCGGTCCATGGACTCGCATCGTTCGACGTCGCCTCATGCGACTGCAAGCACTACGACTGCCACATCGGACGAGGAACACCAGAAGGCCTCGCCCTCTACCGAGGACGCTGGGGACGAGAGCGAACCAGAGGACTCGGAGACGCCTTGGACGTGCACGCTTGTCGTTCGTCGCCTGTCCCCTTCTAGGCTTCCTCCCCCAGGCTCTCTTCTCCCTCCTGCCGGCGCAACTGCTGGCGGCGCTGGCACGAGCACTGTCCGCGTCAAGGTCGCGGGCGTAGTGCCGACTCCCCACCACCCCAAGGTCGTTGCGCTGCTCAAGGTCCCCTTCCCTCTGCCTGACGTCGAGATCGAGCGCATGAACGTGCGCAAGCGCATCCTCACCCCTGCAGGCGTCGCCCGGCCCGCGGCATCTTCTGGCGATTATTCGCCGAACGGGGATCACAGTGGAGGGACTAATGGAGGGATCGCGGCTGCCAACGGTAAGCTGCAGGGCTCGGCAAACGGGATGAAGAATTTGTTCAGCGGGGCGAAGGAGAACCAAGGGTCGGGACCAGGCGTTGCATACAATCCAGAGGGCCCAGTTCTGACCGCGGAGGAGATCAAGGACATTGTGTCGAGCACTGCGCTCTGGCTCGTCGTGCGCGAGGGCTTTGGCGGTGTCGGGCGGGTGAACAGGAAGGGTGACGGGTGGCGGCTTCGTGGTTGATGCGGCGTCGAGGGATGCCCCTGAGGGGACCGCTCGCGTGGATTCGCAGACTGTGCTGTATGATATTGCTCGGTCGGTTCCCTTCTTACGTTCGGTGCGGGCCCCTGGTCTCATTCACGTTGGCTTTGTAGGTTCTGCCGAGTCGTATTTATGCGACCCTGAGCATGTACCGCATTATCTATCTATATTCAAGCCGCTCTATGGCTCGGAAGGCCTTCCCGGCCTTGCCATATCCTCACGCTCATTCGTTCGACTTGTTCAGAGGGGCGGCCCCCAGTACATATCGCTAACTATGGCAATATTCGGACGATCAGTGTTCCTGTCCCGAAGTATGTTCTCTCATTATGGTCTCATTCTTCTGTATTTTTGGGAGATACTGCCTCTTTTGCTTTTGCCATCCTCTGCTCGTGATTATCATCATTCAACTCACCCCACTCGCTGTACTACACATCTCCTCGCGCCTGTGCTTGGATCAATCTCGTTACGACCAGGTCTCTGCTTACTATCTATGTTGGACGGAGCCATGATGCCTTATTTATTCTCGTCGTTGCTTCGTGATTGTGTTACCTACCTTAGCGTTGGTCTCTTGGGGATTGTCAATGTATACCATAGAACTTGGTCCCAATCGAGGGTTAGTCTTTCACGGTTGTCCTAACTGAATTTGAGTACAAGCGAGGGTTTGGAGGAACCCATTCTGTTCGACAACATCCTTAGATTTCGCCGAGACGCTGACCCGAGAGCGATGTCCCTCTGAGCTGGGAGCCTGAGTACTGTGCATACGGAGCTCCGCCATCCTGCGGTTACGCCGCGCCTGCAGACATGGAGAGGAGGACCTCTGAGCGTTTAATAGTAATACAACCTGTTGACGGTGATGGTAGGAGGTCAAGATGAAGATGACGCGCAGCGACCGCAGCTGACGCCCAGGTACAGCTCTCTCGCTTTCCACCATCCGCTCCTACTATTAGTGTTCTCACTCTCCCGCTGGTGCTTCGCTGCACCCAGCACGCCGCTCTCAATCTCATCCCGCCACCGCCGGTATCGGTCTAGGCCAGCTCCATGTCCTCCTCTTATCCACCCACCGCGGCGTTCGCTGCGCCTTCGCCGTCAGAGACCCCCAAACCGGAGGAGGAAGAGTACTACTCGTCCTGGTCGCTATTTCTCGTCTGCGGACTTTTGATCCTCTCGCTATGGACGTCGTATTACCTGCAGATCAAACGCATACGCGCGATACACGAAACACTGGTCTCCATCTTTGCGGGGATGTTCGTCGGCCTGGTGGTCAGGTTGGCGCCTGGCACTATGATACGGGACATGCTGGTGAGTGAAGTCTCCATGCCTTGCGAGAGTCAGCGTGGTAGAGACTTTTGAGGGGTTGTACCTGACGCAAGACTGGCATCCCCGAGGTCTGTGTACAGACGGACGGAGGTCGGAGTGCTGGGTTATTTGCAGACTATTCACGACATTATGACGCTGAGTAACTTGGTTGTCCATGGGTGGCGTCTCGCGCATTTACGTCGGCTTCAACGCTGCCATAACTAACCATACGTCCTCGTGGAAGTGTGAACGGGGCAGTCTTACCTATTCTCACAACCTCCATTGCGTGGCCTGTAAGGGAACCTCACCGCTGATCGAACGCCTGCACTAGACTTTCAGACATACCCTGTTCTTCAACCTGCTGCTACCTCCAATCATCTTGGCGTCCGGTTATGAGCTGAAGCAAGAAAACTTCTTCCGGAACTTTGGTTCCATCCTGGTGTTCGCATTCCTGGGCACCTTTATCTCCGCCGTAGGAGTGGGGTAGGCATAGCTTCTGACTGTTGCTCCGTAAACAGCACTCATCACGTACAGCGCAGGGTGATAGTGTTCATCTGGTCATCACTAGGACTGGAATCACTAGGCCTCACATTGATCGAGTGTCTGACCTTCGGGTCTACTCTGTCTGCGACAGACCCAGTGACGATCTTGGCTATATTCAACCAGTACAAGGTCGATCCGAAGCTCTATACCATCATATTTGGCGAGTCATTACTGAACGATGCTGTCAGTATCGTTATGTATGAGTGAGTAGCCGGCACTGTCTTCGCGAGGATGGCCAATGCTGAACAACCTCTTTCCTTAGAACGCTCTCGCAATTCCATGGATCGGACTTCTCAGTCAGTCATATCTTCCACGGAATTGGCATCTTCTTGCTCTCGTTCGGCGGTTCAATGGCTCTCGGCGTCATCTTCGGCCTCGCCATGTCTCTCGTTCTCAAGCACTCCTCGCTCACCCTCTATCCCTCAATCGAGACCTGTCTCGTGGCGCTCAGCGCATACACCTGTTATTTTTTCTCCAACGGATTGTCCATGTCCGGCATCGTCTCATTGCTCTTCTGCGGCATCACTCTCAAGCACTACGCGTACCACACGATGTCACGGCGTACGCAACGTGCAACCAAGTACATCTTCGCCACCCTAGCGCAGCTTTCGGAGAACTTCATCTTCATCTATCTCGGACTGTCGCTCTTCACGAGTCCACCATCGTCCGCGAAGGTGACGAGCTACTTCAAGCCCCTCTTCATCATGGTCACCACCGTGGCAGTCGTCTTCACACGCTACGCTGCGGTGTTCCCACTTTCCGAGGCGATCAACTTCTTCCACCGACATGCCCGCGGACAACGCCAGGAGGAGATTCCGCATTCGTATCAGATGATGCTCTTTTGGGCGGGACTGCGCGGTGCGGTAGGTGTCGCCCTCGCCGCAGGCTTCAAGGGCGACAACGCGCAATCCATGAGGACTACCGTGCTTGTCGTTGTGGTTCTGACCGTGATCGTCTTCGGCGGTACCACCGCACGGATGCTCGAGGTTCTCGGGATCAGGACTGGAGTCGAGGATGAGGAGGCGAGTAGCAGCGACGAAGAGGAGGATCTCCGCAATCAGTTTTTCAGACGCTCCGGACGATGGGCAAGATACGCGGACGAGGAAGGCTATTTCGGGACACCGCAACCTGGACGCGGTTCCAGGCGCGCAAGCGCACTATACGACGAGCCGATCAGCTACAACCACCAAGCGCAGAATGCGAACTTCGCGAACAACGCCATCTTCTCCGCGGCCTCCTCGCCGATTGACGAGTACGACTCGGACGGTGTCGAAGTCCTTCCGCTGGCGTCTACATCCGCGGCGGGCGATCCCTCTTCCGGACGTAGGAAGTCGCGCGACGGCGGCGCCATCGCTCCCACCTCAGAAGAAGGGAAGTGGTTCCAAACCCTCGACGAGCGATACCTTCTTCCCCTATTCTCAAACGCTACTGCAAGCCGCACCTTCCACGCGCGGAAGGCACGCAAGTCCTCTGGGCTGTCTCCGAATGCCAGCAGGCGTGGAAGCACTGCTGGCACGCCAGGAGAGACGGAGGACGAGTTCGACGACGGGCCTGAAGTGGACCTCACTCGTTCGCAGGCGTATCGCAACGGCGTAGGACAGAACGCGGCGGGCCCTGGGTCGACGTCGGCGTCAGCGTCCGCACACCCCTTCCCACCCACGCCAGGGGTCATGGACGAGAGCCGGACAGAGCGAGGGTTGGTAAGCCCAATGCTCCGGAGGGACAGTGAGGGGCAGAGTCGGGACCGGGTATCGTGACCTGGCGCTTCGCTCGACGCCTCGTTGCTGTTGCATTAGAGGGATGCTGCGGCGCGGATCCGTAGGCCTCATGCATAGAGCTCGCAGGGTGCTACAGACCCTTCTCAGCTAATACCTTATTTCTGTGATCTAGTCGTGTGAATAGGATAGGAACAGGCGATGCGGACATTAGTGCTCCCTCAGGGTCGATGGTGCTGCCATGGCGGCGGTACCGTGCGTGTATGCGGGCCGCATGTCCACGGAGGGTACAGTAGCATGCAGAATGGCCCTTTCGAGATTGCGCTTCTTCTGGTGAGGTCTTGTTGGACCTTGACGATCCAGGGCTGACAAGGCAAGTCCCTACCCGAATGTACTTGTATGCTATGGTAGGGCGGAGGCACCGGTAGAGTGGGCATCCACGATGAACCCGGCCGATAGGGCGCTGCAAGGTGAATCCTGTCATTGAAATCAGGCGTTACCCTCGAGCTCAACATATGAGTTCTGCGAGCCATACCGCAGCTTCTACCTGCAAGCATACGGTCGTCCGTTGATGACGACCTCCGGAGTCCGCGTTGAATCCGGACGCCTTCTAAGTTCTACATCCAAAGCAATGAGTCACTACCGTTACTGCAGCATGTACTCCTGAGAAGTCACAGGTCGAGACTGAGCCTGGTTACTTTGTACGCTAACCTCAATTCAGGTTGATCGTCGCGGGGACGGCCTCAGGAACCCCGCGGTATCGGCGCATGGGGTTCGGGCCGGTAACTCCGAAATTTGCCTGTACGCTTTGTGCCGTCTATCCCTACTGTAGAGTCTGCCGGTTCTGCCTCTGCTCGAGAGCCACTGTCTTCCGTCTTTTGCTCCTTGAGATTAGACGACATCGTCGACTTACACCGCTACAGCCTGATGGGAACAGGATCACTGTTGAAGGTAGGCGATGACCATGAAACGCTCGGATCGCACAACGCGCTGCCCATTTCAAACTCGTTGCGGACGCCGGACGCTGGTACCGACCGTCTTTGCACGGCCGAAGCAGAGACCGCACTCCTGATCGAATCCCTTGCTTGTCCGGACCGGCGCTGTGAGCGCATGTCCCACCGCAGCTGACTGGCGCGCTCAATTATGCGACATGGGAAAGGTCCGGTATGTTAAGCAGCCGTCGCCACGGTCCAATGATTGACGTCAAAATCATCTATACTCGCCGTGCCGGAGACAGCCTCGCAGAGCGCCCCGGGTCCAGGCCGGAGGAATGTCATGAGCTTCGAGAGATCACTGGGCTGATCGCATACATAAGATATAAGAATGCAGAGCGGGCGATATATCTCTGCATAGACATTGGGCTGTCTGACTCTGCAGTTGCGCTCCCCCCTCTCAGATTGGTGCTGTTTCTCTCACCCCACGCCGATGGACACTCCCTGGTCTGAGAAGACGCATGTTGGGACGTCCGAGGAGGACAAGGCGTGCAAGGACGCCGAGGCGCGCTCCACTGCGCCGTCGGTTTACGAGAAGGGCGCTGTGCGCCCCGAGGAGGTGGATCTGCCACCAGACGGCGGCCGCGGCTGGCTCGTCGTCTTTGGCTGTATGATCTTTTCCGCTGCCACGGTCGGATGGGGGTATGTTCTCGAGTCTATGCGCCCTGAATGACAGCCATTGAACGTTGCGTGCCTGCGTCCCGCCCGCCCGCGTTCCCGTCTCGCCTGTCATGCTCTGCGGAGGAAGGCTTGTGAGCAGCGGACATCTCGCCCGGTTTTCTTCCCGTTCTCTCCTGCGGTATACTCACATCGCACCAGGTTTGGGGCGTCACGGAGGAGTACTTCAAGGAGCACATATTCCCTGACGCCTCCGAGTCTGTTCTCAGCACGCTGGGTAGCATGTCGGGGATGGTGGGTTTCCAGCTATTTCTGCCTTACCCCTTCCTTCCCTTCCCTCTCTTCCGTGCATCCTCCTTTCGAAACTCCGCAGCGGAGCGTGACTGATATCGTTGCCGGTCCGCAGTTCATGACATTGCTGAGTGTCATCCCAGGAAAGCTAGCAGACCGGTAGTGAGTGCTTTACGTACAAAATCCCCGATGATCCGCACTGCTGACCAACCTATGTTTCACAGCGGCTACAAGGTGAGCTTTACATCCGGATAGCCGGATGCAAGCTTGACAATGGCTCACGTGCGACCTAGCCGTTCCTCGCTGCCGGAGGCTTCTTGTGGACGTTGAGCATGCTTTTGTGTGTATTTGCAACGCAGCTATGGCACTTCTTCATCATCATGGTACGCGTTGAACGTGCACTTTGCATGCGACTAGATGAAGCTCAAACACCTCGTTTAAGGGCGTCATACAAGGAGTCGCCGATGCCTTGGTATATCCACTCATAGTCAGTGACTTGGGTTGTAGTATAACATATGTCGCGGCCGCTCATCACAGTGTTGTTCACGCTGCCAGGTTGCCCTTCCCGCACAATGGTTTCTTAGATACCGTGCCCTCGCGACTGGCATGGTCGTCGCCGGCAGTTCACTAGGTGCGTTCTCCCCATCCTTTGGTTTCTTAAGTCGTCATTACAGTGACTTGACACTGCCGGTCATGTCTAGGCGGGGCATTGTCAACCCTGATCTTCCGGGAGATGCTCACCTCGCTCGGGCTCAAGAAGTCGTTTGCGATCTACACCGCTATCGACGGCGCGCTGCTCTTCGTGGCCTGGTTCATGATCTCCGAGCGGAGGAAGCCGTCGGAGAGGAAGAAGATCATATGGTTCGACCGCTCGTTCTTCAGGGACCCGGTGTTCTGGAGCCTTGGTGGCTGCTTCTTCTTCACTGTCTTGTAAGTTCGCCTTGGGACGACCTCTCAGCTGCAATGTATTGATAAAGGTGCCACAGCGGTTACCTGTCCCCAATATTCTTCCTCCCGACGTTCGCGAAGGACAAGCTGCCAAACATCTCAGATCTGGTATGTCCAATGTCTGCACTTCTGGATACAGAGCTAGCCCGCCACTCACGATGTCTTCAAATGGGCAGTTGGCAGTTCTTCCAGTGACGATGCTCAACTTTTCCGCCGCGGCAGGCCGTACGGTCATCGGCTTCCTCGCGGACCGCGTTGGGCCCGTCAACGCTCTTTGGACAGTGATCATGCTCTCGGGGCTGACGCAGCTTCTCGTCTGGACGTTTGTCTCGAACTATGCAGGCATTGTACGCATTTCGCTCCCCTCTTCTCTTCCCCTGTCCACTCGCTATGCCCAGCGGCAAGGTTTGCTGATTCCTCTCCCTTGTCTCTGTGTCTGACGATAGATGGCGTTCGGGATCATGTACGGCTTCGTCTGCGGATGCTTCCTTTCGCTCGCTCCCGCCGTCGCCGCGCAGCTCTGGGGCGCAGGCAGGCTCGCAGGTCTCTCAGGTCTCATGCTGCTCTTCAACCTTCCCGGTGCGTCGTGTCTCGTACCCATTGCATTGGTTGCGTCCCCCGTACCGACTGAAGAGTCTCGGATACGCGCAGGAAACGCTGCTGGCGCGCCTATAGGAGGGGCGATATTGAACGCTACGGGCAACAATTGGACCGCCGTCTCGTGTTATTCTGGAGGGCTGCAGGTCCTGGGCGCTACTATGCTTCTGTACGGTACGTCCCCGAGGTCATGGCTTTCCTTCAAATCGGACTCGAGCTGATGTGGTCTGAACAGCGCGATTGAGGCGACAACCCAAGGTATTCGCGGTATATTGATGGTAAACTCGGTCTGCTGCATTCAGCACACCATCTCTTTCGGTTCCGTTTTGACCACATGATCTATCACGACCGCACAAACCGAACTGGTCATTAGAAGACGCACTCTGGCTGCCTCCATGGATCCGCCTTTGTACCACTGATATATATCTCCTACCTCATGAACACAATGCATAGACATACCGGGCTCATTGGCATTGATGCATTTTCTTCGTCGCTCATCTGCGCTGAGTCGCTGACAAGGTTGACTGCCTGATTCCTCCAATGCCGCTTTGCGCAGCGTCTTCGGTGACTAAGCAGCTGACTGAGGTCGGCGCCTTTCTGCAAATACAGAGCTGGTCGGAAAGTGAACAGTATGGCCCTCGCATCGTAGCACTGAAGGCGTACGCGCTCCGATCCTCTGCAGACTTCTTTTGCAAATGTAACCGTACAGAAGTGAGGCACGTCCACTGCTGATGTCAAAGTGACGCTGCAGGGAGCGAGGCGATTACGCGCGTATGAACGACGGATGATACTTACTGAACTTATATAGTTAGATCGAGCGACGTGGGTTTGGTTTTCTGCCGTTTTCGTGCAAATTCTCGAGAGTCCAAAATAGTTCGTCGGTGGTTACTGGATCAACGTTAAGGCGTGAGGAGCAGTCAAGGGCACAGTCAGAACTCGAACACGTTTAAAGACGGATTGTTCACACCGCTTCGCAGCCACAAGGGAAGTAGGATCTTCCGCAGCGAATATGATGTGCTCCGGTTACGTCAGAGTCCGCTGCAGGCTCCCGCGACGGGGCGCAACGGGCGGCTCCGAGGACCCGCTCAGTCTGTTCTCTCTCCACCGAGCCACCGCCGCGAATCAGTAATCAGTGTTCCTTACAAAGCACATACTTCGAACGCTGTAGAACATACGTCTCGAGTATATAGCCCAGCATGCCGTCCGCGGTTTCCCTCACACTTAGCTTCTCGTCCATCCCTCACTTCAATTGCTGCATTTGAACTTCAACACACACGAAATACAGCACCATGGTGTCGATTCCCCAAACGACCCGCGAATACCGTCTTCCGAAGGTACGGTCATGCTCATTGTTGCGACTCTCAAACACTCCTCTCACACCACTACGCCCATCCAGGTTGACGGCTTCCACAACCTTACCCTTACCGAGGCCCCCATCCCGAAGCTCAAAGCATCCGAGGTGCTCGTCAAGGTCCATGCCGTCTCCCTCCAGTACCGCGACCTCATCGTCGCCAAGGGCAAGTACCCGCTCGGCCAGAAGGAGAACCCCGTCCCGTGCTCCGACATGGCAGGCGAGATCATCGCCCTCGGCGAGGAAGTCAAGGGCTGGAAGGTCGGCGATCGCGTCTGCTCCAACTTTGCTACCGACCATATCTACGGTGACCCCACCGAAGAGTCCAAGGCCACCGGTTTGGGCGCGCCCATCGACGGTGTGCTGACCGAGTACAAGGTCCTCCCCGCCCACGCGCTCGTGCGCATTCCTGAGCACCTTAGCTACGAGGAGGCCTCCACGCTTCCGTAAGTAGTGCCTGCGTTTCTGAGACTGGATTTCGGAAACTCACTGTCCGGTGCAGCTGCGCGGCGCTCACCGCATACAACGCACTGCTTGGCCCGAACCCGCTCAAGGGCGGTGACACTGTCCTCGTCCAGGGCACGGGTGGTGTCTCCATCTTCGGCCTCCAGCTCGCCGTCGCGTCCGGTGCGACTGTCATCGCAACGTCTTCCTCGGACGAGAAGCTCGCCGTCGCGAAGAAGCTCGGTGCGGCCTACACGATCAACTACAAGAAGACCCCCAACTGGGACGAGGAGGTCCTCAAGATCGTAAGTGTCTTCATGTCTTTGCTAGGCTGAGACTCGCACGGCCTTGCTGACCAATGCCTGTAACATAGACGAACGGCAGGGGTGTTGACTATGTCATTGAAGTCGGCGGTCCCGGCACGATCATGAAGTCGCTCAACTGTGTCCGCTACGGCGGTACTGTTAGCGTAATCGGCTTTGTCGCAGGAGTACGTATCTCCCTCCCCCGTATATGTCATGCACGCCAATACTCACCCTGTTCTCCTGCGTGCACAGCAAGCGGATGTGAGCCAGCTGCCGGTGCAGGTGATCTCGAAGGCGATCCTCGTCCGTGGCATCCTCATCGGCTCGCGGGCGCAGTTCGAGGACATGAACCGCCTGATCTCCGCCGTGAGGCTGCGGCCGGTGATCGACCGTGTGTTCACGTTCGAGGAGGCTCGTAAGGCGTACGAGTACCAGGAGAGCCAGCAGCACGTCGGCAAGGTCGTCATTAAGGTCTCGAGGGACTGAGCGGAGGCGCCTTTGACGCTTTCGCGATGCTTCGTGGAATGCGTGCAAGAGCTTGAGATGCGGATTCCTGGGAAGTGTAGAGCGGCAAGAGTATAAGTAGTTGCAACCATCTTGTACCATACGGACCGGATTCTAATAGCGCTATACATCGGTGGATTATGCTCACATGCCCTGTCGCGATCTTGCTCGTCGCGAGACACATTGGTCCTCTGAAAAGCTGCACTGCCAATGGAAGGTTAAACTGAGGGAAAGAACTAAAGACAGCAGTCTTGGGAACAACCATAGATGAGCCTCCGAGTCTGAGGGAAATTCGGATAGTGGCGTTGTCGGACGGTTTTGGCGTGTTTCAACGGGTTCCCTCACTTTGCCGACGAACACCGCCACCGTACGAAGGTACTGTACTGTGCAACCTCCCTTGGCCGTTTCAGCTTCCGAGTTTCAGTCACCTGTAGGAATTGCTTCAACCTCTTCTCGGATGCTATATTCTATTGAGATGCTCCGCGTACTAGGATGCTCAACGCCGGTAGACAGGCTACACGCTCACTGTGGAAGCCGTGGCTCCCACCAAGCGAATGATAGTGGGTTTCCCAGCGGCAAAGATCTGCCACGGTACTGGTCTAGCGGCACGCTGTGGTCACCGATACAAAGGATCACTCGCGAACATGAGCTCTCAGCTGCTGCTAGTAGTTATACGATGGCTGAAACTACTGTTCTAACTCTCCTCTTGTCGCCGACCAGGGCCAAAGGCATCGCTGCAGCTGTTGCCGACAGTGAAGTACATTTATAGTTCCTCTCACGCTCCCACATCTGACAATCCCTGAGTTTTGAGATGTTATTTTGGGCGTACTCGGCGATAGCCTTTGTGTTTCGCAGGCTGAAGTGACTCAATGGGTCTGCCCTCTCTCCACGAGTCCAAATCTGCAGTTCGTACCCTTGTTATCCGTCCACCCGAGGCGCGCGGCCGCAGTGAGTCAAACCTGTGCTTAAGAAGCTTGCCAGTCCGCGGCTTGGAAACGCGCAGCAGGAGTACCGACAAGGACCGCATTTGTGCCCTGTCGACGACTCCTCTTGCCTGTGACCATCTCCACTCATTGTTTGTGCTGCCGCCGCACCCACGTAGTGCGCTAGCCTTTGACGAGGGAGAACATGATGCCGACGTCCCCCGTACTGCTATGCACACTCTTGTTGGCAGCGAGCCCCGCACTGGCCGCGTACAACCTTGTCAGGAACTACTCGGGCCCCGCCTTCTTCAACGGTTGGGACTTCTTCGATGGGTTTGACAACACGACGAATGGTGAGCACTGGCGTGACCGGACTTTCGCAGTGGCGCGACCTAGTCGCTTTGAGAGCTCATATGAATCCAATGCTGTAGGAGATGTCAACTACCTCAGCCAGGCGAATGCGACCGCGGACCACCTGGCGTTCATCAATGATGCCGGGCACGCAATCATCAAGGTGGACAACACCACGTTCGTGCCGTTCAACTTCAAGCGCAACTCCGTAAGTCCCTGCGGTGGTCTCGTAGACGCGTGCAGCATCGTGGGCTCTGACCGATCTTCTGCAGGTCAAAATCATCACGCATGATTTCTTCCCAATCGGCAGCGTCTTCATCTTCGACGCCTTGCACCTGCCGTTTGGCTGCTCTGTATGTCAAGCTCTTTCGTATGACCCGTAACTTGCCCGGCTGAGCTCTCGGGGTTAGGTTTGGCCCAGCTTCTGGACGATGGGCCAGAACTGGCCGCAAGGGGGAGAGATCGACATCATGGAGGGCGTGAACCAGATGACGAACGACCAGATGACCCTCCACGCGAACCCGGGCTGCGTGCAGGCCCCGAACGCGATGCAACTCGGCACGACCGCCGGCTCAGACTGCTCCTCGGGCGCGAACTCGAGCGTCGGATGCACCGTGCAAGAGACGCAGCCCAACAGCTTTGGCGCGGGCTTCAATGCGAACGGGGGTGGCGCGTGGGCGGCGCAGTTTGACGTCTCGGGCATCTTGTGAGTATGCGGAGGATCTTCGGGACAGGAACTTGGCTCATCCGTACTCACTCTCCAGTATCTGGTTCTGGAGCGTAAGCCTTTGAGCGTTGTATTCTCCTGCGGTCGCCGTGCTGACGAGATAGACAGAGGGCGAACATTCCCTCGGATGTCACGAGCGACACGAACTCAATCGACACATCCTCTTGGGGCACGCCCTCCGCGGCATGGCCTGCGTCGTCCTGCAACATCAGCGAGTTCTTCGCACCACAACAGCTCGTGATCGACATTACTCTCTGCGGAGACTTGTAAGACCGCTGACCCTACAAAAGGAGAAATCCGCAGCTGACATCGGATTGCAGTGCCGGGCAGCCCAACATCTACCAACAGACTTGCGGGGGTCCGCTCGGGAACAGTACAGTCAGCATCTGCGTACGTGCTCTCTTCTCACCGTTGACGGAAGATATGTTCATTGACATCGACACACGCTCCTTTCTTTCTCTTGTCCCTTGCTCATCCGTCGCACACGCTCCCAGTACATTGACAACGTGATCAACAACGGCAGCAACTACGCTGACGCCTTCTTCGAGATCCAATACGTCAAGGTGTTCTCCATCTCTGCCCCTCTCGTCTCCTCCGAGTCTGGCGGGAGCGCCGTTCTCGTCCCTGACACCGCGACAGGGACCGCGACTAGCACTGGTGCGGCGGCCACAGGCCCGAGCGGCGCCGGAAGCGAGACGGCGCAGAATGCGGCCGAGGAGGGTACGCTCGCTAGCGTGCGCGCAGGGCTGGCCTTGTGGGGCGCGACGATCTGTGCGGCGTTCATCTGGGCGTTGTTGTGACCTGGACAGATGATACCTATACCTGAGGCAACACGGCATGCTCCTGCTTGAGCCTTCGACTGACGAACTTGAATGTGCTCGTACTACATTGATCGCGATTGGGACTTATATGTATTCTTCACCGGCATAATCGCAAGCGTACATGTATGTAGATGCTGTCCTAGCAGTATCGAAACAAGCAAGAGAGCAGAGCACAAGACCGCAAGGCAGACAGCGTACAGCGTCCATCGGACGTACAAAACCCATACGCACAGCATATATGCATCAATATCGGACCACAAAAGCAATGAAGGAAGGCACACGTGGCAGGCCACGCGCCAAGATACCGAAGCTTGCCCCAGACTGCTCACCGGATCCTGCACTTGTCGAACACGCTTTCGCGCCTCTCCCCCGCCTCCGCGACGCCCCACACATGCCACATCTTCATCGCCTCCTCCGCGGGACAGATCGTAAACACCTTCGTCCCGTCCGGGCTCAAGCAGCTATGGCCCACCGCGCCCGTGTGCGCAGGCACGCTCACGATGCGGCGGAGGCTCGGATACGCGTGCACCGTGAGGGAGTTCGTAAGTGCGTTCTTGACGGACACGGGCCGCTCGCGATCGCGCAGGCGGCGTGCGCGGCTGTTCGGACCCACATCTGAGGGCAAGTTCGGGCACGACTCGGATGCGCCCGCACGTGGCTGCCAGGACATGCCGTGCGTGGACAGCACTTCCTTGCAGTGCGGCGACCAGAGCAGGGAGGTGACGGACGTGTGGAGGGAGATGATGTGCGGTGCGGGTGCAGCGGCGGGCGTGTTGTTGATGTTCCAGATGCGGATCCTGCCGTCGGGGAACATTGTTCCCGTTGCTAGGAGTTCTGGCTTCCAAGGACACCACGCTAATGCCTGTATGCATGCTCAGTAACGGAGGAGGTGCAGTCCAACACAGGAACTCACCTTCACCGGGGCATTGTGCTTCATCTTACTCCGCCACCGGTCCTCAGCGGTGAGCGACTTGCTCGCGGATGCGTCCCAGATCTGCACGACGCCTTGTTGGTCGCTGCTCGCCAAATAGTTACCGTCGTGACGCCATCGGAGTCCATGCACTTTGTCTCTATGAGATTCTATCCTCCCGATGGGATTCGGGTCACGAATGTCGTACAGCGCGATCACGCCGTCTCCAAGGCCGACCGCGAGCACTTTGTGGTACCAGCTCATACCTCCCACGTCTACAAAGGCTTCTTCCTGCCACCTCCGCACCTGAGTCGTTGTCTCGGTGTCCCACAGCTGGATGTCGCCATTCGTAGTACCGGCTGCGAGGAGATTCGGCTCTTTGTGCGACCACTCGATCGTAACGAGCTTCCCGCGGTTGGGCGCGAGCTTGAACAGATGCGAGATCGCACGCGTGTCGAGGTCCTGGTAGTACACGTCGCGCCCGCATGCGACCGCGATAGCATTCCTTGTTGACCACGAGATCGGATACGCAAATAGGTCGGAGGGGATGCCTGGCCCATCCAGCGCGAGGACAAACTGCTTGCGCGCACCAAGGTGGGCTTCTGCGGACGTTGGAGGGACTTGGTGAGGCTTTTTGAGGAGCTGGTGATAGTTGAAACGGTGCCGCCCAAGAAAGGAATTCGTAGATGGCTCGACGTTGGTGTCAGTATACTTGAGAACGCGGTCGTCTGCGAGGCCGAAGACCTTCGCTATCCTATGGGTACGTGGTGTCGTCTGCAAGGGGAGTGCATGATCCTTGGGCGCCGAGATGAAGCGATCCGCCTGTCAAATGTGAATATGAGCATTCGACGCAGGCATTGTGCATGGATGCGAAATCGCAATGCACGGCATCGTCCGCTTTTGCAGGGCGGGCTGCGCCTCCAGGAACACCGTCCATATTCAGTGGCTCTGCACAATTGCAAGCTCCAAAGCCTTTGACAACCACCCGCAAGATGCTTTTTTTCACCCCAAGAGCCATCTACAGGCTGAGGAGGAAGACCAACCATGATCTCCCAGCGTGGCCACAACGACCATGCCACGCCGCACCTCCATACCGCAACATGCATGACCAGACTGGGAACTTGCACCAGCAACACTCACCACATGCACCTTCCCGCTCACCTCCTGTTCTGCAGCGGTGTTCGCCTCGAACTCGCGGTCGACATCGTCCGCAAACGACATACGCCGCCGCTTCGCCGCGGAGTACATGTTCGTCACCGACCCGGGCACCCATGCGCGTTTGCGCGACGGCGCGGGCGTCGAGCACGACGGCCCCGCTATTGCATCGGTATTCCCAATGTCCATCCGCAAGTTTTCAGCTCGTCTCTTGTCGTCCTTTGGGGATAGCGATGTTGTTCGACGTCGGGGTCGAGTCTTGAAAGCACGGTCGTATGATGGTGGTTATGGAAGAAAGGCGAGACCAAGCTGAGCACGTGTGCGTAATATTACTTTATCGCTCAAATACCGCATAAGCGGGGCGCGCCACAAAGCTGTCTCCTCACATTTGTCCACCAACTCGGCCGGCCTTACATATGTTGTCAACGCTCTCTATTGCGACAAGGGAAGTCATCTCCGGCATCATAATGGTCGGCCTGCATCTTATGAATCTCTCCCCAGATAGAGCGCTCTCAGAACTCGCGCATCAAGATTCACATACGCGCGCTTGGAATACACATCACGTGGTCGCGCGCAGGAAGGGATCGATACCCAGAACACAATGGTGTAGCTACGAAGCATATCGTGAGTATTGTCGTGAAGTCGTAACGAGAGTCGTCGCGTCGTAACAAGTCGTCAAAGGGCGGGTCAGCAAAAGAGCCAGAAAAGCAGAGTCAAATAGGGTATAAATAATTCCTCCTTCCAAGCCTGTCCGCAAGAAAGAAGCAGCAGCCTCGTCATCGTCCCCCGGATCAGAGGACCCTTAGAGCAGCGCAGCGAGGAGACCGTACGCCATGGCCAGAATGACTGCCCCTCCCACCGAAGGCGAGGAGGATGTGGCACCGCTGGTCGGGGCTGTCGCCTGGGGAACGTTCAGGCTCGTGGTAGGCGTCACCTCGCCGTCTGCGGTCGCGACCCCACCAAGGAGCGTGCTCTCGATCGCACAGATATTGCGAATACCGGTGAGCACGCTCGGGAGGTCGGACGAGTTGAGGAACTGCGTCTGGTTCGTCTGCGTGAAGCTTCACAGAGGGTGAGCAGGGAGCCACTCGGATGGAATGCCCGTAAACATACCAATCCACACATTGCGGATACGCTGTGCACCCCCAATGGCATAAGCCCCTAGTCTGGCAATGCACCTCGATCGATAGCACTCACCGCTCTGGAAGGTATCGGCGCACGCACACTTGATCACGTCAATGAATGCGCCAGGGTTGAAGATGATCTGCAAAGGACAACCATCAGGACCTCGATTTCACTCCTCGCACATCATGCCGTTCCATAATCCCCGCATCAGGTAGACCAAAGCGCTCGCTGCTCACCATGGAGAAGTTGGCCAGCACCGGCGCCGCCTGTGCACAGCTATCGATGCTCCCGAAGTTCTGCTCGCAGATGGGGCACGAAGGCGGCTGGTCCGGGAACACCGGCTGGCCATCCTGACGAGGTGCGATCTCCGAGACGGAAGACCCATCGAGGCGTGCGAGGTATGAAAACTCCTCTGGTAATGGCAGTAGAGGCGTTGCGAGCGCGAAGCTGAGGTTGAAGGCCAGACAGGAGAGGAGGGCGCCGATCAATAGCGCGAAGGGCGCGTAGGAGAGCGTCATCTCAACGGAATTTGGTGACAGACTTTGTGGGTTTAGTATTCGTGATTTTGTCAGTAACGACTGGGCTGGCTTGCTGCGGTACACGGCTCGAGCACAAAACCTGTGGAACTGGACTCGCGGCCAGCACCCTGGAGTCGTCCTGACGGAGGGTGGTGGGAAGAGGCAAGCAGCTCGAAGCCGTTGGAACGTGAGACAAGGTCGGGAACATCACGCGGGGAAGCGGGCCACCTGACTGTCCCCCTGCACAAGTACAGTACGTACATCACTTGCTAACACTCCGCCTGCCCTCCAATACATTCAGAATATATTAGGATCGCAATCCAGAGCAAGTCCACTTCAAGAGTGGAAATGAGGATCGCTCATGAGTGCAACGGAAACTGAGAATACAGCGGACACTACTTGCTCGTCTATGCTACTCGTTACAATCGTCTTGGAACCAGCTGTGAGGAAATCGGGAAGACTCGTGCGTGCCAAAAGCAGGGAACTTCAAGTTAGTACAGAACTCTTACACGGCCCCTACAACGAGGCACTCGTCGCATGCGTCGCGTTCTCCGTCGACATTCCAGCACGTACCTCCGTAACCGAATCGCGACCTGCGCCTGCTACCTGCGCCAGCGCGGGTCCAAGGCCTAGACTCGTCAAGTCCATCCCAAGATGCGCAAGGTACTCTTGGTACTCGCGACTCTGCAGTGTGGCCTGGGTGGTCTCCCAGAGTTTAAAGGCCACCTCGACGATTAACGAAAGAGGCGGTGGAAGCAACTGCGCCGCCTGCTCTTTCGTGACGAGGTAGGTCTCGTAGCCCACCTCGTCCGGCATGCGCGTACCCGTTTCGACGACCTATCACGCATGCGGGGTCCAACCACCATGAGCGCCACCAAGTCGATGTGACGTCAAGACAGACGCACCGCATCGTCCGGGATCTGGCCGACGTACCAGAGCACGAGATATTCGCCGCCGTTGTCATGTCTTCCGCCGCGACGTCTCTGCCATCGGAGCAGATCGACGTAGATGGGCTCGGTGCAAGGCAAGCGGTGATGCGTATGCCGCATGTTCGGTGGGAGAGGAGCGTTCGTCGGCATGATGAGTGGCAGGAAGGAGACGCGCAACCCAGACTGTCAATGTAGCATCAGCGTTCCACAACGTTTCTCTTCCGTGATATTTGGGACAGGACATGGGAATCACGCAGCCTGAAGGCAACTGCTCGCTGTATATCAGTTAAGACGGAGGACAGTCCCAAGCCGAGTCGTTAGTACACCGCATGTATATGCTTTATATAATGACACATGAAACATGGTGCCTACAGCAGAAGATGGAAAGCAGGTATGCGTAGAGAATGGGCATACCTCTTCATACGCCTCTCGTAAAGCGGCGTGTTCGATAGATTCTCCGACGTCCTTCCTGCCCTTCGGAAGGAACCAGATTGGGACCTGCTCTCCCCGGAAAGTTATTATCTCCTTCAATATGACGACTTTATTGGTGGAGGGCTGGATGACGATCATGCCTGCGCCAAGCATAAAGTCTTGTGCGAACCACACCCGGTCGGGAGCTGCTGGGTCGGAGTAATCCGAGAAGCGGATGGCATCATAGTTGATGGAGGGAGTGCGATGCATCTGGACTGTACGGGATCCTACAGGATAGCTTCGTCGTCGATGCCGGTCTGTTGTTCGTGTCTGTGTGGTGGTCTGCGTTGGGGAAGAAGTCCGCGGCTGGGCAGAGATATGGGCGGGGAGCGTTGAGCGGCTGCTTCCCATGGTTCATAAAGCGGCGATAGTGATCCGATGGTATGGACAGCCAGAAAACAATATTGTCCTTGACAAAGGCACGAGCTCGAGTAGAATCCAAAGACGGCGCGGAAGGAGACAGAGAGCGTAGAAAGAAGGCAAGCAGGCTTGACCTTGCACTTGAGCGATCGGATGCGTTGGCCACAAGTCGCCTTGAACGCGGCCACGTGGTATCGGCGCTTGTCCTGAATGGGAAGGTATAGCAGAGGTCACGCAGCTCGTCAAATCTCGATGACGTGTGAAAGACCCAGTCAGTCGAGTCTCCGCAACTGCGTCCGCTTCGGAGGTTATAAACTGTTATAGGTCAGGGGATTAGACGCCGGCCACTGTAATACTATTTCCGACTAATCCGGTTAGCTGTCCTCGACAACTTGAACGCAGCCATGTCTGCCCTCGCCCACGTCCCGCAAGAGGTCCTCGAGCATATCGCCTTCTTCGCCGCTACAGAGAGTTTTCTCGGCCCTCCAGATGGACTTGTTGGCTTGCTCAGCATCAACCGCAGGACCCATGCTGCCCTCTCGATATCGGCCAACCCGTATCTCTGGTCGCGCATCTTCGCCTTCAAGTTCGACCTCTCGTGTGCCGAACGTCGACTCTCCGATCGCACAATAGGCCCTTCGGAGATATGCGAGGAGCTCAAGCTCCGCTGCACCCTCTTGAAACGGATTCGCAAGCGCACAGACTGTCTCGCTACCTCGTACACTCTCAGCCCGACCCACCGCGATGCCCTTCGGTCCATACTCTGGATGGCCTATCTGATGATGCTCGAAAACGACGGCAAAAACGCTAGACAGCTGCGAGAGTATGCAGGGTTTGATCCTTGGCTCAAGGACTTCCTCTTCCATCCGTCCGGAGCTTCCCTCGCGACGTGGTCCGTCAACGTCGATCTCTGGCCACCTAATGATGAGCGGTCAGCCCTCGCGCTCTGGCTCTTCTGGTATACTCTCAAGCCAGGTCAGTCTCTCTACCCTCTATCTCATCTCCGAGGCCGAGCACAACCGCCTCCGATCTCCTCGGAACGGCTGATGTCCGGCCTCACCAGACTGCCCTCATTGTATGAATACCGAATCGCCGCCCTATAGATGATTATATGACAGACGACGATACCGCTTTCCGGGAAGCGTCGGGGATCCTCAAATTGTTTGCCCTCGGCGCCCACCAGGTGCGTGTGCCGAACGAGCGTCACCCCGCTTCCCCACTGATATCCTTGATTGGCGCCTGCGCAATTCAGTACCCACTCTGTACTCCTCCCTGGAATGAATACGCCCCGCCATGCCGCGCGAGGGGCGCATCAGCCATCAAGCACTTTGGTGTGCAGCTCAAGATGGCGCCCCCGGCGCCTGCGCCTCCCGCGATTCTTGCTTATCTCACACTGGCGAACAAGCTATCGGTATCGTGGGACACCATCCACTACATGAAGCCTCCATCGGCTACGCCGCCCAGCCTCGCACCCGGCGCGACTAGCGCTGAGTGGGACGCGGAATGGATGCGTGGCTTGCACCTGGCCGATACCTCCAAGTCCTTTGGCGCCACGTATTCAGGCGCGTTCATCCCAGGAAGCCTCGAGGGCGTCTGGGAAGGCCTCTTTACGGTACCGTTCATCATCCCTCATCTTTCTTAGGCACATACCCTCTGACCCATTGGCTGCAGTACACAGAGTTCACTGCTTACGCGGCGCTGCTATCTGGGGCGCCTCCGACCGTCCTTCAGCGGAGTCTCGTAGCTCATCACCCGCACCTGTGGAAGCTCAGAGAACACCATCTCTACGTCTCCGACGAGCCGGACGCATCAGAAGTTCGACCCCTCGCCCCCGGGAACCCGTTGCGTGGCTACATCCCCCACGGCTGCGACTTCTCTGAATGCTCGGACGGCGTGTGGATGAAGGACACAGGCCGCACGGGGCCCGTCCTGTATAGAAGCTGGTCGAGCGTGCAGAAGGCCGAGGAGCCTCCGCCAGGGAGGCTCGTGGATGTCTTCATCACCGGCGAAGTAAGGTTTCCCTCACATGGAGGCTGTGCTGTTTACTCAAAGTCTCGCCTGCGCAGGGACACTCGGCGTGGGGTCAGTTCAACCTGGTAGGCCGGGTAAGGCCCTGCGATGGATTCATCAGCCTGTCCAAAGAATATGTACGTGGACCCACTCGAGCCCCGACGTCTTCCGGCTGCTGATGATCCGCAGGTCGACGGCGATAGAGGCCGGTGGTTGTACCGCGGCTACATGGTCGGTAACGCGGAGGGGAACCTCTCGGGGCGCTGGCGGGACACGCTAAGCCCTCCGGAGGTCCTGGGATACGAGGGTTGCTTCGTGATGAGCAGACGTCGGTGAAAGAAGCTGTTTCATGTTTTGCCAGTCTATGGTCTCTCGGAATGAGGGTGGGTGGTCCGTGCAAGCCCACTCGGTTGTGCTTGTCGAATCTGAGGGTATTAACAAGAGGTAGGCTTAGTGTGACGTAGCTGGATACGCTCCATTGATATGCGTTCGCTACGCACCGTTCGCTGTATAGTGTCTCTTGGATTTGCAGTTGTAACGTTGTTCATCATACATGCACGTGCTGTTCTGTACCACTCTCAATCCTCGGTGTATACTATGTATGTCATCCCGCGTCGAGTCATGGGCGTACTTCTGGCAGCAACATACTCAAAAGCACCTACTTTACTGCACACTATTGATACACTCATGCCTCAACTCAAATTCTCACCGCTAGCTTATGCTGCAACTAACATGTATGGTGGGAACCAGTCACGCCTACGAAGGGAGCCTACGAAGCGCCCGTGTCCAACCGGCGGAATGATGGGGCGCTTGTTTGTTCCTAGGTCCACCAACTTGAAGTGGATAAACGCTTGCATGAAACTAAGTTGACTAGCAGCAGGTGTACACTGCACGCACCGCAGGTCAATTGTGCAACTTTGGTTGGTATATAGACGTCTCTCGTTATGCACGGTTCCATTCTGACATGCTCTTGGAAAGCGATTATACCAGGCGTATCTGAGCTGTCAGTCGACGAAGGTCGTGACGCGCTTTCGCGCTCCACTCATACTCGAACTTCGACTTCCAACCGCACCCCGTACGTCCGCGCAGCTCGTATGCATAACTCTCTAGTTTCTCACTGAGAGAGACGCATGCAGGCACGATGATCTCGAACGAGACGCCAACTTCACAGGTGGACGGCACCGCCCCCGTGCCCGCCGGCCCATCCGAGTGGGAGGTGAAGCTTGCCCAACTCCGCGCGGAGAACGAAGAGCTCCAGCGGCGCAAAGCCGAGGCGGAGAAGGATCGCGACCTCTTTCGGGACCTCTACGGCAAGGCATCGGCGCACGCGAGCGAGGTCGCGAAGGAGAACAACGAGCTCCTCGAGCGCGCGGAGCTAGCGGAGGGCCAGGCGCGCGACGGGCTCGCCATGATCAAGGCGACGTTTGAAGAGCGCGTGCGCCGGGCCGAGGAAGAGGCTGCGCGCTGGAAGGCGCAGTACCAGTTCCTTGTCGAGCGCGATTCGCGCACGGACGATGAGATCCGTCGGCGCGCAGCGCTGGAGCCGGAGTTGAGGGCGGAGGTCGCACGACTGCGGGAGCAGCTGGGGAATATCGAAGAGGATTACAGGAGATTGGAGAGCGTGCTGGAGAGCTTCACGCGGGAGCAAGTTGAGGAGACAGAAGAGATCGCGGAGACGGCGAAAGCACCAATAGCGTCCTCGTCTGTAGCAGGTCCTTGAGCCGAGCCAGCGTAAGCATCAACTCTCGCACTGAGTACAACGCTCATCCAATCGGTTCACAGAGCGATCAGTGTAATTGAGCAGTACGATGCAATGTTCCCGCTTTTCTTGCTTTCACGATGTTCGCTTCCATATATACCGTCCGGTGACGCCTATCTTACAGATGCATGTCCAGAGGCATACAGCTGCATTTACAGGACAGGATGCCAAACCGATATACCTTACGGCGTCTCTCCCCACATCGTTCCAGCCAGCTAGGCAATATCGACCCCTGTACTCTCGACGGCCACTCCTAGGCCTCCCATGTTGCTCCCATAGTAGAGCCTCGTCAGCACCGAGCCTCCATGTCCCGCGCAATCAATGCGCGCGTTACAGCTCATCCAGAGTCACGCCTCGGTAATGATATTAGCTCGCCGAGGTCGCATGCGCTGGCAGATTGTTGCAAAGGCTATTTGCGAAGAGCTCGGGTCTCTGTTCCTGGCAGGCCCCAGATGGAGTAGTGGTTCTTCAACATGGTCGAGGACTACGGACAGCCGACCCCTCTGAGCTCGAGGCATATCCCGCATTCACATTGTCGACGTCCACCGGGTACTCCGGTGTTGGAGGACAGCAACCACCTCAACATGGAGCACGAGTGCTTCAGCAACCGTCAATGTCCTGACTTGAGCTGCAAGAGCAAGCACTGCTGCCCTTTTAACTCTGAAACGCGTCGAAGTGAATGACCGCGCCCTGGGTACTAATGTCTCAAGGCCTTACTTACCATGACGCCAGGATAGCTGCACTCGGTTTGGGGTATATTCCAAAGAGAATCAATGATCAGCTCTTCGCCCCTTCGCTCAATTCTGCTAGCGCGCACTTTACGGAGACGACCGAATGAGGGTGGACAGAGTTACATCGTTTGCCGACATCGTCGAGATGCGCAAAAGCGTAAGAAGCGCCGTCAGTGCCTTGCACGACTGCACTGCCTTGGGTGGAAGCTCTCCAGCGGTAAAAGGAAGGCGTACGAGACTCCCCCGCGTAGGGTCCATATGTGTACGTGAAACTCTCAGTGACACTATACCAACACAATAGGTGAGCTACAGACGCGAATAGCGATATGTTAAGAGACGAAGAGCATGCTGAGCAGATGGTATTCCGAGGGGTCATGATGTAGGTTTTCCATTCGTCGAAGGTTCTGTGCCATCTTCCTCGTCCAGATCGTCTGCTGAAGGCACCGCAGCTGAGTTAGCAGCACCAGCAGCAACGGCTGTTTGAGGTTGTGGAGGTGCGATGTCCCTAGTACGTGGATATCTTAACTCCCGTCCTTGCCACTGCAGCTCCAGATTAAGACGTACCACTTGATCTGGAACCGCGTCACCCTGGGCTTTTGGTTGATATCTCTCACCAGACGATCGAATCGAATGGGATCCGGCGGGTTTTCCTTCATCTCATCATTATCGTACTCGGTGTTTTGGTAATATCCCACGCGAACGAATTCTTGGTCCTTGTAGGAACCGGTGAGAATGAGAGCAGCGACGCCGAGCACGTCTTCTGGAGGGATCTTGGAGGGGTTGGGAGGGGCCCCCTCGAACTCGAACGCGTTGACTCCGACAGGAACGGGGCCTACGAGACAGTCATCGAGTTCTTGGTCAAGCTCCTCATTGCCAGGAGACGAGACGTAGATCAGTCGCCATTCAAGATCTGTAGGATGCGGTCATGAATCTCTGACACATCAAGCGACGCTCGCAAACCCACCTTCTGGCAGGGTCGCTATGCATTCAAAGGTAACACGAAAATGGTATGGGTCTAAGAAACGAGCCGGATTGTTCAGAAACTCGACATTCTGAGCCGTCCAGATTTCAGACCCGATGCGATGCTCCGCTGTGACAAGTCAACGCACCCTAATTGTTACAATAGACATCCTATATCCTGCTGAGCGGGACAAAAGGAAAGGAAGACAGTCGGACTGCGGGAGCTTGAAGGTCAAAATGGATGGGTTGTGGCGAGGCGCGCGACCGCTTCACTGCTTGACACCGATACGCGTCCAGTCACAGACGCGTCACACTGTCACTTGGCTCATAACGCCCGCGTTTGCAACGCTTGAAGCAGTTGAGGCTGTTGCTTCTATGATCAAGCTAATCATGACCATAAATCCCAATGGACCTCCAGCATCGGCGACGCTCGTCGCCATACTCGCCAGAGCAACCCTCTCTCTTAATGCTGAGACATCATGATCATGCAAGATATCCGAGTCCATGCGTTTACAAACTTTGGCCGATTCCGAGTGCTATCTCAGTACGCACCTCTCGGACTACCGGTTCCGGATCGGCACTTTCTGCACTGTTCCTTTCACACCGGGACCTCCAAAGTTCTCGGTACTCGAAAACGGGTTACAGAACATGTTTTGAGAAACACAGTTTATGTATATATTTCCAAGGGCTAATGAAAGAGACAGGAAAGGGATCTAGAAAGTTGATTGGAACTTTACTTTTGAGATCGCTTTTCTGCCACTGCGGAAACATATTTCCCGCCGTCATAGAACCGTATCGAGAATTTGAATTTACTGGGCATAGAAAAAGAGGTATTCCATTCATTGTTCTCGAGCCCCGTAAATTACAACTTCTGCCCGTCCCAAAAATCGAAACATTGTTTTCAGTTCTGGACGTCGCTACAGAAATTTATATTCACTGGATATGCGCCCGCTCATCGCCCGCTCATCACCCGCTCATCACCCGCTCATCACCCGCTCGTCGCCCACCCGTCGCCCACTGCTCAACTCAAGACAGAGTACACGAGCGGGCCCTACCGATATCAGTAATGTTTCCTTCTCTTGCCTCAATCCCCTCTGACGCGTCCATCAGCTGAGTGGATTTGCAGTACTGGGTGGGCGGGTTTGCAGCGCCCAATGAGCGGGTCTGCATCGGGCGATGAGTGGGCGATGAGTGGGATTTCTCGTACATTTTCTGGGTCCCCGAAATATGAATCCCTCTGTAGCCGGAAAACAAGAGGAGAAAGAAATATTCTGGTGCTCCTAGAAAGGGTAACAGATATCAACTTTTCTGGGCTCAGGAAAATGTGACAACTGTTTATTTTTTTTGGCGTCCAGAATTGGAAGTTCTCTAAGCCCGAAAACGAGTCCCAAAACACGACTTTTTGCGAACGTTTTCGTTTGGCATTTTCAGTCCGTTTCAATTGACTACAAGAGTATATACAGAAATCATATCTCTCCATCCCGTTCTCTAACCGTTTTTAGGGTACCGAAAAATTTGGAGGTCCCGGTGTGTTTGCTTCCTATATAGCATACTCTTGCACATCTGACCCTCCGTCACTGAAATTAACAAACCGCTACCCGGCATTCAATTCAGCTTCCCAGATTCTTCAGGACTTCCCAAGCTTCTCGCGAGGCAGGTCGCGGTCCTTACCCCTGTATAAACCTACCACAGTCCAACTTTCGGAGGGTGCTAGTCCGGGGGCATGATCTCATATCCAGTAGACCTCGACCCCCTGTCTCTGGGCAGGCCCGAGCATTCCCCACGTACTCGTGACCGCGGGGTCTGTGATCAAGTCTTCCAGAAGTCTGAACATTTGTAGTGGCAACTGCCTTCGCCCGCACAATCAGCGCCACATCAGATGTATGCTGTCTTCGTAACGCTCATGACCCCCTGCTGACTGCAACTCTCTAACTGCGGCACCCCGCATACTTACCAGACCTTATCTCTTTGCTCTGTTCTACAATCAAAAATAGCTGATCCCCACGACTTCATGACCATCCAGCACGAGGATGATGAAGACGCGGTCAGGTGATGGGGTGCCAGCGCGGGCCGGCCGGGAAGCTCCAGGGATGCGCCACCAGAGACAACCCGTCCGCGCATCATTTCTGAGTCCGTGAACGAACATCTTTGGGCCAATCTGTGGTCAACGAAGCTCTCCGACGGGAGGCGACGCAGCGCGACGGCCCTCGTGAGCGAGCCAACAATGCCTCCGAAGTTGGTCCGGGATGAGGTTCCTGTCATCGAAGGGTCACGAGGGCGTCGTCTCTAGTCGCGTACGGCAGCGGCGGGGCGCGTCGGGTGTTTCAGCAGGCGTACTTAAGGTCGCTGAGGACGATGAGGAAGGTGTGCAACTTCTGCAAGTCGTGACCACGTCCTCTGACATGGCGCCAATGCATCGCGGCTGGGCCAGCTTGGCATCCGCTGCCTTCGGTTCACTCGCGTTGACAGGTGGTGCTTTCGCCATCGGCCAAGAGACTTGCGTCGCGTTCAAATCCGCGCCATCCACCTTCCCGATTGTCAGCAGTGGCAAGGCGACGCCAATCCTCCTTTCTCCCGATGAGTGGCCTGGGGTACAGCGCGCGGCGTCCGACTTCGCGTCTGATATCCACCAGGTAACGGGCTTGCAGCCCAGGCTGCACAACGTTACCACTTCCAGCAGCCAGCAGTCTTTGGCCTCCATTGGCTCGAACGCGATTATCGTGGGCACTTTGGGCAAGTCGGCACTCATCGACGAGGTCGTGAATAGGACAAAGTTGGACGTTTCGTCTATTGAGGGCAAATGGGAGGCGTTCTTTGCTAAGGAGGTGGCGAACCCCCTTCCTGGAATCAAGAGCGCGTATGTCATCGTCGGCTCTGACAAGCGTGGTACCATCTATGCGATGTACGACCATTCCGAACAGTTCGGTGAGTGAACCCGTTGTCTGTGTCTTCCGCATCATTTTGACCTCGGGCTCCTGCGTAGGCGTATCTCCCTGGTACTGGTTAGTGCGGTCTCTGACATACTGATCTGAACGTCATCTCACCGCAAGAACACAGGTGGGCCGATGCCCCTACGACTCAGCATTCGGAGCTCTTCGTCACGTCCTCTGGATGCTCGCACGGCCCGCCTACCGTTCAATATCGCGCGATTTTCTTGAACGACGAACAGCCCGCTCTGCAGAACTGGGCTATGGAGAAGTTCACGAACGGCACCGGGGCTCCGCTCACCGGCTCGCCATTTAACCACTTCTTCTACACCAAGCTGTGAGCGATTACCATGATCCTCCTAGGAATTCCACGTGACATACATGGATATCAGGTTTGAGCTCATCCTCCGTCTCAAGGGCAATCACCTCTGGCCCGCGCAATGGAGCAGGTGAGCTCGTTGTGTCAGGCCCTCAAGCGCCAATCCCTCTGACCCACGGGTCGTAGTGCATTCGGTGTGGACGACCCACAAAACCAACCGCTTGCAGATTGGTACGGTATTGTCATGGGCACGAGCCACGAAGAGCCAATGATGCGCTCCATCCCGGTCGAGTGGAACCTCTTCGGCGTAGGCCCTTGGGACTACGGCACCAATGCCCAATTCATCTACAACTTCTGGGTAAATGGCACGGAGCGTGCTAAGCCGTATGAGAACGTTTTCACAGTTGGAATGCGTGGCAACGGTACGTCTGTCTTACTGTCAAAGTCTAGGTATACGGTACAAACGCTAACATGCCTGCTTTTGAAGGCGATTGTGAGTAGCATTGCAATGCGCTCACGCGGCGACTTCCCTACTGATGCGACTCCTAGTGCCACTAAGCGAGGGGCAGGACATTCAGCTCCTTGAGAAAGTCGTATCTGATCAGCGTCAAATCCTCATGACTGTGTATAACACGACGGATGTCACAGATATTCCTCAAGTATGGACCCTTTGTGCGTCATTGATATTGCTGTGCTGCCATAATCACCCTTCGCTGACATGTGTATAGACAAGGAAGTCGAGGGATACTACGACGATGGCATGCGAGTCCCTGACGACATCGCTCTTATGTGGACCGACGATAAGTACGCTACGGCTTGTCTTCCTGTCATGTCAAAGTGCTCATTTCTCCGCCAGCTGGGGCAACATCCGTCGCCTTCCCCTCGTCAGCGAACGTAACAGGACGGGAGGCGCTGGTGTATACTATCATGTATGTCCTGTACCGCTGAATTCTCGTACTCTGGAACAGCGTCTCTGACTTTCCATTTGCAGATTGATTACGTTGGCGACCCCAGAGACTACAAGTGGATCACGGTAAGTCAGTTATCAGGATCATGCACTGTAGCAGATCCTGACAGAGATTTTTCTCTTCCAGAGTAGTCAAATCGAGAAGGTATGCACTGTTTCTCGCAGTTCAAATTTTAGCTGAGGCAATCGACGTTCACTTGCAGACCTACGAGCAAATGTCCCTGGCTGTTGCTCGCGATGCGGTCAGAATCTGGGTCCTCAACGTTGGCGACATGAAACCGTACGAGATGCACACCGAGTTCTTCCTTACCCTCGGCTACGACGCTTCGCGCTGGAACCCACAGAACATCAATGACTTCGTCGTCGCATGGGCACAGCGTGAGTTCCATGTCTCGCAGCAGGACGCGCAGGAGGTAGCAGGCCTCATCCACAACGTGACGCGGCACAACGCGCGTCGCAAGCCTGAGCTGTTGAACTCTACTACATACAGCTTGGTCAACTACCGAGAGTGAGTCGTGTCAAATTGGATCGCCAGAGCGCTTGCTGATCACATGTTTGGAAAGGGCGGAGACGGTCGTGAACGAGATGGACAACATGGTCGCGGCATCGACGCGCCTGTACAACTCCCTGCCTTCCAACACGAAGGCGGCATTCTTCCAGCTCGTCCACCACCCCGTCCAGGCTACCGCGACGCTTACGAAAATGTGGATCGCTGCCGGCATTAACAACCTGCGAGCGTCGCAGGCGCGGCTGAGCGCAAATGACTACGCGAGCCAGGTCGAGAGCTTGTTCATGGAGGACGCGACGCTCGAAAAGGACTACCATACTTTGCTTAATGGTGAGCAGACATATTTGTTGATGGTGGATGGACGAAGTTGACATACTCTTGCAGGAAAATGGTGAGCATACTCGCGCGTGTGCCCGCCGTCCAACTTATTCTGGCCGCCGCTAGGGACCATATGATGGATCAGACGCATGTTATGTATTACTACTGGCAGCAACCCATGACCAATACGTACGTGACTACGACCTCTCTGCGACCACGTGTTGACTCGTCTCTTCCAGCATGCCCATGATCACCAAGGTGCAGCCGTCGAAACAAGCACTTCCTGGTGCAATGCGCATCGTCCCAGAGGGTACTTTGGGAGCCTGGTGTGTCAACTATGCAGGCTGGTGCTGCAGCAAGTATCTTGACGTGACTTACAGGCCCGGTGACAATATGAACGACTGCGCGCAGGGCTACAGTTGCCCGAATCCGACCATGACGATCGACCCGTACGTCCCATTCGGCAACCGCTATGTGGATGTAGGCGCCGGTGGCCCGACTCCCTTCACTTTCACGGTGACGAGCAACGTCTCCTGGGTCAAGACTTCCCCGTCGAAGGGATCAATCTCGCCTAGCGCCCCTGAGCAGAGGGTGTTCCTCTCTGTGGACTGGAGTCAAGTGACTGGCGTGGAGACCGCCACGGTCACCTTCACAGCATCGCCGCAGGGTCAGCCGCAGATGTCCTTGCCCATAACGTTCGTTGCGAACCACACCGTTGTCCCCAGCGGGTTCAAAGGTATGTCGATACAAAGTCTATCGCGTGGACTGGGTGGGCTCACTCCGTCTGAAGGATTTGTTGAGGGGGACGGGACTGTGTCCATTGAAGCAGCGCATGCGTCGAGGAACACGTCTGTCTCGGGCATCACTTGGACCGAACTCCCAGGATATGGCCGCACGGTCTCCGGTGTCACTCCCTGGCCACGCGGAGGTAACGAGCTCAACTTCACGGCGGGCAGCGGTCCGAGCATGTGCGTGCCGCCTCTTGTTCTTGCAATTGTCCAGCGTCTTACGGGATCGGCAGCGAGTATGATTTCTACCTCTTCAACACCAATAACCAGGGTGGCAATGTCACCATCACGACGCTCGTGGCGCCCTCCCTAAACACCTTGTCAGACAGCCGACCTTTGGGCTTCGCTCTACAAATCGACGATGATGCTCCACAAACAACCTACTACGTGCCACCTTCTGTTCCTGGGCAGGTTCCTGCGCCCTGGGACGGCTTGGACGGCTGGGTTGCGAACAGCATCATTTCCGTGCCAATGGTGCTCCCGGTGCAACCTGGTGCACACACGCTCAAGGTACATCTTTATACTCAAACCTGATGAAAGAGCGTAGTCTCACGGCGCATGTTTAGCTGTGGATGATCGAGCCAACAGTCATTGTTCAAAAGATCATCATCGGTATGTCCTGCCTCTTTCCTGAATTATACAAGTTTTTCACGTGGCCTCCACCAGACACCGGCGGTGTTAGGCCGAGTTACTTGGGCCCTCCGGAGAGTATCCGGGTATAAAATTGATCTTACGACGTGCCTGAAAAGTGTATGATTGCTTGGAATGGAGTATTCAAAAGTGACTAAGTATACACCGAGGGATCCGTCGTGTGGCTGGCTCAGCCTCATATTCTATGAACTCTATACTCAGCATTACAAAGCACGTACTCAGCTCTCGTCGCCTGATGGCTATGTTATCAGGGTTCGACCACTGCGGCTAGAACTGAAGGCTCAGCGGGGTTCCAGTCCCGTCAGGAGTAGTGAGACTTTCTTCCATAGCTTTTCGTGCGTATGAGTGGCACTCAAAAGGGGAGAGCAGACAGACGCGGTAGTACCATGGTACTTTGGTGAGGCGCAGGAGCTTTGTGGGGAAGGTGTTCAGTATCCTCACCCGCCAAATGTGGAAAGCGGATTGTGTTCCCACGTGGTGGGTCTGATGCCCGAATACATCGGATTCGCGTCTTCCTGCACCACCATCTAGCTTAGTTCTGCAGCGGGCTTGGAAGTCGGACTCTCTCTTACTAGGGCCCATTCGTACACGGGTCATCTCTGCCACTCGCATATCCATTTTTATCATGTCGAAGTCTCTAAGCACTGGTACGCTGAGCCTGCGATTTATGCAGAACGCCCAGCGGGCGAAGTTGCAGGCCCAGGTAGAACTTGAACAGGCGAAAATTAAGGATGACGCGGAATGGTCTGTTCCTCAAGAGGTCAGAGACGCGTGGGGCATTGGGCAGAGCTCCAGCTCGAGGTACGCAATCAGACTTTGCTTCAGAAAGATGATACTGCATTGACAGCCTCTGCAGCAACGAGGTTGTCTACGAGGCATCCTACGTGCCCTTTCTGTTTGGATCAGACATAGCGGAGGGTTCCTCGTCAAGTTCACACCAGGAGGAGAGACCAAAGATACGAGGACGTCGAACTTTCAATGCGAAGGGGGAGGAAGTAGTACCGCAGGTTGGTTTCTCGTTATCATCACTGAGCGACTAACAGGATATCGCCGCCCATCTCATCAGGAGAAATCGGCGGAAGAGGAGGCGGAGCACATTCCTGATAGCTCAGAGGAAAAGCCTCGTTTCAAAGTGGAGAAACTACCCGTCTCGATATCAGGCTTCAAGGCGCCGATCTCAATTCAGAAAGACGGGAAGAAGTCCCGGACGAAGACAGCGCAGATGCTCATCCGCGAGGATGTTTCTGTGCGACCACCAGCACCCCTGCAACCCCCTACGGCTACCGTAAAAGTAGAAGAGGGCTTCATGAAACCCGCTGGAGTCGATGCGCCTATGGGTGCTGCACGCAAAGCCGCTACAGGAGGTCGGAAGCGAGATCGTGACTTGGAGGGCGCCATTGATCGACCGGGGTCAGAAGGGAAGAAGCGGAGAAAGAAAAAAGATCCAAGTGCATGACCTGAGCAACTGGCCTTCTCCCATGTTATTGTATGATACGGCGACTGTACCATTGCCGGATGATACTGTAGTGTAGGGTGACTCCCGTACGTCATGAATCATGCTCCTCTTCCCTTCTCGCTGACGTCCATCCCGTTGCTTCCACAGACACATGATATCTGTATCCCAAACTCATGACATACCACCTCATTTATGGTGAATGACCTGATTATCGAGACTGCAACTCGCCTCGTGGTACTTGACATCTGTCAACTACCTGGCGCTGGGCTTCCTGGAAGTACAATGTTCCGCACCGGGCAGTCCTTGCCGTCCATACACTTCGGTTTCGTATCTAATGGTAATCCTCCACCTTCAATGATACTGGACATCCCCGGCTAGCAGGTGACATCACTTCGCCCCTCTACCCTGAGCCCAGATACGTCTAACTAGAGATCTACCATGTAGGGGCCTATCTGCTTCTGGGACTAAGTAACAGAAATCCTGCCCTATCCCGCATATGCTCCGTCCGGATACTTCCTCATCCACGTCTTCGACAGACCGTACGGCGCCAACAAAGCTTCCTCGCGAAAATGTTTTTCGGAGAGGTCTACCAATCCACCTGGGCTCTCGCGAAAGATCTGTAGGACGCCATGTACGTCTCCTCTGTCATCTTCCCTCACCGGGCTCGGTTCTCCCTCGAGTGCGTGGTCGGATATCCCAGGGCCAGCCGCCCAGACGCCCCTCGAATCTCGGCCTCTCGGACTTAGTATCGAGCCGAGGTGCGAAGCCGGTGGTTGAAGGAGCACATCCCAAAGAAGCACACCACTACTGCGTGCCGTAAGTAACACATGCATCTCGGCGCGGCTTTGAGACCCTGACGCGCCATGCCTTGCATGCGTGTGCGTGCGGTTCTCTTCGCGAACTTCTCCCGCAGGAGATAGATTCAGGGCAGCGGGAGCAGCACACACAGTGCGCGCCGCGCTCAGCAGGGAGCGATCGCGCCGCGCGCTCCGTGGCTGCACGGCGAGAAGGCGGTCTGCCTCTCGCACCAGCGCCGCGATGCGTCCTAATGGACTAGTCTCTTATTCTCAGTGTCAGCGTAGACGGTCGTGGTCGTTTGACAGGGCCTGCATCGACTGTGTGACAGCTCCAACTCTGAGGCCCGCGGACGAGGGACGCCGCGCTAAAACAGCGCGCTTCTGTCCCGGCCTCGTTCATCTCGTCTCGGTCTGATATCGTTCGTTCTACAATTATAGAGAGCGAATCCCGGAGGTCGCATTGGCAGCGCGCCAGAACACGCCGAACTGTAAACGCGCCCCGGTTCCTACGTCTGCTTCCGGCGTTTCTCTTCCGCCCACATCGAGAACGGGTACGCTATTCAGACACCTGGTTGCTCGGAAGTTGTATGGTTCGAGCTTGAGCTTGATGTCGAACCTGAGAACGCTGTCCCCTAGTGCGCTGCCGCCTGACCTTAAGGGTCGTTGGGCGGCACGAACCAACGGCGTTCGCCCTCTTCGATGCATACGGTAGGAAGAGCCGAAGCTTCAGTCGCTTTGGACGATCAGGTTCAGGTCCAGAAGTTCATGGTCCGCCCGAAGCTGAGTGTGGCACCCGAGGATGGACAGAAGGGAAATCGAGGCGCGGTTCTCATGCTTTATTGGCAGCTTTGACTAGACAGGATACGCACTTTCCTCTGCAGCGCATCGGTGTTTGTAGCGGACTCAACGCGCCTGAACGCCGTTCCGAACGCCTGCTGTGCCAGATAATAGCTGGCGCATGGCCCACGGGCGTCCTGCAGAAAGGTTCGACGTTCGCCAACTCCCGGCATGTCCGATCATCGACTGCTCGCAGACGCCAAGGAGCTCTAGCCAGTACAGCATCATGGATCGCTGCACATGGACAAGAGTTTTGTCATCCAGTGTGTACAGCAGCACTGCCGCCAGAATGAAAAACGTGCATTGTCACCTGGTAGGGCACGTCACCTGTTCAGTAAAGGGTATCCTATGTTCGTGCCGCAAGCGACGCGCGGACCCACTGGAAAACCCTATATCACACGACATGTAGGTGTCGACGTCAGCGGAACGCCGTCGATGTCAGTCGCGTGCGGGTGCCATCCCCGAGGAAACCAACTGTGGCATGGCTACGGTGGCAGCGATGGTGCGTATCAGGTTGACATGACCGCGGTCGGAGAGATCGTCTGTTGCCCAGAAAGAACTTCTAGTCATTGATCAGCGGAGGACGAGACGCTAGAGACGGAATGCGTTGTTGCGTCAGCAGCAGACATCCCTTCCGAACTTCTGCATGGAATCGAATCTTGGAATTGCGACCCCGCTCCGCAGCTCGACTGTTCGTAGGGATCCAGAGGGCCTGAAGGAGATAGATCACTGTAACACAAATTCACCGGTACCGAACACGAGTGCAGAGCCTTGCAGTTCGCTGACACTTTGCGTTGCTGGTAGTGCGGACGTCCCTACTCGTGGTCAGCGCGATGTCTTTTCAATCTATCTGCCCGCTCATATTCGAGATCCGGTGCGCATCGCATATTCAGTCGCTGTGATCTTCTCCAGACGCGCATTTCACACATAGCTCAGCTGAGCTTCTCTTTTCTGAGCAGCCCTGTCAGCCGTGATGAACGGCTAGATTCTAATATCTAGGGTATGTCTCACCGCTCGCCATGGACAGATTATCGCCCGTTTTCCGGCCAGGGCAGAGCCGCGACCCCGCTCAGCCAACATCATTCCATCGCTAAAATCAATAGCTAGGGCGCCTGCAGATGGTGATGGAGGTAAAGACGCTATACATGCGCGGGCGAAGGAAATGACAAT
This sequence comes from Trametes punicea, assembly GCA_025528855.1. Taxonomy (NCBI): domain Eukaryota; kingdom Fungi; phylum Basidiomycota; class Agaricomycetes; order Polyporales; family Polyporaceae; genus Trametes; species Trametes punicea. The sequence goes on along the minus strand of VICQ01000007.1, from coordinate 62,196 downwards.
ACACGTACCGCGGCAACTGCCTTGGTGAGAGCGACGAGAATAGCTGAGGAGCGCTCCGACGTGTACACCCATCATCACTATAGCGTTCGCCCTCTCGCCATGTAGGCCGCAGATCCGAGGACCCGTCATGGCGCTTGCTTGCAAGTGCTGGCCATGCCAGAATGAATGGATAGAAGGCCGCCCTACGGCCCTCCTGTATAAGATGCGGATAACGGCATCGCGCGCTACAGTTGCGGGAACGGGACCCTGCGGGAAGGGAGGGAAGAGGAAGGTGTAGGAAGCACGGCAGCGTCGGTCGCTTTCTCTTGATTGCCTTCTCCGGCAAGTGGGCGGAAGCACGCCTCTGCCGTAGCTAAAGTGCACTCTCAGGAGGGTCATCAAGGTGAAGACTGCGGAAATCTGTGCGCCGCACTAGATTCCTGAGCGCTAGATGCAAAGTACTAGGAGCAATAGGGAGAAGGGGCGAGGTCAGCTCACTGGCGCACCCGGTTTGTAAGAGCATATACGTACATAGCCGGCGCAGTGTTGAAGCCGAACATTGTGCGGATGTCTTCTGGCGACCCAACGGCATCGTCCAAGTGCCTCGATTACAGCCGAGTACCCGGCACGAGACTGCGACCGTGATAGTGCGCTTTGCTCAAAGTCTGTACCTGAGAACCGTCCAACTCAACAATGTGCGCGCCATCACCTTCCTTTCACTCACCAGCAGAGATACCACTAAAGCCACAGGGGTTGCCGAACGCGGGAGACCGTATGGGCCGAAGATGCCTGAGAATGCCTGCACAACGTTCAGGACTTGCCCGTCATAAGGGATCCGGGGAGATGTCGCAGTGAAGCCGTGTCTTGTCCACCCCGTTCGCTCCGGCACTCCGGGCGTTGCTCACGACATTCTGCGTTAGTCGCCTCTTCGACCCACAAGCGACGTCAAAGCGCCAAGTCCGGATATTGCCACAACTTCGCCACCCATCTGAGCTTGCACTCCGCAACCCACTCCGCTCGACACATGGCGTTGTACGCGTCGTGTAGAGCGGTGAGGGAAAGCTGGTGTCAATTGCATGCAGCATGGCCACACGGAACGCCGTACGTACGTACGCCGTCGCGCTGAAGGAAGGCTCGGGTACCGCGGCCATACTGAACGGCTCACCTTTCCGGGCAATGTTCGAATACCATCCGCTACCCTGGTTCACACTAGTCCAACGTTAGACGTCCTGCAACAAGGGTCAAAAGAGCTACTCACTGAGCTTACGTGAAAGACTAGCGATAAGGCACGACGTCGGCGGATATATGTCATCTCGTTTCCTCAGAGCGCGAAGGTTTGTTGGCTGAATGTCATAGTGCGCTAGAATAGTACGGAAACATATGCAACACAACAATGTCCGCGAACACCGTCAGCGAAGTTGTGACGGTCGCTAGGTGCTCTTGACCGCTGAGTTGGAATCCCGTCGAGAACGACGTGTCGACCATCTCGTATGTTGCATTCGGAGGCTTCCCAGAGGAACAAAGTCCCGTTCTGACAGGAGATGTCAAACAGCACCTGTTGACATTGATCGCCGGGACGCAGTTCGGCTCAGCACGCGCAATCGCTGGATGCTGTCTTGCCCTAGACACATACTGAACCACTGCAGAAGACCTGAAGGTCGCCTCTTGAGGCAATAGATGATCGGCGGTTCAAGACAGATGCAGTCGCCACAACACGGCTCCGGCCCACGGCTTCGATGGTACATTGAGACCATTCACGTTCGAAAAGTGATCCATGTCACTGCCGCACCTTTTGGTTCCGCGAAGGGCTGACTTCCAGTCGGAATGAACGACCTGTCTGATGCACGAGGCGGCTGCGATCGTTGACGACGTTCTAATGACTTGTATCAGCGCGATCGAGTGATAGAGAACCGGCGTCTGGGCTGCGCCCCAGAAGTACCTGTGGCCGTCAATCACGAACTTAGCTGTGCGAGCGGCGGCATTTGGTCAAGGCGCATTCCGAGTCTAGTCTTCTCCAGGTAATAAGCCATCACACTGTCATTTGAACAGCCGCCCCAGGTGGCGCCTCGCCCAAGGTCCATCGGATATGCTTCTTGCGAATCAGATCGGAGGAAGTACCCAGCATTTCGATTGGACAGCTGTTACGAACGCAGGCGACAAGCACTCGGGGGGTGGCGGCCGGAGATGTCTTCATGTGGGAAACATATCCACCATCCAAGGACGTCACGATTACTATGGCGGTGTCGAACCTGGGCGGAGATGGTCACGATCGTTGCTGTCGTGAGAAACTCACCATGCGTCTACCTACTCCCTTCCGCCACTTCGGCGCCCAGAACATGAAATCCTTGTTCATATCGATCGTCGACATTGAACGTCAGGCATGCCGGACGTCCTCGAGCCGACTTTGGTAGCTCCTATCCGGGAGGCTGGCACGATCAAGCAGGCACTGCGAGAGCTGCGGTGACGCATGGTCGCAATCTCGACAACGCTGTGGCGTACACGGACAGCTTACTGAGACTTGGTGCTGCCAAAGACCACAGTTATAGCCTTCAATTAGTCCACGGTCAGTCTCCCCGCCGTAGATCAGAAGGAACAAGGGTCGATGCATTACATCATGGGAGAGCGTACAATGACAGCTGCGACCCGGAGCAGACGTGTCCTGCAATGCAGCGTGAGAGGTCGCGTTCCATGAACTAAATTACGTACCTTCCATTCGGTGTCTTCCAAACAAGCGCTGCATGAATGACACTGAATAGCTCCATATAGATGACCGCCTGCCCTGGATGAGGTCCTTCGTGACCGTTGGCGTCAAACATCGGCGAAAAGGCACGAGACATGCCAAGGACGAAGACGCTTGTATGATCGAGTTCGCATTCCCCACATCTTCAGCCGCGGATTTCCCAGAGCTGCGCACAATGGGCATGATATGGACTGTCATCGCTCCAACATGCCTGACAGCTTCCCATCTTCTCGTTCAAGCTCTGTACAGTACACACGACGGCAATGAGAGGCATCGGAACTAAAATGGTTTGAATCACCGGACTCACCGGCCTCATCTCTCAAAAGAGTCGAAAGAACCTCTTAGCACGCGCTTCTGCCTCCTTCCATCGCGAAGTGTGGCGTGAAGCGGCGCAAGATCACTTCCTCTCCACCGCAGGACATCCAGATTATGATGCTTCTGTGGCTATAATATCGCCACGTTCGACAACGCACTGGGACCTCATGGCGATAGGACTCTGCAGCCGGAAGTCTGACAATAAGACGTGTCGTGACGGTATCCACCCTTTCGGCACAAGAAGTTGACAGGACCGGAACCTAAAGCATGCCTTTCAATTGCCATCAGCTTGTCGACATTGACCAGAAGACGATGCACATCCACCTCGCCTAGCACGTCTCGCAACCGGACGGCTCCTCGGACCCTCGTTACGCGCCTTCGTCGAGGACCTTGCACCGATCTAGCTCCGTCGGCGGAGAAGCCCAAAGCATAAATGCATGACCCCCGAAGCCGGCTAGGACGCCGGTGCGCACTGAGGGCGTTTTCGTTAGCTTCGTACAGATACACGATAATCGGAATGCACGCGTCGGCACAACGAGGATGACCGCCGGCGACCCTGGGAGAGGAAGAAGGCACATTGACAGCTCTCGTCAGACATCAGCAGCTGCATGCGAGAGGCGGCGGAGAGGGGGGCAACGCTGTCCCGGCAGATCTGTGTATCCGCGAAGCATACGGTAAGAAGCGCCTACAGCCAGGGACCGGCGGTGAGCTGCAGTGCATACGCAGGTGTACAGACACGATAGCGCTTGAGTGAGTGTGCAGACCACAAGGTCGACGTACTACTGGAATCGTGTGAGACTCGGATGGTTGAATGCGCGTATACGACGGCGCGCTGTCGTCTATTTGACAGGCTTCGTCAGAGCCGGCAGGGTCGTGTGGTCACTATTGACGGCTGTCAGTCGTATTTTGCACGCGGATATAGTTCTAGAACGAGCGTCGGTGAGCAAAATGAACCGTGGATGAGCGTGCAGGGAGCCATAATACCTTGTCCGCCCTGGCCTTGGCTCATTTCGGACTTGGTAGCGAGGGGTGTATAACGTACCTCTTGGAATTCTGTCAGAAGTTCACGCGCCATGCACTTGATCTTCGTTCCATTGAGACGAGACCGCTCTGACAACGCCGGCAACTCGACGACAGACCGGCATCTTTATTTCCCTTCAGCCACGTCTTTGGAAGATAGATACTGAGCCATCTCGACCGGTCGGACGCGTATATCGCTGTTGCCAGGAGTCGCTGGATCTTTCCCACTGGGATCCAGAGGGCAGATGTCCTCTTTCCAACCATGACTGTGTTCAAAATCTCTGTAAAAATCGCGGATCAGTAAACTACGACGATTGTACGAGGTCGAGTCGCACGCACATTGCATTGATAATGCACAAGGCTGGATTTCTAGTCGACAACTTGCCATCTGCTCACAGCCGGCGCGCCTACGCCCACAAACGCCGATCACGACTTGCTAAAGTGTCCTCCGTTCCAAGATCTGGATGCGAGGCTTTGAGGGACCGTCACGTGCGCAGCAGCTGTGGACTGTTCCCGTCAAGTCTGTGATGGGATGCGACATGGGGGCCTCCAAGGCTCGGTCAAGCAACGCCGCGACGCCGAGACATAGTAGCCTCACCTTTCAAAACACAAGTGCGCAGAGCGGGGCGGATCGCCGCCGGTGAATGATATTGCAACAATGAGTGATTCGACCTTTTGTGTTGGCCGAGTGCTTAATCGATCACAGTCAGCTGCGCCAGTCCGCGTGGAGAAGGTAGCAACTGTCTCCGCCCGAGGTCAAGCTATACGTCCCATCGCGTGCGAGAGCGGCCTTCAGACATGGTAAAGAAGCTGCAGGATCCTCACGGCGTACCTCGCGACGCACTGGCGTTCCGCTGTCAGCGGCAGCGCTTGAGTACTCATGTGCGACGTTGAGCTTCAGTTGCAGAATCAGCGTCGTTGCGAGTGTCGTGCACACGACAATCCCCCCCCCCCCCCGCTGTCGCCCTGTAGTTACTGTGCCACTGTCGCGCACGTCTGCACCTGCACATAAGGCAACGCGGAGGTGCTATAAGTAGCCCAGGGCCGCATGCACGCTTCGCGATGGTCCGAACACCACGCAACGGCTCTCATCGCGTCCGCAGCCTAGGGCGTCGACGCAGCGCACGATCGTGTCACCCACATCTTCGTCTTCCTCACGACGGCAGGTTTCGCAGCCGCACCTTGCCACCAGCTTTCGCGACTGCAACCCGCGGGCCGCGTCGGAATGGCAAGGCTTCATGATAAGAGACGCCCGGGCGATGCAGGTTTTGTAGGTCCAGCGCATCTCTCGCAGGCTCGTTCGTCCGTCCGTCCGTCCGTTGATGCATTTGATCTGGATGTGCGGGACGCCTGCGGACACGGACAGACGCCCTACATTCCCGGATTCCTGGCGCCAGAGTCCATCAATTAGACGCCAATAGAGCGATGTGTTGCACGCACGGAAACTGTCATAACCGGGCCTTGGCTGTCCATAGCTGAGACAGGTGCAGAGGGGGAAGGAGGCGGGAGATGAGAACAGCGTCGCGAATCGCGAGAGGAGGTCTCACCAAGAGATGGCACCCCTCAGGCGTGGCGCCCCTGCATGGAAGGAAGAAGCTCTAATGTGCCTTGTTTTGACGGGTTGCCTGGAGACATTCACACAATAACAGAAGAACGTGAATATTGGCGCGGCCGCACCACACCAAGATGAATGTCTAGCGAAGCTTCCCTGTTAGCATCGATACCTGCGCGAGAGATGCGATCCGATTATCGGGTGCGTGTACTCGAGAAACAATGCGACGCTCACGAAAATGTGCGGTGTCCCTTGTCTTCTTCCTTCCGTCAGGCGGATGCTCATCTAAGCGCTCGCCAATGAGCAAGGCGTTCATCACAGCCGTCAGCGACCATGAAACGCACCGGCATGTCGATAAGACAGCGGTGTCGCAGAAGGCTCAGTCATGGAACAACACACGGTAGAACTGTCCGCGCAGGAGATGTCCCTATCCCAGACTCGACGGGACTCGAACGCCAAAGCCCCGTGAAAGCCGCCGCAGACACCTCCACCATACCCAGCACGGTCGCACTGGTTTTCCAGAATCGGCGCCGGGACGATGACCACCATCGACGGGTTGCGATGTCGCCGATCTCCGTCCATCTTGCTGTGACATACGGCGACCTGTCCCGGATCCGCGTCCAGCCGCGATGTACCGCGACCGTGCTCATGTACCAGAATTTCCCCGAGATTTAGCATAGAGCACAAGGTCGTCTCGACGATCCCGTATTCCCTTGAGTGATGCTTGTACTTAGCGAGCATGGTTGCAGAGGTGTACGCACCGCGATGTCTTGGGGCAGAACGACCGAGCACGCGGGACTTTCGTATGCACAGACAGCTTCATACGAATCATAGATGGACCCAGTTGCCAGGCCAGAACAGCTTTACCAGAGTCGCACAGCAGGACGAGCGCAAAAAAACCGAAGATGACCCAGAGGAGGATAACGCTGCGAACCCAGAAGAGGAGCGACACCCCAGGGTGAACGTTGCCGAGCGGAACTACTGTAGAAGCCTCGCGCAGACGTTCCGCGATGCGCGAGCCCGCCGCGATTCCATGCGGATGCAACCACCGCAGGGACACGCGGATCCGAGACGACGCCCGCTGTCCAAACGTTTCGATGTTCCACCTTCCATGTGCAGCATCGATAGGAAGGACGGATCGGTCAAGGTGGCAGACACCAGCAGATAGCCCAGTGCACTGGACGAGTCCGAGTAGCTCTGACTACGCCTCGACGCAGCCGACGTCCCGTACTGCCATACGCTAAGGCCGACATGAGAGCACCACGAGGCGAGAATCCCGCGAGAGAAACATCGATTCCCACGGCAGGTGAAGCTCTCACCTCCCGGATGCGCACTCGCCCGTTCAGGGCAGCGCTCGAAAGTCGACTTCGTAGTTGGGTAACAAGTCAATGTAAAAGTTCTTGCTGTCTGAGCAGGATCGGCCGGTGCACTTTCCTCGACCAAGAGACGGAGGAAGTGTGGGAGTGCGCCAGCTGGATGCCGACCGCGAACGAGCCGTTCACGTAGCAGTCCCGTATCTGAAACGGGGGCAAACGAACATGCCAGGAATCGTCGTTCGCCCGAGCATAGACCGATCGCCGCGCGCCTGGCACAAGCGTCTCCGCAAACGCCCACGACGAGTGCAAGTGAAGAAAGAACGGAACAAACGACGGAGGCGCGCGGTCGACATCGACGGCTGCAAGAGTCTCAGAACAGGCAGCTTGCACCCGTCGCGGTGGCTCTCGACCCGCCCGCTGCCTGCGCCTCTAATAGAGCCTCGTCACGACAGGTGGGGCCGCGTGCTGCGGTTCGAGGACCGGAGCTCTCCTACAGGGACGCTCCACCTGCGCTTGAGCGAAACTGCCAGGCGGTGCGGAGACGTCGAAGATGGACCTGGATGCGTGGATGGCCCTGCGATTTACTGTACGGTACTGTAATAAACGAATGGCCAGCCTACCGGTACGCGCTGCTGTTCGCACATCAGCCGTGAGCGCCAGCACGGGTCCAGGCGTGTCTGGCCGCAGGCGCAGGGGTCGTGGTGTAAGTCGCTTTCTCCGAGTGGACAATGGGATATACGCGTCCGACCTACGCACCTCGCTGTAGCGTAGAATTCCAAACGGAGAAGACGTCTGTCGCAGCTGCACGACCGCCGCAGCGTGCATGTGCGCGACCAAGATCCCTGACTACGACACAGCGCAGGACCCGACGACGGGGTCTCAGAACCGAGAGAACGGACTGGAGCGTGCACGCCGGAACGCCAGGCAGCTCTGGGTCGAATGAGGTACCACCGAACGCGCTGTCGGACGAGCGTTCGGCGATGTGCGAGCTGATGGCCAGCGCGATCACAGCTGGTGTTGAGCGCGTATGTAAGGATGTCAGGTCGGCATCAATGGTTGTACGTACTAACGATTTACCCCATCAAGTAGGCCCATGTCATGATTCTCTCTTATCGGCGCTTGCAGCGGTGTGTATCGAGCGTCCGTGCAGGGAGGCCACGCGCGGCTTGAGCGCAGAAACGCCGGCCAGGTACCTTTTCCAAGGAGGGGATGTCACTATACCTTTGTGCAGCGTGCGCAGCTTGACGGCTGCTAAGCTTCCGATGATGCAACAACTGGCTGATTGAGGTTGGAAATCAACTGAAGGCGATGGAATGCGTGCTCTGAAGGGGTCGCGCGGGATGTTGAGAGACTTCTGCAGTGCAATATAGATTGAAGATTGCTTCTCCAAAGGCAAGGCGCCCAGAAATACCGCAACACCATTGGCTCATGGACGCTCGATGCAATCTGTGCTGCAATTTGAAGAAGGCACTGTTACAGGTAGATGATGGTTTAGATGTCCACGTCCGTCCCCGCCTACGCCATTTCATAATGAGACGCCTTAGAACGGGCGGCAAAGCGGTGAGAATGAAGAGCCTGGTGATGCGACTTGAGACGACGGCAGTGGAGCCCGCCAGTGTGATCTGGTCTCGAGGACACAGATACGGAGAAAAAGAGGCTTCGAGGTCCGAGCTGAGTTCACGCGCACGACGACATGACTCGGGAGGAGCATAACGAAGCTCGCCACTCGTCTGGGCGTGCGCGCTCCGCGCAGCCAGGCGAGGCAAGCACTGTATCAGGGGTACGTTGTTACTCGTGGCAGGTCGTGCATCAAGTGCCCGTCCGCCTCGGTCGGAGGATGGCGAGGCACGTAGCTAGTCCGAGCGGGCGTGACGTGAGGGCATGCGAGCGAGCGAGTGCAGTGCAGACGGGGAACTTGCCGCTTGCCGGTGAGAAGCGTGAAATTCAGCCAGACGTGACACGAGTTCCGCTTTGAGGGATGATGGCAGCGGAGTGCCGGACGCGTGGCGGAGAGAACAGAGGCAGGACGGCTACTGCACCAGCTGAGGCGGCGCTGGACCGGACAAGGTCGGAGAGAAACGCCAACCCTGGCGAGAAACCTACGGCGGGGCGTCGACGTTCCTGAAGATAGCTGCAGGCGCCTGTGTGGAGAACCCGGCGGGGCTTGGACGGGCAAGGCAAGGAAGGCTGGTGGGAGCGGCGGCGAGGGCGATAACGTGGTCTGGCATGGGTGCGGACCGGAGCAAGCGAACGCGGGCGCGGAAGACAGGCTTCGACGTTCGACGGCGGACGTTCGACGTCGCTCGGTGACGGCAAGGGGCGAAGAACAAAGAAGCACGGCGAGTGAATGGCACCCGATATGGCAGGAGGGCGAGCGTGGAAGCGGATACGGTGACGTTGGCAGCGCGAGAATCTGGACACTGACGTTCACGCCAGCTCTGCGCACTCGATCTCCCACCGAGATGAATCCATCCATCACCAAACACCAAAGATGCCGGGCCCATCCCCAGCGCCTGCCACCATTGGTACGCACACCCAGCTGTCCAGCGTCCGATTCCGATTCCGCATGCGATGGATGGCAGCTGCCATCGCCAGAAGTCATTCCAGACCCAGATTCCAAACCGCAGAAAACGTCCCCCGCGCCGGTCTCTCCTCCGCCTACTTCCTTCTGCGCACCGCCCTCCGTGACAACCCATCCCGCGCCAATGGTCGCATCGCAGCCTACCATGGATTTCCACTTACTCGCTCGCATATGCATCCCACATCGCGTCCTTTTCGGGTCATTCCCCCATTTCCCAGACACCTATAAAACCCGTCCTCCCATTCCACCCCTCCCCCCCTTCCCTCTCACCGGTCGCTACCTGCGCTATCTCTCCTGCCGTCCCTTCCCGCTAGGGCCCTACTTGCCCTCCGACTATTACTTAGAATACGCCGGTGCCCGTCATGTCGGTTGCGACCAAGCCCTACCACCTCCGCCCCGTCTCGACCAGCGCGCGCGACCCTTCTCCCACCAGCTCCTCCACAACGAGTGACTGCAGCCCACCACCGTTCAGCGCGCATCACAGCCATTCCAAAGGTTTCCTCCATCCCGCCTCCACCACCTTCTCGCCGAACCCAGCCTCCGCGCGCCCTCGCCGGCCATTCTCGCCGTCCTCCCTACGAGGTATGTCCCACGTGATACCCCAATACCAACCCAGCTGTGTCCTGATCGCCCCGTCTCTTCTTTCCCTCGCGGACTGATACAGATGTTGATCCGCCTCTGGATCCTGAGCGCGCCTTCGCCGCGCGCGGCAAGTTCCCTGCGCCTCCGACGGGACACGAGCTCATGGCGCTCTTCCCGCCCGCGCCCCCGCCGCTCCGCCCAGAACCCACCAGTGGGTACTTCCAGCGCGAGGAGCGTCAATTCTTCGCGCAGGCGGGCAAGGAGATCGTCCGCGTGCGCATCGAAATTGAGACGTCCACAGGCCCGGGCATCTCACAACAGCTGCCCCCTCCGCCGCCGCCGCCACCTGCGGGAGCGCACGGGACGTCCTCGCCGACGCATACGCTCCCCCAACCGCCCCACCACAGGCATACTCATGTGCATCCGCAGCCTCACCCGCACCCGCATCCGCATGCCCACCATCATGAACGCGACCGTGACCGGCGACCGTCTGGACCGTCGCCGCCGCTCCCTCCGCTGCCGGGGCCACATTCGACGTCACCGCGTAGCCGTCTTCCACCCACTCCTAGCTACCCCATGGGTTCGCCTCAAGGCCCTCCGCCTCCCCTCGGCGGCCCTGGCGGTCCTCCACCTCCGGGCTACCCCGTCCACAGCCCACCGGCCGTTGCCAGCAGACCACCTGAGCCTGAACGCACCCCAGGCGGGGGTGTAGGAGGCGGCGCGGGCGAGGCCATGGTCGTCGATGACGATGACGAGGCGTGGCGGCATCCCACGCCCCATAATGCTCGCCGTCGCGCGGGGAAACACACTCGTCGGGTGATCGTCAAGTGACGCGCAGCTTGAGGCTGGCGGGTGCTAATGGTTGATTGCGCCACGGACGGCGTGCCCCCTCAGGTCCACAGAGTGTTCTTGATTTGTCGGTGCGCACCCGGGGGCGTTGCAGGAGCGTATGTGGTCTTGGAGAGGCAGATGCGATGGTGCGCTCGCATCTACCATACCAAAGGCTCCCAGCTGTCTCCCGCCGACCCTCGCTTCGCGCTCCGCCGCTCTCTTCCTCCTTAGTTCGCCAACTATCTTCCCCCTGCTAGAAGTTGACCTCTTCAATGACTAAACCACTACTCGAACCGTCGTCCGATCGCCCCCTCTGCGGACACGCGCAGAACTTAGAAACCCCGCGGCGCCGCCGAGAAGCGACCGTTCGCAACGGACACCCGGGCGTCCATCTTGGCGACATCCCGTCCCGGTAGGCGATGATCATGGCCTCGCGCGCGGATCCTGAGAGGAAGTTCCGGGCTCGGAGCGACGGGCTGCGGGTCGAGAGGTGAATCATTGATCACGCAACGAGCGAGGCGGAGTTGTGGGACGGGCCCAACCCTCATGAATATAGATGCGCTGTCAGATACCTATGCAATGTATTTGCTATTACATTACCCATGCAACGTAGTATGATGGCATTCTCCTGGACGTGACCGTACAAGGCGACTAGTTCCCCCTACCGTGAGGCGCGTAGATAGAGTTGGAGGGTGAGTTGTCGGAACAGTTTCTGCGGCCGATTGTTGTGACCATTATCGAGTCCGCTTCCGCAGTACAGTGCATAGGCCACTCTTTTGCCACACCAAACGCCAAGCATCTGCATACCTACACACAGTTCTCTGGAGCCTCAGCCTAAGGATCGAGGTGCATGCGAGGAACCCCCCCCCCCAACTCCCCAACGAGAACCAGTCAACAATCCCCTAGCATTCACTGAGAGTGCACGACCGCGGCGAAGTGCAGTTTTACGTTCAATGGTGGCGTGCCTCTTGCCTATGCACTTTCGCAGAGCATGCTACGAGCATGTACTGCACACACACGCCGCCAAGATCGGCATTGAGCCTCACCGTGCCACTCTCAACCGATACGCGATACGCGCGGACAATGGCGAGACGTTTGGAGAAGCGTCGCGGTGTACAGCAGCGTAGCACCGGCACCCACTGGACGGATGCAAAGGGGCGCAAGCCAGGATCGGAGTCGGCCAGAGGGCGGGCCTAGCAGACCGAACCTGCGATATCATACAGTACGTGCCCTTTATCCAAAGGTCGACTTATCGCCGTACGTACGTACCTAGGGAGCGGAAGACGCTTTGGAATTCGCTAGTTGAGCATCACGAGTCGCCGCGCTCCTCCGGCGCAAAGTAGAGGCTTCCTCGTCCCGGCGCGTCCGAGCCCCGACGCTAGAGTTCGATCCCTCGTCCGCGTATACTGTATGTGTATGTATATGAGCACCGGCGCCGTGGCCCTGGCGTACAAGCACGGACTCGGACGTGCGCGCGCACACACGGACACACGGGACACACGGTATCGAGCGTATCTGCAGTACGTATCGCGGTACGTCATCCTCGCGACTCGACCGCGCTGATAGTCATAGATGACAGACACGCCGACCCGTGGACTCCGAACCGTCTCTGGCCTAACAAACGTGCCTGCGTGCGTGGCGAGGCAATAACGTATATTGCCAATCCTCATGCCGTGGCCGCACGTTACGCATGACTAGACCCCGAACAGGGTCGGTCTACAGACCCTACCCCGGAGCAGCGCGAGGACCCGCAAAACAGGGACAGAGCCGGGGACGGGACGAGGGCAGTTCCGACGTCATCCTATCCGTCTACCCGTCGGCGCACGCAGCTGAGGGATAGATAGATAGGCACGCACGTACCGACCAGGCCAAAGTGTTCAGATATCCGTCTTAGTCGAATTGGAGGATGAGTTTTCCGGCGCAAGCCCCCCTGGCGGGGATGAAGGACCTGAGTCCTCTGCAGGGGCCCTTACCTTCGATAGCCGATGCAACCTCCAGTGACATAGCAGCACGGTACACGTCAAAGGATCAACTGCCACTGCCAGGTGCGCGCACCGGAACGTCGGGAGAATCGATACGACGTGCCCGCGCCAGGGACGCCGCCGGTCGTTCCGTCGCGAGCAGCTGCAGATCCTCTCCAAAGGTCAGTATTACGCTACGCGCGGCGCCGGGGTCGACCATCTCCGTCGGGCACGTTGCCATCTCGGACACCGACGATCGGGAGATGCAGTGCCCGTGAATCTGACAAATTGTTTTTTTTTTCTCGCAGGTTTACCGTTCACCACCACTGCATACGCGGGTTGGCTCGCTGACCAAGGCCATTGTTCATCCGTCCCCGTACACAGTCGAGCGGCCTCCATCACGCAGCGCGAGCGACTCGACGTTCTCCACGTTCAAGAGCCCTGCGAGTCGTCGGCACTGGCCGTCCCGAAAAGGCTCCATCAAGCAGCCTCTGGACGCAGCGCTTGCCGTTCTGATCTTCAGCGCCGCCGCGCCGCCTCGCCCCGCTCTCGTCGACCCGATAGAACGGAGCCTTCGCACGCGCACGCTGGGAGACAGCCACCGGCGTGCGCACCAGTTGCAGAGGAGCGGCCGCGGACTGCAAATGGCGGCAGCGACCCGTCGGCCAGGACGATTCGCGCGGAGTTCCGGACGTCTGCGAACGGTGCCTCGAGGGCTCGCTAAGGCCTCCATCTAATCGTACAGCGTGACACGTTGCGCCTGAGGCTCGCATTGTCCTGCCGAATGAGTCTCATCCGGCCTGTGCCGGAGAATCGTTGTCAGCAGCCACAGGATATGGTACCGACCTTCGTCCGGACAGACGTCGCTGTCGAGCCGGATTGTCCATGCCCTTGATTTATCGAGGAATGACATGCCTGAAGTAGCTCATCGGCTTCGACCGCCCCGCATGAGAGCAGCGAACCCAACTTCCAGGAATGCCACCGGGAGAAGGCTCGGACTATTCTTATCGCTCGCCCATACGCCGCACAACGAGTGAGCACGGCAGGACAGGCGGTGTCTCCAGAGTCAGTGAGCCGCGGAGAAGAAGGTCCGGTTTGGTACCGCGTTCCCGAACGGCGAGGCACGACGTTTGGAGCGGTTCCGAGGCGTGAGCTTGCCGGGCAGGGGACATGGAACGTGCCCCGTAGAGAGCCCGGCGGAAGCTGCGCGAAGGGGGAGCTGCGAGTGCCTCCGGAAGGCTGTATGAACGGTTCCCCACAGCGTGCCGAGCTCTGACTCGGTCGACGCTGGCCGTGGGCTGCAAGGCAGATGCCATCAAATATACGGCTCAACAATCGAGGGAGGAAGCCCGCGCATATCCACCAGAGAACGGAAAGACCGGCATGATCCTGCACACACGAAGCGGCGTCGGGCGCTGTTAGCGTCGGCCACTTGCGAACACGAGCCTCTGCGGGACTCGACGACGCGGACGCACATCCGTCCGCGAACCCGTGTGACAGCTCCCAGCACCCGTTACTTGGTCGATCGATGACCGCCCCTTGCCGCATCCGGAAATCGTCCACGACCGACCCTGGAGAACTCGGACCGGCACGCGCGAACGGAAGCCTTCTCGCTCGCCTCTCCAAGTACTCAGGGACAGACGTTTGCCTCTCCGAGCGCGAAGTGATGGCGTCATTGCGAAGTCCGCAAGGCGTGAGTAGATGCTCGGTGTTGCACTCCTGTCTGGAGGGCACTAGCACCCAAAAGAGGCCGCGAAGGGGGAGAGGGCGCGCCGTCCGCGAAGTTCAGGAAGCAATTGCGCCCTCGGGGTCGCCGGGTGCAGGATTAGCACAGAAGCGGAGAAGGGCTGGCGTGGAAGGGTGCTCGGGCACGTCCTGGAAGCGAGTCCTAATTGACGTCGCAGCGCGCGATCCTTTCCCAGGCACACTGGCCGTCAACTTTGCAATATAGCTTCCAACTTCGCGATATCACGATTCCTCTCGAAGACGAGCCACGACAGACGGAGAGAACAGAGGGATATGCCACAAGAACGGCACACTGCGACGTCGTTCCTGATGAGAACTGTCATCCATGCCAGACCTGCACACTGCTCGGCAACATGCCCTGCGCGAATATGGATATGTGGCGGGTAGAGAAGACAGTGCACATCAACTCGAGGTGTGCTGATCGAAAGGCGAACCTAGTCGATGGCGTCTCACGAGCCTTTGTCGGAAATGGCGCGAATATCAGCCTTTGGGGGTTACGCTCGCGACAGCGGCTCCAAGAACGGGAGAGAGGCCGCGAGAGTTGCCGTCGCATTCGGCCATCGCCAAGCTCCAGCGGCATCGCAGAATGCTGCGCGAGGGCAACCTCGAGCGACTTCGATGTAGCCAGCACGGCACTCACGAGCAGGAGACTTTCCGAATCGGCTCGGCAGAGAAGTACCAGCAGGGAACGAGTCCACGGAATCAACACCATGGCGACCGAACAGAACAACATTGACCACTTCAGCCGAACGAGTTTGAGTGGACCGATCTGGTAACGTAGTTCCCGTCGCCGTCTCGCAAATCACGACCACGTTTGGCAGACAGCGACATTTCTCTCCAGCGATTGAGGTCTGCGTACGCGACGCTGCCGCACGCGTCGCGGGTCGTCAGGGAAGCCATCAAACAGTCTCATGCCACGCCCACCTTTGTCTGAACTTGTGACACTCACCGTTTCCGCGAAGGCGTCGCACTTCGATAGCTTTCTTCGGTCGAAAAGCGACGTTCGCCGCAGAACCGACCGACCGATCACCAGTGTCTCCCGGAATGCGCCACCCCGGTTGGTCATGCTCGAGAAGCACTACGCCGCATGTGGTTGCACGGGTCTAGGGCCTTTCATAAGTTGTCTCTAATACGGAGCCTTCCAAGTCATGAGTGGGGATGTGAGTGAGGGCCAGAAGCGGGCCAGCGAAAGCGACGCCAACCGGGACCCACACTTGAGCCTAATCCATCCGATCGATCGACGGCTGGTAGAATGAACGCCGGAGGGAGCGTGACGGCAATCCGAATTCGAGCCGCAGCAGGAACCCAGTGCAGCAGCGTTTTCGTCCAGAGGCGGCCTCAGACGATGCACGCTGGGATTCTTTCTTTCACCACGCCATCGAGGATCGTGAGCATGGCCAGGGCGCCGGCGACAGCTATCTGCCCAGGTACCGAAGGAAGTCGTAACGTATTTGAGAGCCGCAAGCGGGACGATTATGCCACGTCGAACCCAGCGAGCCAGTTGGAACGCTCAAGACCCTCTAGAGAGGTGGACGGCCACGCAACGCGACCCAATTGCGGCATACCTATACGTACCGTATCATACAGGGCAGGCGTGATTCATCAGCATGTTCTATTCGTCCCGAGTGGTGCTGGTGCACCCCAGTCCCCAGAGGATTCGAGCGCCAGATAGCCAACAGCAAATTGGCGATGGAGCGCGCATGAGGCAGCGCATATAACTGGATAGCGAACAGAGTCGTCGCACAACCGGTTCGCGGTATGCGCCCAGAGAAACGTAGGAGAGTACAGACTCAGCACATCCGATATCCCAGGGAAGTTATATCAAGGACAAAGCCAGAACGGACGTAGTCTTCGTGGAGGTCGGCACAATAACAAAAATCGAACGTTTCCCAGAAGCGCCGTCCTGTATGTAAGAGCAACTAGTAGCCAAAGGCCAGGACGAGACTGACCAGATGAAGTGTGTATATCGAATAAAATACTTACACGTTGGATGTTCACGATGCCGCGGGGCGTCAGCAGTATAACATTAGGGGATCCCACTTACCGACTTCTACAGTATGCAAGGTGAGGACCGACACTTTATAGGCAGACGAGCCATGCAGGAAGTGGACGTAGCCATTGCATGGACCGCGCTTAGCAGTCGCAATGGGGACTTGTGGGCGCACCGAGTGCTCGATCCGCACAAGGCTCGCTTGATGACAGAAGCACGGTACACTCTTTACGCCTCCAAAGTGTAGTGCGGCTGTCAAGAAGCCGTCGTGTGCCGTACAGCAGACCAAGTCGGTCGACAAGAACGGCCTGGGAGTTGGGCGCAGTGAGCAAGTAGCCAAGGACCACCGTCGGCGGTCGCAAGGTCTACTAGTTGTCAGCTTACCGACTGTCCGGGCGAAGAGGCGCCCGTCATCGGCTTGCGATCGAGGTGACGCCTCTCGGCAAACGCCAGACCTCGTCCTCGACCGTACTCCCCTCGGACCCAGCGTTCAGAGCCCATCTCACATTCCAAATTCCAAGAGCTGGATACACTTTCGTTCTCACCATCTGGCAGCGTAGTTCTCGTCTGTGCACTCGTCCTTACCCTCGTCCTCGTGCGATATCAACACGTGCAGTCAGCATCAGCAGCGCCGCAAACAAGCAGTATTCAAGCTTCGGTCCCCAAGTTTGTGGTCAGTCAAGCTCTTGCATTCGCGTGATCCGGGATCGTCGTGCTCATGCGACGCGCATTTTTGCTCTTTAACCGGCCCGACTGCTTATATGGACGTGCACCGTGGACGTTCTGGACGGCCTGATTCTGCGCTCGATCCGATGTATTCCCCCGCACTCGCACCTCCCATGTTATCTCGCACTCTATCCCGCTTCGCTCGGACTTACTCGCTCGCTCCCGCGGGAATTCGCTCGGCATCCCCGAACGCGACGTCGCATTCCGCACCATCCTTCGCGACACACACGCTGTACAGTCCCCAGTGAAGCCCCGAGCAGACCTCGGCATGGACGATAAGATCGCGCAATTCTCCACGATCACCGGCGCATCGTGAGTCCCTCCGCTCGCCTCGCCCCCTCCCGCAGTCTCGCGATCCCGGCAAGAGGTGCTCACCGTATGCGCCATGACCGGCAGCTCGAAGGAGGCGCGGCGGTACCTCACAAAGTATAAGCGGCTCGACCAGGCCATCGACGCGTACTACAACGACCCCTCCGGAGGCCGCTCCGCGGGCGCACGGAGCAATGCGTCGACAAGCAAGCTCAACGCGCTCTTCGACAACTACAAGGGTGCGCCTCTCCCCTTTCCGTTACCCTTTCTTGCGGTCGCTTCAGCTAATGTATCGACGGCTGGTTCGCTGGACTGTGCGGAGACAGATCCGGATGGCGACGATATCGCTGTGGACGGGACGATCCGGTTCTGCGAGGACCTCGGCGTGGATCCCGAAGATGTCGTCCTCCTCGCCGTCGCGTACGAGCTGAAGTCGCCCGGGATGGGCCAGTGGACGCGAAAAGGCTGGGTGGAGGGCTGGAAGGCGCTCGGGTGAGTTCACGCTCTCTCTCCTCTGCCCGCGCTCCGCATCTCCTTCTCTTTCTCCTCGGGACTCAGCACCATCTCATATTTATGTACCCTTCCGTTGGCACGGTGACGTCCTATTGGCTTGGACGACGCTCCGCGCACAGAGTGGACTCGATCCCGGCGATGCAGTCGACGCTTCAGACGCTCCGCCACCAGCTCGCGACGGACATAGACTACTTCCGTCTCGTCTACAACTATACGTTCGAGTTCTCACGCCCGCCTGGGCAACGCTCCCTCGGTGCGTCCTCCTCCTTTCCTTCTACCCGCCCCACGGCGACGCGTCAGACTGACCACCCACGTCTCAGGCTTGGACATGGCACAGGGCTTCTGGGCGCTGCTCATCCCGCATGGGCTCTCGGGCGGGGCGCTCGCATACGTCCCCTCCAGCGTGGGCGGGATGTCGCAGGACCCGGACGGCGACGAGCGCATGGTCGGGACCGCGGTAGGCTCGGAGGAAGAAGGGTGGAAGGAGGAGTACACGCAGTGGTGGTTCGAGTTCTTGGAGAAGAGTGGCGTAAAGGGCGTAAGCAAGGATGTGTGGCAGATGGTGAGTCCGTGTGCGAGCGGTCCCCCAAGGGACGAGGGGGATGGGGTGTCACCGTGACGGTGCTGACGACGACGATCGTCTTGGATAGTTCCTCGAATTCGTGCGGTCGATCGACGCGAAGTTTGAGAGGTACGACCCCGAAGGTGCGTTTGGCTGCGTCTGTGCGGTCCCGTCTGCCCGTGGGGGCCTCTCTGATCGCTATTGCGGTGTTTAGCGGCGTGGCCATCGACGATCGACGACTTTGTCGAGTATGCGCGGAACAAACTCGCAGGGAACGCGTAGCGGCCCCTGCCGGTAGTCGAGGCGCAGCATTCTGGAGCCGGGAGCGCAGGGGGCCAATGATGGGCATGACGGGGCCGGAAAGCAAATCCATGAACGTATAGAGCATTGCGCAATTCTTGGCACGAGAGAGCGTGGTAGTAGGGGAGCCGGGTGGTTGGCTTGCATACTGCAGTCCGTGTTGTACCGCTGGTTACCAGATCGTTTTCGGCTTCTATCCGTTTATCCCCTCGGAGGTGAAGCTGAATGCACTAGAGACCGTAGTGAGGCCTCGGGCATCTCTCGGACGGCTTATCCTCGCTGCAAAAGAACACCGCATTGGTACCCCTCTCATCAGCTACTGGATGCCGTTACTGGACGGAAGGTCTCCTCTTGGACTCGTCGTAGCTACTACCTCGTGTTCGGAATGACGAGAATCGATGCCATGTTCCGCTGACGGTTATCTTGATACTGACAGCCTATCAAGCGGCGCGTGCTGAGGCAGAGCGACGCAGTACGGATTCGTGAGAGTAGCCCCCGGGGTGCACGAGTCTCCCTAGGGTGGAACATTCAGGCCTCTGGACTCCGCGAGGGACTCGGAGGCGGCACCTATGCCAATGGGTCCGCGGATAGGAGGGCAGGTAAGAAAGACGATTCCTTGACGAGCGACAGTCGCGTGGACGCAGTCGACGCAGTAACCGCCGCGAGGAGCTTCGGCGCATCACTTCAAATTGGAGAGATCCCGATCGGAGGTCAGCCCAGTGCGCAATATCGCGTTCTGGTAACATACTTTTCGCCAATGCGCACGACGAGCGACTTGCCGTCGTCCGACAGCCAGAGGATATCGACGTAGGTGTGGGAAGAGACGAGCCCGAAGGATTGAGCGAGGGCGTCTTGCATGCACTTTCGGAGGGTGAGCGCGTCCGCGGATGGCGGGGAGACGGAGAAGCGGATGTAGCGGTAGGTTGAGGACAGCTTGATGCGGGCCATTGCGGGCACGCGCGATTTGCCTGTTTGCAGCGTGTGAGACGATGTCGTCGTGTTGCGCTCGGTGTAGCTCTTGCTGGGTCCCCCCGTGCCTACAGCGAACACACCGTACACAGTCAAAAATGGCTGTCAACTGCTTTGACCGAGGACGCGATCGCAGCCACTCGAATCCCAGATCTTGTCCGATCCACCAATCAAAGCACGGCGCTCAATGGGCGTCTCCCTAGACTGAAATGATCTCATCCGGCCTGCTCAGGCTCAGCCACCACAGCCCCAACCTCCGCAACGCTTCCTCCGAGACCACGTCCTGTCGCATCCCATATACCCTCTCACGGCCGTCTCCTCGCTGCAGACTGGCTATGGCACCTAATGGCACCGCAAAGAAAGGATCGGAAGCAGAGCACACTTGCTTCGGCGTCGTCGAGGAGGCCCGCGAGAAGAGCGCGAAGCGCAGAGCAAAGCCCCAGCCCTGGGTCATCCGCAAGTTCACCATCTTGATCACCATAGGCATCATCGCCTACGCATTCTACGTGTACATCGGGCGGTTATGTGTCCCCATGATCAGGCGCGATTCTGGGGCTCTAGGTGGTAGGGGCATGGGCAGTGAGTGGTCCTCAGACGTGGTGGGGGTGTACCAGACGGAAGCTGACTGAGCGTCGTGCGCTCGGTGTCATAGTCGGGTTCTTAGTCATATTTTGTGCTCTTGGGTTGATTATGCTTTGGGCTTATGAGAAGGTACGCGCCATCCTACCGGCCGCCGTGACGTGAAGGCCGCTTGCACACGACCGCGCATATTATGAACGTGAGAAGCGTCTTTTCAGCCGGTGGTGTACTCCATCGGCGCGCGGTTCTCGGGTGAATCGTACTCGTAAGGCTTCATGTGTTGAAGCTGTCTACAGTTCATCGCGGAACGTCTACTTTGTCCTTCTCTACACATTATATTCATTTGCAACGTACTGAGCACCAGCTTAGATCGTCCTCACGTCGCCAGGGTATGCCAAAGACGTGAGCGGCTCACCTTCCCTGATCTGTAGCACCCATCCGTCTGATATAGCTCTCTATGCAGTACGTGCAGAAGTCGCCCGCGCCGGTCATTGAGAATGGCTTGCCGACGTGGTGGGAGTCGCAGAGCGAAGCCGAGCTCGCCGCGGCGCGACACAAAGCGTCCCAACCACCGCAGCAGTCAGAGCCAAAGGGGCAGAGTCCGCGCAGCACTGCGCGCAGTGCCACCAAAGCAAAGCCGGACAGTCACCGGCGTGTGAACTCGAAGTCAGGGCGTAAGGCCTCCCAGAACGGTTCGTCCCGAGCTTCACATGGAAGTTGCTGGACAGGGTTGACGTCGCGCATAGGTAAGGCTGACACGCAAGATGTGAATGCTGGCATGACAGACGCCATTCCGCCCGTCGCCGCCGCCCACGCAAAGGCCACAGCGGACAAGGGCCCACCCGCACGCACCGAGCGTCCCGAATCTCCACCCCGGCCACACTCGCCTTCAGCAACTTCCCAACAATTGTCTCAACCACCAGAAGAGTCTACAACCCATAAACAACAAACCGAGCGCCACGTGCAGCCTTTGCCCGGCACGGGGGGCGCGTCCGAGCAGAAGCCGATGATGTTCACGCGCAAACCTCCGACGACGCCGATTTTGCTCCCCGAGTATCGGTACTGTCATACGGATGGATTCTTGAAGCCCTTACGGGCGCACCATTGTCGTGCGTGTGGAACGGTGGGCGAGATTCGGTTCTGGTCTCTACCCTGAAGGGATATGGCTGACGGGAGGATGAGCAGTGCGTGCTGAAGTATGACCACCACTGTCCATGGATCGGACAATGCGTTGGCGCGCGAAACCATCGCGTGAGTTCACCATAATTCTGCGCGTCACGCCTGCGCTCATCAAATATTCTGCTACGCGGGTGAACCAGTTCTTTGTGATCTTCGTCTTCTGGGGACTTCTGTTCAGTGCATGGACGTTCGCAACTCTCGTCGGGCTCAACGCGCGGGCCGCGTCCGTGCGATCGTCGTTCGAGGTTGACGGGCAGCAAGTCGCGATTATGGTCCTGTCAGTATCCCTTCCCTCCCCTCTGCCCTCTGTCTCGTCCTCCGAACTGACATCTTGCGCCCATCAAAACAGCTCGGGCCTGTTCATCTTGTTCACGGGCGCGCTCCTCTGGACTCACGTCGACATGATCATCCACGGGCAGTCGACGGTCGAGTCGCTGGGCGTGCGTCGAATGCGCGAGCGCGAGACCCGCGTGCTCAAGCGGCTCCATCCATGGTGGGACTTCCGGTACGTCTTCATTTTCTTCTCTCCCCCCCCCTCCCCCACTTCTCCCCCCTCTACACCTTCGAACGCTACCGCGATATGCGGCGCACAGTAGCTGACAGGGACGTCGAAGGGCAAAGCGCCAGACGCGCCAGCAGTGGGACGCGGAGTGGGGGCGTATAGGCAAAGAGGGCCACCCGTGGTGGCTCGGGTGCGCACGCCGCAACTGGGAGGCGACGATGGGCCCGCGCGCGTGGATGTGGTTCCGTGAGTCTTACGTCCCTTTTCATGCCCCCCCAGATGATGCTGACAAAGGCGGGTGGGACAGTGCCGATTGGGAAGAGCCCGGACGATGGGCTGAGCTACGAGCTGAATCCGCGGTTCGACAGCGAGGGGCGCTGGCGGCCGAGGAAGGAGTGGCCGAAGGAGCTGCAGTGACCTGGACTCTTCAGACGTTGCCTCGCGGTTACCATGATCTAATACGAGGCATTGATTGCGTAGTACGAGGCATATGGATATTTTGGCCTACATCATCCCATTGCTCCTTGAAATTACCGGTGATCTGTCTGGCTGCTGGTTCTATGGAAATGTATTATATTATACAACATAGCTTTGCGACTGCTACGTCTATTGCGTCCTCTCCAACACCTCAATGTCCGCCTGGACAAACGAGAACGACTCGACCAAGCTACGGCGCCATCTCAAGTGCAGGCTCCGCGGCCTTCTTCAGCTCCCGCACCTCATCCCGCGTGAAGTTCCACCGCTCCGCCAATCGTTCCTCGCCGCCCTCCCTGCTCTCCTGCTCCCTCAAATACCGCCCGAGCCGCTGGCCCTCGTCCGCGGGGAGCGCGCGGCCGTGCGCGGTGCTGTACGTGTGCAGGCTGCGGAGGACCTTCTCCTCAAAGTCCGCGTCGCCCTCGCGCTCGCCGTCCGCGCCGTGCGGGACGGGCGCGGCGAGCGCCCCGACGAGGCTTGAGAGCAGCCCGTCGTGCTCGAGCGCGTGCAGCGTCGGGCCGGACGTTGAGGCCGAGGACGGGTCCGACACCATCGACGCGTGCGAGTTCGGGTGCACGGTTTGCGGTGGGGAGAGCGCTGGGCTTGCGTGGGCTGCGGTGCTGGTGCTGGTGCTGGTGCTGGTGCTGTTTGGAGGCGCTTGCGTGGATTGAGATGGAGCTGGGTTGAGTGCGGGAGAAGATGGGTGAGGCATCACGGCTTGCGACTGGTCTTGTGCTTGCGGACGGAGCTCTGATTGTGCAGGTGCTTGCGCCTGTTGTTGCGACTCTGTGGAAGGCACGGGTGCAGAGGGAGCTACGGGCGTCGCTTCCGCCGCAGCGACAACGCCCTCGACGGACGTCGGGACCTGCAGGGGCTGCTGGACGTTCGCCGGCCGCGCCTCCTCCGCACGCGCACGGGCGTGCGCCTCGGCCTCTACGCCGGTGGGGATGAGGAGCGTGTTGAGGAGAAACGCGACCTTGCGCCGGACGGCGATGTCCGAGTCCTGGAGCGCGTCGCGGAGGACGGCCCAGCCGCCGGCGTCGGCCATTTGTCGGACCGCGGCGGCGTTGTGCTTGAGCAGGCCCGAGAGCGCGTACACGGCCTTGGCGCGGGTCTTGCCCGACCGTATCGTCGGCGAGAGGAAGGAGAGGAGCGTGCGGAGGGGCGAGAGCGCGAGGTACTGTGCGAGATTGGGGAGGGAGGTGAGTTCTTCGTCCTCAAAGGGAGGAGGGGAAGGGAAGCTTACGGAATGTTGTGCGGCGGGGTTGTTTTGCACGGCGGTGCCGAGGATCCAGAGGACTTGTCGCTGGATGTCTTCAGACGAAGTCGGGTTGGTGAGAAGCCCGTGTAGGGGTTCCCACATCTTCAGCTTCTCGATGTCTACCGATGCCCATTAGCACCCACGTTCCGTGGATAGGCACCGTATACTCACTGTTGGCATTGTCGATTTGCTCGATGAGCTGCAAGTAGCAATCAGCATTCAGTTCGACATAGTAGCGGGTGAAAGGTTTGATGCCTACCATCTCAAAGTTGTCCAGAGCTTGCAGCCTATCGTCCTCGTTTTTGGACTCGTCTACGGCGATCGCAAGAGCTTCTTTCATGAGCTCTGAGTCGGGCTTGCCGAGAATCATGTCTATGATGCCTGGGTCAAGATCTGAGCGTGGCTGCGGCGGGGGTTGGTTAGGATCCCGCGGGCCCGAGTTTGCGATACTCCAGCGCAAGAGGCTCTCCATGTTTTTTGTCAAGTGAGCGGAAAATGAGGAGCAACCGATGTAAATGTCGTCGAACGTATGGCTACAGAGGTCGATGAGAGAGAGTTGAGAGACAAGAGCAAGACAAGATCTTCCAGTCAGGAAGGTGGACGCAGAAGTGGCTGCAGGGTTCGCGGGCGTGCGAGAAGACGCGAGAATAATTCCGACGCCGCGACGCGACTCAGACGCGTCCCGATCGATCACTTCAGCCACATCCGCGTCCTCCGTTCGCGCGCCGCACAAGCGGAGTTCTAACTCGCGCTGCATACGCGACGCGTTCTTCCATCGCAAACTTTTCGTCTGCTCGCGTTGTCGCCTTCTGTCACTGTCCTTGTGTGGTGCATCGTTGTGAGTTGCCCATTACCTGCATTTCTTGGATGATGATACAACATTCCATACCATACACAATCTACCGAAATTACGTGTAGACAACGTTTGTTCAGTTTCAGCCTTGGCTGACTTCTCATCCCTTCGTCGCCCTCTGACGCGTTGCTGACGACAGTGTGTCCCCGCAGGTCCTTGCTCTGTTTCTCGCCGTGTCATGTTGTTTGTATTTGTGAGTCTTCTCTTCATTCCCCCTGACCGCCTCTCCGGATGACAATCTATCGATGGGCGGACACGAACGCCCCCGGCCTACACCAAAGTCTCCCGGTGTACAAATGTGGAGATGGGTTCGGGGGCCTGCTGAAATGCATCGAGTAGCTGAAGATGATCAAACATATCCTTCTCGCTGTTATTGAATACGGATGGGACTGACCAACCCTGTTTGTTTCAGGTGTCTTCCTGCGATATGTCTGTAGATTACTCATTCCAATACGCGTGGGCGTCGGAGCTCTTTTGGATTTCGTACTTGAGTTGCTCGCCACCTCGTGTCTGTAGTGTACGGTCCCAATATACAGGCTTACAATATACAGTTGTGGTCCTTGAACTGTCGTCTCGCAATGCAAGCGTTGCCTTGTTTTGCGTGAATCGTGAGCGATCCGACGCGATCCCCTGACTGACGCCATTCGTATGCATTCCGCGCCCACCTGATCCCAGACGCCCTCGTTCCCTCAGTGACCCCACCGCCGCGTTCTTGACTGACCTCTTCGACGACGCAACGTCCAGCTCGCTCTCACGCACTTACAGAACCCATGACCGGCCTCGACCCGTGAAGCGGACGTACTTGACCCCGCCAGTCAATACTCAACAACTCCCCGGATGGGCATCGGACGAGTGATCGCCGCTGCCGCCGCTGCAGCGACCCCAGTCCTGCACAACCATCAATCACGCTCAGGAGAGGAAGACCTGGAGGGTCCCACTGCCACCGCGAGCACCATCATCAGTGCTAGGAGCTTGCCTCGCACGACTCACCCTGACGGCGCAGGACCAGCAGGCCACTACAGCAACGACGGAGAGGAGATGGCACGGAGGCCGCTCATCGGCGCCGACAACACCCAAGGCTCCGCACAGGGCTCGCAACACACGTATACCCCCGTGCAGTCATACGGCACGGTCCTCAACGAGGGCGGCTTGGCGGGCCTGCGCGCCAGCCCGGAGAGGTACAGGAGAGATAGCTTGCTGGATCGGGTTCCGGAGGAGGAGACGGCGCTGGATGGGCAGGCGGATCAGGCGGATGCGGAGAGCGACGAGTGGGACTTGGCTGAGTATGGGTACTATAGCGGTGAGTGCTGCTTTCGATATTCTCGGACGAGACGTGAGGTTTGGTCAATCGGCTGGAACGGAGTCGGTCCCTGCTGAGTCCGGGCGGTGCCATCTAGGCTCGAGTTGGCCCAATATCTCGAACTGGTCTTTTTGTACTCTGAGGAGAGGGTATGAGAGGTGTACATACCCTAAGGAAGATACGACCCATCGCTTCTTCGCAGCGTCGGTGAGCTCATGCAAAGCCTTGATGCTGACAATGCGCTCGGTCAGGGTCATACAAACGCAAAGTAGCCATCTACGGACTTGTACCGCTAACCTGCATCGTCACCTTCCTCTTCTTCGCCAACCTCGTCCGGTGGGTCTGGCCACCACACTACCCTCCAGCACCCACTCTCCCGCGCTCCTTCCCCTCACCCCTCCCCGAGCTCCTCCTCTCCGCCGCCTTCTTCAGCCTCACGCATTCTCTCCGCGTACCGCTCTACAACCTCGTCTCGCTGCTCTTCCCGCCGATCTGGGACACGCTGGTATTCAACCTCTGGTACGTCCTCCTCAGCCAGTCGCTGCGCCTTGCCGCGCTCGCGCTCCTGCGCGTCCGGCACGAGATGGCTTACCCGCTCCCGACCTGGCACGATCCCGCGTTCGGCACCGCGTGGTGGCTTGCACTCGGGTGGGCAGCCGCGGAGGCCGCTACGGGCGTCGCGCAGGGGTATGCGCAGCTGGCGCTGTACCGGAGCGTGATGGTGCCTGTGGAGCGCGTCCGTGCGATATTGGACGCGTCGAAGGCGGCTGGGGGAAGTGGGAGTGCCAGCAGGAGTGCGAGCGGTGGAGGGAGCGCGAACGGGAGCAGAGAATACATGCCGCTTAGTCCGAGGGGCGAACGAGACTTACGAGAGGGCGCGGATCCGGCTGCTCACATGAACGCGAACATGACCATAAACACGACTGGGAACGGGAGTGTGAGGGAGGAGAGGAGGAGGAAGGAGTCGATAAGCGTGGAGGAGGCCGTGCGGATGGCCGTGGACCAGGATGTGGAGCAGCTCATTCACCTCCAGGAACGGGAGGAGCTGGAGGAGGTGTACGGGCTCCCGGTCATCGTGAGTGTACACCTCTGTTCTGTCAAAAGGTACCGTGACCGTGCATCTCGCTCACCTGACCTATCTGCCACAGTACATCCCGGTCTTCGTACCATGCCTGCAGCGCATCGATTCCTTCTTGTTTTCGCTCGGGTTCACGCTCATTCTCGCATGGGCGTACCTACGCTCGCCGCTGTCATTCCCCGCAGACTTTGACCCGCCACCGATATACTCGAACCGTGCGCTGGGCATCGCGTTCCCCGTGGTCGTGCTCGTTCATTTCTTCCTCTCGCTCCTGCACTCCCCGCCGATCCTCCCGCGGATCGGGGTGCACACCACGGCGTATGTGGGGCTGCTGGTGGGACTCGGAGGCTTTTTCACGGGGCTCGGACTTTGGGGCGCGCTTTCATGACGTCGACGCCGCGGACATCACCATGAACAATGGAGCGATATTCTGAAGGAGGGGTTGCGATATTCAGGTTTTCTGGACGGGCTAATCGTCTGTGGCCCGGTTCCTGTCCCTGTTCCTGCTCGCCCTTCGACCGATATGTTTCGTGCTGAGCATCCATGTATCGTTGCATGCTTCCGAGTCGTCCTTTGTATGTACATACCGGCATTTACTTGCCTGTGCGTTCCCAAGCGAATCTTCTTGGCGGATCTCGCGTAGCTACAGGCTACTAGCATTAGTGTTCGGATGAGATTGTGAGATCAGGTGTAGTGCGCTCCGAGCGCGTCCCGCATGATACGGTTGTACGAGCGGTACGGTATGTCGTGCATAACATTCGTCTCCAGTGCGGGCCTGATTGGATGAATGTGGAGTTGGTCAAATGCCTCATAAACACCGTCCCTCCTCACCCACTCTCGATCGACCGTGCTCGTCTACTCACCTCCGCCTCTTTCCCCCACCCTGCCACTCATCCTCCACTCCTCCCTTGAGCGGTGTGATTGGCATGTTGCATTTGATGCTTCTGGTGCCGGGGTTGCCATATTTGCAGGCCTGTGGAACCGTCGCGTACGCCGCCATCAGGCCGGATATGGCAACGTTCCTGGCGGTCCTCCCCACCACTTCCGCCACCGGCCCACCAGTGTGGCCCAGGCCGAATGCCGTTACAGTGCCTTCTGACTTTGTCAGACCGAGCTCAGCAGCTGAGCGAACCCCGGTTGGTGCTGTTCACCGCCATCTCGCACTTGCGTTCGCCTTATAGCGCTGGATGCGTCGTCGTGCTCGGTGAGTGCTCTGAACCGTGTAGCCGTTATTCCCCGCCTTCCATGCTCTGTTGCTACACCCACACGCGACACGGCGCGCGTAACCAGGCCTGACGGCTTAGCTTCCAGGAATCCCACGGCGAAGTTCAGATCTCACACAAGCTCACCGGCCACGGACTCCCTTTCGACTGCGACTACGACGGCGTCCTGCCAGTCCGATTCCCCAGTCCCGCCGACATCGACCTTGATACCGACGACCGACCCAGCCTCGGCCCCGGCCCCGGCGACGCCCACAGTCGATGGCCGCAGCCCTCTTCCTGCACAATGCGATCTTCACCACCGAGCCACCGCCACCCGCCTCGCTCGCGCACGCGCACGCGCACCGTAGCGGACCCACCAGCCCCGGCGGTGGCAGCCACCGTCGCAGCCTGCACACGCGCCAGCTCTCCTCCGTGTCCTCCGTCACGCTCCAGACGTCCGCCTCGGAGCACTCACACCCCACCGAATCCCTTATCCATCCCGGCAGCTCCGAATCGTCCGTCTACCTCGACCTCCTCGCGCGTCAGCCCACGCATCCGAGCAGTCCACCGCCGACGAGCGGGGTTGGGTTGACGCTCCAAGGTGATCCCGTGACGCAGAGGGAGCGACGGAGTCTTTGGGAGCGGACCGTAAGGCGGCGGTTGAAGAGGCTGCGATGGGCGGGGAGGGTCCTGACAGCGATCATATGTGAGTCCTGCTATTCGGGATGTGTGTCAAGGCCGTCACTCACTTCGCTCGGTCCGTTGCCCAAAGGCGGCTGGGCGGTTTACAACACCGTGCGCTACTTTGTGGGCGCGATCCTCCACCAGTATCGCGACCGCCAGATTGTCGCGATCGCGCTCGGCTCGTGCTCCGCCCTCTGTGTCGCGTGCGTGCTCGTGTCCATCATCATCGACGCGTCTGCCCCCCAACTCGGGTGGTACTATTTGCCGCGCTCGGCTTACGTTCTCTTGCAAGACTTTCTAATTTATTCGTCTTCGTTCTGCGTGCTCGCCCCTGCTATCGTCAACTTCGTGCTCGTCTTTCTGTGGAGAGACCCTTCAGATACGCTCAACAGCCTCCGTGGCAGATGCCGCTGGGACATCGACGTGGTCTGGTCGGGGCTGGGTGGCCAGTGCGAACCCTCTCCAGCATGGCGGTACTGGCTTGCCGGCTCCCTAGTCAGACTGATCCTCACCGCTCTGATCATCGTGCGTCCTCCACCCACCTGCACGTCTGACCAGCACCAGGACGCCACTGACCGCGGTTGCACATATGTTCGCAGATCGCATACCACGCCGTGTCCTACAAGTATTTGATCACACGACAGCCGTCGCGCCGCAGGCATACGTCGATCTTCCGACACTCCGCCGCCTCGTTCCCGACGGCCTCCGTTCGCACCGGCACGTCCGCATCGTCCCGCAGCTTCCGCCCGATAATGACCGCGTCGAGCATCACCGCACCCGTCTCTCCGTCCCAGGACGGGGGAAGTGCCCAGTCATCGCCCATGCGCGAGCGCGCGGTGAGTTTGAACGACAATGAGACGCGCACTCTGCGCAGCTCCCGGTCGCGGATCATGGCACAGAACATCTCGCCCTCAGGATCCAAGGTCGTCCGCCGCGTTGTGTCCGCCACCGCACTGAAGCCAACACCGCGCCAAGCCCCATTGCGTGACACGTCGCCGTCCTCGTCGGACGAGGACCTCACCTCGTCCGCGTCAGAGGACCGATACGGACACCCGGTGCGACGATCGCCTGGGGCGTACTCGTCCGTGCCGCTCTCGAGCCCATCACGTGGCGAGAGCGGCAACCGCGCGAATGCCTCCTGGGACCCGGTGCCAGATTCGGAGCTGAACACGTTCGCCGTCCAGTTCCGGGCGCTGGTCGAGCAGGTGTCGCGCGAGACCGACGCGGCCGTGGCGTATGCGCGGGCGGACCGCTACAGCTCGTCCGGGTACTACTCGGCGAATGACCGGGACGAGCCGGACGCCGCGCGCGTCGTCGTCGGGCGGACGATTCACCGGATGCCGACGATCGAGTCGCTCGGCTCGCACGAGGTGATGAGCATCGCGAGCATGCAGGGCGGTGGTGGCGGCGTCTCGCGGCCCTCGACGCGCTCAAACACGCTCAGCAACGGGGACGCACCTCCCAGCAGAAGCGCCAGCCGCGCGAACAGCCTCGACGCAGCCGTCTCGCTCTCCTTATCGCTCGATAGCCCCGGCGCGGTCGGTGAGATGGGCGAGCATACGCCGAGCCCTACGACGAGTTTGAATGGGGCGACGCTTCTAGGTAGCAGAAGTACCGGGTCGTACCACACCGCGATGAGCGTCCGGACGGACAGTGTAGAGGAGCGGTGAGAGAAGATGGGTTGCATTGAATCTGGGCAGGGTTGCATCGGCGCGCTCTCAAGAAGCTGCTGCTGCTGCTGCTGCCATTGACACCGTGCGTCGTCTGGACCGCGTTTCCTGGCGCTCGTACCAATCAGTGCACCTTTCTGCCGCATCCGCAACACCATTCACTCACTTTGGGGGATCGTCATACCGAGGACTTGACGCTGGAACGGATTCGCTTGCCTATACCTTACATATGGGATGTGCTGTACGATCTCCTTTCCTTTGGCTCACACGCATCGCGCCTCACACTCATTGCATCCGCTCAGAGACTCTCGCCTGTACTGAACCACCTGTACTAACTCGGAGTTGAAACCTAACGATTGCTCATAATTTCACTGAGTTACTAGCACTGAACACCAGCCTTTGCACCGGCAGCCAGCCCCGCAGTCATAGTTGCGCTCCGCCAACACTCCGTGCATTGCGAGATGAAAGCATCTTGCATACGCTCCCCTTTGGCGTGGCCCTCAACGGGAGAAGGTGGGTGGCTTCCTCTTGGGGGAATGTCAGGGCCGTACCAGCATCGCCGTAACCTGACCACTCCCTTGGGCGCGGCGTGTACCGCCTAGTCCACCACGAGAGGCAGGGGCAGCTCTGAGTGGCGAGCACCTCACCACCTACCGGACCCTACGCACGGAGCCTGGCGTCTGCCCCACTCGCGGTGCGTTCTCCTCATGTGTGATAACGAGATTGAGTTTCCTCGCTTACGCGAAGATGTGGTCATGCACTCAGCGTACCCGCCGGAATCCGCCGCTGGGCGAATGCGAGAGCGTAAGCGGCCAGAAGTTAGACTCCATTGACTAACGCGGCGCGGCGCAGCGCCATTCTAGAGCGGCGGCTGCTCGACGCCCCGTTAGCCGAGCTTCGAACGGACCCGAATGGTTTAGTCAGCTCCTGGAGCAACAAGCGGATCGACGGCGCCCCCCTCGTCCGCACAGTGATCCTGTAGCCTCGTGTATAGCACGGCTCTTGACGAGCCGAGTCCGGTGGTGCTGGTGAAGAGCCGCATGTTGCTGAGCCGGCGCCTCGCTTGTCCCTGCAATTCCCTCTCTTCCCCCTCTTCTCCAATCCTGTTCGCCAGCCAAACGGTCGGGGAGAGCCCGTCCTATCGTATTGACGAGCGCAATATCGGCAGCGGTGTCTTCGACGGTGCGAAAGTCCAGCTGCTTTGGGAGACGGAAGTGACCGGCCTGGGCTGATACGCCCGCCATTCCAGGGTCCGCCGCGGCGGCCCTGCTGTTCTGGTTCTACACGCACACGGGACATCATCCGATCCTGCTGACTGGCTCTTACTCACCTCATGGCTTGCGATAGGGGCGATGCTCATACATTCCTCCGTCAGCACGACCCCGCTCTTTACGGCACACGGCTGCCCAGCACTGGCGGAGATATCTGCGCTCGACGCCCATCGCTGATGGCCTGCTTGGTTCCTTCAGTCCGGCTCGGGATTTAGAGATCGTTGACTTACTCTCGGGCTCTGTCGCCTAACCTTGCCTTAGAGGTTCTCTGGCACTCGCGCCTGACAGATATTCGTCTAATTCGCCTCGACCCTGAGCACTCGCAGCTCCTCTTGATCTTCAGAACTAATGGCGAGCTTAACACAGCAGGTGTGCATGCGGCTCATTGTCATTAGACGCTGAGGCGGTATGGCATGCATCTGGCCTTTGACATAAGAGTTGACTCCGTAAGACTCCAGGTAAGCCCACGTCGCAGCGTGTATGGCGGCTATGGAAGGAGAAGGTCTAGGCGGAGGATACACCATGGGATAGCTCTGCGGCCTATGAGGACCAAGGCGTGCAAGGCAGAGTGAGCAATTCCCGAACGCTCCTCGAGGACAAGCATCATCTGCGCCATTGTGTAGGCTCAAAAAGGCGTTGGACATGTCTAACCGGTAGCATGAACCGTTCATTGGACGCAAACACGTCGGAAATGCGCCCCATTTGCTGTGAGTGTGGGTCCGCAGCTTTAATGTGGCGTTTGCCTTTGCTCAATAAACAAACGCATGCTCCAGCGGAGAGCGTAGAGGCCGTCTGAAGAGTCATAAGTGCGGCAGAGCATCGACGGCTGATTTAAAGCATTTTCGCAGGGACGTCGGGTCAAGGCACTGATGTACCACTGTATACGTCTCTTTCGCGTCGAGACGCCGCGGGGCAGCCGAAGAGAATGTCCCCTGCAGATCTTAGCGACCGTGCGGATTTCGTCATACGGCCAGTCCACAGTTCACGAGCTCCGATAACAATCGCGTGAATACCGGACTGCAGGCGCTCGCTACGTGCCAGAGAAGACTGAATGGCATCGATAGGACCATGCCCACGGTTCAGCGCTACCTTCGCCTGCGGTCCTTTCGCACCGCCGCGCTGATCGCAGATGGGCCCAGGACCGAATAGATATGCGGCGTTGCGTCATTCTCTCGCTGTCTGCCAGGTATGTGATCTCTCCACTTTTCAGATAAATTACGCGTCCAAAGACAAAGCTATAGAATATACGATCCGACCATTAGCGTAAGGGAAGGGAACGAAGGCACGAAATCCCAAGAAACACTCCAGAATCCTCGGCGCAGGAAGCGGGACAGCGACTATTGTTTCTGTGCGGAGCTGGAGGCGGGTGAACGAGCGGTCAGTTAGTCTCCGTACTCTGTATGACGCATCACGACTAACACAGGCACGTAGACGCAGGGAATCCCACGGCGCTGGCAATTGGCGCAGGTCGGACGGCCATCGCATTTGAGCTTCCGGCCTTGGGGAGGGGCCAAGAAATGGTCAGATCGACGCGCACGATCCGTCACTAGATCCCGATACCTCTGCAGAACTGGCACGCCATGGGCGTCCGCCTAGGCATCTTTGGCTTTGCAGCCGAGGGCTGGTCTCCGCGCTCGCCGTCGGAATAGCTTCCGCTCACAGCCTATGGTCCCACGTAATCCGGATCAGCAAGGTCGTACGGTTGAAGGAGGATTTTGTGGCTCGTACCTGCGACGAGCTCATGCGGGGCGACTCTGAGGTGAAATGTGAGGTCGAGAGAACAAAGGCGGAGCGGGTTGGGGGAATATCAGTGCTTTCTCGAGCGGGAACCTTATATACACGGGACACGAGCCACTGTGACCATTTTGGCGTCAGCGACTCAGTCGGCGAACTTGCATTGGATTTGGACAAATCACGCACCGTAGATGCTGTCACACACCAGGCGAGGTCGATCTTGGGCGGTTCCATATGCTGCGCAAACCGGTGAGTTTGGCGAATACGGTCAAGAAGCGGTCAATAGAAGGAGGCCCCCTACTCGGAGACGAATTTAAGGGTAGGGCCTGGGCAAGTTGGGACAAAGGAGCCTAACCAAAGCGAGCACGACCTGATATTCCGCTCGCGAGCGGATTAATCTCCGAGGTGCAAGGTTGATTCGACGACATCAACGACGAGGCGTGCTGTCAGTGTAGAGCAGGCTCCCCTTCTTTCGGCCAGAGGCTCCGCGCATCGCGCTACTTGGCGACCGTCATGAATGGTCGCTGCGTTTTCAGAATGCGCCCCGGAAATGCTCTGTACTACTGTACGAACTGCGCTGCCATTCAGGTGGGTCCAGGACGCTCTAGGCTCTGTGATATGAGAACCCGTCCAGAAGTCCTTCTGCCTATCTAGCGCACTGGTAATAATTGGGATGGCCAACTCGTTGCCGCATGTACCCCGCGCCCGCTACCAAAGGAAGTCCAAAGGAATCGGGATGGCCATCAGAGCACTGGTAAGGAGATCTATCAGAAGAACGCGTGCAGCAAGGGTGTAACCGCAACGTAGCTCTCCGATCTCGATGATATCGCACCGCGAACGAAGAAGAGAAGAGATGGGCGATTGACACCACGACCACGCAGCGTGTACCTGCCGATGGACCGTGTAGTAGTACACACCAACTCAAAGTACTGTACTTGCGCATCTGCACCGCCAGGACCACTTACAAGGCAACGTTCTCCCACGTGGGTGTTCACCTCCACCTGATATGGTAGTGATGCAACACAGTCGTACACTCACGGCGGACTCCGTACGATGCCTGCTGGGATTCCTTCTTCCTCTCTTCCTACTCTTTGTACAACCAGACCTTGCTGGCGCCCCGTTCGTCGATGCCGGAACTCGATTGAGTACGTAATAATAGTGTTGACTGTCAAGATTCCATTTATGACGCGTCAGTTCCGCTTCTTCGACCATACTGAACGCCATCGTGTGGTTGGTGTAACGGCATACTGAGTTATCGATAATGCAAGCTTCACGCCACATCCCCTCTGCCCAGTGATTTTGCGTCAGCGCAAGCGGATAGAACGCAAAAAGAAGCATAAAGACAATGTGTATGTTCGGAAAGCACTTCGCACCAGCGCTCTTACCCCTCATGATGCCGTACAAGCTTTACCG
The DNA here is from genome assembly GCA_025528855.1 of Trametes punicea. Taxonomy (NCBI): domain Eukaryota; kingdom Fungi; phylum Basidiomycota; class Agaricomycetes; order Polyporales; family Polyporaceae; genus Trametes; species Trametes punicea. Next base: position 27,004 of record VICQ01000007.1, on the reverse strand, counting down.
CCACGACATCGGCACTGATCAGTCCCCGTACCCAGCTTGAATGCGATATAATCTGTCTGATCTATGCGTTCTTGATCAGCAGGGACAGATAATGGCCACGGGCGATTAGCAGTTGCTTCGGAACCCTTCGAACTCACCCCCGGGAGCTTGATTAAACTTCTGGTGCACCCTGCAAGCAATGCGAAAGCGAGCTACCACCGCACCTCCTTGCAGACACGATGCGCCCACTGTTCGGCGATGCATAAGACAACGGAGAGGACCAATTGCGCCACATAGCGCTGCTCATACTGGAACTCAGTGTGAGGACTCGAATGTCTCGGACTCTCGTTCGCCCTCGGCATTAATGCGGGCTCTTCGTGAACCAGTCCGTCCTCTTCGGCAGCGCTGCGGCCTGCCTGCCTGCCAACAACACAGACGCATCGTGAATGTGGAGCCCAAGCAGGGACGCGAGAGGGCTCCGCCCTTCTGTCCTGTCCTACTAGCCCTCTGCTCATATCCGCTCTCGCAACGCCGAGGAAGATCCTTGATTGCCTCGGGCGACAGAAGGCCAAGGCCTCTGCCACGATCCCGTAGAGATTGTACGTCTCAACACGCCACTTCCGCTTGCTGTCTGGATGCGCGCTGCACTCATGTATGTTCAATAACAACTTCACCATCAGCCGTTTCTAGGACCGGAACCAGAGAACCGTGTGTCTCCAGGGGTTGCTGCATGCAAGGAGCGCAGTGCGCTTCGCTATATCGCGCCGGATCAGCAATCGGTGCTGGCCTCGCTGCTATTCAACTCAGACAGGGTCTGATCGAGTAACTGTCTCCAATTCCTCAGTCCCGACTTTCCTGGAGCGTCTCCTACAACAGTAAGTCTGGTGCCTCGTTGTTTGTACGTGCCGCATATGGTACAGCATACGACGGCCGCGTTCCCGACCAAGCCAAGGGTTTCAGGCCACTTGGACCGACAGGCTAAAGGAACCAGACAGCCTCCATGATGGCCAGCAATTACTGTTACACGGCAATCAGGTCTCGGAACTGGTGCTAAAGCTACAGTATCGACAGAAGCGCCTCAGGTGGGCTTAACGTCCACGTGCGATGCATGCGGCGCTGCAATACTTCCTCTCAATTGGTGATCGTGTCCTTGTGACCCTTCTCGCTATCCACTTCTCCGGGAATGTCATCAAGCTAGGAGGTCAGGGGTTTAGCATGTTGCTTACCGCGGTGATCAAGCATTGTCAGCTCACCTTGTCAAGGTCCTCCAGAGAGGACTTAATAATGTCCACGGCCTTCATTAGTTCTTCCTCCGAGATGACCAGCGGAGGGGCGAATCGGATGCTGCAGGCTGAGGTTAACTGACGGCTTAGACGGCTGATAGATGCACATACATGTTGACATGCGTCGGCTTAGCAAGCACGCCTCGGCTCTTCAGCAGGAGGCAGAGCTGCCAGGCCGTCCTGCCTTTGGAGCTCATCTGCTCGTCGATGACCACTGCGTTGAGTAGGCCGCGGCCCCGGACCGTCTTGACCAATGGCGAGTTGATCGCACGAATCGCGGCGCGGAACTTCTCACCGAGGGCCTCTGCGCGTTGCGACAGCTTCTCCTCTACCAGGACGTCGAGGGCTGTCATTGCAACAGCGCATCCAAGCGGATTGCTGCATTGACACTTCAGGTCATCAAGCAAACATCAAGCGGGTCTGATAGCACGTACCCGCCGTAGGTGCTGCCGTGTTCCCCAGGCCGAATGCAGAGCATCACATCACGATCCGCCAAGACCGCAGAGACGGGATAGACTATACATAGCGAGCAGCTCCATGGTTGAACGCAAGGACGGTTCCTTGATGTACTTACCTCCGCCAGAAAGCGCCTTGCCGAGTAGGACGACGTCTGGACGGATGTTATCGTGTTCACAGCAAAGCATCTTGCCTGTCCGGCAAAGGCCCTGATGCAGCGGATTCAGTCGCCTGTACGATTGTCGGACGCTAAGCGAAGCTCCCCACCGTTTGGATCTCGTCACAGATCAGCAGAACATTGTGCTCCTTGCACAGTTTCTGTACTTGCTCCAAGTAACCCTCTGGAGGGACAACAATACTGCGTGGGTTGTTCAGTGTGCACACAGTTGGAGGGCGGGAGCGCAGATATGCCTACCCGGCTTCCCCTTGTATCGGCTCCACCAGAAATGCCGCCGTGCTCTTCCCGTACAGTTCCAGGGCACGGGCCAGATCCGAGATCTCCCCGTAGCGGATGGTCTTCACCACGCCCTTATCTTCGTACTCCGGACCGACGGCACGCAGGTAAGGCCCAAAACCTCCGCGGCTCTCCGGATCGGTGCTCATGCTATTTTATCGGGCGGAGATGAGCGAAAAGCCACCGGGGGAGGGTACAAAGCACACAAAAAATACATTCGCCGGAGACGGAGCATAACAACGCAAAAGGTTGATTTAGCCATCCGCGAAGCAATATAGAGATAAGATCTATGCCACGCACCTGATGACGCCCAGAGTTCTCCCATGGAAGTTGCCTGCCGCGCTGAAGATAATCGCCTGGCCGTCGGGAACTCCCTTCTTCTCGTAAGCCCACTTGCGGGCGAGCTTCAGAGCAGTTTCTACCGCCTCTGCACCGGTGTTCATGGGCAGCACCATGTCATAGCCGAACATTTGCGTGATCTTCTGCGCAAACCGACCGAACACCGAGTTGTAAAACGCGCGAGAAGACAGGGTAAGCTTCTGTGCCTGCTCAATAAGAGTACCGACGATCCTGGGGTGGCAATGACCCTATGCCCACGACTGAGTCAGCGGGTAGGTACGATGACCGGGAGCAGCTTAGTCGCACCTGGTTGACGGCGCTGTCCAAAAGAGTAACGATCAGGACGAAAGCTGCTGAGTCCATCAGATAGCACTCACGAGTAGGCGGAGAGCATGTCAATGTATTCCCGCCCCTCCGGGTCCCAGACTCTGCGAAGACGTGAAGAAGAGGCCCAAGGACCAACGGTGAATCCGACTTACTTCGCACCCTTCGCGGATTCGAAGACGATGGGAAGCGGGTGATAACTAGACCGGACATGATGTCAGAATACGGCATACACCACAGACAGGTGGGGGGAACGGCGAACTGATTTGTCTCTTATGCCTTCATGCTTTCCGTGCTCGGATACATATGGCAGAGCTGTCAGGCAAAGAAATACATGATTGGACCATATTGTGAGTGGCATTCGGTACGTGACACAAAACCGGGGCTGCAGGACGTCATTGAGTCCAGCGATGGGCATTGTAGGCTATTAAGATGCTAATCCCGCGTGCCCGCTGAGAAAAGGGCGTTGCGTTCGACCAATGACTTGAGTCATATATTCACCACGCTGACGCGCTGCGAGAGGACCGCCGCCCCGAAACGTGTACAGTGCATAAAAGGCGGAGTCACTTACTTGTGAGCACTATATTCATGCTCGAGACGGATGACCTCAGCAGACGAGATGTGCGCGGGAGCGCGCCCATTTCCGAGACCTTTCCCGCTCGCCTTGGCAGCATACCGCGGCGTATCATGGGTAGCGGTGTTAGCCGGGTTCTGGATGGTTGCGGACGGTGCCATGATCGTAAGTTGTGGGGTTCACAAAGACTGTTCTTCACTTGGTGATGAGAGCAGAGCGAGGGTGCAGATGGTGGTAGAAGTCAAGAGCAGACGGGGGTATCCTCGACAGCAGTTGCAAGAAGTCATGATCCGCCACTGCCTTCCAGATTTGGGGACCGCCTGCGTGCGACTGTCGGCGGATCTTGGCGCTTAACGGCCGTTGCGTATCGCGGAGCGCCCATCACATGCACACCGAAACGTTCGGTCCCCTTCTCGCCGTAGCCTCGCTTCATCCTCAGGACAGGCAACTCAATTGCGAAAGCGGCTGGGCTCGTGCGGCATTGCATTTCACTTACAACGTGTTTACTAGGGGACATAGTCAAACATGCTCGCTGGACCTAGTCGAGTGCTACACCCTCATGCTTTCTGGGGGTCCCAGGTAACTCGGCAACACACCCCCCGTATCTGTACGTGTACAGTGAGTACGGGAAAAGCGCGGACGCAAACTAGAAGACAGTACATACCGATGACTATCTTCTGCACGACAACCGCGGGCTCAATCATCCATACCTGCGCGATAAGTATACACACATGATCAGTTACGCCGCTCTGTTCCCGACACTTCGCTTCACATACCTTCAGAGTGTGCGCTCCGGGCTGCACTGGGAACACCATTGGCACCTCAATGATGCTGTTCGCTACCCATCCATCTGTTCCGTCCCAGCCATCAGGGAGGTCACCCGGGGTCGCTGGCGGCACGAAGTACTTCGTCTGCGCCTCGCCGTCGTCAATCTGAAGCGCCAAACCGAGCGGACGGTCGTCCCCAAGACCGTTCAATGAGGGCGAAACAAGCGTCGTGATCGTAACGTTGCCGCCTTGCGCCACAGTGTTGAACAGGTAAAAATCGTACTCGCTAACTCATCTGTCAGCTTAGCAACACAAGACGGCAGAGTGAGGCACCACAAGTAATGCGACCCACATGCTAGGACCGGCACCAGCGGTGAAGTTCAGCTCGTCACCGCCCCTCGGCCAAGGCGTCACGCCGGAATGCGTACGGCCAAGTCCGGGGATCTCAATCCAGGTGATGCCTTGGACTGTCGTGTTCCGAGCAGCGTGGGCGGCCTCGATAGACACCGTCCCGTCACCTTCAACGAATCCTGGAAGACCTGTCAGCCGCACCGAAGGCATAACGTCAGCCGACCCACATCACCTTTGAAATCATCGGGCACCACGGTGTGGTTCGCTATCAGGGTCAACGTCACCGCTTCCGTCGGCGAAGGGTACGTGGACGGCAGCGTCGACCGCCATTCCGACGGCTGAGTTGGCGCACTCGAGTTGAAAATTATCAAAGCAGCCTCCACTCCAGTCACCTTGTCCCAGTCGACGCTGAGGAATACGCGTTGCTCTGGGTTGCTTGGCGACAGCGAACCTTTACCGGGGGTGATCTTCACCCAAGACACGTTAGCCGTTGTGGTGAACGAGAAGCCCTTTGGTCCACCAAGAGCGACATCAACATATCGATTTCCCGTAGTCACGTAGGGATCAATCGTCAAGGTAGGGTCCGGGCAGCCATAGCCTGCCGCACAGTTGAACATGTTGTCGCCAGGCCTGCAACATGCCTGTCAGCCACCTCTGACAAATGGTGAATGGGTGAGAGAAGAGTGTACTCACCAAGCCCCCGCAGTACCCTCAGGAATGATACGCATGGGACCATGACGTGCTTGTTTCTTTGCATTGACCTTCGTCACATATGGGAGTCTATGCAGATATTGGTCAGACCCGTGCGAGCCCGGCTGCATCTCTCAGGTTCGGCACTTACGCATTCATCTCGGGTTCCTGCCAGTAGTAGTACATTACGTGGGTTTGATCCATCATGTGGTCCCTATATCGCCGATCAGAGAGGTATCTCATGACGAACCCACTGATGTTACCATTTTCCTATACGTGTCGATATTAGCGGATGGTTCTCCAAGTATTCCGCCACAGGGCTCACCGTTAAGCAAACTGTGATATTCAATCTCCAGGTCATAGTCCTGGTCGAACAGCTGCTCGACTTTCGTCGCGTAGTCATTAGCGCTGTTGCGGCCCTGCGATGCACGGAGGTTATTGATTCCAGCAGCGATCCACATGTTCGTGATCGTAAGCGTGGCTTGCACGGGATGGTGGACCAGCTGGAAAAATGCGGGTTTGGCTTCTGCAGGCATTTTGTTGTACAGACGAGTCGACGAGGCGCTGGTGCTCTGCAGCTCCGCCAACACGTTCTCCGCCCTGTAGAGTGACGCATGTTCACTTCAGCGATCTGAGGCAAGGGCAATGCTGGACATGGGCGCACTCCCGGTAGTTTGTCAGACTGTACACCGTCGAGTTCAGCAACTCGGGCTTGCGCCGGGCGTTGTGGCGCGTTATATTATGGATAATTGCTGCGACTTCGGCGGCATCGGACGCGTCCAGGTCAAACTCGCGCTGCGCCCAGGCGGTCACAAAGCTGCCGATGTTCGTAGGCGTCCAGCGCTCGGCGTCGTAGGCATATGTCAGGAAGAACTCGGTATGCATCTCGTATGGCTTGAGGTCTCCAACATTGAGCACCCAGATACGTCTGGCCTCGCGAGCCACAGCGGCGGACAGCTGCTCGAAGGTCTGGCACACAAGGCCAAGATCAGCAGTTCGCTGTGCCTAACCGCCGTGGAAAACGCACCTTCTCGATTTGACTGCTCTAGAGGACCACGATGTTCGTCAATGAAAATCTGCATACCAGGACTTATGTCCGATACTCACAGTGATCCATTTGTAGTCCCTAGGGTCGCCAACATAGTCGACCTGTGAAAACATCAGTGTCTGTTCGCCTTGAATTCGCAGTTTCGAGAACGTACATGGTAGTAGATACCAGCTCCACCAGTGCGATTGCGCTCGCTCGGAATTGGATAGCGGCGGACGTTGCCCCAACTGACATATCATCAGTGCGTACGTAACAGTGAGGACCAGGTATTTACATACTTGTCATCAGACCATAGCAGGGTGATGTCTTCCGGTACCTGCAGACCCTCCTCGTAATACCCTTCCACCTCCTTGTCTGTGGGCCACACCTTCAGAATAAGGCAGGCAAAAATACAGCAACGAACGTACATAGGGTCCAGACCTGAGGAATTGTTGTGACGTCCGTAATGTTGAAAACGTTCATCAGTATCCCGCGTTGGTCGGAAACAGCTTTCTGCAGTAGCGGTATACCCTCTCCTGCAGGAAGGGGCACTAGATGCAGGCATCAGCATTAGTCACATCTTGAGCCGCGCTGGGCATACGCCCGACAGCAACTCACAGTCTCCTACAGTGCCATGTGAGTACACTTCCACACAAACTGTGAGGAGACGCACCGGCCCCACGCATGCCCATAGTGATGATATTTTCGTAATTCTTAGACCGTTCGATACCTTCGACCCAGTAATTGTAGATATTCTTTGAGTTGACCTGGTAATCCCAAGGGCCCACGCCGAAGAGGTCCCATTCCACAGGCGTCGAGCGCATCATGGGCTCCTCGTGAGTAGTACCCATGACGATGCCATAGTAATCCGCCATCGGTTGGTTCAGCGAGTCGTCGATTGCAAACGCGCTAAGCAGAGGTTAGGAAACGACAAACGCGGTCACGTGAGGGTAATACCGACCTCGACCAGATCGCTGCACGTTTGGTTGTCTAGTTAGATGCGACTGACATGAACGTAACTGTTTTTAGGAGCGGAAGACGTACCTGGCCAAATATGATTAGCTTTCAGGCGGAGCATGAGCTCGAAGCTGCACAGAGGGCCTTATCAGACCGCCAACAACGTGCCGGGATTAGAAGCAATACCGACATCTTGGTGTAGAAAAAGTGGTTGAAGGGCGAATTAGTCAGCGGAGCACCCTTGCCGTTCGTAAATTTCTCAAATGCCCAGTTCTGGAGAGCGGGCTGCTCATCATTCAGGAGAATGGCACGGTACTTAACCGTCGGGGTGCCGTGCGAACACCCAGATGACTCCACGAACAACTCTGAATGCTTGGTCGTCGGAACATCCGCCCACCTACGAAGTATTAGTTGATATATTAGCCACGACGTCCTATCGGGCATACCAGTACCACGGCGATACTCCTACAGCATAATAAAATGAGTCAAGGCTTGCCAGTCCACGGCTTGATCGTACGCACCGAACTGTTCGGAATGATCGTATAACGCATAGATCGTCCCCCGTTTGTCGGAACCAATCATGACATACGCCGTTTTGATGCCAGGAAGAGGGTCCGCGACTTGCTTTGTCATGAACGCCTCCCATTTGCCGTGAATGAAGGACACGTCGAGCTTCGTGCGGTTGACCACCTCGTCAATAAGCGACGACTTGCCGAGGGTGCCAACAATGACCACGTTAGAGCCGAAGGACGAGAAGGACTGCTCAACAGTAGAGACGTTGTGGAGCGAAGGCTTGATTCCCGTCACTTGTTCGATGTCGGAAGCAAGATCGAACGCGGTGCGCTGCACGCCTGGCCATTCGTCCGGGGAGAGCAAGATGGGAGTCGCCTTGCCCTTACTGACAATGGGGAAGTTCGACTCTGAAGCCTTGAAGGAGACGCAAGTCTCCTGGCCGATGGCGAGCACGACTCGAGCAAAGACGAGGAGGTACAGAGCGACAGAGATGCCGCACCGAGTTCGCGAAAGCATCATGCAGTGCAGCGTCGAATGCAGGTGCATGCGCGACGACTTCTGACCTGACCGTACGTCTTATATACGCTCACGAGTTTACTGTACCAGAATGAGATTTATGAGAACGAGACATGACCAAAGTCCTTGTGACCGTATAATGACAGGGGGGCCACGGTCAAGGCATCACTTGGAGCGAAAGCCAAGCGCGTGAATGGATGCACTGACCTTCTGCCTTGAGAACGGCTTCTCGCGGCATAGACGCCGCCCAGTTTGAAACACGAAGCGGAAGGAAGGAGAGTGGGCCGCTCTTGCCGACGGTCCGCTGGTAAAGAGCTGTCATCTGATCACTAGAGCATCACGCGAATGGACCGAAGACCAGCGAACGGACATACCGGTCAAGGGTTGCTAACATCCGACACGTTGCTCGTGAATGTTTGGAAGAGTGAAGAAATGTATCAGTTTCGTACATCGCCCATCTGAACCTACCGTTCAGTGCATCAGATGTTAGAATGCAGATCTGTACACGTCGCATGACATAACCGTAAGAGACGTAAGTACACTTAGGAGAGCTTTCTGCAGGCGACCCAAAGACCCAGATGGAAGGCTACCAGTGGAGCACTGCTTCACAGCGACAACGCACGTACAAGATGCAAGATGCCTTACGGAAAGTACACACAACCTCAGCACGTGCGATGTCACAACTTTCACTTGCCAGTCGAAGGCGTTGAAGCGTACTTTCGAAAGGTCGCATCCATGAAGCAGACGACTATAGCATACAGACGCTGTATGACAGCCTCCTAAAGATAGCGCAGGTATCTGAACTGTCCATCTATGGTGGGTCAGCAGACAGAGCGAAGACGAAGAAGTGAGACCTACCGAGGGAGCAGGTCAGGTTTATGTCTTCGGCGGAGGAACCGGTGGATCTTCCGACTCAGTTGCGAAGACAAGGGTAGGGAACCCTGACTCCTGACCGGCCGATGAGACGGCTTTGCTCAAACGATCTGCCGTCACGGCAAGCGGCTCGTCGTCTCCGAGTCTCTCGTTGTCGTCATCATAATCATCATCCAAGAACTCTCGCGCGGATGGACCCTCGTCCAACGAAAGACGTATACGACCGTCACCGCCTGGCAGATTGCTCAACCTTTCTCGATGTGAATGATATGAAACGCCAAGATCAAGAGATGGAACGAACTGGTGTGCCATAACTCTTCGGAGCTGGGACGCTCTGCGCCACAGAAGGAATATTGCACAAAGCACGCACGCCGTGAAGAGGAATATGGTGAGTCCATTTCCTAGCGGCTGCGGCTTGGTAGAAAGACGAGGTTCTGGGCTTCGATGAGCAAATCAGTACGGATACTGGGCACTGGGATCACCGTGATGTTGCCCAGTTGCTGCCGGAAAACGTCTGGCAAAGTTGAAGGTAACGACTCGCGACATTGGATGTTGCAGCCCCTCAAGAATCGTAAAGGGCAGAACCCGATTGTACCCTCAACATCAAGGCGCAGTACGCTCTATACGCACCTCCAACATCTCGAAGCAACGGCATGATCGGAAGTCAATTGCTCCGCACCACGCAGGTGGTCTACAGTCAGTTCAGCGAGAATTGGGACCGTCCAAAGCGGGCTAGAAGCGAGTAGGATGTAGAGGCGAGTAGATGTACCAAGACCGTGAATGGGACCTAGCTGTGCCAAGGACGTCTGAGGCTGAAGCTGAGCAGTGCTAGTGAGAGTCGGACTAAGAGTTGTACAGCAATAGCCACGTGACCTTGGCGAACGCTAACCGGGACTCGGAGGCCCCACCTACTTACAGCTTCCAGCATGTCCGCTCACAAGGGAATGGAAGTATGGTCAGAGCCATGTCATTTGAATACTGACATAATTATCATGTTGCGCCAATATCCACGCCCTCAAGAAGACTGACAATGTACACAGCTAGTTCATATGAACGTGAGATATCAACCGTCCGAGTCTAGACATCCTTGAGTAAAACCGACAAGACGTAACCACCAGATCAAATCCAGATAGCTAATGAACGGCCCATTATTGTGATAATAACGACTTGGAAACGGCGCGGGACATGGCGCTGTGTTATGGCAAAGGCGTCCGAGGTGATAACGGTGACGATGGAGACTGCGAGCCAATGTCGCTCCCGCTTTCAATGTCAACGTCCCTACTACTGTGCCTCGACCTACTAGTGGTGGGATGCAGCGCGGTGTCCTCGCCGACGCCGTCATCCGAATCCGAGTCCGAGTCAGAACTAGATTGCGAATCGTCATGCTCACGAGCAAACCGTCTAGACCGAGGAGTAGACGAGTTTGGCGTGAGTCCGCGCCGAGCCTCGGGGTCCTCGAGGTCGAGTACGGAGTATCTGTGCGCGGAGGAAATTCGCGTGGGGAGGCGGAAGCGGAGGTCGCCAATCGAGGACGGGGCGTCGCTATTGATGGCATGCTGGGCGCGGATGTTGACGATTAGCCGTGGGCCCTAGAGCGCAGTCAGCTTGGGTGGAGTTCATGCTGCAGGTTAGCAAAGGAGCATGAGCATACTGCAGTTCCTAGAATAGCGAGAAGCCAGCTGTGAAGAATGCACCAGCAGTGAGAACTGGATGAATAAGAGGACGAAGGGGGGACTCACGGGAAGCCGACCGTCACGAGTGTTGATGGGGCTAGCGTGAACAGAATGGTGTTCATCAGCATCACCACTGAGGGATAAACAGATACTCTTAGCACGCGTCTCATGATGTCACCATTGGCGACGTACGGAAGATGGCCAAAAACGCGACAGCCCCGTCGCGCACAAGGGCGTTCAGCAACGTTGTGTCCGAGAAGCCCTCCTTAGAGCCGCGAATGATGCCATACATCATCATCCCGAAGAGGAACGCTTCGTAGACAATTGACGCTGTGCTATCCGAAATATACCATAAGCCGCATGTTAGTGATCCGTCAACCATCGCTGGGGAGTTTAGACGACTAACCTATAGAGCACTATCTCCGACGGAAGGTCTGCCGCTTTGCAGTCCAAGCCGGTCTTGACCTTCTGTATGCTGAAACCCAGGCTGACGGCCATGAGAGCGACTTCAATAGCGAACCCAAACAGCATGACACGCATGGCCTTTGGTTGAGCCGCATATATGGCATACACTATGAGCAGCTCTTAGATAGCCGGCTCGAGCGGGGTTCGATGTCAACAACGCACCTCGAAGGATGATGATGACCTCGACAGCAGCTTCGACCAGGAACGTGGACGTAACTTGGAAGATCAGCCACGGCTTGCACGGAATGGCGATCTTTGCGTTCTGTATACTGCGATGTGGACAATATCAGATGTGCGCGTTGCCCGTTTAGAGTCCAAGGAACGCACGTCAAGGCGACCAAAGAGTAATACCGGACGAAGAAGTAGAGAGCTTTCGGCAATGTCCAATCAGAACTAGGGGGCAATAACATTCACGATCTTCTCTCCGATCAGGAGTACAATGTACGCACGGCCAGATCAGCTTCACCTAAGATCAGTTGGGTGCTTCAGCCGCCTTTTACTGATCGACCATACTAGTGTCACAAACCTCTTCGTCCATAGTGGTTAAGATGTCCCATGTCAGGAGCGCAAGCGCTGCCGCTTCACAACGAAGTGAGCCGACAACGTAAGGTCATCTATGCGGATTCGCCTACCGGCACTCCTGGCCGCGCCCTGCGCCTGAGAAATCGCATCGATGACACGCTGGCTGTCAGTTGAAAGCTGGTCTCGCAGTACGCTTGGGTGGACACTGAGATCCATGTAGAGTGAGCCGTGGACAGTCACGAACCCAGTAGTCGCGGTCGGGTCGCAGAGAAGATGTCAACGGGGAGAAGAGCCGCGACACATCACACGGGCGAAGAGGTGAGCATATCCGAGAGTCACCGCCCGCATTGGATTTGGAGCTAATAAAGAGCGGCGGACGAGTTCTGGGCTGCAACATGTGCCCGCTATGTCTCGCTATGAACCCGCGATGCTGTGCTCGCGTGCGTAGCGCTCACGCCCGCTTAGCACATTTCGATGATTGCGGCGGTCGTCCATATCCGACAATTGTTTTGTCAGCCTTGTATGTGAGAGCCCAATGGGAGCAGGGATGCATCCAGACGCAGCGTAGGTACCATGTAGGGTACGTAAAGAGTAGTTAATTAGCTACAGTATACCAACTTGCGGGCGCTCATATCAATAGACCATAACTCCATTGGCCTTCGACGCCTCGGCTTTATGGTCTGCGGCGTTTGTTGTATATGCAATCAGAAATACACAACTACACAGCATCATGCGCTTACTACCAATGGAGTACAGCGTCCTGTAGCACAGCCAACCGGCAACATGCACCTTAAGTCTTCTCAAGTCCTATCCAGCAAAGCAGTGCCGAAAATAAGCATCCTACGATAATAACGAGTGGCATTGAGTGACCAATATCGCTCCGGCTCCGTACCAAATACGTAAAGCAAAGCTGCCTGCATACGACGGGCTTTGGAAAGGGGTACAGACGGGCCGGGCAGGATGGTGCATGTGAAGCAGGAGGGATAGGCGGGTTCATTTGACCTATCTCTTCCGTTTCGCCCGAGGACCTTGATCATGAAGTCGCACAGAGAGGCAGGCCGTGTATTGGCTCCACGATCAGCTCAGAAGGGCGCTGTCGGCGGACTCTTATGATGGGGATACGAGGAGTATGTCAGTACACGCACATGAGAACAGGACTCACCGCAAGCGGGCTATCCTTCAGATTGTCCGATACCGCGCAGAGCCCGCTACCCCTGCCATCACTCGGTACAACAGTGGGTCGCCAGACGGCGTGCTAATTGCCAAAGCCCCCGAGTAGCACCAGCGTGTCATTGCCTTGGATGATAGGCGCTTGTAATACAGCCCCACCGAGCCCGTTGCAAGCAGCGCGTATCTTGCACCTCGACTACCTGTTCATACGGCGCCTGGTCTGCCACATGAGGAAGGCGCCTCGCTGGCACTGAGCTTCTTGAGCATCGATGTCCGGCAGGATTGTGATTGTGAGGCCAAGACACAGTTTGGGTGCATCGAACGTTTTGGATTGTATCGCTCTCTCAAGTACAGCGAGCAGCGAGACATTAGCCGTTGAGAGATCAAGGGAAAACGCTCACTCGCCAACTCCCGCTTGTACAATGAATGTTCGGGTATGGCTTCGGGACCAGGCGCGTTGCAGCAATCGGCTTGCTCCCACGCGGGAACGATAGTACTTCGGAAGATCAATTGGATGGCAACGACCAAGGAGGTCTCAGTGCAGGATGTTCACGATACTATCCGCAAGAGCTGCCATGTCGATGGTACGTAACACTGAAGGACGCGATGATCTTGCATTCGCCGTCTGAGCTTGAAGTAATGCCTACTAAGCATGGATGGGTATAGAGCCACCGACATGTTATGTCGCAGATGGTGTACTAGTACCGCTATCAGCACGGCGTGCAGCCACTCACGCCCTGTCAGAAATATCTCAATCACTGCGGATGAGTTAGGAAACGAAAGCCGAGCCCGCAACTCGGGCTCTGCTATGCACATGGAGCAAGGCGCGTGGATTTACTCACCTCCTGGGGGCATTCGCCCTTCGGGAGCCGGTCCAATTCCGGTGAACCACAGCTGAATCAACGAACTGAGCTGCTATGCGTGAGCTGAGTCTCTGGTGTGCCGCCAATACGTGTTCTGTCAGGGGCCACAATCCCGTCCACTAATTAGGCAAGGGCCGGCCCTAAGGTTGATGGCAAAACCACAGATTTCAGCGTCTCTTCGACTACTTCCTCACGCCTTTCTGCGATATCACTCATGAGCGTGGTCTCGACTATTCACCAACTGACTTGACACATATCCTTTGCCGTGATATTTCATCGAATTCTCTATCAAACAGCCTCTAAGACTAACCGCGCGTACAACACCCTTGATATTCACTCCCAACTCGACCTTGCTCTCCATCGGGTCGGGAGTTGCTAATGAAGGGAAGAGTGACTCGCGTATATGAGGCATTTATTTCGGCCACCTTCGCATCCTGCCACGGAGTGTCGACCTTACGAGGTGCCTTACAGCTCCATGTCTCCCTATGTCTATCATTTTTTCGTCATGCTCCTGCGCTTTCGCTCGTAGATCTATGTACATACCGTATCTCCAATCCCCATGATGATTGCTGCCTCAGCGTCATGGTACAAACTAGCAATTGCACGAGATTTCGTCCCGTACCATTGTCGCCAACCCATACAATGTGGTGATACTTCTCGCTGAGCCTCTGGCTCCAGTCATGGAACAACTTTGGTCCTCGCAGCAAGGTTATCTCTCTTATCTTGATCCGCATCTTCAGACGAGCGACGTCGACTTGTTAGCGTTAGACGGCGTCCTCTCAGAAGGGTTCGCACTGCGGCGAAGTGTTCGGCATACTGCGGAGATATACTATTCGTCCGCAAGACATATATTAGGCGGACACGCTCATGTTATATACATGCCATTTAGTCTACGTCGGATCATGTAGGCGATCTGCAGCACAACGCTCTCCTGGACATGCTCACCCTTGCTGTCCCCTTACCACGCGTCACTTGCATGAGACCCGACAAACATGACGAAACACCCGCAAGAAGAGAACGACCTGGAAGAATCGCAGGACTCACCCGAGTGCGTCCTCGTCCGTGGATTTACTAGTTCGACGTCAGTCGTAGGTGGCCAGCGCTACAGGACAAATGTCAACTGCCGTCTACAAAGTGCACATCGGGGAGAGACGTACGTCGTTCATGCTAAAGCCTGCAATGCGGCACGCGCGCCGCCCATAGCAGCCCAGTCCCTCGCTCACGCATAGCGCGAGTCTCGGGACATGACGGGGTAAGGCGGGCTGTAAGGCTTGTGTGGCGCGCATGCCGCGAAGGCCGTTGCGAGAGCCCGTAGTGCACAAGGCATGATAGTGAGACTCCACGCGGGCCGATGCATGACCGCCGGCGTTACCTAGGAGTAAGGGCGAGATTCAGCTCATGGTCGTTGGACGAAGACACGACGCGACAAAAAAGCTTACAGGTTTCGCGCCGAGAAGGGTCACCTTGATGGTCCGACAGCGTCTAAGGCAGCCTTGCATGAGCGAGGAGCAACAAGTGAAGATGTGTAATTGCACGCACTGTTCGCGCGCCGAACCAAACCACGCCGCATACGCTGGATGGGACCCAGGTAAACAGGAGAGAAGGCAGGACAGTGGTCCCAGCGCAGTTGGCTTCCCCGCTGTGAGGCAGGTACTAGTCCCGGGGGCCACGAAGAGGCCTGCGCTATCCCCGGGGAACTATTCTACAGCCGAGATGACAGGAGTATGGGGAGGGGGAGGGGAGAGTGCAGAGCGGAGGATGGGACACGCGCACCACACCGAATTACCTCCCGCAGGAGTGCAGGGTCGGGGATGAGTCGCTCACACCACATCCGATTACCTCTCAGGATAAGGGTGTAGAGGGAAGAGTCAAGCATAGACGTGTAGAGAGAAGCAGAGTGAGCGTGCATGAGCAAAAGCCGTCTTGCGCCAAGAAGGTCCATAAATATTGATAACTTGATGAGACTTGAGGCACTCTTGAGCATTTGGTGCCTTCACCCGTCGCCGCTCACGGGATCCGGCTGAGGCCGACAGCGCATGCGCTGCAGACCAGCTAGCTTTGCCCTGCCGGTGCGCGGACTCTGCGCCGACTGGCAGGACGGCGGCTCAACGGAACGGCCTGGATGAGCCCGCCGAAGATTACCCCGCCCCAATTTAGGCGCTGTGGCGCTTGCCAGCTCTCCATAGAGAGCAGCAAGCCGTCCGGCAGCCACGAAGGCCCGCGCCAGGGGTCGTCCACGAGCGCGCCAATGCGCGCCCGGTCCGAAAACCTCTGTCGCCGGACTGTTGGCGGCGGTCGACGCCGCGCGTTATGCACGATGCCTCCCGCGGCAACGCCGAGCCGATTGGCTCGGCGAGCTTCCACATCAGGGGATCAAACATTCACATTGGGCATGGTCTGCTGGCTAGATGTGACGTCAATCTACAAGACGTTGTAAGAAACGATGAGGCGACTCACATGTGGTGGTCGTTGAAGCCAGGCAGGGCCCGCGCCGTGATCTAGTTCGTGAGTGGCACGGACCCTCGCTGGGACGGCCGTCGTCGCACCGCGAATAGTGTATATTGAGTCGCGATGATGTTGCGCCGACGACCTACGTGAGAGTACCTGAAAATAAGACGTAGTATGATAAATCTATGGTTCTGTCAGAGGCCGTTAGCAGCGGGGCATACACACCGAGCAATGAGGGCGACTCACGATAATATGGTAAGATGCTGTGCCCGCGTTTATTGTGGCTTCATTTCGAAGCGACGTGGTACTCTGCTAAATGGCTCGAGGATTAACCTGTTTGAGATGAAGTACGAATAACAAGCAATGATGAGTCTGGCCAACGCGAAGTCAGAGACACACCCGCATACGATCAGGAGCGGTTGACGGATGCATACAGTATATGCGCAACAAAGGCGCGGGGGTCCGCCTGGTGTCAGCATTCATGGACGCCAGTGAGCAGTCGACAGTGTCCGGTAACCATGCGACATACCGTGAAGGCGGTGGTAGGCTCTGCCGCGCCTGCAAGTATTGCAGGACGCGGCCGCTCGAAAGTAAACTCGAGCACTGGAGAGAAGCGGGGGTGATGGTGGTCTGGAGGAAACAGCAGACGGGCGAGAAGCGCGGTTCTTATACACTTGAGAGTCAGCCTCCGGCATCGGCCGCGTCAGCCAGTGCGGCTGGCCGGACTCGCGAGCACAAAGAGAGTGCTCCTTCTGGACTGTCATGTGGATACCTGTGCGGTTTCCTCGTTGCTGTTGTACTCGGCTGACTTCGAATTGGGCGTATCGATGGGCGCCCTAAGAGGTACAGAGAAGCATTCTCTTCCGCTCGGAGAACAAAACGTAGAGTGGCGTAGGGGGTCGTGGACGGTTCCCAGCACATACCATCCCGCGATAGTCAGGACGATAATCAGAGAAGCGGCGGACCACATGGAGGGTGAACGGAGGGCCTGTCCTCGACCCTTATTGTCGACAAGCCGCCATTGGCGTGGCCTTCGTTCGAGTCTCCCGAAAGAGCACAGGGAAAGCATATGCGACCTGCCTTCTCTCGAGTCGTGTCCGAAGTTAGGACGACAGCAACGCTGAGGAACCCGCATTGCCGATGAGGTGGCGACAAACGGACGGATAGTACTGGCGAAAGTCAGCGAAAGTCTATCAGGCATGTTGCGAGGCGGAATTTGTCCCTGTTTGGTTGTGTAGGCAGGGCGGTCTGTCCCTGATGTACCTCGATAGCCAACCGCTGGATCCGACAAGGACATCCTCATCAGGCTCGCTCTTTGCGCGAAAATCTCGTACCATCATGTTGCTAGCGACAGTCCACCCCTAACCGGAAATCTTGTGGCGGTCATAGAACAATGCTACATATGCTCATGAGATAGTATGCGGGGCGTGCTCGTCTTCGTGATCTCTCGCACGCTTGCCCACGCGCCGACTATGGTCGTGATATAGTACTAGATGGCATCAGCATGCGGAAACTGTTCGCCACCCACGAGCGATGGGAGCGAAGCCATGACAGAGCAGCCAAACTGACCGCAAGCGCTATGACACATGCGTGCTAGCCGTCCGAGACGGGCTGCCGCATGCGCTGCTTAAGCCTTACAGGGTCGAAGGAGCCGCCATTTGTGTTTTCTGCGGCTGTGCGAGGCTTGCTGTGACGAGCTTGTTCACGAGCTTGGTGACATGGTTTCCGTTGACCTTGATCTCTAAAAGTGGTGAGTCTTCCGCGTTGTTCGAAAGTGTATCGTAGTCCTCGTGGTCGCAGTGAGCTGGGCGAGCGACTCTGTTCCAGAGAGGTTAAACGTCTTGAACGCGTGCTTTGGGGAGTATGAAGTTAAGTTTAAGCTAAATGCACATCTCAAACCGGATACTGTGCCAGTCGATCAAGGGGTCGACATCCTCGTATACGGTAGGGTAGCAGCCGCCACAGTAGGAGGTGGGCTGGGACCTGGGACCGACAGCTTCTGGATGTCGTCAGCCAACTCTGTATTAACAAGAGACGAAGCAAGGATCGTTACAGTAGGGTTCAAGATGACCTGACCCTAAGGGAGGTGTTGGCCCGGAGCCTGTGTCAGTGCTCGAGTCACGCATCACCAACGATAGGCTGCCGCTTGACAGGCTCGACCTCCTCGTAGTTTCTGTCGACTCCATTCACATCATGTTCAGCACGAACTGCACGAGGTTGCTTGCGACCATCTAATCTGCTAACTCCTCTGGTCGTGACAGCGAGGCCATCGGGGCGGAATTGTGTACGTCGAATGAGACGGAAGTAGCATTAGGAATGCGTGGAACGGGACCACGCCGTACGTGATTCGGATGCCCCAACGCAGTCTAGGCAAGTGGATGAGTCTGCCATGTTGAGTCTGGATGAAGACATCCACGATGGGCAGATCAGAGCGTTATTTCAAGAGCTTGCAATGGAGGGTTCGAGTGGCGAAGTCACGCTCGGAGCGATGCCAAGGGGGCACTCACTTAGCTCGGCGGGCATAGACTTCTGGCAGGCTTCCTGTTTCCGGCGACGTGGCTGAGGAATAGCCAACAATCAGTTGAAGCTCGAGTTCCGAGGGGTCGACCCGACGCGGCCGCACGGTACTGTAAGCATGTCAATGCGCGTACGCGCTACAATCATGTCTACCATATCCTGTAAGTGGGCGTTCGGACTTCAATGCGAGACACGAGTGTTTCACTAAACCAGGCAACTGCGTCAGAAGTACGGTCCATCCAGGGGCAATCGCGCTGATCCACTTCAGTGACTATGAGGAACGGCCTCTATTACAGTATGATTGATGACGTCCCATCACCACTTGGTCTGCAAAGTCCAGCAGGCGCCCCACCATAGTGCGTCTATATCCAGCATCTGAACGCTAGCAGGCGCCAGACTCATCAATGCCAGCTTGAGGCGTGTCACTCAATGAGCGACGCGCTGATAACGGTACGCGGCGGCGAAGTGATGAGTGTCAGAATGTCGTATACACGGCCGTTCGAAAAAACTAGGAAAACCCCAAGATTCGAGGATTGATGGAGGCCGCCAGGAAAATCCTAGGATCTGAACCCAGGTTTTTCTCAGGTTGAAATTTGGAAATTTCGGTCGTCTGTCAGACTGAGGAAAATCTGAGGTGAGCAGGCGCTGAGGCGATGACGGGTTGGTCTGGCCGGTCTGGCCGGTCTGGCCCAATGACGTCATGACTACCAAAGCTGGAGGATGCAGCCTCTCCGGGCGCTTGCTCAACTTAGCAGCGCTTCCGCATGCAGGATGTCGAGCGGGTTTGTACCTCAATATTCAAACATCTGCTTCTCGACACGAGTAAGTGCTGCAATGCTACATACCAATCCCTACAATACAGTGACCTGATAGTGTTATAAATATGTGTTTTGATAAGTTCATCTAATCCTTTGCCTGCCTGTCTTCAATCTATTGCCTATGTATAACGGCTAACTTGCAATACGGTGATTTGAATACTCACTCATTATGATATGCGCCCGTTCTCTTCATTGAACCAACACCAGCGGCAGTGTCGGTGCTCGGGCTCTTCCTTGTCCCGCACCTTGGTCGTTCTGAATGCACCTCTTTTAAGTTCGTCGCGCCTCTCCTCTGGAGTCAGGCGCCGGCCCGTAACACTATGGACCAGATGTGACAATCACGTGATGTATGTGACATGGACACGTCAGCTCCCCTCTCAACGCTCTTGCACACTTGACCGCAATCCCCAACGAACCTCTGCACTGGTCACGCAAGCTGCGCAACATCCTGGCGCCATCTGCAACAAATGTGTTTCTGGTGCAACCACAGCTACTGACATCCTACTTTTTGCAGTGCATGCCTTAGTCTCAGGACTCTACTGAAGACACGTCACATGTTGAGTTTTGGGTGAGTAGCGCCACCACACCTATATTCTGATTCTTACATGAATGTGTCCTCTAGTCCTACTCAGCTCCTACCATTGTGCATCTGAAGGTGGCTGGTGCCTCAGGCAGCCTCGCTCTCAGACTTCAACATGGGGGTGGAGCTCAGACTTCCCTGGCACTGACAGCGGCTTGCATGTTGGGGAGGAGCGCCCATGGTCCCGGTCAACTTGTTACGACCGTGCGTACAAGTGCCAACTCCAAGCCTACTCCGAACTCCGGTCCTCAACTCCGCACAACTCCGGCCATGGACCTCGGCCCTTCGTCCCTTCCGACAGCACGCCTTATGTTCCTTCGGTCTTTCCTTGCTACCGTCCCTCCGATTAGTTTCAGGTATTCTTGTAACGCTAGGTTTCACTCGGGGCTGATTGACCTTGACCCCCGGACATCGGTAACTCCGGTACTCCGATCTCCGGATATCGGACTTGCCCCATGTCCGTCTGGAGTTCGATCAGCTCCGGATCCCTACCCCTTTTCTGCTCCTGCCCTTGTAGTATTTAAGCCCGCCTGGAATGTCCGCATTCCTCAGTTCGGATATCTCGTTACTGTCTCATACTATCTCTCTACTATCTCCTCGCTCGATAAGTCCCTTATTCCTTGTCCGTTCCAATACACTCGTTCCCCGTCAGCCCCGAAGTCCGAACTCCGGTTCCCCGGTTGTGCGACTCCCACTCTGCAAATAGAGGACACCAGGCGAGTAGCTCGGGGCGTTGCTAATAGCTTCGCCGAGGTCCTCCCTGCCCAGGCCGAACTCCGAACTCCGAACTCCGGACCCGAACTCCGGCCCTACCCCGACTCTCTGTCCGTTGGCCTGGCCCCTAACAGTATATCCGAACTCACTCCGAGTACTCGCCATGGATCGCCAACCTCCGTCCAACCCCGACCAAGCTTTCCGCGGATTCTCTTCGCGAGTCCCTCGGCAATCGTACCCAGCCGCACCCCGTACTCCGACTACTCCGACAAGGGTCCAAGTCCCGGTGCCTTCACATCTCCTGGGACAGGACCTCCCCGGAGAAACCACAGTCCGCTCCCCGCCTCCGCTGTCCGCGCAGAGTAGCCCAAACAACCCCTTCCTCAACCCTCCGGTTAATCCTCAGGCGGCTCCTCCTCAGCCCCCCAACACTCCGCACCCACTGGATCCATCCCAGCAACTCGCGGGAGCTATTGAGCTCCTTGCCAGGACGCTCCAACAGCCTGCTCAGGTGCCAACTCCGACCGGAGGACCTCGCGAGCGCGACAATGTCCGAGACCCGGACACCTTTGACGGTTCGGACCCCAGCAAACTTAGGGCCTTCTTCGCTCAGCTGGAACTGGTTTTCAAGGCGCGGCCCGGACCTTCGACTCCGACGAGCGCAAGGTCACCTACGCGCTGTCCTACCTCAAGGGCACTGCGCTGCAGTGGTTCGAGCCTTACCTCCTAGAAGGTTACTCCGAGGAGCCTCCGCTTTTCCTGTACTCCTACGAGGCCTTCCAGGATGAACTCCGGGTTAATTTCGGACCTTACGACGCTACCGGAACTGCGGAGCACGACTTGGAGAATCTCCGCATGGCTGACAACCAGCGGATTACGCGGTACATTACTCAGTTTAACCGCCTGGCCACCCAAGTCCGCTGGGGTACCGCCGCCCTCCGATACCAGTTCTACAAGGGGCTACCGGCTCGCCTCAAGGACCGCATCTCCGAGGTCGGTAAGCCCGACACGCTTGAAGGCCTGCGCAACCTTGCACAGTCACTGGACCACCGCTACTGGGAGCGCAAGGCTGAACAGTCGCGTGAGCACTCGGCCCCCACCAAGTCCGGCAACAGGACCTCGAACCCCGACACAAGGCCCTACTCCTCTCCGAAGGCTCCCCAGAACCCCATGTCCAACCCGGTGGCAACTCCAGCCAAGTCCGGCAAGTCCCCCAGTGGCCCACCGAAGTCAGCCAAACCCTCCAAGCCCTACTCCGACAGGCTGGGTAAGGATGGTAAGCTAACCCAAGAAGAAAGGCAGCGTCGTTTCGCCAACAATCTCTGCCTCTTCTGCGGTGAGCCCGGACATATGGTCGGAGCTTGTCCCAAAAAGTCCTCGTCCGCGGCCAAGGCCCGAGCTGCCCAGGCCAATCCCGAGGCAACTCCGAAAGGACCTCCGAAAGCCCCGGAGGCTCCGGAGGAACCAAAAAACTAGTCCGCAGCCCTCCAACCTCCGCGCGTGGAGAAAGCTGCGTTGAACTTCCCCGCGCGGATCCGTTCCTTAGACTCAACGCGTCCGCTCTCTCCGACCCGTCTTCCCTCATAGTTTCTTTGTACTCCGATTCTATCTCCACTCCGTTCCCTGCTCTGATTGATTCCGGTTCCTCTCACTGTTTCCTCGACTCGGACTTTGTCTCCAAGCACGGAGTTCCGACCTCCGGAACTCCGCCCTCCGTCTGCAACTCTTTGATGGTTCGTCTAATCACACCATCACGCGAAAGGCAACCCTTCCGTTGCATTTCCCTTCGGGAGAAGTCATCTCCGTTGACTTCTATGTCACTCCGCTCGACAAGTCTGTGTCTGCCGTTCTGGGATACAGCTGGCTCTCCGACTACAATCCGTTGATTGACTGGAAGAAGCGCAGCATTCAATTCCGAACCGCACCCCCGACTCGTCCCGTATCTGACCCGGTACCGCGAAACTCCAAGGCTCCCCTGGAGCCTACTCCGACTACTCCGAACTCCGAACTCCGAAGTCCGTCCCCCAGATATCCCTTGTCAGTGCTGCGGCCTTTGCCCGCGCCTGCAAGCTTTCTGGTTCCGAGAGCTTTACGCTCAATCTGTCAGCGACGTCCCTTCAAGGCCGTGCTGCCAGCGTCTTGGAGTCCCCACCGGACCTCACCGGAGTTCCGGAGGAATACCATGACTTTGCAGACGTCTTCAGCAAGACCAAGGCTGACGTCCTACCGGAGCACCGCCCTTACGACCTCAAGATTGAACTCGAGGACGGTGCTACCCCTCCGCTTGGTCCGATTTACTCCCTATCGAAACTGGAGCTGGAGACGCTCCGGGAGTACATAGAGGAGAACCTCCGCTCGGGGTTCATCCGGCCCTCAAAGTCCCCTTGCGGAGCTCCGGTCCTCTTCGTGAAGAAGAAGGACGGATCCCTACGGCTGTGTGTGGACTATCGCGGACTCAACAAAATTACGCGCAAAGACCGCTATCCGCTCCCACTCGTCTCGGACTTGTTAGATGCGCCCCGGAAGGCCCGAATCTACACCAAGATTGACCTCCGACATGCGTACAACCTGGTCCGAATAGCCCCCGGAGATGAGTGGAAAACAGCCTTCCGTACCCGCTACGGTTCGTTTGAATGGCTTGTTATGCCCTTCGGACTTTCCAACGCGCCCGCGGCCTTCAACGCTTCGTCAATGAGATCTTTGCGGACCTTCTAGACGTATGCGTTGTGGTTTACCTGGATGACATCCTGGTGTACTCCGACAACCCCGACGAACACCGGAAACATGTCCGGGAGGTACTCCGACGACTCCGGATGAACCACTTGTACGCCGTGCGGACAAGTGCGAATTCCACACCAACTCCGTGGAGTACCTCGGTTACATCCTATCTCCGGATGGTCTCACTATGGCGGAATCTAAGGTGAAAGCTATCCTAGACTGGCCTGAACCCCGCAAGGTCCGGGACATCCAGTCCTTCCTTGGATTTGCAAACTTCTACCGGAGATTCATCCATAACTACTCCGAGATCGTCCTACCGCTTACCCGCTTGACCCGCAAGGGAGTTCCCTGGAACTTCGACGAGAAGTGCCGGACTTCGTTCGACACCCTGAAGAAGGCGTTTACGACCGCACCAGTCCTCCACCATTGGGTCCCTGACCGCCAAATCACGGTTGAAACTGACGCGTCGGACTACGCCATTGCCGGCATCCTCTCCATCACGTCCGACTCCAGTGAACTCCACCCGGTCGCATTCTACTCCCGCACCTTGTCCGGAGCGGAGTTGAACTACGACACGCACGACAAGGAACTCCTAGCCATCTTTGAAGCGTTCAAGACTTGGCGACACTACCTTGAAGGATCCGGAACTCCGATCGACGTGGTCACGGACCACAAGAACTGGAGTACTTCTCCACTACCAAACTCCTTACCCGCCGCCAAGCCCGATGGTCGGAGTACCTCTCGCAGTTCAACCTGGTCATCCGTTCCGCCCTGGAAGCTAGGCGCGAAGCCAGACGCTCTTAACCCGCAGACCGGATGTTTACCCAAAAGAGGGGGATGGTGACTACGCTGTAGTCAACCCACACAACTTCCGGCCGGTGTTTACGCAGGAACAGCTAGCTTCCTCGCTTCGCGCGACCGTTTTACGGTGCCCCGTACTCCGAGCCTCGTTCCTCCTGGATGAGGAACAACTCCGATCTGACATCCGGTCAGCCCTCAACTCCGAGTCCCCAACTCCGGAGCTTGCCAAAGGCCTCGCACTTGCAGCCGAAGGCAACTCCCGGTGGTCCAAGGATGAAGAAGGCTGGCTCCGACTCAACGGTCGTATCTATGTACCGGACGTTGGTGACCTCCGACTCCGCGTACTCCGATCCCGTCACGACCACCCGACCGCAGGACACTGGGGCCAGAACAAGACTCAGGCCCTGATTCTTCGGGACTACGCATGGCCCGGACTCCGACTGCTAGTCCGCGACTACTGCAAGTCCTGTACAGCCTGCGCCCGTGCCAAGGTGCCCAGGCACCTCCCCTACGGCACGCTGAAACAACTCCCGATCCCCGAACGCCCCTGGAACTCCATCTCCATGGACCTCATCGAGCAACTCCCCAACTCCGGAGGCTACACGGCAATTCTCGTTGTGGTAGATCGCTTCACCAAGCAAGCCATCTTTATCCAACGCACGATACGCTCAACGCCCAGGAGCTTGCGGACTTGTTTGTCCTGCACGTCTTCTCCAAGCACGGAGTTCCATCTCACGTTACGTCCGACCGGGGTTCGGAGTTCGTTTCCCACTTCTTCCGCTCACTCGGAAAGGCCCTGGACATGCGCCTTCATTTCACCTCGGTTACCACCCCGAAGGCGACGGGCAAACCGAGCGAGTCAACCAAACGCTGGAGCAGTACCTCCGGATATATTGCAACTACCAGCAAGACAACTGGTCCCGCCTCCTACCCTCGCGGAGTTCGCTTACAACAACGCCCGAACGCAACCACTGGTGTCTCGCCCTTCTTCGCCAACAAGGGCTACCACCCCGCGATCTCCGTACACCCGGAACGGGACCTCACCTCCGCCCGCGCCCGAGAATATGCCGTGGACCTTGACGAGCTCCACGCAGTACTCCGCACCACCATTGCTGAAGCCCAGGTCCGGTACCAAAAACAAGCGGACAAACACCGCCTACCAGCCCCGGACTTCAAAGTCGGTGATCAGGTCTATGTCCGCGCGGAGCACATCCGCTCGACGCGCCCCTCCAAGAAGCTTTCCGAAAAGTACCTCGGCCCATACACCATCATCGCTCAGGTCGGAACTCACTCCTTCACCCTCCGACTTCCGGACTCCATGCGCGCGGTCCACCCGGTCTTCCATGTCTCCCAGCTGGAACCCGCAACTCCGAACTCCATCCCCGGACGTACGCAACCTCCGCACCTCCGGTCGTAGTGGATGGAGAACCGGAGTATGAAATCTCGGAGATTTTTGGACTCCAAGATAGACCGGCGGCGGCGCACCTGTAAACTCCTCTACCTAGTCCGATGGCCGGCTATGAAGGTACCGATGAAGAAACCTCCTGGATACTAGCCACCGAGCTCGGGCATGCGCAGGAGTTGGTCTCGGACTTCCACCGGAGTTACCCGGACAAGCCCGGACCTCTGGATTCGCTGCCTTCAGACTTGTAGCACGCCGCAAATCAAGAAAAAAGTTCATTACTATCTACAACTATCTACTCCGAAGTCCGATCCCGGACTTCGGACTACAACTCCGCTCTTCTTCCTCCGCTCCCTCCGAACTCCCCACCTCCGACCCCTCCGCGTCCTCGGACCCTTCCTCGTACTCCCCGTCCTCCTCCTCGCCCACGCCCTGGAGATACTCCTCCAGGGCCGCCCGCGCTCCTCCGCATCCCGCACCACCGGGGTGACAAGCTGGAGCTTGTCCCCCAGCACCCCCATGGCCTGAGTGACGGCATCTAGCCGCCGCTCGTGACGGGCCATGGTGGCCCGGAGTTGTTGCACCTCCGTAAGGAGGCGCAACAGGAGGCCGTCCGAAGACAGCCCCCTCTCCGGGTTGGTGGCCCAAGGACCACCTCCGATGTCCGAACTCCGGACACCGGACCCCGACCGACCGAGCTGGCTGCTCCGGCACCTAGAGGGCCCTTCCCTTCGCCCCGCGGTCCTTCTTCGTCGGCGGAGACCCGCGGTCAGGGGGGGGCCCCCGGCCCCGGGATCGCGGCGGGGGGGGGGGGGGGGCCTCCGCCGCGGTCGGCCGGACGCGGGGCGTCGTCTTCGCGCCTTTTCGCCTTCCGGTCGTGCCGGGCCTGGAGGGCCTCCGGCAGCCTGCGCGGCCACGCAGGTCTGCAAGGCCCGGGGCGCCCCCTGCGTGTTCAGCACGGGGGCGCGGACCTCGTCTGTCGCTCCTGCCAGCAGGAGCGGAAGTCCTGCGTGGGCGCGCAGGGCTTGCCGGAGGCCCTCCAGGCCCGGCACGACCGGAAGGCGAAAGGGCGAAGACGCGCCCCGCGTCGCGGATGACGAGGAGCCGGAGGCGGAGGAGACCCCGAACCGCGGTCTCCGCCGAAGAAGAAACCGCGGGGCGAAGGGAAGGGAAGGGGCCGGAGCACAGCTCCGGTCGCGTCGGGGTCCGG